>JACCIB010000026.1:0-600000 GCA_018906965.1 Philotrypesis tridentata
TAGAAACAAATTGTCATTAACGTAACGCAGGCTAACGCGTGGTAAGTAAATATATATATGACCTAAATGGGTGAAAAATGTTAAAAACCTTCTTCAAAGAAAAAATTCGCAAGGAAATTTGATTATTTATTAATCGCTCTCTACAGTGTAACATTTAGTGATCAAATGTCAATAACCTAACATCTCATTAACGTAACAACTCCTCCGTTTGCCTATGTTAATCCGATGGACAAAACTTAATCACAGCTGTAGTATTTTCCAAATAAACTATGTTTTCTCATACCTTATACCTGTTTATGTGGTCCATTTTTTAAGATGAAAAACACCACTTTTGGAAGTATGACCCCATATGTTACAGTACATAGATATAAACGCGGGAAAGAGATTGAAGGAGACAAGTCGCCGTACCCACACTGCGCAGGTACTTGCGTCGCCGTCGAGGACAAGCGACAATCGGAAGAGTCATTCGCGCGCGAGCCGCGGCGTTACGATTCGATTTACTTGAATCGCCGTCATTACCGTGCGCGTGTACGCGTCGTCGAGCTTTACGCGCACCTTCATCTCGCAAGCTCCCCCTTCCGCACGTCTGCGTATATCTATACGAAATAGAATTTTTCCCGATATCCTCCGTTTCGCGCGATTATATTGCGTCGGAAGTGTAATTAAAGTCTCGCGCCGAAATTCTATACATTGCGTGTGGAATTCGCTATCTACGCCCCATATATATATATATGTATATCGACGGAGCGTAATATCCATCTCGAAGCTCGAAATGAGAGGTGAGGAATCTCGGGCTCGGTCCCTTCTTCGTCGTCTTTTTCATATCGCCGGCGCGGGATATAACACGAAACGAGAATTAATTTTCAAAACGCGATGCTCGAGTATACTGCTCGATATAAAAGCGAGCAGTGTATATGGGGGGGGGGGGGCTTATTAAACGCTCTCGGTATTAAACACGCGATGGGAAGTACTTATCGCGTGGATCTCCGGGGAGATACGAGTGGAGATTGCGAAAGCAGTTCGACGTTTAGTTTTCTTCCTATTTATTTGAATACAGTATATACAGGCGAGAACCGATGGAGTGTAAGTGACGGGATGTGCAGGTATACATAGCAAACGGAATATCCGCGAGGATCAAAACCAGCAGTGTGCGATGTGAGAAATGCACGGTTTTAGTATTCTTCGCGCAGAAGGCCGTGCATGCGTCACAGGCCACGTGACCTATATAAAGGATTTTTCTCCCATTTGCGTATACCGAATGCTAAACAGCGCCGGAGCGAGTCGGCTTTTTTTCTTCGTGACGAATTCAAATTTCGCGCCTCGCGCCCGATGTGTAGCCAATAAGTTAAAACAAAAAAAAAAATAAAAAAAAACATATGAGAAAAAATGCTCTAACATTTTTAGAATAACATCTACATCTCGTTACACTTACAAGCAAAATTCATTGATCTCCCATCCTGTCCTACGTCGGCGCCGATACGCATCGGCGGCGGGAAATTTGAATTTTTAATCGACTATCCGATGTGTTATTCAAGCAAACATCCGCCCCTTCCGCGCCGAGGCAACCGAGTCATATACTATATCGGCTTATGAATCTCGTGTATCGCGTCGAATGCAAGGCAGTCGTGTACAGCTCGAGCGAGTTTCAATTAATTCCCCGAGACGACGGGGCGCGCTATGCGCTTGCTAAAACTTCCCGCGCGTTTTTTTTTCTCCAATAAACAAATTTACAATGCAGACGCGCGCCGCCGGATTATCCATGTATATGGAGGTCGACACTTCGTTTTCCCCAAAGGACTGATTGTTTTTTCCGTATCCCTTTGAAGTTGCCCGTCCCGCTCGACGTTTGCGAATCCAATATCCTGCTGCGCCGCCGTCGACGCGAGCATTTGGCTTTCATACGTACATATATATATATATACAGCTTAACTGGATTCTCAGCTAGAAATTGGAAATTTCGATGGGAGAAAAAGTGGAGGCCGACGAGTAATCCGACGTTGAAACAACGATTTATGGATGCAGGAAGAAAAAAGGGAATGTGAGCTATGTTTATATAGAAAATCAGTATCGACCTCCGGTATACCGATAGTCACACGCGCGCGCGCATGTATATGTATAACGAAAGTCGAATAAACAGCCGAGGAAAAAAAAAGTCTCTTTCTCTCTCTCTCTCTTTCTCTGGTACTTTTTTTCGCTCCCCTTAAAATATTCACAACCAATCTTCAGGCACATCCATCACACCGTCTCTCGAATTCCCCTTTTTCGCTCTATAATGGCACACTTGGCCGCTTGTTGCATCCCCCGCCCCCACCCACCCCCTCCACTCTCGACGCCGTGTATATATATATATACGTATAAAGCAACAGCTCCGCAGCGAATTACTCATTTTGTCTCCGAGGCATTTTGCCCTCCTCCATATATCTCTAGGCCTCTTAGCGTCGTATATCTTTTTTCATCGCCGCCGGTATAAGCGCGCGCGTGACTCCGTCGTTAAGGATGATTCGTTGCGTGTGTCAGCCGTACATATAATATATACATGTATACAGCGCGGCGCAAAATGCGTTCTATGCATATACGCGACGCGCTGACTTGCCTATATGCGGGACCCGCAATTGGAAGACGCGGGATTGATATCGCGGCCGCGATGCTCTCCGGCGCTGTAATGGAAAAGTGGATTCGCGCGTTGGATGCTGCATGTGGGAGTTGGAGAGCGAAGCCGTTGCATTATTTATGGGGCTGCGTTTTGAGAGGGAGGTTAATTGAAAATTCAAATTTCGAGCGGTACGATGGAACGCGAGATGAAAAAAAAAAAAAAAAAAATGCTGGGACTCTGCGCCGCGTTATTTGAATAGGGCGAGTACGTATAGTGAAACTTGATGTTTGGGCGATATTTTCGAAAATATTTGTAGATTTTGTTGATGCGGATGGGTAGACTCGTTTTTCATGCATGTTTTTGTAGTTTCTATACTTTTTTAATTTGAAAATCGAAAACAATTCGAATATGTTCAAAATGGTATTGTGAAAACTCAAAATTTCGATGACGAATGTATATTATAATAAAAGCAAGATATATGTGCAGAAAGTGCAAAATTTGTTTGTGAAGGCACACCTAGCAGGCCTGTTTGTTCTCGTTCCTTAGGTGATTTCGAAAGAGAAAAAATTCGCGTGTATGGCCGATCGTAGGATACACTTTTTTCGAAGCAAAAACGATTCGAAAAAACGAGAAATAATTGAAAAAATAGAATTTATAGACTTTTTCCCCGAAAACTATGGACTTTTAAAAATATTTCATTAGAATAAAAATATCTTAAAATTTAACAAAAAATGTTTTGATTTGTTAAGAACATTGTTCGAAATTTCTTTTTTTTTTGGATTTTCGAAAAATAAAAAATTGCATCGGATCAATCTGAAAAAAATTTCAGAGCATTCTTTAATGAATTTTAAGATACTTTTGTTGTAATGAAACTTTTATAAAAAAGCCCATGGTTTATGAGAAAAAAATCTATGAATTATTTCTCGTTTTTTAAGTCTTAAAGCCCAATAAAGAAGTATACCATACCATCAGCCATGCACGCGAGTTTTTTCTATTTCAGAATGACCTGAGGAACGAAAAAAAGCAGGTCTGGTAGGTGTGTCTTCAAAAAAAAAAAAAAAAGATATTTGCAATTTTTGGGGAGAGTTCTTTTCGATATTTCTTGGATAAGCACATATATACATCACCCAATTATCTTCCACTTGAGCGAATACGAAGTTAACAATGACATCGATTATCATCAAACGGTACTGAATTGCACAAAGAACATCCGTTTTCTTTACATTCTCCGCATATTTTGGCGCGAAATTCGAATATTCGAATCGACTATTCGACGTCTCCTTGACACAGGGGCTCATACAATATATATACCTATATATAAGCGCACAAGCATCTGGATTATAATCTTGGCGATAAACCGGATTAGCGATTCTTCCAAACTATCGGCGTAATATAATTGCCGCGCTTTGACCTCCTAACGTCACTCCCCTGCGTATTGAGCTTCTGCACCCCCTCCCCCCCCCCCTCCTCACCCCCTCCCCAACTCGAAGTAGCCCGCAGTTAATCACATCGCCTCGGAAGACGGAGTAGCGCAATCTTCTTATAAAAGAAAGAAAAAATATACACTTTTCTCTCATCATTGTCCACGGTTCATCGATCAATTGCATATACATATATATAGTGCGCGGCATCGACGTCAGTCCAATCCACTCAGCCGGTCACTTCGTCTCGCTCTTTTTTTTTCTTTCGGCAGCTGTCTCGAAGTGAAAGCTTCGCATAACGGTGAAAATAGTCGAATGCAAAATTTATCGCTCGTATCGAGCATTTTTTTATTTGTCACGTAAGGACGTGCGACAAATACACGTTGACTATATACACAACTTCGCGGGACTATTATTAACATTGTTATTTGCTTTACTTAAAAATTCATGCAGTGATCAAGAAAAATTTAATGTTGTCAGTCTAGAACCGCTTTTTTAAGTAATCACTCGCATCGTTGCAATTCAACAATGTTGACGATATTTTCATCGTAATAACGAGTTTCGAAGCTTAAAAAACAATCGCAACAACAAGCCGTTACGTCGATTTTTAAAGCTTAAATCTTTTAAAATACTAATATAACACTATATCGCTTCGTTACGCGTACACTGAATTCTTGTTAAAATGTTTTACACGACAATTTACGTTTGCATCCTTTAATTGCCTGTAATTTTATATTTTTGCAATAATCGTGTTCCAAAAGTGTCGTATCGCATAACATACTCGTGCTATCGGATATTGCATTTTAATTCATTGTACAGTCGATATATTCATCGAATCGAGACCTAAATGGCACTACTTTTATACTTCTATTGACTCTACATTTTTTCCTCTTCGAGAAAGAAAGCATTCCGCTAATTCAGTCAGCAGACTTTTTTTTTCGTTCCAGCGTAGCAAAGACCGAAAGAGAGAGAAAAAAAATATAAAAACAAGCGAACTCGGACACGACAAAAGTGTCGTCGCGCGCACAATGCTCCGGCGCCACACGGGAATTATTATTCGAATTTCCCGCTCGTTTTCGCTCGCCTGCAGGGGCATTATTAATTCCGTTTGTACACATACGTGTATATAGAGGTATAATGTAGGTCGACGAAAAAAAATCGTGCGATTGTTTTTTTTTTCACTTTCACGTTTGTATATATACGCAGCAAGGCGAGTAGATTATAAATGGGAATTCGGGAGACGATTCGATTGCGCATATAATAAAGTTGATTGCTATATAGATATACAGCTGGTTTGCCGTAGCGCCACGTGCTCTTTCGCAGCGGACGCATAGCACCGAAATCGCTCTACGAAATTTCTCGCTCGGCGCGTGATAGAAAGAGAGAGAAATTTATTTTTCAAGGAACAGCGCGGAAGTTCGCATCATTTGGGAAAATTCAAAGACAGTATCGGGATTGAGTAAATAAAGCACATGCTTATATGCATAATGGGTCATTCTTCCAAAAGTGGTGTTTTTCATGTCCGCAGTCCAAAAACAGTGGAAGCTTTTTGATTCGGGAAACGCATGAAAATCTTGTAGTAAATATACTTAACAAATGAGGATACAGATATTAACTTTTTCTTTAAGCGTGTGCCGTTGGTTGCAGTTTATAAGGCTAAAATGTCATTACCGTAACATGTCTCGTAAGCGTAATAACCCGTTAATAACAATGCTGCTAAACTTCGGATTATGCAAATAAAGTCCCGCCAAGCCAGGGTTTTGCATTTTTGAATTTCGCGCCTATTTTCCATCAGTGTTGCCAACTTAAGGCATATTTTGCATAGATACTTTTCGCATTGTTGTTTAAACAGTTTTTATGCAGACTTATTTGTTGAGGTAGAAAAAAATTCGCAAGGAAATTTGATTATTTATTAATCGCTCTTTACAGCGCAACATTTAGTGGTCAATTGTCAGTACAGTAACATGTCATTACCGTAACAACCCATCCGTTTGCCTACCTTAATCTTGTGGACAAAACGTAACCACCGCTGTAGTATTTTCCAAATAAACTATGTTTTCTTATACCTTAAATAACAAAAAGTCACCATCGGTTATCCTCAAATCGGTCTTTTTTATGTGGTCCATTTTTTAAGATAAAAGAAATTACTTTGAATGACCCAAATATAAGCATGCGCAAATTACATTTTTATTTACAAACAAAATTGATCGATTCTTTCACCGCTATTCCGGCGCGTTTGCATACTTAATTAAATTTTAGAGTACCGTTTCTCAATGAAACCGATGAGAGACTGTAACTATAATTTATTCACATAGCTAATACAGTAGAAATCCAATTGCAACAAGCCACGAAATTGTGGCCTTTCGCGTTGCGTTCGGCCGTTCAATCATTTTGCGAAGCCTCGAATTTACATTTTAAAATCAAGAAAAACTTCGAGGGCTTTCCTTCCAGCATCAACTCGATTCCTGCCATCGGTATAGTTGGCGCTTTTCGATCGCCGCGTGGCGGGAAATTTGAATTTTCAATCGACTTCGCGATCCCTGCGCACCATTTCTCGGCGTTACAACCGTCCAGAAATGCCTCAATATACTCGACGCGACTCGTCTACTTCTCCTCGACCGAATTTGCCTTTTGCGAGCGATCGATCTGCGCAAAGCGGATAAGAGACCGCGTCTGACGTCGGCAAGAGCAAGTGTGCATTTATCAGTCTCCCGTATATATATATATATATATATATATCTCACGCGGTTGATACGCGACGAACGAGAGGAAGAAAAAAAAATACACGCGCATCGTTTTATTGTAGCGAGTTACGCAGCAGCAGTAGCCGCGCAGCGCACGAAATATAAAAAGGGCATCGACGGGCGTATTATGGGTTGATAAGGAGGTGTAATGGCCGGGCTGACAGCCTTCTTCGCTTTAATGGAGCGATAAAGGAGAGAGAAAGGGAGGGGGAAAGAAAAAGGGACGGTCGGAGGCTTGTTTGCGCTCTCCCGACGATTTTTATTCTCGCTCCGGCTCGTCGACGTCGGGCTCGCCTGTGTATTGGTATATATATATATATATATGCGTAAATCCAGGAAATTTCGGAAACAACTCGGACGGAAAAGTTGCAAAAAATTTTCTTGAAGGCACACCTACCAAATCTGTTTGTTCTCGATCCTTAGGTCATTCTGAAAGAGAAAAAACTTGTGTAGATAGCCGAACGTAGGGTATACTTTTTCCCAGAGCACAAACGGCTCGAAAACACGAGAAATAATTAACAAAAAAAGAATTCATTGATTTTTTCTCTCGAAAAGTATGGACTTTTATAAAAGTTTCATTAGAACAAAAATGTCTTAAAATTCAAGAAATAATGCTCCGAAATCTTTTCAGATTGATCCGATACAATTTTTTATTTTTCGAAAATCCAAAAAAATCGAAATTCGTATAATGTCCATAAAAATTCTGAAAAAATTTCAGAGCATTCTTTCATGAATTTTAAGACATTTTTGTTCTAATGAAATATTTTTAGAGGTCCATAGTTTTCGAGAAAAACAATCTGTGAATTTTTCTTTTAATTATTTATCGTCTCGTTTCTCGTTTTTCGAATCGTTTTTGCTCCGGATAAAAGTATACCCTTTGATCGGCCATGTACGCGAGGTTTTTCTCTTTTAGAATGACCTAAGGAACGAGAAAAATCGCGTCTGGTAGGTGTGCCTTCAAGAAAATTTTTTGCAACGTTTTCGTCCGAGTTGTTTCCGAAATTTCCTGGATATGCACATGGATATGTGTATATGGGCGCACTTGAGGGCTGCGATCGCGATAAGGCTCTATACCAAATTTTAAGCTCATTGCTCGGATCCGTATTGTGTATACGTCTAGAATCGAATGGTATTCTCGTTATGCTGTGTGTGTGTGTGTATATATGTATAATTCGGTTCTGGAGCGACACCTTCATGTCAATCTCGCGGGATATCTTTTATGGACGGTGGAGGACGTTTTTACGAGGGCATAATGTACTGCGCAAAATTGTTCGCTATGGTTATATATAGGCCCATTGAGAAAACTGTCGCAGTAAACATTAATATTTATGCTGCAAAAATTGCTGTACATACGACGGCAACGGCGTGTGACACACCTACTCGCCGCATCATATTTTACGCTGTATGACGCAGTCATTTTTCTGATGGAGCTGAAATTGATTTGAAAATTCTAATTTAGCGTACTCTTACTTATTATTCGTCACGCGTTTGCGGTTGGTATTCTGCTGAAATTGACTTAGTTAATTAAAAAATTTGCTGTTTACAGATAAAAATTTCCCGATGAAAGCTCCATCAACATTATTATCATTACCAATTATTACAAATTATTTTTCCAGCTTTTCACTAATTATTTTATGAATTTTATTAACTAATTATTTTTCGAAAATCACCCTGGCAAGTAGTCTAATCAATGAGATCACTTTTCTATTTTCATTTCCGCGGAAATCGTTGCTCCAAAATCATTACACACTTTTATTCTGGCTGAGCGAGTCCCATCATCCAAGATTGCATTAGAAAAAAAAAATTGAATAGCCCACCGCGCGCAGATCATTTGCCGCGAGTAGAATGCAATATATCTGGCTTTTTGAAGATCGATTGCACGCGCTCTCATTTTCCATAGCGAAATTACGCATTCTTCCTTCTTATTTCGATTCTCCAAAGGAACATAATAAAAATTCATCATATATACCCTCTCGTCTCTCTCTCTCTCTCTCTCTCTCTCTCTCTCTCTTCTAGGCGGCGAGAAATATTCCCCGATAAAAAACTGACGGGAACACCGCATGGTACACGTGTGTATTATACCATATATACATATAGCGTAAGGCTCCCCTGCTGGAAGATTGAACATAAAATATGAGCTCGGGAACACAGTCTGCCCAGAATTGTAGAACACTATCTGTTACGATAAGTGTCCACCTTCGGTCCGGATTCTGTTGAGAGCTTCACGTATTCAGTTATCCCATTACATAACCTCAACTTCACGAACTCAATCATAGGAGTTATCGACCTTTTATATTAATGTAACACGTGATTATTGTTATTTAATTATTATTTTATTCAGACCCTTCCGCACTGCAATTATGCCTGTATAAACTACACTCTGAGTACAGCGTACATCTGCGTATGAAGACTCGAGAGTATAGCTATATACACTAATCAGCTGTGTATACGCATGAGATGTCCGCCGATAGTTTCACTTGGATTTTCGCAAAAATAAAACTATAGTCTGTGAAGAAAAATCCAAATGAAACTATTTTTAAAATATACTTAGATGATCACTACACGTGCGGGGAAACTTTCATTCTATGTTCTTAAGGGGATCCGATAGCCACTAATGACCCGTCACTAAACGTACTATAAAAAAAGTGCTTAGATCTAATAAATATAATCAATTACACAAATCCAAGAGATAGTTGCCCTTCGTCTCGATATTACCTATCGGCATACAAAGTTTGGAATCAAAATGTTCAGGGATTGGGGAGAAAAATGCAAACGAGATTCAGTAGCGGTAACCTGACGTAAATGCTTCTGCTGACAGCAACTGATTTTCGTTCGCATTTTTCTCCTCAACACCTAAATATTTCGATTTCAAACTTTGCATATTGACAGATGATACTAAGACGGAGGGCAACTATCTTTTGAATTTGCGTAATTCGTTATATTTATTTTATTTAAGCACTTTTATATCGTATGGTTAGTGACACGTCATTAATGAGTATCGGACCCCCTTAATAGATGAACAGAATTTTTAACAGATTCCGTTCTGGTTACCGTCGCGTCGCAGCCGCTACGAATCTGGACACGGTCTGGTACAGAATCCGCCCACTCAACAGAAATTTTAACAGATTCTGCGCTTTTGGCATAATCGCGGACGTCGACTATATATACACTGTATACATTTGTATACACAGCGCGCGCGTGGATATAAGGCAATTTACACGGCGCGAAATGTATTCACCTTCTTTCATTTTTCCCTTCCTCTAGAATCCATCGCCGCGGGATTATACAGAGCGGCTGCCGCGATCCTCGAGCGCGTAAGTGATTTTCCATGCAAATATCGCGTTAAAAAGGACACAATGAAAGCCCCTGTATACACACGTGTAGGCAATATGTTTGCGCGATACGGAAAGCCGAGGGAAGAATAGACGAGAGAGATAGACAGGGATTTTGCAGCGTCACGTGTAATCAACTTTCAGGATACACGGCTGGGCGCGAATTGAAAAATCGATTAATAAATTAGCCTCGCGCCGACGACGACGATGTGGCGGCTCTTTCCCCCGGTTGCATATATATATACGTGTACATGCAAAGGTGTAGGCGTAAATTCTCGAGAGAGAGAGAGAAGCTTTGCAGCTCGCGCTCGAGAAAGAGTCAATTTCCTTTGACTTTCAATCAGTTTTATTCGACGCTGGAAAACGCTGATGTACATTCAATGAAATTTCCTCGGCTCCGAGCTTTATTGTTGTACACGAATATATATATATATATATATATATATATTTATACGTATATACACACATCTGTACGTTTGTGTGTGCAGTATGTTTATATGTATACAGAGGCGCGCTGGTGAGAGCGAGAGCTCGAACGATTTCAATGCGAAAAATGTAAAGAGACCGGCCCGAGCGCTCGACTGGATACAATTCTTCGCGGAAGTTGATTCGGCGCTTATATAGATATAGTGTTTTCGAAGACATAATGCAAATGTTTGAATGGGTAATGCCTTTTCCTTTTGCGCTTACGCCCGGCGCGAAATGCTGATTTCTTTGTCCGTTGTATGCATTCCGATTTTCGCACGATCGTGACCAAGTTATTTATTATTGATTTGTTATCAATATATACGAGGCTCTATTGAAATGTTCGTATAACTCGACAGCCGGGTGTACAAGTGTATATATATATATATATATATATATATTTATATAATTGACAAAGCTGTATAGCGAGGAAATAATTTTTGCGTTGCATTAGTCGAAGGGTTGTTCAGAATAATATGAAT
Organism: Philotrypesis tridentata; assembly: GCA_018906965.1. Lineage (NCBI taxonomy): Eukaryota > Metazoa > Arthropoda > Insecta > Hymenoptera > Pteromalidae > Philotrypesis > Philotrypesis tridentata. The sequence continues at coordinate 11,038 of JACCIB010000026.1, forward strand.
TTTGAATGCGTTGTGTGCGTTGAGCGATTTTTGTGGTACCTCTCTGTGCACGAAAACAAAGACGTATTGCGGAAGATGTTGTGCGAATTGTATAGCGCAATTCTGCAAAGATGCAAAATTATAGTACTTTTCGTTATTGATCAATCCAAATATTGAGATGGAAATTAAAAGTAGGTCATTTGGTTTTCTAAGGAACGAAGCAATCCTTTCGATCACTACTGGTCTGAAAATATTGTCACGACTTTGAATGCAGGTGCAGACGAAAGATCAAATTTGCGACACAAATTCAATTTATTTAACAGATTTAATTAGCAAAACGCGATCAATTTAAATCCCAAATGAAATTTCTCAAACAAATTGAATTTGTTTCCCAAATCAAACTTATTAAGCACAGGTATTGAAGTATGTGCTTGTTGCGAAAAAAACACAAAGTTAGCGGTGACATTTTCATTGTTGTTGTTGCATTTCTAAGGGAATTCATCGTATTTGCCATTGATAAATTGGAAGCCTTCTTTGAAAACAGATTTTATCTTTCACAAACAAATCTAGCCATAGACGTACGTAAAAATTCTTGTGATGTGTACACAGTAATATGAACAATTTATACAGTAACGTTACTTTTTGTAAATATTTAAAAAATAACTATATTGTAGTAAATTCTGCCTAGAATATTTCTCGACATTGTTAATTGTTTCAGGGTTAAGTTTTTCATTGTTTAGTGTTTCAATTTTCCGAAAGCATTTTCTCTCGCCCGAATCGCGTTCGCAGGCAAATTGTACGAAAATTTTCGCGAATAACAATTTACATAAAAATAATTTTGCACAACTCGAGAGACTAACTGTACGCACGAGACAAAAACGTGAGCTCACCTGCGCATGTAATGGTACTTGAACACGACGACGATGACGAGTATGTTGGCAGTCATGGCTAAAATGAAGACCGGCACGTAGAGTCCGATCAGCAGGTAATTCGTCTCGCTGTTGAAGTCCTCGTAGAAGCCCCGCAGAATCTCCGACATCTTCTCCATGTCGAGGCTGCGATTGTCCTCGCTGTCGAGCTGATGCGGCGGCAAGACGGCCGTCAGCGCCGTCCCCGCCATCTCTCTTTTTTTTTCTCCCCCTTTATAGCCGCTCTTTCCGTCTCTCCCTCCAAAAATCTCGCTATCTCGCCGTTATCTCGAGTTCAGGTGTGCCGCAGCAGTGGCTGATGCCGATTCCGCGGCCAACTCATGGGGCTTCGATTCTGCGGACAGAAAGAAGACGGAAAAAGAATATGAGAAATGACAGCGGCGCGGAGTAGAGAGAATTGGGTCGAATCGGCGAAGACGAGAAAGGAAAAGCAAAGAGAAGAGGGATCCCCCCCCCCCCTGGCGAGGAGGTCTACAGCGCGGCAGACATTTAAATTTCGCGCGTTGCGCGGATTTCACGGTCGCTGGACTGGAATTTTTATCTTTCCGGGACTGTACACGCTGGAGGTTAATGCGGCAGTCGGTGCATTTATTTGGCAGTATAATTCCCTGCGCCGCTCTATATAGGCAGTGTATACACTGCCGTCGCAGCCGAGCGGCCGCCAAGATACGCGAAATCGAATATTTTCGGAGAATATGCCGTCGCGCAGCGAGAGATGATTTTTGTTCTAGATTGTTATTGTGATCGTTATTACTATTATTATTATTGTTATGATTTTTGATAAAGCAGACTTCATTTATCGAAGCGCTGGGGAGTCAGTGGGGCTTTTTTTTTAATTATTATTACATCAGCGGGTTACAGTTGTGGATCTTCGCGGATCATTTTTCTCGTTATTGTATCTCGTGTCATGCGCGTAATTGAAATGGAATATTTTCTTCTTGTTGACGTGTATTCCGATTTTCGATACCTCGTTACCTCGACAAATGCACTCTCCAGTCTCTATGAATCTAAAACAGTGAAAATTCATTGTTTTCATAGTCCATATTAACAATTTGAAAAAGTTATAATGGTCCAACTGTGAACTAGTGAATAATCACAGTTTAAACAGGTTAATAAATTAGCCAATTGAAAAAGTGTAGAACTAGGACTATCTAAAATAGTAAATATGAACATTGCAAATAGTGAATACAAAAAATAATATTTGGGTAGCAATATACATTAGCTGAAATAGTGAAAATCACTACCTATAATGTTGCAAATAAATTACTAAAAATAATGTGTGGCCCTAGTAACAGGAGGCTAAAGGGGACATAAATTTTCGCTTATTCTACAGGTGCACTGTTAGCTAATTAAATAGTAATTTTTCTCATGTTGCAAAGCGATTAAGTCCATAAAATTTCACTTTTTCTGGATGATGGATTTTCCACTTGAATAGTGAATTTCTCGAATGTTAAAAATGTAGAAGTACCGAAAATTTCACTTCTCTTAATAGTCATTATGACTCATTGAAAAAATAGTAAATTTTCATAATTTTTCAAATTCACCTTTTGCTAAAGTGATTATGTACTGGATAATCAGTGTTCGAATGACAATTTAAATCAAATCCTTTCTACTGTTTGACTCAGTAAATTTTTACTAATTCGAAAGTAAACGCAATGAAATGAGCAAAATGATAACTCATTTCATAAACAGTGACTGTTCACTACGTACTATAGCGTATTATAATTTTTACAACAAAGCACCGTATTAATTAGTGAATATTCCCTAATTTGTAAAATGATATTTTTTGTACTACGTGTAAATAGTGAAAAATTTCACTATTTAGGAGGTCAATTTTATTTAACTATGAGAAATAGTAAATTTTTCGCTGCTTTAGATTTAGAGAGCAAGGAACCCATAGAAACGAAAAATTTTCGTGAGCTATAAAAGCGAGCGTCGCATCTTTTTGTTCCGAAAATATAACGATTGATCGATAGTCGGGAAGAATTCGTTTCGCAGCTCCTACCCCCGCAACGCGAAATTGCATCAATATCCGTTTTCTGAGCGCAGGTTTATATACCTTCGGCTCCTTTCATAAGAAACTCGAACCAAAATGAAATCACTCGAATCAAACCGAATCCATTTGAATGAGCGAGGAATATAATGTTACGGCCGAGCGGCAGTGATTTTTTTTCCACTTTTGCCATCCAATTCGAGATAACGTTTCCCTTTTCCGATTTCTCAAAAGGTCGTCAGTTCCCCTTATGCCAAACCTAACGATTTAATTCCACTTCGGGAGCATAAAGAGGCGGACTTTATTGCCGGCGATCGCGCAATTACGTATGCATCAACTTTTACGACACGGCCGTAAACTCCGTGGCTTTCCATGAAAAATTTTTTTTACGCCTCGAAATTTGAATTCGAAAATTCCGAACACTCGGAGTGCAGTTTAAAAATGAAAAAAATCAGCATAATGCTCCAAGTGTAGCTATGCAACTGTTCCTATTTGTCGCTGCACTCGTAGTTGTCCCGCTCCTCAAGCAGTCTGCTTAATGACTTCAAAACTCGGGTAATGATTGCTGCAATTGAACGGCATTATATAAGAGCGAGACTAATTCCATTGTCGAGACGGGAGAGAAAGCGCGCAATCCTTCAGACGTACGACTCGTCCAGCTCCCGGGAGAGGAGATCATTATATTCGAGGAAATAGAATCAGATTGCTCCTGTAAGCTCGACTCTGCTGCTCTATCAAAACTTCTTTTCTGGGAAATATTTATATTTAAACGCGATGCTCCCGCGTAGATGTACGTACTTGTTTTAACGCGGCGTATTTCGTGATTAAATAAGCGATGAAAGTGCTTAACGCTGATGATTTTATTGCTCGACTTTCCTGCGCTACATCGGCAGCGTTCCTGGGTAGAAAATTTCCGATAACTTGTAGGTTACGTTAAGAAAATTGTTTTCCGTCGCTATTCTATATAGTTTATGGTTCCCCATAAACTACCGATCATACCTTACATTTTATTAAGTTTTAGAAAAAATCTTATGTTTGTTTAGAATAATTATATTTTTCCTAAAAATATCTGTTGATAATAATTAACTTTGCTCTTAAAGTAAATAAAAACTATTAAATCATCGTAATTTTCATTGCACTTTAACCTACGGAGTCCTCGCTGACAATAAATTCAGCAGAACGTACCCAGAATCTGTCCTCGAATGTCGGGACTTCTCGGCAGCTCATCGGAAACGTTTCTACCAGGTCTAGTCCGCAGCTTCTCCTCGACGAAGACGCGGATTCGTTCTCGAGAGCAACATTTACACTCACACTCTCTCTCTCTGATCGCGTAAAGAAGTATCGTAATTGAAGTGAGAGCTTTATACACCCTCTCGCTTTTTATGCCCGATGCGCTTCGTAAAACGCGGATCAGATTTTGCTTTTACTTTTTTTCGCAATGCCCTTTCCAAGATTTCCCGGAGAAAAAAGGAAAAAAGGAAATATACAGAACAGGAAGGGTTTCAAGCTCCTGCAGTTTCGCTCCGCCGTCGCGTGCGTATATAAGTATGTAAGTACAGTCGCAGAGCTGAAATTTCACTGTCGGTACACGTCGTGTATACCGGGAACACTTAATTCTCCAAGTCCTTGCAGCGGAGAAAGGGACATTAACCTGAATTTCAACCGAGACATATTTTTTTTAAAGCTTATGCTCAACGCATTTGATGGCCGGCATAGCTTTCGTAGGAAGCGGTTTTATGCGGAGTCTCGTTGCCGATTTCTATTTACGTCCGAAGAACACGAAGGAAGAACGCAAGCCTACTAACAATACCCCCAGTTTAGCCGGATAGAAGAGAGAACGTGGGATGGATTTCTTCTTTTAGCCCGATTACCAGGGGAGTCGAAAGGCTAATTAAAAATCCAATTATACACCTGCAGAGTAATCCTTCGTCCCGCTGTCTCAAACGCCAATTAGATGTTCTCCTTTCACGTACGCGCGCAGCTTATTTTCCCGTAGCGACACACCGACTAATTAGCAATTATACCCCCCTCACCCACACCCAATTACAGTGGCAACAAGTCGTCGATTCACGCTTAAGCCCACGTAAGATCCGCTTGGTCGACCAATAATTAGTTCAATAATACCCACCCCTAGAACAGCTATACACTATGCACATAATACAGGGCTCGGATTTGACCCGTTGAAAGGAGACCGGGGCGTTCGCGAATCCGAAGGGCATCCCGTGAATTTCCCTCTTACGAAACCACACCAGTGACACGGGATCCGTACCGGACAATTCGTCCTTCCTCGCGGCCGAAAGCTCCTCGCTGCACGAGCGGATCCGAGAAGCCAACGTCGCGGAAGTCGACGCAGCTGGCCCCGAAGCTATTTACAATTCAGCGGGAGAATCAAATGGAATTAGCCGTGAGAGGGAGAGGAATCGATCCCTCTTCCGCGGGATGTCCCTCCGAGCGTCATAAGGTATTATTGCGTCGTCGCGGTATCGCCGCAATTTCGGAGCGAGAGACGGAGCAGAGAAAGTAAGGGGGGAGTAGAACGCGCCGCGTCGTCGTCGCACCCCCTCACACCCCCTCGTCGGTTGCAGAACGTTGATGTACGATGATTTCGCGTGCGGCCGATCAATTTTCCTCGGGATTGCCGTGCTTCTGTCGCATAACGGTGGAAAGTACAATTTTGCTCCGTTTCACTTATTGCACCGGGGTGTCTCTCTCTCTCTCTCTTTGTGTACGTACGTACTACGTGGGTACACGTAGTCGGCGAGGAAATTGCCACGGGTCTCTGCGAATTAGCGGCGATTAACAAAGGCTTTCAAATTCACGTGCGTTTCTTTGATGTTATAATTACATTTAAGTCAATGGAGTTTAATTAGCTCGAGGGGGGAAGTGGCGAGAGAGACAGAGAGAGAGAACGGCTTTGATCCCTTTTGTCGTACGATTCGAAATGTACCGCGCGCAGTGTGCATTTGTACAATGGCCAATCGAGCGGCAGGAAATTTTTATTTATTCAGCAAAGTGTCGCCACTTGGAGACGTTTCAAGCGATCTCGCTACGCGTCGGGGTACGATTAATTTGAGGAGATTTGGTTGAGATTGTGTCGCGAGATTGTGTAATTTTTCTACTTATCCGGTGTATAGATAATCAAAGCATTTTTTTAACTTTCTAGGTTAAGGGGTTGGGTTGGGTTATGACAGGGTTAACGAACGAATTTTTTTTCGAGAGTTGTGAAAGTGTCTTTGTTTATGCAATCGTAATGGAACTTCTTTTATTTTAGTGTTCGTTCAGGCCTTCAATTTGAGTTATTTAAATCTTAAAAGTATTAATTTTTCGTCTCACAAATCTATTATTTTTAGGACACGTTTTTTACTGAAGTTTTTCCTTAGAACCTGTAGTAAAACTTAAGTAGAGCCCTTTTTTCATAAATTTTTTTTTTATTTTTTCAAACAAGCTTATGTACTTTTTTAATTAAATAATTAAAACGAATTTGAATTTTTTGTCGACCGTTAACCCTGTCGTAACTCCTTAAGTATATGGGCTGGAAAAACGAAGAAAATTTGGGGTAGGTACAGCCATTCGACTTGCATGACGTTTTTTTTGCACAGAAGTAAAACGAACTGTTCCGAGAGACTCGAAAAATTACGACGAAATTGTTATAGAGTGTCGTATAAAAGATTTTAAAGTGACTTAGACACGATTTTCCGAAGACGATTCATCGCTCTTAAAAAAGGAAACGCGTATGTTCTCACCTGAATTTTAGTATGAAGATAAAAGAGTCGGGCATTTTATTAGCCTAGATCGTCACTAAGAAAACGTCTACTTCTCGAAATCAATAGTATCTCAGCAAATATTTCTTTCTAAAACATCCAAAAATTTTAATTCTATTCTTTAAAAAGACACATCACAGGTATCTCTATCAAACCTCACTTTTCCAACCCCCGGACGAACGATCGAGCGATAAACCAAGTCCATTTCCCAACTTTAATCTCCAGCGCGACCCACATACCGCGGCTGCTCCCAAAATGACTAATAAACGGAAATGCGCGGCGTCCCCGATGACTCGACCACCCCCTCCCCTCCCCCCACCTACTTATCATTTCCTGCCGAAAAGCTCGCCCCTTATCAACAAACTGCGCGTTTACGCGTTAACAGAATTCCAATATACCGCACGAGCCGATCTCGGGCGGCTATATGTCGCCCGAAACTTCCTTCGAGGCATCGTGTGCGCCCTGTCCTATCGAAAATCCTATCGGGCGGGAAGTCCGAAAGTGCAAAGTTAAGACGCGGCAGTTCCGCAAATTGCGGAGGCGATTCTCCGGTACACAATCGACTCGAAGAGCTCGATTCCTCTCTCTCTCTTTGGACTTGGAGGACGACTCGAGCGAACGGCTCGAGGAAATTTAATTACCGCTCCGTCGAATTAAATGGAGAAGCCGAGAACGAGAGATAGAGTCACCCGCGGAAAGACAAGACCCTCGACAAATAAGGTATTTACAGCCGTCGGGGAGGGTAACCGGCCAGTGGCTCTCGTATAGCTTCGCGAATAGCTGCGTTCGAACGAAACGAGGCGAGAGAAGGTGGGGATCGATAGAAGTTGCGCGGCGTTGCTGCAAATACACTGCATTTCCTTATTTCTTTGATGAGAAAAGAGAGCCACGTCGGACGTGCGAGGCGGGCCCGCGAGGAAGATCGAGGTGAGCAAAATAGCCGGCTAATGCCTTTTGCGCGGGCGGGACGAATTGGCGCTGCGGTGCAGACGTGTGTGTGTGCTGTATACGTCAGGCGTGTCGGGGGACGGCGCAATAAGGGATGCGGTTGAATATTTTATTTTTCACGGAGGAGCTTATCCAAGGCCCGTGTAGCGCTTGTGTTTGCTACTTGGAGCTGGTTGGGTTGAAGGTATGGTACTTATTGATTTTTTTTTTTGAGAATTTCGTATGAACGCGGACTTTTGACGTGAATAATTCAGCGTCGAGATCGTGGCTTAATCGTTATACTTTTGGATTTTGCGAGAAGGCAATTTATTAATTTGGTGTCTTTTAAAATGTATCTGACTGTAATTGACTCGAAGACCTATAATGTTGCAAATAAATTACTAAAAATAGTGTGTGGCCCTAGTAACAGGAGGCTAAAGGGGACATAAATTTTCGCTTATTCTACAGGTGCACTGTTAGCTAATTAAATAGTAATTTTTCTCATGTTGCAAAACGATTAAGTCCATAAAATTTCACTTTTTCTGGGTGATGGATTTTCCACTTGAATAGTGAATTTCTCGAATGTTAAAAATGTAGAAGTACCGAAAATTTCACTTCTCTTAATAGTCATTATGACTCATTGAAAAAATAGTAAATTTTCATAATTTTTCAAATTCACCTTTTGATAAAGTGATTATGTACTGGATAATCAGTGTTCCAATGACAATTTAAAGCAAATCCTTTCTACTGTTTGACTCAGTAAATTTTTACTAATTCGATAGTAAACGCAATGAAATGAGCAAAATGATAACTCATTTCATAAACAGTGACTGTTCACTACGTACTATAGCGTATTATAATTTTTACAACAAAGCACCGTATTAATTAGTGAATATTCACTAATTTGTAAAATGATATTTTTTGTACTACGTGTAAATAGTGAAAAATTTCACTATTTAGGAGGTCAATTTTATTTAACTATGAGAAATAGTAAATTTTTCGCTGCTTTAGATTTAGAAGAGTTATTATTGATGCATCGAAATGAAAACTGAGTTTGTAATTTATCTTATTAAACTTATTATTATTTATAATTTATTTATTGAACTGGAATTTTAATTTTTGTTTTTTGTTCGTTAGACATTTAAAGCATTTGTTTGGTTTTTAATGAAATGGCTCAGAAAATGGTTCTTTTCATTTTTTTTAATTTAGATTTTAAACTAATAGATTAATTCATACACTTAAAAATTATATGTTATTTATCGTAGTAAACAATCGGATTTCAGTACACTTTAGGCAAATCTTTCTTTTATCTTCGTTTTCCCCTTACGATAAATTCGCTGCAACAGCGGAAAAAAATTAACCCACACGCGAATCCATAATTTTCCCTCTCCACGTTCAAAACATTTCGCGATCTGCTCCTCCCTTACTCCACCCAAAAAAAAAAAAAAATCTCAAAATTTTCTCAAAATACTTGAATCTTCCCTTTTCCCACTACAACTATTCGCATGTCGGAGCAAACGAAATCTCCGTTTTCTCCGCTGCCAGATCGAGCGCGAGCTTCAGCGGTGAGCAATTGTTATCGATGGGAAGGGGGGGGGGTGAGGGGGGGGGGAGTCGAACACTAGGTTGCACGTGCCACACTGCGCTGCAGGTTTGTTATCGCATAGCGGCTCCGAGAATTCCATCGACGCTATTTGCGGCGCCGCTCGCGAGCTTCCACATTCCTCCCCCCCCCCCCCTCCCATCCCGACCTAGTGCACACAATCACACAGACCGTTTGATGAACGCAAAAGCTCAGCGGCGCCGATCAAACGGCGTTGATCGGCCCGCGTCGTTCGGTGTTCGATTCTTCACAGGTGTGCCACTTCGACTCGCGCGAGCAAAGTATATTGTCCTACACACGGCCGAGCGACGATAGCAGCGAGTGGAGGAGAAAGTCGGACGTACATTGTGGGCGGGGTGCATTAAGTGGATGAGTGTGTCAATTGTGGGGGAGCAGTTTGAGGGCTGCAGCGCACAGTTTTAGAGACGCGACGTTGACGTGAGGGAAAAGCTGAATATTTTTACTTGACGAGGAGGGGGGGGGGGGTGGGAAAAAATTTTAAATCGAGGGCGCGCAGTGTAAGTGGAAATTAATCGGTATATCGTATGTAACTAATATATACGGGGGTTTCGAAGGGTTCGAGGGGGTGGAGAGGGAGCGTTTATAGAAACTCGGGATTTTCGTGTATGGAATCGTGGTTAGTGATTTTGTGATAAAGATCGATCGGAAGATTATGTGTTGAATTTGGGTGAAGGTCGGGGGTGATGGAGAAACTGGACGGAAAACCACATCCCGTCGTCGCTCACAGCCTTCTCCAGAAAAGCAGTAAATATAAACTGCGCAGTGCAAGCTTCGCGAGCTATACCGCTGGATATGGAAGTAACTATATAATTAGGCGGACATCAGCGTTTACGATGATAAATTGATGAATTTTCAGCAATGCGAAGCTGGGAAATGCCAGCGTCTTGATGAAAGCAAAATTGTTTATTTTGCGTTTTGTATATATGTGCAAATCCACAAAATAGTGGGATAAACTCACCTCAGAAAGTTGCAAAAATTTTTATTGAAGGCACAACTACTAGACCTTTTTTTCTTGTTCCTTAGGTCATTCTAAGAGAGAAAAAAAACTCGCGTGAATGGCCAATCGTAGGGTATACTTCTTTCCGGAGCGAGAACGTATTTCATGCAGTTTCCATTAACATCCAGAAGGACAGATTTCGACCCCAAAATTTCAACAATCACCATATAATGAATTCGCACGGGAAAAATTTGGGAACCACTGTTTTCGATATATTAAAGGCTATTCTTTTCAATGCTGGGGACTAAAATATTCTAAAATTTAATTTTAACATATAAAAAATCGAAAGTAATAAAAAAAATCCAATTTCTTGAAAATTTTTATTTTAGAATCGATTTTTCGGACTCTTTAGATTTTTCTATACACAAAAAAACCGATTCTAAAAGTGGCCTCGAGGTCCACATTCGAAGAATCCGTGATGCGTTATACCCGAAAATTTTTTTTTCGATAAAGTGACGACCTATATGAACATTTTTTGGTTTTATGTTCACAGATTGTCTTCTCGAAAACTATGGACTTCTATAAAAATTTTATCAAAACAAAAGTGTCTGAAAATTCATCAAAGAATGCGTTCAAATTTTTTTTCAAATTTTTAAAGAACGTTTTTCGAAATTTCAATTGTTTGACTTCGAAAAATAAAAAATGTACAGTATCAGTCTGAAAAAATTTGAAAGTATTCTTTGATGAATTTTAAGACATTTTGATTTTTATAAAATTTTTATAAAAGTTTATAGTTTTCGAGAAATAAATCTATGAATTCCTCTTTTTGTCGATTACTTCTCCTTTTCGCTCCGGAAAAAAGTATACCCCGCGATTGGCCCTTAACGCGAGTCTTTTCTCTTTCAGAATGACCTAAGGAACGAGAAACTGCAGGTCCAGTCTAGCTGTGCCTTCGATAAAATTTTTGGAATTTTCACAGGTGAGTCGTTTCCACTATTTCGTGGATTCGCACATATGTCGAATTTCAATGAAAAAATGCACTTTTCTTTGGTCTAGAAATCGAAAAAATTTTTTTAATGCTAGAGGTTTTGGACCGATCAGACTTTCTTCTGTGAGCCGAAAGATAGTCAAAAGTGCAAATTACTAGTAACCATATTTCTGATCCATTTTACGCTTTTTTTACAGAAAATTAATGCGTCAAAACACTGGAGTAATATCAACTACCAATATTCCCGAGGCACCAATATAATTTCGAATAACACTATAATAAAGTATTACAAAAGAGCTTTAATTTAAAAAAAAAATATGCCAAGTTTCGATGCTCTGATCAAAAGTTATGCCGATTTAAAAAAAATATTATAAAAATCGAATAACCAATTTTTTCTTTTTCCTCCATACGCCTCCATACGCCCCATCTTAAATTTTCATATTCTATACTTCATCATCTTTTGGCTTACAGAAGAAAGTCCCATTGCTCCGAAAGCTCTAGCTTAAACATTGTTCTTTTCCGAATTCTAAACCAAAGAAAAGTGCATTTATTTTATGAAATTCGACATATACACATAATTCTCGTAATTCAGCCCACCTCAGCTCTCTCCACTAACAAACGCACTGCTATACGGTTACTACACCAAAATTCATTAAATAATTAACGCAAAAATCGAGTACACAAAATATAAAAATTAACTCTCTCTCTCTCTCAGTAGCAGACAGCGGACTTCTCTACGCCATATCGTAATTTACATTTTCCCGATAACGAAGCACTCGGCTACTGTGCGGAGCCCTGGCTCTCGTAACGCTTCGCGAAGGCGCACCTCGGTAACTTCGACCCTTCGCTCGAGGCGCGCGATCCGGAGCTCATGCGCTGCAGCTGGTGTTACAAAATCCAATGAAATTTCTACGCGCCCGCGGCTTCAATCGAATACTTCTCCCGCGCGCTTTTTCTTGTCGCCGTCTCATTGCGTCACTTTCGCGCGCTTATTCCGATACGACTGCGACGCGTACGACAACAGCGACAGCTCGTAAAAGCGAAAATTAAAAAAAAATTCGCCGTTCACAGCTCGACGAAAAAATACGAGAGCACTACTCGCCACTCGTTCACCGGGCAATTACGCGTGTACACACCGGAGGAAAAGAAAAATTGATTAGAGAGAGAGAGAGTTGCCAAAGGGTGAAACAGAAATTAACGCGACTGTCAGTTCGCCACGGAAGGGACGGGGGGGAGTGGGGTAATTCGGGCCGCGCGTACGTGAAAATTCCTCTCGTCGGCGAATGAAAAGCAGGGCCGGGGGGGGGGGGGGGGAGGAGACGACGCGCACGTCCGCCGGAAAGTTAATAAACACAGAGAGCGTGGGATTATAATGCGCTTGCGGGGCGAAGGCTTTGCCTGTTTTCTCCCTCAGAGAGAGAGAGAGAGAGGGAAGCGTCTTTTTTCTCCATTAATATCGCTCGTAATTCATCGTCGCTCGCAGGAACGAGAGTAAGAGAACCACAGCCTCCTCCTCCTCCTCCTCCTCCTCCCCTTGATGGATGAGTCGAGAGCCATAGATTTTTCTCGCCCGAGTATAGTCTATCGAATTACGCGTTCGCGTGAGAAAATTTTAACAGCGTTATAATACACTTCGCGTCTCTCGTTCCGATCGGCGATGTATTTTTTTCTTCATTTTTCGGTCGGGGATAACGCGCCCGCGAGGCGTTAAACTAGTTCTGTACCTTTTAACGGCCGCAACGATGACGCAACGCGCGCCAGAGAGATGCAGAGTCGCGCGTAAACACGAGCGGCGCGATGCGCGTCTAAAACTGTTCCAGATGCTCGGGCAACTTTGTGCGCCGACGCTTTTGCTCCTGTTCGCGGCGACCTCGCGCGACGAGGCCCGTCGCCGCTGGTTTTGATATTAAATTGCGCGGTGTATATACGCGTCCGCAGCGACGCTTTGTTTGTGTATAGACGTTGGCGAGTGTATTGTGCGGCGGTTTTCGGTTAAAAAGTTGTTTTCGAGCTTTCGGTCGGGATGGAAATGTTCCGCAGGGAGAGGAGGAATGCGGGTCAGATTCGAGGAGGCATTGACGATGCAACATGCGAAAATTTGAAATGAGAATGATAATGAGCTTGTTATTTATTTTTTTCTTTTTTTTGGTGCTTTTTCGAATAATTGAAATTGTTGCTGAAATTTATCTTGTATTGAAACTTATGTTCTTTTTAAATATGCGCAACGCTGAATGTTTAATAAATATTTTGTAAATATACTTTATGAATATTTATGGTCTTTTTAATAACGTAACGCTGAGTATTTACCTAAAGTATTTACATTTGAGGAGGTATTGACGATGCAAAATGTGAAAATTTGAAATGAGAATGATTATGAGCTTACTATTTTTTCGTGCAGCTTTTTCGAATAATTAAAATTGTTGCTAAAATTTATCTTGTAAAATCAGGCATTTTGATTTTATAAGTATTTATGTTCTTTTTAAACATGCTCAACGCTGAATATTTTATAAATATTTTGCAAATATACTTCATGAATATTTATGGTCTTTTTAATTATATAACACTGAGTATTTACCTAAAGTATTTGTAAAATTCGCTCTTTTTCTGAAATTAAATTAATTTATAACCTTTTACAATCGAACGCGCGTCGGCCGATTTTATAAGCAAAATTTTATACCAACTTATAAATCAACCGGGCAATACCAGCGAAGAAATTCAGTGGCTTTCAAACTCTAATTTACAATGCACACTTTACAATGATATTCAATTATCGCTCGCTGTTTCTGACGCGCTTCGATTTCCGCGTTCTGTGCAGTACATCGATGTATTTAAGAAAATTCCGCGTCGAAGGCGAGAAAATCGATATCAATATCAGTTATTAATCTCGACAAGTATATCCTTTAAAATAAATTTTGCATTGATTCTCGCAACAATACAATTAAATTTTTTTTATTCGACACGCGCGCGCAGCGTAATCTTCATCGCTCATCGTTAAGACGCGGTAATTCGAGCTTGCCTTATTATTTTTTTAATCCAACTCAATTGCAGGTCGAGAATGTCGGAGGCTAAGCGTGAAAAATGAGCTGTGGACAGAGCAGCGTAAGCTGCGCGCCGTAGGATATTAAAGGAGGAAAATTCGCGCGAACTAAAATCACCGAAGCGCGTAGTGCAATTATTCCGCGGAACTAAAATATTCCCTGCATTTGTGTTTCAGCCTCGCTCGCATAAATTAACCGCGAGCTGATTCAGGCCTACTTTCGCTTAGGCAGTTAATTATTCAGCTGGGCGACGTTTTAACCGAGAAAATCAAGCTGACTTGGTACGCGCGGATTAATTTGGACCGTTTCACCCAATGATAAGCAATACTACACGTGTGATACGTCGATTGATAACGATATTAGACTTTAATGCGCTTTCGATTCGTTTAAAGCATGAGTTTGCGCAACTTACAGGATTATCCGACGTTATACGTTATATAACTGCAAGTCAATAGAGGCATCTTGGCTTAAGTGTAAAGTTTGAATTTGTCGGAAGTTGAGCTTGCAATGTGGAGATGATCGAACAGGTTGACGGAAAGGCAAGTCGCAGTTTGCGTAGGCCGATTCGGCGGGAAATTCGGAATTGCGGATTACGTCGGAGCTTAATTATAGTTTCGAGCACCGAGTTAGAGAACTATCCGCTTAATCGGGGGAAAAAAGTGAAAGTGCGATAAAAGCGGGAAGAACGTCGCGTCGTGGCTTTATAGAACAAAGCTTTCAGCGCTTAGAAAAATAATTTTTCTCGATGCAGTATTGAAATTAAAAATTATTTTAGCACACTCTCTAAATCTAAAACAGCGAAAAATTTAATATTTCTCATACTTAAATAATATTAATCTCCCTAATAGTGAAATTTTTCATTATTGACACGTAGTACAAAAAATATCATTTTACAAATTAGCGAATGTTCACTAATTAATACGGTGCATTGTAGTAAAAATTATAATTCGCTGCAGTACGTAGTAAATAGTCACTGTTTATGAAAAGAGTTATCATGTTGCTCATTTTTCATTGCATTTACTATCGAATTAGTAAATATTTATTGATTCAAACAGTAGAAAGTATTTGCTTTAAATTGTCACTGGAAACACTGATTATCCAGTACATAATCACTTTAGTAAAAGGTGAACTTGAAAAGTTATGAACTACTATTTTTTCAGTGAGTCATAATGACTTAAGAGAATTTTCGGTACTTATACATATTTAACATCCATGAAATTCACTATTCACGTGGGGAATCCACCATCCGCAAAAAGTGAAATTTTATGGACTTAATCGTTTTGCAACATGAGTAAAATTTACTATTTAATTAGCTAATAAATGAACTTGCAGAATAAGCGAAAATTCGTGTCCTCTTTAGCCTCCTGTTACTAGGGTCACATACTATTTTGAGTAACGTATTTGCAACATTGTAGGTACTGCATTTTCATTATTTCAGCTAATGTACATTGCTACCCAAATATTATTTTTATTCACTATTTGCAATGTTCATATTTATTACACTTTTTCAATCTTTTCATTTTTTTTAACCCGTTTAAACTCTGATCCTTCACTAGTTCGCAGTTGCACCATTACAACATTTTCAAATTATCAATACGGACTAAAGAAGCAGTGAATTTTCACTGTTTCAGATCAAGAGACTACCTTCTAATCAGCCAATAATCTCAAACCACCTCGATCGCGTTAACTCCTAAAAGCTTCAAAGCACCGCAAGCTCCCGCCTCGGCTCGTCAAATTCAAGAATCAATCCAGAAAATAAACAACAACGATTCCAGGCACATCCGCGAGATTTAACCGAGAAGCCGTCGCGTTACCCGCCTCCTTACACAGACAAAAATTCCCGCGACAATAACTCACCTGAAAAGCCCTGTCAGCGCTCGAGCGCCCCATACTCATCCGTCATGGTATGTATACGTATATCACACTCTTACACGCACCACTTGCGTTTTATCCGCCGCCGCGCGCACGAAAAAGCACAACAACAACAACAACAACTCTCGCGCAGTGTCAGCGCATAATTTTCCAATCTCCTCTCCTCGCGACTCCCTCCTTCCCTGTACCGTTCGTTAACCAATCCGTTTATTCGTTTGTCATTTATTTTTATCTCATTTATTTTTTTTTTCTACAACGACGAAAATTCGAAACTTGAAGCGCGCGGCGTCGCGCTCTCGCGCGCGAAAGCTCTGATCGGCGGCGTGGCGGGAGAAAAGTTTGCGCGGGAAGTTGAGAGCGAACTGGCGCCTACGTCTGCCATTGTGTATGCCCTGCGCTACGGCTCGAGTCCCGCCGGCGTTAGTACGCAGGCGTTGTTTCGAGGGGTGGGAATAGAGAGAAAGACGGACGGAGAGAGAGAGAGGGAGAGGAGTGTATAGTATATAGCTATGGCATATGTCTTCTCATTATAGCGATCACGTGCCAGGCCGCTGCAGATTTTTATTGTTTCTGCAGCGGCAGTCCCTTATATGCTTTTATTACCCCGGGAGAGAGAGAGAGAGGGAGACGGAGAGAAAGTTCTTTTAAGAGACGCGGATTGATGTCGTCGTATCTTAGTGGCTAAGTATGTATATATGGGTTCTTGTATGTATGATGCTGTTCTTTTTTTTTCCTGGAATAGCTATTTTTCGAGTAGGGGAATGGAAATATTGCTGGTGGTTTGTTGTTTTTTTCTTGGGAGGTTTATCGATGTATTGAAAGAGGATGGCGTTCGATTGGATTTCAAATATTAATTTAAGATTTTCAGGGTAATTCTTTCGCTGTCGGGCTTTTCTCGGTAGATCGATACACCTAATTGACAATGGAATTATTTTTTTAGGGAGATTATTATACAGAGTACTGTTTTTTTTTATTTCTCAAGCTCAGTGTGAAAGACGAACTTTTTTTTGGGGGGAAATATTTTATGATTATTGAAAATGAGAAAAAGAAAGTGTCTCCAACTTTTGAATATGATGATACTCTCTAAATATAAAACAGTGAAAATTCGTTTTTTTTTTAGTCCATATTAACAATTTGAAAAAGTAATAATGGTGCAACTGCGAACTCGTGAATAATCACAGTTTAAACAGATTAAAAAAATAAACCAATTGAAAAACTGTAGAAGAACTACCTAAAATAGTAAATATGAACATTGCAAATAGTGAATAGATATAATATTTGGGTAGCAATATACATTAGCTGAAATAGTGAAAATACACTACCTACAATGTTGCAAATACGTTACTCAAAATAGCTGTGTGTAGCCCTAGTAACAGGACAACATAAATTTTCGCTTATTCTACAGGTGCATTGTTAGCTAATTAAATAGTAATTTTTCTCATGTTGCAAAACGATTAAGTCCATAAAATTTCACTTTTTCCGGATGGTGGATTCCCCACTTGAATAGTGAATTTCTCGGATGTTAAAAATGTATAAGTACCGAAAATTCCACTTCTCTTAAGTCATTATGACTCACTGAAAAAATAGTAAATTTTCATAACTTTCCAAGTTCACCTTTTGCTAAAGTCGTAATGTACTGGATAATCAGAATTCCAGTGACAATTTAAAGCAAATACTTTCTACTGTTCGAATCAGGAAATATTTACGAATTCGATAGTAAACGCAATGAAATGAGCAAAATGATAACTCATTTCATAGACAGTGACTATTTACTACGCACTACAGCGAATTATAATTTTTACAACAATGCACCGAATTAATTAGTGAATATTCACTAATTTGTAAAATGATATTTTTGTGTACTACGTGTAAATAGTGAAAAATTTCACTATTTGGGAGGTTAATATTATTTAACTATGAGAAATAGTAAATTTTTCGCTGTTTTAGATTTAGAGAGTATTAGAGATTTCGTTGAAAACAGTATTTTATTTCTTAAAACGTAATTGTAATCAATTGCAAAGAATGCGAACAGTGAATATGAAATTCCAGTTAATTAAGAATGTGATAAAGCTTTACTTTTATGATATGACTGCGGCTGTTCTCATTTTTTGTTGTGCACATGCTTTGTATCATCAAAAAGCAAATTGATAATTGTTCGTAAGCATACGGGTTATCTCGGAACACAGAGCTTTTTCTCATTCAATGGGTACCAAATTTTTAAATTATGAATTATCGTACAATAAAAGTGACGGTCACGTTACGGATTTTCGAAATTTATATCAGGTGGCTGTTCCCATTTTTTGAAAGTATTATGAATATACACAGAAACCTGATCCTCAAAAATTTTAATAAACATAAATAATTATAATAGTTACCTCGGAACTCTGTGCTTTAGTGCAATGAACAAGATTACTTACTATTTATGATCGAATGCAATTTTTAATCATACAATTTCAATAATATTTAATAAAAATTTTTACCAATTTTTAATAATTTTTAATAATTATTTGCATGGCTCCGACGTCTCCCCTAAAAATCATATCGAAATCAATAATCGGCCAAACCACAAGTGAAAGCTTCTCAAGTGAAAACTCGCAAGCTCCCCAAGAAACAAACATCCCTATTTTAAACTTTCAATTTTATCTCCTATCGACAGCAACTCGATAAACGTAAAATCGACCCTTCCCCACACGTGAATACCCACTACACAAGACGTATTCTTAGTCGTTCCAAATATCCGTCAGATGCTCTGCTCTGCTGTCAAAATTATCCGCCTGACTGGAAACGTGGCAGGACAACAGACCTCCACGGTATCGTACGTCCAGAAAGCTCTAAAATCCATCCGTTAAAGAGCAGCCCAAGGGTATAAACAGCCCAACTGTCTGTAAATCAGCTGTATACATAATGCGTTCAATTCGATAAGCCAATCTCGACGCGATACGTCAAACAGAATATAATGGGGGGAAGGGGGGGGGGGGTAAGATCGGAATCGAGGCCGCAAGCTTCCATTTGCCCGCAGAATCAACAAAGATGTATTCCAATATATTCAAACGAAGCTGCTTAACCGGTATACAGTGCATTACGCGGATATCCCGTTAACAAACCAGTTTCCCACTTGGAATTCGCAGTAGTACACACAGAGAAATTTCGAGTAACTCAACCTGAATACACAGTCCATCGTCCGCGCGAGGAATTGTTTCCTCCGACTCCGACGTTCTCAGCGGGATGAAAAGCTCTGCTTCCTTCGCTATTATCACGGACTCGAGTTCGCCGTCGTCGGCTTTTGTAAATAATACACGTAAACACATATTATTACGCGCGAACGAGTCAACAATTCGAGAACTCGCACTTGACCTCAGTGCAATTCTAAATTAATAAATCTATAACGCCACCCGCTGGAGCTTTCGTTTCTCGCGTCCCTCCTCGCCGACTCTCTGCGTATATTATCAAGTGCTTTTCCTTTGCAAAGCTCTCGGCCAGAATGAAATTGTCCGCGGCAGATTCGCGTTTTAAAGTTTGAGCGCGAGCCGCTGGTTACGGCAGACACACATATATACCGCTCGGGGGATTTCTCTCGGGCCGCGTCTATTCAATAATAAACAAGCGCAGTTCTCTCGCGCGCGACTCCGGCTCGCGATGAAATACCTACTTTCGCGTATTACGCAGCTCCGAGAGAGCCACTTCTCTTATTAGTTTACGCGCGTCGCTGAGGCGCGGGGGGACGTGCGTTATTCAACCGGGGGCGAGATCGGTTTGCGAGGACGAGGAGGTGGAGCTGCCTTTGAAATGGAGATAAAAGCGTTAATGTTTGAGGGGGTGATGAATTTTTGCGGAGGGTCGGAGGGTGTAATGGGGTGAAATATTGGCGATGTTGTGTGAAATGTGAAATCGCACTATCGGTGGGATTAGAATTGGTATAGAGAGATAAAAGGTAATTTTTTGAACTATACTTTTGATTTGCTGAGGCTTGGAAATTGAATTTGGATCATCTTAAGGTAGTTCACTTGCTCCATAGGTGCTCAACCTTGGATTAAATTTAGAAACTTGATTTCTAAATTATTTTATAACATTTTATAATGAAAAATGTTTACAACTAATACTGCAAAACATATAATAGTGTAGATCAAAAATGTCTATAGTTGCATACATTAAGGAAAGTTGCAAAACTGAGAATCACGGCGACTATATATAGATATATGAATAGCATTAGATTTAAACTTTTAAATGCGGTATCTTTTGAAAAAGCACCGCTTGCTATGTTTTAAAAAACGGAATCGTAATCTTAGTCGCTTAATGTTTAACATACTAGTTTTTTAAAAATCCAGCAATGAAATTCGCCAAGCAGCTGATGAAAATATTTTTTTCGAAGCGTGCTTCCCATATACTCGTATGTTAAAATCTTAAAGTTTAGACTTTAATAGCTTAAAAACGAGTACCGCTTGCTTCCTAAAAAAAAATACCAATGCATCCGTTTAGATGTCAACTAGAAAGTACTTAAAAATGAAAAACCCTAGCAATAAGTTGCTTTTCCGAGTGAACTACCTTACGTACAGTCACACTGCGTTGAAGAGCTTCGAAAAGTTTTTGGAAAAAAATTTATGAAAACTAACCTGCATAAATTAAAGAGTTCAGTTTTTTTTGTGTAAAAAATTGTCTAAGCTTGCGTTGAGCTTTCGACATGGACTTTTTGGATTGGAAGAGCTGAGAAAATTTTTTTGAAAAAAAATTTATGAAAACTAACCTGCATAAAATAAAGAGTTCAGTTTTTTTGTGTGAAAAATTGTCTAAGCTTCCAATTGAAAATCTCCGCAGAGTGATAACGTTTTAAACATTTCCCATTTGGTCCCAGGTCCTTGAGGATATGTACTGGACGTAAGGTCCCATTGAAAGTTTAGGTTTTTTTGACATAAATTGGCTATAACTATTAGCAAACAATACTTGTAAGAAATTTAAGTCTCGTGATTGATCATAAATACTTAAATACACACATGATAAACGTTATTATACTTAATTGACTGAGTAGAAAAAGTTTCGTACTATTTTTTGTGATTTTCAGTTTTAGCACTAAAACCATACAATATTACAGATTCAAATAAAATAGTGCCAAACTTTTTCTTGTCGTTCAATTGAAGCATAATAAAGTGTATCGTATATATATTTAAGTATTTGTCATCAATCACGAGGCTTAGATTACTTAAAATTATTATTTACCAATAATTATCGTTAGTTTATATCGAAAAACTAACTTTTGAACTGCACTGTATAGACAGAACATCCTGAAATTCATTAGGTGGTCTGAAATCTTACGGTAAGTGTAAAAATCCATGCCGACAATATTATTTACTTTTAGTGTAAAAAAAATCTATTTGTATATACTGTAGTCTATGTCCGTAAAAAAATTCTTATTTTATTAATGATTTTATTTTTTTTATAGGGGAACGAACTTTACTGCTACTGTTTACTGCGCGAATATACAGGGTTTTCAATTTGATTGTATGTGAATACAACTTTATCAGGGTATTACCGATGTATTTGTTAATCGTTTACGAAGACTCCCCTATATTCACATTTTTATGAATTAATCTATTTTCGTTTCATTCAAATTCAAATCCCTCTTATTCGTACAGCACAGCCAATAATATCTCAATGCAATACCTCAATTCCTACCAACAATATCCTCACCAACAATAGAACAAGCATAGCTTCGTGTATATATATAGATTCACCTATTATTAAACGTTAATCCCTTCCTTTGTCCTCCGAAAGCGGCTTGTCCCGTTTGACCCTATAAAAGCAAAGCCCGAGTTAATCCTCGCATTAAAAAGATTTCGCGCACTTCGCGGAAATTCTCCGCGGCTCAAGATTTCCCACGTGAAATAAACAACGCCACCTACAGTGTACTCCACAAAATCCAGCCAGCGATCCATTGTAATCCTTTGTCCCTCGTCGTCGAACCAGCTTTACGAGACGTGAATTGAAATTCTTAAAAAGGCGGGGGGGGGGGGGGAAGGAAACTCATTTCCCTCGACGAATAAACAGGACGTACATCGCATTCCAATCGAGATTCACGAATTTATGAGACGAGAGTTCGTTGTCCTCTTTTCCCTGCAGAGGCTTCGTTTCTTCGGCTCTTGCGCAAGCTCTACCGCAAGCTCCGGCCTCCCTGGCCTCTGTGTATAATTTATATGGTTTTTCGAGGGATGATGACCCAATATCCGGTCCGCGAGCGTACTCGTTACAACTTGTGACTGGGCGGATTGAGTTTTCTTAATTAAAGCTCTTATACAGCTTTTAGGGGTACTCTTTTAGAAGTGTCGAGATCTCCTTCGTTATCGGTTCACATTTTTCCGGTTGTTTCAGTTTTCAAAGGAAGCCATTGAAATTCCACAGTATTCTCATTTTCAAAGGGAACATCTCGAGGCTCTTCAGCAAGAAAAATTGCAATTTATTTTGTATTCTATTTCTTTTAAAACTGGTGATTCTTTAAACAAACTAAAAAGACTACACTGATAATAATACATACTAAAATTACTAAAGTGATAATAATAAATAAAAACGTACTAAAGTGAAAATAATAATAATCAACAAACTTATATCACTTACAATAAAACTTACGTGTCACTGTCGATTCTGCTGACCAGAAAAAAAAGCACGCGATAAAGCTTTTACGCAGTTTTCTTATCTCGCAATACTTACAGCCGCGTAAGAACCGCGACAACCGCAGGATTCCTTTTTTATTGGCGTGATTACTAACGATGCGGTATATATATATATATATATATATACGTATATATATAACCGTATAAACGAGCGTCGGTCCTGCATCACGAGAGCTTTGCCATTTTTCCACCTCCACGACGCATCGAGTAGTGTGTGTGCGACGAGTACGAGGTACTTGAGGAAAACGAGCCGTACACCAAGATTTCGCATATACGGTTTTTATTTCGAAATTTCACGCATCGCACGTTATAACGGGGCTGGTTATATACGGCGCTGCCAGTTTTACAAGCACAATCTTTCACTACAGTATATAGTAACGCAAGGCTCTTAAATTTCATTAATTTTGATTGATTCGCTCGTCCGTTCGACTCTCGCTGAGAACAGGATTTTTTTCTTCGTTCTCGCGCCTCACTTGCACAATTGTATTGCAGCGAGAGAGAAGGAGAATTATATGCCTGAAATTTAATTGCGAAGGAAACGTTCGTACAAAATTAGTTTTTTTTTTCCTCGTTTCTGCTCTTCAATCGGAGAGGCGCATCGAAGTTTGTTCAGTGAAAAGTCTCGATAAATATTGGCATATTTTGTTTTCTTCTTTTTTTTTCTACACGTGATACAAAATCTATCGTCTATATAATACTGCAATAAAAGTACAATCGGCAATTTCGAGCGCTTTTGGCCGGCGATTCGGATTGCTCGATCGAGCTTCTCCGTTCAATTTTAAATCCCCCAATCTCGCTTTCTCTTTTTTGCCGAAATCGAGCGCGAAATCGCTCTACGTTTAAATTAACAAATACGCTAAAGAGAGACTAGAATTGCGCGATGTGTGAAACACTCGTAATGCAATCGATGAAAAACGATAACGATACGCTCGGCGAGCTGTAAACGGCTTATTATGCGTTGCGCAGCTTGAAACGCGAATGCAATCATCGCTCGTATTTACGAATTTAGTAAATTTAACAACGCGTGCAATTTGCATAAACTCGTTTGCTGCGGTGCGCACAGGCGATTATTGCCCCGGTGTATCGCGTCGAATCTGCCGAATCAAATTCCGATGCTGAAAGCTCCCCCCGTCCCTCCCCTGATAAAAGTACGAAAACCACAGGTCCGTAAAAAAAAATTTGTATACAAAGAAAAATCAGACAGCAAAAAGGACAGATTGTATATCTTCCGCAAAATTATTTAAAAGAGAACGATTACAATGACATGAGCGCGTGGGTTATATTCGTAATATTTTTCTACAACGAAAAATAAGGAGACAAAAAAAAAAACTTTCGTTTTCCGCTTTCTCGCCCGCAATCGAAACACTATGGAATTCAGTTTTTTTTCACGTACCGTCGCGAGAAAGTACACATTTGTTCATAATCGAGCCTCTCGACAGTTAAAAAATTTTTTTCGCGACCGCATCTCCAAATCGCCGTATCTGTAATACGCAAGTACACGTTATATATGTATACGCTAATTCGTAAACGCGCGACGATCGCTCAGTCTAATTAGATAAAAAAAAATTTTGTTCCCATCGTGTACGCATACACATATATGTATATTGCAGCCGTGAAAGCGCCTCAGTGTGCGATTGCGTATATACATGAGTACGTCCAAGCAAATTTCGGAAAGACGGAAAAGTTGCAAAAAATTTTCTTGAAGCCACACTTACCAGACCTGTTTTTTTTCGTTCCTTAGGTCACTCTGAATAAGAAAAACCTCGCATATATGGCCGATCGTAGGGTGTATACTTTTTTCCGGAGTAAAAACGACTCGAAAAACGAGAAATAATTAAAAAAACAAGAATTCACAATTTTTTTTCTCGAAAACTGCGGACTTTTATAAAAATTTCATTAGAAAAAAAATGTCTGCAAAGTCATCAAACAATGCTCTCAAACGTTTTTCGAAATTTCGACTTTTTGGATTTTCGAAACGTCAAAAATCGTATCGGATCCATCTGAAAAAGTTTCAGAGCATTCTTTGATGAATGCAAAGATATTTATTGTTCTAAATGAAATTTTTATAAAGGTCCATAGTTTTCGAGAAAAAAATCTATGAATTCTCGTTTTGTTAATTATTTCTCGTTTTTTTCTGAGTCATTTTTGCTCCGTAAAAAAGCATACCTCTACGATCGGCCATCTACGCGACGTTTTTCTCCTTCAGAATGACCCAAGAAACGAGAAAAAAAGGTTTAGCAGGTGTGCCTTCAAGAAAATTTTTCGCAACTTTCCGTCCTAGTTGTTTCCGAAATTTTCTGAACATACTCCATATACGACGACGTGTCTCTCTCTCTCTCTCTCGCGGCTCGCTTCGATCGATTAGATATGCAACGAATAAAAAACAAGTGTCTCTCATCTCTGTACACACTTATGTATATATATGTATATATATGTATATGTATAAACTAATAACAGTGAGAGACGGTTGTTTAGCCGATGCTGCCGTTCCTCAGCTCCCTGTACATCGAGGCGCTGATTACGCCGTGATTCTGGCCGTAGTAGCCGACGTACTTGCCGCTGCTGAGCTTCTCGTTCTTGCTGTTGTTGCTGAGGACGACGGGATCCGTGACTGCGCAGTTGTTATTGTTGTTGCTGTTGTTGTTGTTGATGCTGAGCGGACGATGGGAGCTGCGCAGGAGGCTCAAGTCGGCGGACTTGTAGCGGCTCTGGTGCGGCTGGTGATGCTGATGGCGATGCTGCTGCTGGTGGCCGAGGTAGTCGCGGATCGAGCGGCTCGGATGGTCGCCGGATTCCGGTATCGAGGCGTGTCTCCGGATGTCCTGTGCAGTTGGAAAATGATTGTTTATATCGTTTTTCGGGGGCGATGTTTATTATTAATATTATTATTTAAATTAATGTTATCGTTAGGATGAAATTTGACTTATATTATATTTATTATTAGTATTATTAATATTATACTTAAATTAATTAATGAACTAATTAATGAATTAATTAATTATCATTAGGATGAAATTTGCTACAAAAATCGAAAAAATTGTTTTTGATTGAAAAGCTGAATATATAATTGCTCGGTAGAATATACAAAGATTAGTTTTCACTAAAAATGTTTGATTTAGAATGTAAAATTTCGTAATTATATTATGAGTGTTATTGTGTATAAAAATGCTGGTTTAGTGATTTATAAAGTTTCAAAAAGTTACTTTCGCAAGGAATCAACGAATCGTTTTCAAAACTTTTTTTTACAGGTTCTTCAAAACATTTGGAAGAAAAGTGAATATTTTCTTTTATCATATAAGGATTAAAGTAAAAGATTTTTATTTATAAATAAGATTAAAATCAGTGTTTTTTAATTATGTTTTATAAATTATTAAGTATTAGAATTATTTTGGCTTTGTAGTTATAACTGCTATGATTTTTGCAAAAATATTAAATTTTGTTTAGTGTGGTTTAAATTATAGGTAGAAATTTTTAGGTTAGATTTTTTTTTTAATTAGAATCAAGACCTGAAAATTACAAAATGTATAAAGAAACAAGTAAGAAAAAAAATGTCATCAGTGAAGAGCCACTTGATTTATGGGTTGATTTACGGGAGACTTTTGTGAGCGGGATAGTTGGGGAGTGTATGTGGGTCAGGTTTATTATTATTATTTTTATTTTAATAGAGATGAGTTGCAGTGCCGATGTGATCGTTAATTTCCGAATGTACAAGTGCAATCGTTGGGGCGGCTTAATGCGCGGCAAAGGTATTGTGTTAATCGTGGCTTTGGCACGTTTCTGCATTTACTTATTAAGAACAAACAATGCGCGCGATTCGCATTGGGGATGAGAAGTGGTGGCAATTTTGAAAACAATTGAAATTTCGCGCCGGAATATGTAGAGATAGTAGTAGAATTTCGTAAATGCATTATTTAATTTCAAAGCTTGGATTTTTATATCTGAAAGAAAATTTTCAAAGTTTTATTCATTTATTGAAAAACAAAATTATTTGTTCTTTTTTTCTTCTCAATATGATCAGCGATATATGAAACATCAATTAAATGAATATAAATAATACGAGATTTTAATTGAATTTTCAGATCTTTTGCACGATAATGACAGATATGTTTTATGCGTCGTAAAAAAAGCTGTAAAAGAATCATCATTATTTGTAGATACATACTTAATCAATTAATTTACAGCACTTTTTTTTCGACGCGAATTGAACTGATCGGACGAAAAGTTATGAAGGTTTGAAAAACATAAAGCAAAATGATTTTTAACTTATTTCAAACAAATACTGTATAAATAAAAGTTTGTACCTTGTGCGAGCTTTGCTTTTACGACAATGCGTAATGGATACTTTTTTCGTTTTTTGTTTCTAGGTAAAAACTTCAGTAATAAAAATGCACAATAAAAAAAAGAAGAATATGCACAACAAAAATAATTAAGTAATATCCATATAATATTAAAAGAATAAATCCCTTCTTGAAATTATTTTATAAAAAAATCCCCCCTACTGTCAAAGTAGTCTATAGAAATCAAATTTGAAATGGTCAATCGTTGGATCTAACCCCAGCGCTATTTTCTACTACATAAAAAGTTGATCCTTCCAGTTAAATTTTTCTCCTCTCCGCAGTTTCTCCTCTATTTCAGTTAGTGATCAGATTAAGATTTAATTGCGTAAAGTTTTATGATAAATACTCTATTATTACAAAAAAGAAATTTCAAATACATATAGTTAGACTATTTATGTAAGAAAGATAATGTAAAGTAATTTTATTATATTGCGAGATATTTTACTCCGTTGTTTAGTTGAATAATTAATTCAATTATGAGTATATTTTAAACAATCTTTTTAAATCTAATTTTTAATAAAACTGAAAAAAACCAACATCCACACAAACATAAAGCGGACATAGGGTAGAATACGTTATTTACTATACTGAAAATAAACGTTTTAAAATTTGTAGTGTTTATTATTATTAAAAAAAATTTTTAAACAAATTTTCAATAATTATGTATTTTCAATGTGTACGTTATCAATTGTATCTATAAAGTTAGAACGAATAAAGTACAAAAGCTATAGCATCCATTTAACAATTTGCATACAAAAAGACCAAAAAATTTATATACGAAAAAGCTTTTCTCATTCTCAAGCTCGAATCTTCCTCCGCTATCTTAATTCCGCGCTCCCCTTCCCCTCCTCCCCTCCTCCCCGCCCCCTAAAATTTAATAAGAAAGTTCATATACACATACGCAACTCACTTGCGGCAGTCGCGTAATGTACTTGTTGGAGCGGAGAATCGGCGCCGACTCCTGGCTCGTGCGCTTCTCGGGCCTGATTTGCGGTTGCCCGCAGAAACTCGTGACCGGGCGGCACTGCTGCTGGCTCGGTATAATCGGCGATCTGCCGATCGCTCCGCAAGCTCGGCGCAATTTCAGCTGCTGGGAATTCCCTCCCACGTAGCCCGAGCTCGACCTATTGTACTGTGAACGGCGAAGGGGTGGGGGTTTCATTGTCCTGCTGTCGAACCTCGTCGAATTTTTTTGTTTTTTTCATCGAGTCTTCGGAAGCTTGATTAAGGGGGTCCGATACTCATTAATGACGTGTCACTAACCATACGATATAAAAGTGCTTAAATAAAATAAATATAACGAATTACGCAAATTCAAAAGATAGTTGCCCTCCGTCTTGGTATCATCTGTCAATATGCAAAGTTTGAAATCGAAATATTTAGGTGATGAGGAGAAAAATGCGAACGAAAATCAGTAGCTGTCAGCAGAAGCATTTACGTCAGGTTACCGCTACTGAATTTCGTTTGCATTTTTCTCCCCAATCCCTGAATATTTTGATTCCAAACTTTGTTGGCCGATAGGTAATATCGAGACGAAGGGCAACTATCTCTTGGATTTGTGTAATTGATTATATTTATTAGATCTAAGCACTTTTTTTATAGTACGTTTAGTGACGGGTCATTAGTGGCTATCGGATCCCCTTAAGTAATATTGCTGGTGACTGTTGCTGAGCGACGTTATAAAAGTCGCTTTCGTCGAAAGTGCGTCGAGGGAGAGAGGAGAGGATGCGACGATGAGAGTCGGAACGATGAGATGACCGGCAAGAAAGTTCAATGAATAAATGTATGCTGGTGAAAAATTATTTTCGCATTGGCGCGCATTTTCTTGTTTTTTTTTCTCTTTGAATAATGCGCGCGACCTCGCGCTTTAATGGCAAACTGAATTATACGCAATATGCGGATGCAGCGCACTGGAAAAATAAACGCAATATACGTGACTGTCGAAAGCTAAATCATAATGCGCACAATAAAATCGCTGGTAAAGAAGGTTGTTAAGAGGGGATGATTACGCACGAATCATGCAGCCTTTGTATATACAGCAAATGCACACAATAATCGTCTTATACTGTCGATGGAAAAATTATAATTTGCATGATAAAACAATACGAGGCACACAACGAGTAGCAAATACGTGTTTACGGTACCTAAATCAGTTCCACGCGGTAAGTGGCCTGCAAAGACAGAAGAAAAATTAATTCCACCATCGCACGGCTGTCGGTGCGAGAACCAAAACGTAAAATGAAAAGAAACTTCAAATTCGATTCTGCTGCTGATCGACTCCCATCGCGTCAATCTCCAGCGAAACAAAAGGGGGAGAGGAGGAAGGGGGGGAGACAACTCGTTACCCCGACCACGACGTGTACGCGTCCATTGAAAAGCTCGGTTTCTTCTCATTGAAAGCCGTTCACGTCGTGTGTGTGTGTGTGTGTGTACAGAGGCAACGGAAAAGTTTGACAAACTTACGTGGATTACCTGGTCCGACTGTATCGAGCGCTGAGACCTCGACATCTGCTGCGTCTGATGCTGCTGGTGCGGCTGCTGCTGCTGCTTGGGATAGGAACTGCTTTTCGGCTGGCTCGTGCCGAAGTTACGGAAGTTGGCGTTTATCAGGTCGTACGCGTACTGCATGGCGATGTTTTTGCTCGACGGCTTGATCGACGGCGCCGACGGGTACTTCGCTGCGGAAGGGCATAATAAATGCGCGTGTAATACAGGGTGGGGTTTGCGCTTGCTTTCTTGCTTGCTCCTTTTTCGCGGGGGTTGCTCGTTACGTGCGTGTGTGTATACGCGCGATTCTCCTAGAAAAATGCACTTTTCGGAGGACCGGAAATCGAAAAGTTTTTTTTTATAGCTAGAGGATCAGACTTTGTTCTGTAAGCCGAAAGATAGTCGAAAATTCAGAGGAACATGGGAAACACGAACGATGAGAATTTAATATGGGGAGGTTACATGGAGAAAAACGAAAATCGGCTATGCGGACTTTTATTAATTATTTTATTTTAAACGGACATAAATGTTGATCAGAGCATCGAATCTGGGCATATTTCTTATTGAATTAAAGCTCTTTTGTTGTAGTTTATTGAAGTGCAATTTGAAATTTTATTTGTGCCTCGGAAACATTCGTAGTTGTTATTATTTCAGTATTTGGACACATGAATTCTTTGTAAAAAGAAATATGGTTACTAGTAACTTTTTCCATGTTTCTCTATACTTTTGACTAGCTTTCGGCTTACAGAAGTCTCATCGGTTCGAAACGTCTAGCTTTAA
The DNA here is from genome assembly GCA_018906965.1 of Philotrypesis tridentata. Lineage (NCBI taxonomy): Eukaryota > Metazoa > Arthropoda > Insecta > Hymenoptera > Pteromalidae > Philotrypesis > Philotrypesis tridentata. The sequence goes on from JACCIB010000026.1 coordinate 41,349, forward strand.
AAAAAAGTTTTCGATTTCTGGGCCCCCGAAAAGTGTATTTTTCTAGTAGATTTAATCATATTCTTCGATGAATTTTAAAACATTTTTGTTCTAATGAAATTTTTATAAATGTCCATAGTTTTCGCGAAAACAATTTGTCAATTCTTTTTTTGTTAATTATTTCTCATTTTTCGAGTATTTTTCGCTCCAGAAAACAATGTGCCCTACGATTCGCCGTTCACGCGAGTTTTTTCTGTTTCAGTATGGTCTAAGGAACCATAGAAAACAAAGGTCTAGTTGGTGTCTCTTCAATAAAAGATTTCGCAATATTCTGAGGTGAGTTGTTTCCACTTTCTCGTGGATTAGCACATATATATATAGGCGTACCGTTCTGTCGAGAGATTTTCTCGCTCGTCGTCGCATTCAGCATCTGCGTGGCTTTGGTCTCGCGACCGTTGACCGCGGACTTTTTGTTAGCCAGACTCTGACGGGCCTCTCCTGGAATGTCGAGGAATTTATTTAATTTTGTGTTGGTATAGTTTACTTTTTAAAAGTCGTTTATATTTGTAGAAAATTAATTAGAGTTTTTTTAGGGGGGATGCCAATAAAGTCAGCAAAAATTCAAATTTCCCGCCACAATATGTGAGTAGTATATAATCAAAGTTATATGCAAACAAAATGCATAGCCTTCCGGCATTATCAACAATTTCACGGAATTTGGAATTAATATTCTAAATGTCCTTGTTACACATGAGCTTCAAATTTTGTGATTCAGTACCGCCGGAGTATAGCTAATTCCTGAATTATTCGCCTGAATAAATGATGAGCATTATTAAGCAGTAGTGTATTAATCCGGTATTTACTCATTCAACAGATTGTAGTAATATTTCCACAAAATTGCATTGCACGATAAAAAACATAAAATTAAAAAAAAAATAATAATATAGTACAAAATTATTAATAATTCACTTTTCAACGCTTCGTCGTCGCAGAGCGTCAAAAAATTAAAAAATTCTTACCTTCGAGAAACAAGGCTTTGTAAGTGTCGCTCTTACTTTTTTCCCTACGCAGGTCGTCGCAGGACAGATGGAAACTTTTTCTCGGCGGTACCGTCGGCGCCTCCACGGCTGTACAGCTGTTGATCGACGTCGACTCTTTTCGCTGCATGTGCTCGGACATACGCCTTATCCGCGATTTCGAGCTGCTGCAAAATTACCGCTTTAATCCAGGGTAATCGGCCGATACGAGGAAGCGACGTTCGAGCCGAGGGGGAATTTGTTTTTCAAAAATTTGTTTTCGTACTTCGCCGAGAGCGACATTTTAAACGAAGAGGCGGTGTTTAGGTTTGAAAATTGCTGCGGAGTAAGCTTATCGATGATGTTTTCGCGAAAATCCAATGTATATAGCTTCGTGAATAATATTTGCGGAAAAAAAATTGGTTCAGTAAAAATGGATATTTTTTTTGGCTCTATTTTTCATGATTATTGCTTGTGGATCAATCGCTTGTTACGGAAAATATGTAAAACTATATTAAATGACGGTACGAAAGTTTCGATTTAAATAATAATAGTCATAGTATAGTTATTAATCTCTCGTCATTATTACTTACTCAGTACCACATGATTACACGACAATTATTACTACAATTATTAACAATTTTCAAAATCAATGCAGCGCAAATCTCACCCCAACCTTCGCACGACTAATTACAACAGTAATTATTAATTACCCGCAACTCCAGTCAATATGCAAAAATTTTCATTCTACTCGCCTCCCCGTATTTTTTCCATCAACGAACAGCATTATTCAACAAGTGAATATTCACTCGCTGCGCGCACGGGGAGCGAGTCTGCAGCCCATTTAAAATAAATGCATCGCGCGCGCGCATCGGAAAGAGCATCAGAAAGTGCTATCGAGTTTTGTAAACGAGTATAGCGCACTATAACGCACACAGAGAGAGATAGACAGAGACTCACGTGTTTTTGTGATGCTTGCGATGCTTCTCGTCCATCATGGAGTAGAGCTTGCTCCGGTACTCCTCCACCGACAGCTGAACGTCGTCTCGTAAAAAGGGAACGACGCTCGAGCCTCTCTCGGGCTCGTTGCCCCGGGCATGAAAGCTGCGCGAAACAAACGGCATAATTTTTATGACTGACGTGCCCATCGTTGCGTTGCCGCTGCCAACGTATCCGTCGCACACGTGTATACATATATATATATATATACACGAGCTTAACGGGGCGGAAAGCTCCTCTGGATATATACGTGTAAATCCATCCAATTTCGGAAGCAACTCACACGAGCAAGTCGCAAAATTTTTTATTGAACGCACACACCTGCCAGACCTGATTGTTCTCGTTCCTTAGGTCGTTTTGAAAGAGAAAAACCTCGTGTGTACGGCGAATCGTGTAGGGTATACTTTTATCCGGAGCAGAAAGAATTGAAAAGAAAAGAATTATTTATAGATTTTTTTCCCCCGAAAACTATATGGACTTCGAAAAATGTTGTATTAGAACAGAAATGATTTGAAATTCGTTAAAGAATACTCTGAAAATTTTGCAGATTTTTAAATGACGTTTTTCGAAATTTCGATTTTTTTGAATTTTTGAAAAAACAAAAATTGCATGGGATCGATCTGAAAAAATTTGAAAGTACTCTTTGATGAATTTTAAAACATATTTGTTCTACTGAAATTTTTATAAAAGTCTATAAGATCTGTGAATTCTCTTTTTGTTAATTATTTCTCGTTTTTTTTCGAGTCGTTTTTGCTCCGGAAAAGAGTATAAACCCTTCGATCGGCCACGTACGCGAGTTTTTTCTCTTTCGGAATGACCTAAGGAACGAGAAAAACCAGGTCTGGTAGGTGTGTCTTCAATAAAAAATTTTGCGACTTGCTCGTGTGAGTTGTTTCCGAAATAGCATGGATTTGCACATATAGAAACGCAGCCCCGTGTATCGTATAACAAGCTTCAAATAAATCATACACGCGCAGCGCTCCCCCCTGGAGAAATGTTTTTCTTCATCTCGTGTAATGGCAGGACCTCGCGAATAATTCGCGAATCGAAAGTACGCGTATCGAGCTTTATTTTTTTTTTTTTGCGACTCGCGTGCTTTGAAAAAGGGAAAAAGGGTGGAATTATGGGATACGAAAAATTTTGTGTTTCCAGGAAGTCGAAAGAGTTATTTTTTGCAACATTGATATATGCGTTAATGCAATTTTCATGCGCGTACTAAATAATTTCAATGTGCAATTCTTTGCCTTTTCCTATAGAATTATCGAAATTGCAATACCAAAATTGCAAACTGAAAATTACCATATCTTTCATGTTTTGCAGATCCTAAAGAAAAAAAAGGTTGTGCCTAGAGACGTGCATCGAAACTTATTTTTCGCCCTTTCTTCTTCAACTATATTTATTTATTTATTTATTTACTTATTTAAGAATTTCGACCCGCCAAAGATCCTTAATACAAAAATAATAACATAAAAAACGCATAGGTAGCGAAAAACGGATGAATTCGAATGTACCATTGAGGTCACAATTAAATAAAAAAAAACAAATATTTGTACAATTGAATTATTATCACGCATAATTTTCCCATACACTTATATTCACACACACGTCAAGTAAAATACATAATTGAAGTCAAGAGAGGCAAAAAAAGCATATAATATTAACACATACCTCGCGACGTACGGATGCTCGAGAGCCTCGACTGCGGTGAGACGGTAATTTGGATTGAAGACGATCAGATTGTTGACGAGATCCAGTGCGTCGAGCGGTACGCTCGGCAGAAGCTCCTCCAGCGATCGGTGCGGACTCGTCGGCGTTTTTTCCAGCAGACTCGTCCCGTAGCCCGCGCTCACCGACGCCAGATCTGAAAAAAAAGGCGTACACAGAGATGTACGAGTTCGTTCGATATCCCAATTTTTTTTTCGGCGTAACCGAGGGCAAATTCGAAGCGGCGACTTTCGATTCCGGGGGCGTTTATGGCGCGCGGCTTTCAAAACTGGCGCGAATTTCGTTTTTCGAAGGAACGTTCGCTACGCGTGAAAATTAATCGGAAATGAGTTCTGCTACTCGAATCGTATATGTTTCGTTGGAGTGTACAAAATACTGCCAACAGGGGATACCGTAAAAGTCCGTTAAATTGTGGCGGGAAATTTGAATTTGAAAAATTTGCTTTTTTGTATAATCAACAATTTTCTAATGCTTAAATTCCCAAAAAATGATCGCACCGAAATTCTATTTCAAATCTGGAGCTCCGCGTACAGCCTGCAATCCCGCTGCCTATACGCCGCGCCTGTCTCTGATACCTTTACAAATTGACCGAGTTAAAAGCCTCGGAACACTTTCCATTCGAAAACATCCGCGGCAGCAGCCGTCAGGCTACGTCGATACACCTTTATATCCGGCCGAGACGAGCGAAGTTAAAAACAAAGAGAGAGATAGAGAAACGAAAACAACGAGAAAAAAAACAAATACATACACCTGCATAAAAATCGAGCTCGCGCACAATCCCCGAGATGCGATATCTTTCACCCCCCTCCCCCCGCCGTCCAATTTTTTTTTCCCTTTTTTTTTCGCGATTCGACTTTTAATCACGAAACTTTCCGAAGCCGTCTCACGGCTCTATCAACAGTTCGACGGCGATATCTGTTTCGTTGACTCGCCGCTCGATCGGAGGCGTGTAATACACACACACACACATCGCTGCTGCACGTATCGCTATGTATAAAGGGATTAGCTTGCTCTCTCTCTCTTTCTCTCTCGCGCGCGCGGGAGAAGTTTGACCCAGTTATCCGAGTCTGCGGGGGGGAAAATCGGCTGCAAGACCTCAAAAAAAAGTCTCATAATTGCGTGTGTTTGTCTACACGTGTATACACGTGTCTGCCTGCACACGTGGTCGGATTTTTTCGGGGGGGAAAGGGGGGGGGGACTATCGTTAATCCGATCTCGAGCCGGCGAACATCGTTAAAAGTTACCGTGCGGGTCGCCTGCTGTACAAAGTAAATAAAGTTTAATTGCGACGGACGTTTCTCTTTGTTTTATGTACGTGTATAGCTATATATATATATATATATATATATATATATATATATATATGGCTATTCCCGCTGCGCGTACTGTGTGGGCAAGCGCGTGTGTCGGATACGTCCTGCACTCGGGGATGACTTCCGCTTCTTCTTCGTCCTCTCGCGGCGCATAACATTAGCATTTAATTTTTGTTCGTGGAAAAAGCTCGACAGCCGTATGTATTACACGGATTTTTTTTTCTCGCTCCTTAGAAGGAAAGAGCGCGCCTCGGTAGGCCGATGTTTACGAAGCGTCATAATTAAATAGGTGTCTTTTTTTAATTCTGTTTAGAGGGTTTAATGAAAGTCATTCTGAGAGAGAGAGAAAGCGAGATAGAAAAGCTCACCTTCGTCGGTGGGTGGCGGCAAGGTGGCCATGATCCTCTCCACCTGATTGATTGTCGAGGAGCCGGGGAACAGAGGCTTACCGAGCAGCATCTCGCCGAGGATGCAGCCCAGCGACCACATGTCGATTCCTTTCGTGTACCTGTTTCGGAAGCAGGTCGACAAAAATTGCCGATGCCAAAGTGTCATATAATTTATATTTTCTTGTAATTATTTATGTTTCAGTTAATGTATAAAAGTACTATTTTCGGCGTAGTGTACGTAAAATCCTATTTCACGCACATCGAGTACACAAACAATATTCGAATTTTTCACTTTACGCACTTGCACTGTTACCGCGTATAAAACAAAACACGAAGTGAAAATTAGTATGTATCCAGTACAAATCCAAAAGTGTTCAATCCCATAGCAAGCGCGCGCAGCATTATCTTCCAAAAATAGCACTTTCCGCCCGCCGTGCGCTAAAAATGGAAAACTTTCGTTTACGAAGCGCAACGCGTTCGTGAAAGCATCCCTAAAAATAAACGTCAGTGCCACGCGGCGCATCACTGTGCAGCAAAGAACGTATCCACGTATCCAAAAGTCAAACGCAAATCGAATCCCCGATTGACATGAAGGGGCCAAAGGTCACGAACAGCCTATCCGAGCATTCCGTGCCCTGCCCCCACACTGTCTTCGCCCCGTCTCTACATTTAAACGGCACACGCGACGTTTTCCCTCCCTCGCTTTATCACAGCTTATACATACATCCACGTATTGTACAGACGTCCTCTGCAGTGGTCTATCCAGTCGCCTCTATATATACACATAAATGATATATACGTACGTGATGTATATGTAAAAGTAGCTCACCTTCTCGAGGCAATCAATATTTCCGGTGCCCTGTACCATCGCGTCGCGACGTAATCCGTGAGGGTGGGATCGCTTCCGGCCTCGCCGTCGCCCTCGCCCAACTGGCTCACCGAGCGCGCCAGGCCAAAGTCCGCGATCTTGCAGTGACACTGGGCGTTCAGCAGGATGTTCGATGGCTGGACAGATTGGGGAGGGTTAATATTGCATTGTGCGGCTCTCTTTGAGTCTGTGCGCGCGCGAGCCGCAGTTCAATTTCATTTGCGCTCGCGCTCGACTCGGCTCGACTGCAGTATGCGGTCGGATATGTCGGCGATGAGCCTTACAACGATGGGAGAGCTCGTTGTGAGGACATTGAATTTCTCACCTTTAGATCCCGGTGAATGACGTTTCCCGAATGGATGTACTTTATGGCTTTGAGCAGTTGGTACATGATGAACACTTTGTGGATGTCCTTCAGTATCGTGCCGCGCTTTATCACGTTGTGCAGGTCCGTCTCTGGATATGGAAAAGTTGGGCCGGGAATTTTAATGCGGGATTCGAAAGCATATTGTTACGTGATCTGTTTTGAAGGTCTAGATTGGAAGCATGCGATGCTGATCGTGGGATGAAAAGTTTGGAACTCGTATACAAAATTTAGCGATCTTGATTGGAAAGGGATAAGAATGCTAGAAGTAGATCATGTGATTGTTACGTGACATTTGCTTTGTCATAATTAAACTTCCGTTTTAATAAGAAGTAACTCTAACATTGCTCTGCGACAATGAGTATTGACTAAAGCAGTGCGATTTCAAACGATTTGAAAAATCACATAATTTTCACGTGATTCAAAAGCATAAACGGCCCCACCACCTACCCATGTACTCGAACACGAGGTAGATGTCGCGATCGTTGTTCGCCTTGTGCAAACCGATCAGCTGTATGATGTTCTCGTGGTCGGCGAACGACAGCAGGAAGACGATTTCGCGAAAGGTCCGCTGGGCGTCCGTCTGATTTCTGAACGCGTCGAAAATTTTCTTCACAGCCAGCGTCTCCTTCGTCCTCTTGTCGACTGCTTTCCACACGATTCCGTACGCCTATCGTTAAAAGAGCGAAGAAAAAAAAGAAGAATCGGTTACATCTTCGTCGTCCGTCAGATCCTGACGAATCGATCCCTCCCCAAATTATCGGATCGCATCATAATACTGCGATACAAGTTGCCCGCATCAGCTTCTTCCCACAATTAACGTCAGGTGTCCTACGCTGCGATACATCAATTTGCCCAGAAGCTAAAGACAAGCGCGATGCCCGGCAGAGAGAAGTGACTTTTGTCTCTTGTCCCATTCTCTCTCTCTCTCTCTCTCTCTCTCTCTCTCTCTCTCTCTCTCTCTTCTGCTGAGCTTTGTCATTGGAATATCGATTGCTTCCGCGAGTTGGGTTGGGAGGGGTGCCGGGGAGGGCTGTATTATTTCTCTCGATTCAGCGACTGCCGCGCGCAGAGGGGCGCTCTTTTAACGGGAATATTAAAGGGGATTGTTTTGTCCATATCACCATGCACATTCTAATTTCTCGTTTCCGTATACCTATACGCCGTTTAATTCCCCGGCGCGTCATACGCACTCCCGTTACGCCGATGCGTACACGGTAGTGCCGGGGAATTAATTTCTCTACTAATTTAAATATGTGTAAATATTGCGATCCGTACGTACGTATATTATCCACCTCTTTACACACTTTCGCAGCGGCGAGTGTAATCAATATTGCATTGAAAAAGATGTTTACTTTGATCGTCCCGCGCGCACAGAGCACGTGGTTGAGGGGAGGGGGGGCAGTGGTTGGGTTGAAATGAGAAATCGATGAGCGAAACAATGTCGCGCGAGCGGCGGCAAAGAACGAAAAGGAGAGTATGAAGAGCGACTGAAATAACGTTTTGTTTAATCAATCGCCTATATACACTGTATATCGCGGGCGCTATAGACATTTCTTGAAACGAGCCCTCCATATGCCACCTACATCGTATGTGTGTGTCTGATACACGTTATAAAGCTTCGCGTAATCTAACTTTCTAAGAGGCAATTCTGCAAAGTTTAATCGTATTTCCATTTATATATGCGTTATTACAACGCTGCTGCTGCTGCGAGAGAGAAAATCCTTCCTGCTCCACTTATTACACAACGTAGCGTAAATTTTTCAAAATTACTCGAACACTGCGTTCCATTGCGTTTCAGCGTAAATTTCGAGTTATGCGCGCGATTCGAATCGCGTACATCGACGGGAATTCAATTACAAAATTCAGTGCAAATTCCATGTATACAGCGCGCGATCGACGGGCAATTTTAGTTTTTCCCCCCTTTCCTACAAACGCAGCCTTTTCCCACCGACACGTTTCCCGGAAAATCGTTCGTAGCACACAACCGCGAGCCTATATATATATAGTGCGGCCGCGCGTGTGACACTGTACAGTAATACGCAGCAACGCGCTGCTCTATGCTTACATATCGATCTCCATATACGAAAAATGCGAACCTCGCGATTCCGATGGCTTATCTCCCTCTCCAAGTTCCAATACAGATACACAACACAAGCCGCTGCTGCTGCTCTACAGTGCATTCATAAATACATCGAATATCACGAAATAACCTGTCAGTCCATCCATATACATACGCAGAACGAGCTTCGGTCCCACACCCACCAAACTCACCCCTTTGCCGAGTCGGCGAACGATGTCGTAGTGCTTGGTGACGTGCGAGTCGATCTCCGACAGCTTCTCGCTCGAGCTCTTCTTCCCGGACATCCCGCGCGCCTGATAGTCTCTCTCTCTTTCTCCGCCGAAAATCCTCTCCGCTTCAGGCTGCGCCGGCCGCTGACGGCTGCTGCACTCGTCGCTGCATCAGAAACGGAAAGAAAAAGCTCGGGCCGTGACGCCGAGTCCTCATGGCTTCACCGGCGCGACGACGACCACAACGACGACATTCGAAATTCGAGGAAAACAAAGCGCAGCGCTGCTCTCGACGGAGATGCGAAGCTCTCGCGCGGAGGTTGCGGCGGCGGATGGATGGATATATGGGAAAAGAATTCGGGAATCGGCACGACGACGACGACGGCGGCGGCGGCGGCGGCGGCGACACTGCACTGTACACGACTCTGCTCGTCGCGGCCGCGTGTTTTATTTGGCGACGGCCGCTCTCTGCTATGCTGCTGGCACGCGTACCGTGTGTTTATGCGCGACTCGTTACCACGGCGACAGTTTGCGCTCTCTCTCTCTCTCTCTCTCTCTCTCTCTCTCTGCGTGTGTGCAGTACTTATATATGTTGAAAGTGTTTTCGAGCCCTGTACTGTGGATGTATATAAGGCCGCCACGCGGTTGCGAAGCGGCTGGTGCTTCTGGTGTAGCAGGTGTTAGCCGGTATATAAGCTAATATATACAGGTATATGCATGTAGGTACCTGTTAAGCGATGACTAAGGCCGTTTCGCTTTCGTCGGGGGAATGTTTGGGCGATTGTGTGTGCGCGCACTGTGAAATTATGCGGGATTGACGGGAAGCGGGTGGGTTTGGGATTGGATTCTGATTCGCGCGGCTCCGAGGATGTTTCGGGGCAGTTTTCGACTTTACGCGTATTTGCGCAATAGCGATTCTATATGCGGTAAATATAGCTGAAAGTTCGAATTTGCGTAAACACTGTGCAGTTTCTGCGAGCCGACGTTATCCAATGTTTAATACCGCGCGCGGTTAGATAACTCGCGTTGCTTTGGATTCATCGAAGAGTTGAGATTCTGTTTGATATATGTGCAATCGTGCGCTGCGCTTGAATTTTAACGTTACAACGAAGTAAAGCTGCTTATTCGTAGAAGGTACGATAGGATCGCGTATAGGCGATGGCGTGACGTAATTCAAACTGCACAGCTGTTTGTTGACTTGTACAGTGAGGAAAAAAAGCAGTAATTTTTACAACTGTATAAGTGCGAGAAAGTACAAGAAATTGTAGTAATCTGAGCGCAGACTGCCGGTGTCAGAATTTTTACAATTATGCTAATATTCACTATTTTAAGTTCGAATATTACAAGTCACAGTATAGAAAAAATTACTATATTGCTTATAGTAAAAATTATTTTTATTAAAATTTACTGTATAAAATGGTAAAAATTATTTTTGTTTGAGATTATGAATAGATTTAATTTATATATTGGATCCAAAATTTTACGCGTAAGCTTCGATCTGTTTAAGTGAGTCCAAGTTTGAATCCAGCCCAATTTCAATTTAATTCAATAAATGATCAATAAATGATAATAATAATCATAAAATAATAAGGTTTTACAAAGTTAAAAACAGATAAACATTTTAAATTTTTAAATTATTTCAATCAAAATAAAAATTACTATATTGTATTGTAAAAGTTAGTGTTTGGGAAGTCTGTGCATGATTTACTATAATTTTTGTAACTTTTCGTATTGAACATTGGAAAAACTAATGCATATTTCTCTCAATGTATTTAAAAATGTTACTTTGGAAGCAAGTATCGATTGTGCAAGAATGTGAATAGATAAAGAGCTGAATTAATTAGAATCGATTAGAATTATTACAAGATTTTTAATGCTTGCAGTTGTTCTGTATCAACAAAAACATTGCGCTGTCGTTTCTATTTACTTGCTACAAAGTAACACAATTTTCGCACTGTTTATCAGTCAATGTCATTGAAACGATAAGAGGACTCTTAGCACTGTGCGTTTTTAAACATTTTGTTGAACATGTGTATGAATAAGTAACGATGTGAAAATTATTTTCGGAGTTTTATAAAAAATTTGAACAAAGCTCTCGTAGTTTTGACTCGAATGTCGTTTTATTACATTTTAATAAAGTACAAAGAAGCACTGGCTATTTTCATAGCGGCTCTAGTGCTTAGAAAAGTGTTTAAAACACAATAAAATAATCTTTTGATTTCTCTCAAAATTATATATGAATTCCCGCAACCAATATGTGAACGAACGTGAAAGCGCTAAATTCGATTTCAACTCGTTAATCGAACGCGCATTCAAATAAACATATGAATTATCTTATCAATATAACCAATTAAAATTGGATATTAACTGGTCTCAAAGCATCAACGTCTTTTTTTATATTTGTCTTCGCTTTCTTTGTCACAATATAAACATATTAATAACAAAAATAAAGCGCAAGAAGTGACTTTTTTTTAAGATTAATAATCAATAAAAAAATATACCGACGAGTTTTTCCAATCAAAATATGTCTAGCATATCTCTATATATAATATACGTATCTAAATGCTCAGTGGAATATTACAGCCTTTTAGGATAAAAATAATTTCTTCTTCTCAACAGTTTATAGACTCTTGGAATTCTCGGAACTTGTTTCAATCTTAACTGATTCGCTGTACTTGATAATAGTTTTTCAGAGAGTAATAGACATCAAGGTATGCGCAAAACTATTATAGCGTAGGTAGCTTAAGATGTATCACTACATTTACAAAGTTCTTTTGTTGACATGTACATGCGCATTTAATCATTTTTCCATCTTGCCAAAATGTGATACTATCGTACAGAACTCATACAAACGTACGAAACTGCAAGTTATCAGGCTTCAAACTGAAAAATCTAGTTCGGTACAGTAGTATCACATCTCATCAAATGAAAATCCTTGATAGAGATCAAATTTGGATGAGCGAAAAGCGATTGGTCTACTTCCTGGGCTGTTGGATTACAATGGGACGCGAACAGTGCGCTGGACGAGCATCATGAGTTGGGACTGGCTTGTCGTGATAATGCTGCACAGCCTCCGGTGGAAAATCTGCGTGTCCTTTGGTCTGGACACCACTGACAATCATAGACTTTGGCGGACTGCAACAATTTGCAACACAGTGTGAATTAGAAAAAAATTCAACAGCCGTTTGATAAGAGACTAAACTAAAATAGCTGCTGTTGATAAGGTGTAGTTGTGCGTATGCTTCTGTTATCTCTATATCTGTTTTGAAAAACATCTTTTTATAGCATTATGTCTTTCTCATCTTATTCCTTGCAATACTGAACATAACATAATAATACGTACATTAAAAGTACATGGCACTATGAAAATAAGTTGATTGCCCGATAAAAATAGAATATTCTGTTTGCATTACAGTAAAACGCGACTTGATCATTAAATAAAAAATGACTCACTGTATACTTCGTATACGCTAATTACTGAGGTAGAAAAAAAAAACAATTAAAATTTTTTTGCTTCATTCTCACAAATCCTCTCGCTACATTCTCATTTCCAAGAAAAAATCTGTATCAAAATTCAAAGTGTGCACAACTACGTAGTTCGAAATCGCAGATTTCATCAACCGCCAAATAGATACATGCGAACTCGCATCGCAATAAAAGAACGACACAAATACGATCCATACATATACGCCGTGTAAACAAAGAGCCTACGTGATGTATCGACACGTCTCGCGCTCCATCGGTAAAAGAAACTCGTCCTCAAAAAAAAAGAGAATAGAAAAAAACTCAAAAATCCTCTCTCGCGCCCATCCGTACAAACTAGCGTAATATTAAGTATAAACAAAGAAAACCGTCTCGTACCTCGTCGAGGGCTTGGTCTCGTCGCTATCCTTGGCGGGCTTGACTTCGCGCTCCTTCTCAGGATTCTTGTGCTGCGTTATCCTCATACCGCCGGCCTTGACTGTAATGAAATGTGCGCAGAACACACAAGGTGTTTCGCCGTCGTTAGCAAAAGTGTCTTATTTTCCTTCTCCGTCGCGTTACACACACACACACTATATATATACATATAACGAGTGTGTGTAACGCACAGCCGCGACCTTGAGGGAAAATGCCTCTCTCTCTGCTCTTGTGTACGACGCACCGATGTAATATTCGCACAAGAGCACAAAAGTAGCGGAGAGAAGAGCGAAAAATCGGGGAAAATCGTGTGATCGCACTAACCTGCGGGTGGATGGCCAGCCTTGAGGGTCGTCTCCTCTGAGCTCGACATTCCGGTCCGGTTATACGCGTCGTCGGGAACGGATTTGCGCCTCGGGGTGATAAGTGTCGCTTATTTCAGCGTTCAATATGTTTCGCCGACGTGTGCGTTCGATAAGCCGGACGCGAGCGACTGCACGTATCGTCGAGGCATCAATGAAGAGAATTATGCACACTGTGTACTCGGTGTTCGTCTCTCCGTTGCCAACAGAGCGGCGCTGGATAGCCGATGGGAGAGGGAGAGATTACCTGGAAAAAGGATTTCGCGGGAGGGGACTCCGCTGCCGAGTTTTGCGCGTGATAAACAGTAGTATGGATATATCGCGGCGTATGGCGACTGCGCGGGAGTTTCGAACGTGGTAGTTTGTAACTTGTACGATTGGCTTGTCGAATAGAAACATGTTTATTATCAAGTACGAAAGTTTTTGATCTTTACATAAAATAGAATTAACTTATTGGGAGGCGGCTTTCTTCTGTTCCGCGTAAGCGTAGTGCAAGTCTTTGCAGTCTTGATCGGTGATGTGGACCCATCCGGTATTTTTCATGTGGTAGACTGCAACGAATGATTATTTTAGTCGAGCTAGCGTTCAGATTATTGTGGTAGCGGTGCAAGCTGAATTCTTACCTCTCACGATACCACCGGAATAGGCATCTCTGTGTGTAGCATGGTAGATGGCTCTTCTGCCGAGTTCGTAGGCCTCTTCGTCAGTCAAATCCCAGCTGTAGCCAGAGTCCAACACACCGTAGGCGAACACTGAACCTGAACCAACGCTGAATACTTTTCCAGGTGTGCGCGTACCCTCTGAATCGACGTAGTATAAACCGGGACCTCTCTTGTCCCATCCAGCAATCATCATACCTGTAGGAATAAGAAATAGCAATTAATATCAATACTTAGTACTTGCTGATTCGGGTACAGTTGTGAAATCTCACCAATGCTGAGACCCATTCCCTTGTAGTTGTAAACCATGTTTGACATCAGTTTACTGGCTGCAGCGATGGAAATACGTGATCTATTACGCAGCTCATACATACGGCACTGTTTTGCTAATACTCTGTCCCAGTAAACACAATCAGCTGCACCACCAGCTAAAGTTCCCAACAGGTAGTCGTTTATTTCAACAATTTTCTTCATTACCTGCGAACCTGTAATGGAAATTCAGAGTTAAACAAGATTCTTATTTTAATTCTTTTATACGATTCTGTGGAAGTGATACTGACCAATGAATTGACCTCCCGTGGCTCGAGAGTCCACCGAGAGTACAATTCCTCCTTGGTACATGAAACCCAACGTTGTGGTTCCATGATCGAATTCAATTTTTAAGTGTTTGCCGGTTTCATCTGTACCTCTGGCAAGTTCTCCTAGGAAGTTAGCTGGCTGAAATTTTAGAGTCTCAATAAAATTGTAAAATCCTTAGAAATTGTCAAACAAAATACTTTAGTCATCATGGGGTAACCTAACCTTCAAATTTTAAATGCGAATATTTTCGTACCAATGCTTAAACTATTTTTTTAGACGAAACACACATAAATAAGAAAGAGTATGAAAACCGTCTTTTGCTAAACGTTAACAGCAAAGTTAACTACAATAAATAACGAGAAAACCAAGTATGATTCTGCAGTTTTGGAGCTGATGAATAAACGTCAAAATGTAGTAGAAGTACGTAAAAACTCACGTTGCTGAATGGTGGCATGGCCAAAGCCATGTTGTTTGTGAAATTTGCATACTCAATTTCTTCGCTAAATTCATCATCCTTGCGACGATTATTAAAATTAACCAAGGAATTGATACCACAGACTTCAGCGAGCGCCATGTTAACCGCTTGTGCTTGTCATACAGTATAATCACACTCTCTCTCGCTGCTGTCTGTGCCAGAATGTACTGTAATGTATACCTATATATATTGTGTATCACTGCTCAATGCGCGCGTATTTTGAATTTAGAATTTTTTTTAATTTGGTTCGAAATGAAAATTATATTTGCCTTTTATAACTTACTTTGTTGATTACTTTTATGCTAAATGATTATGATCAATTTGTAACCTTTTGAAAATTAACTGTCACGTATTAATCGCACTGAATAAGCGTATAGGAAAAGTTGGTTGAGTTTTGCAACAATCCAAATCAGATTATCCTGTGGTAAAAAGTCAATTAAATTTACTGACCAACTGCGATAATCTCTTCGGGCTGACTCTCTCGTTTATCGACCGGTCACTTTTCGTTACCAGTCGATAAAAGCGGAATCTGCATTCTATAATCTATAATTACAATTGTTCGTTTAGGAGTTTTTTTCATTACTATTGTTGTGCTGTTAAACATTCAGTTAGTCATGTGCATATGATTTGTTATTGCGAAATATTTGAATATTCGATGTCCTATATCGTCAAGGAACCATCTGTGAACAAGTTTTTGAAGTTACGAATAGATGGCAACAGCGTGTCAAAAATTGAACCATTATTCAAAAAAGAAAATCATCACTAATTTGTTATTGCACGTTTGATTAATACTCTTGATTTCGAGTTTATCTCATAAATAACGTTTACAGCCTATACCACATTCGAAGAATAAATGAAAATATTACACACACCTTCAAATGCTGTGGTTCCGTTTTAAAAAATAAGGTCCTCAAACTTAAACAGTCAATTCGTGCTAACAGTGTATACTCGAATGGATTTATCCCGATATGATGGAGTAATCCCGATATGAATTATCGATACATCAATACACATTCCCACCGATCTATTGATTATATAGGTCAGTCATTATCAACCGAAATAGTCCAACTAAAAATCCTTTCCACTGACGAGGTGCTCGACCCGACAACAACACGTTTTCGGTCAACACGATTCGCACGAAAACAAAACCAATATCAATACGAAAACATTGACACTGCATTATTATTTCAAGTTATCGTCTGACCAAAGATTACCTCTCTATCAACCCACGTTGATGAACAACAAACACGCAACTCTTCAAAATTTCTCGTCATCGCCTATCACCCCCCTAGAAATCAAATCCCAACGATTCTCCTCTCGCTTTATCGACCGAGTCGTCCATCCCTCGAGGCCCACAAGTCTCTTTTTTTCCCGCAACAAAGTCCAACTCATTGCTCTTACATCACCAATTTGGTAAATCCCGTAAAGGTCAGCGATAATGCCTCGTACGTGCGCGCCTGTATATACGTATATATTCACACATACTCTCTGTAAACTCGTACAAAAGATCACGTGGCGCAGGGGGTAAGGCGCCGCGGAAGCCTTTGCGATTCGTCGCGACTGGCGTCGCACCATATCGTGCACAATACTCATTGCTCGTCGTACGGCGGTCACGTACTGCTCTCTCCCTCTCGCGGCTTCTGTTGTTTTCCCGCGACGACCTTACATACACTTACACCAATCGCGTCTTCTGGACAGTATACATCTGCGATATATAGCCCCTTACGAATCTCTCTATACTTGTTTTCTCTTTGGCGAGTATACGTAGTACGTATAAACGGCGGAGTCGCTGCAAGTGTACATCATGGGCCTGATAAGCTTCTCTCTTGGCGGGAGGCTTCGCGCGACGACGTGTGTTTTTAATTCGGAGAGCTGCGCTATATAACACACTTTGTGTTATTGTCGCGTTTCGTGTACTGTGAGAGCGATTGCGGGCTTGGATTTTAGCCACATACGCGTATATATATGTACGCATCGAGAAAGAGATAAGCCCGTATAATACTTATGTTTGTATCGAAAACATTTTTTTTTTCGGATCGCCTCCCAACGCGCGCGTCGCTCTAGTGTCGATTGTAAATATGGGACATCTTGAAAATGTGTATACACATACACACACGCGCGTAATTACTCAACTCTCGGGAGTATAGTAGGCTCGACCGTTTCGTCCAATGAAAGCTCGGGAAGCTGTAGATACAAGCGCGTTGAGCAACCCGATGCTATTATTAATGTAAATTCCTTCGGCGATGAGCTCGAATCTGAAAAAGTTTGATATCGAACTTTAACTTATGTATATGTGTGTGTATATATATAAAGATATAGTCGGGGCGCTTCTGTATATACACGTATATGTACGCGCGCGCGATTTGACGATTGCTCGCTTCGACGGGAGGGAGCCGAAATGAAAGAAAGAAGAGAAAATAAAAATAAAAACACAAGCGCTCTCGTCACACCCGACCTATTCCACTTGTACACCGGTAGAATTCGAAAACTCGCCTATCTCTCTCTCTCGAAGCCGCTGCGCCATATATACACGCATAGCGTAATATATATAGGAGAACGCATTACAGACGCAGGTCACAATCTCAGGCGAATGAAGCTATTAATCCTCGCTTCGCGTCTGAATAGCGACGTGTATAAATATATATACGTGGCGCCTCGGCTCACGATAGCCGTTATCCTAATTGGCATAAGTGCGGTTGTATCTAATGAAAACTTTCCTATTTGTGCTCGACTTATCAAGTCCGTATGGCTCTCGCTCGCCCGATCTCGCTATATACATACACGCGCGCGAAGGGAAACTCGTTTGCGCTCGAGAATTTTCTCTCTCCGCGGGCTTTGTCCCGACGCGTATATGTGTACGCGACAAGTGTGATTGACAGTCGTAATATATAATAAAATTAGATTATACTGTATTATGCGCGCAGACAAGCCGAGCTATATACGCGCAGATAAATTTTCTTTTAGTGGAATTGTCGTCTGGAGTGCGTATAACGCTGCGCGCGGTATCGTTTATGCTCGATAGTCTGCGGTGCGAGAGATATATCGGAAACCATAATGGGTATGTAGTACATTTTATTTGTGAAATTTTGATAGGTCGCTACTCTGATGCAGTTTTTCAAATTGGATTCTCTGGATTTTAACGTTTGATGGTCGGTGAACGGAGACCGACTGCTTTTGAAATTTGAAAATATTGTGTATATGTCGAATTTCAAGAAATAAACGAATTTTTCTTTGGTCGAGAATAGGCAAAAAGAATTTTTAAGCTAGAGCTTTCGGACCAATGGGATTTTCTTCTGTAAGCCGAAAGATGATGAAAAATGCCGAGGAACATGGGAAATGTAGAATATGAAAATTTAACGTGGGGAGGCATATGGAGGAAGAAGAAAGTTTTTTTTTTTTAAATTGGCATAACTTTTGATCAGAGCATCGAAACTCGGCATATTTTTTTGTAAATTAAAGCTCTTTTGTAATACTTTAGTATAGTGTAATTCGAAATTTTATTGGTGCCTCGGCAACGCTTGTAGTTGTTATATTATTCCAGGATTTTGACGCATTAATTTTTTGGAAAAAGCGAAGAATGGCTCAGAAATATGGTTACTAGTTACTTTTCGAATGTTCCTCTGCCCTTTTGACTATCTTTCGGTTCACAGAAGAAAGTGTAATTGATCCGAAATCTCTAGCTTTAAAAAAAATTTTTCGATTTCTGGACCAAAGAAAAGTGCATTTTTTTTAAATTCTACATATACAGAATAATTGTTGAAAACGAATTCTAATCATAATATTGAAAATAGTAAATTTCGACTAAAATTTTAATTAGGTAGTATTGTCTTTAATTATACCTGTCAATATTTTCAAAAAAATACGTTCATAGTCCCATAGATTATTTTCACTGTCTTCAAAATTCAAGACGAAAACTTCATAAAATGATTTAAGTACCTCTCATACTTGTACACAAACGTAAAGATGTTGATTAAGCAAAAAAAGTTTTTTGCAATGAATTAATATATCAGATTAATTAATTTTTACTACATTTGAGTAGTCAAAACGAGTGATCTCTTAAAATATTTCTTAAGAAGTCTCATATAGCTTTCAAAGTCCACTCGTCCGTCGTAAACCTTATAATACGAACACCAAAAAAAAATCAATGAGTCACTTCAACTTAAAAATTACTGTATTCCAGCCATTTCCATCATCAATCTTGTTTACGTTAATTTTTCCGCGTTTCTCGCCACTGAAAAATTCGTGAATACACAACATAAGTATACACGAGCCGGCAGTCCGCATAATCGCTCGAGCGATCAGCGAATTTCCGCGCCGACGTTATTATCGGCGAGGCAGCGCGTGCGCGGATAGAAGTAGAAAAAAAGGGTGAAACACACATAATCTCCCCCCCTCTCTCTCTCTCTAATAGAGATATTTTATTCTCGAGAGAGAAGACAAAAAATCGAATCCGCGATAACAATGCACTACGTCATTTATGTGAGGCAGCATCAGTTCCGAGAGTTTATATACATGTATATATAGCGTATATAGAGAGATAAGTCTCCTTCGGACCATCAACGCTTCGCTCTCCAGGATAAACTTATCGATAATACGACTTACGCTCGTTTACGAGTGTAAGTGTCCGCATGTACATATGTATGTATTATACGAGAAACGGCTTATCGGGGGACGAAGGGTCGACGAGGTCGTTGCTGTCGCGCAAGATGCGATAAGTTAAAGCAGCGCGTGCTGCTACTGCTGCTGCTTCTTCTTCTTTCTCATTATCTCCGTAATATACTTATATGCTATATACTTCCTTTTTTTTGCCTCTCGACGCTCTCGCGCATTAGCGTCGTTTTGTTTCCTGTGTTTATTTCGCGCCCGAGGCTATACATAGACGCGCGGAGCTATGCGGTTTCAAAGTCGAAATTCGAACGAGTGTATGTTGGAGAGAAAATGAAAGGCGTTTTTTTTAAACGGAACGTTCAGAGGGCGCGAACTTTACGGAAGCTTTGAAATCTTTTTGTTCGGATTGAATGCGGTGTAAAAAGTTGGCTGCGTTTGGCCGATTTTTCATTTTTTTGGTGATCTGTCGCTGTTAACAATTATTTTTGTATCTTACGGTGTTTTCTTAAGGGAAGCTCTCTTTCTAACTTGTAATAATTCAGATTCTGTAGTGTTATTGCGCGTAAAGCAACGATAAGGATGTTTTCCGCGGGATTTCTCAAGTACAATCTTTACGTATCATTAGATCATGTTTTCCATTCAGAAACGACTCCAAAATTGAAGTTAGGGGTCCGTCACCCGCGTATAGTTATTTATCAACCATTTTCTTTACAATTTTGTTTTACAACTGGAGTCGAGACGATATACGTTCAAATGGAATATTTCTCTGTTCTCGTCTCGGCGAAGTACTGCCGATCTTGGAAAAAAAAATTGGATGTTTTTCAGTTTTTTTATACTTTACGTATGAAGTCTGGACACGATAACGCCGTTATCGCATTGTATACGTACTGTATAACGATAATCCTGTAAAACGAAAAAATCGTTAAAGTCAAACTTCGTCGATAAAACTCGGAATTTTTCTCGCCAATCCAAGAAGATTCTGCGCGCGAAACCCGTCGACTTTCCTACACACATATACCGCCGACAATTACGCCCCGTCTATTTGCGCCGCGATGTGTGCTTAACGGGTCTCTAAAAATAGTTTTATTTATTGAATAGACAAGCGGCGCTATCGCGCCAAAGAATGGATTTTCAATCTTAAAAATTTTTTTACTACCACTCTCGACAATCCCGAGCGATCGGCGATTGACGTTGAACATTGTTTGCCTCGCCGATGAATGAAAACATGTTTTTCCGCGTAGCGCGCGCCTCGCGCTCTCGCAGCCCGAGCGAGAAAGAAAGAAGAAAAAAAGCGTAATTTAGGGGATAATAACACCGATCGAATGATTTTACGATGACGTTTATATACATTCGCTCGTATTTGCGATGGAGATATATATATATATATATATATGTGCGCGCAACGTGTATTCGTGCCGAGTCACTCGGCCAACATTCGACAGAGAGAGAGAGAGAGAGCTGATAAATCCGAATCTTTTGAGAAATTACGCGATTACTTCTTCGTTTTTTTCGGTTGTGTACAGCTCTCCGCGACCGATAACTCGGGCAATACAACGCTCGGATTCAATTAAAATTTTCAGCCGTCGTCGTATACCCATAAAAAGAAAAAGAGAGAGAGTGAGAAACGTATATACGATGCGCAACAATGACCAACACACCTGCGGCTATTCCTCGAAGTCGCTTACAGGGATACTCGTTATAATCTCCGATTCCCGTCGTCCAAGGGATTAAATACTCTCCACCTCGCGCGGGGACGAATCAAAACACGGTTGCGAGAAATCGAGTCGACGCGCCGATGATGATTCACCGCCGAGGTGAACCTCCGCAATTACGCTATTGCCGCGTAAAGCGGTGGAGTTCAATGTCACCGCGGCGAGTCTGTCGTCGTCGTCGCCGTCGTTCGTTACGCGAAAATGCGAAAATGTATAACGGCTTGTTTACATCGCGGGTCGTTCTCGTAAAATCGCTGTGCACACGAGCGAAGGTCGGACGTCCTTGCGAGGACGCGGCGAAGTTTGTGTTTATGTATATACGTGTACGGAGCGGTGGGTTGTGAAATTGGAGATGATTTGTTGTGATTGATTTGTGGGGGACAGTCTTGACGAGGGGATTGCTATATAACTCTACCTTTATTGGAGCGAGAAATGTTCTTTTCAGTTTTTTTTTTTTTACGTAATGTTTGTCAAAATTGTCTTGAATCGGGTTGATTTAAACCTGTATATTAAAAGTTTACGATTTGTTTTCTTGCGAGCCGCGTCGTGACGAAATCGGATTATTTTCTTTTCCACACAACGAGTTCAACAATTACGAGTATCATCGAAAGATTGGTTTATTTTTCATTTTCAGTAACTGTCAAAATGTAAATTTAAAATTTTTGTACACTTCGTATAGACAATCTTGTTAACGAAACTGCTCGACTAAGTGCCAATCGCAATAATTAAAACGAGCTGCTAATTTACAAGATCTTCTATCGCACAATTCATGCATGACAAAAAAAAAATGTTCAACTCGTTCAAGCCTTGTAGAACAAATTTTTTCTATCGAAGGCTATACGGAGCAATCCTCCTCGACAAAAACATCCAGTTTACGCAATAAAAAAAAAACTCTCCCCCGTCTTTTTTGCCCTGCGCGCGCTCACGATCGCGTCTGCATAAAAGATCACGGCGAGAGTGATGCGCGCGTTAAATGCGACGCTTATCGGAAATAAATCTCTCGAACACGGCGTTATTTACAATAACGAATCTAAGATTTTTATTGACGCTTTTTTCCCCTCATCGGCAGCTGCACAGCGCACACTCGCACCAAGTGAAATTAGTCGACCGATAAGCAATCGTATTACACGCGCTCGCCAACTTTATTTATCAAGGATATGCGCAAAGTAGCAACGAGCGCGGTGTATTTCGCGTAAACACCTTGCGCGCGCCCAGCTTTTATATACGTATACAATCGACCGGCGCGCCCGGCTTATCGACTGAAATATTAAAAAAAAAAAGCGGGTGGGAGAATGTAACGGCGTCTAAATCAACGCTTTTAGCCGTTAATGAGCGTAAAACGCGCGGAGCTCTCATTGTCGGCGAGATATTATACATACGCACACGGCGTACGTGTATTGAACCGTCAGCGGAAAGTAGTTCGAGTCGATCAATGCGCTCCGAGTGTGTGTGTGTGTGTACAGAAACGTATTACTTAACGAGACAACAACCTGCAGCAGCAGCGCTGAAAAGTTAAATAAGAAGTATATAAAGGTGAAGGTGAGCTTTGCGCTCGGTAAACATAATCGCGTGCTCCCCCCCCCCCTCCCCCCTCCTCCTCCTTAACTCTCTCTCTGTGTATACGTATATATGTATTGGTATAAGTCACGTGTATATATATATAGTAGCGCACGTATACATTGTCTGCGCAGACACTTATATACGTATTATTATACGTGTCGCGCAGGTGATACGGGCGGGAGAGTTAAGATCTCGCGCGCGGTGTGTTTCTGCTCTGGGAAATTGACGGGAAGACAAAGAGGTATACGGAGTAGTCTCACTCACGGCTCTTTTCTTCAGGCTTCGCGAAATTTATAGCTCGACCGATAAAGACTCTCTCGCGGTGTGTATACACTATACATATATATACCTATACCCTATAATACGCTACTCTCCTAACATATATATATGTATACACACTACACGTTGTGTACACGAGCGTTTAACTCTTTGTCTCTCACTCTCTCTATAGATTTCTCGGCTATCCAACAAGTCGAGCGCGATACGATTCGCGCGATTTTTGCGCGCTTTTCCAGCGGATTTAATATCGCGCGGCCGCGGATGAAATTGATCGACGAGCCGGCCGTGTGTACACGTATAAATAATCGAAATAGTCGGCGGTTCTTTTTTTTTCAAATTACGAAACCGTTTAGCGGCGCAACATTGTATGTGTATTATATATATACGTATTGCCGAGGAGAGAGAGAGAGAGAGAGCGATATTTCACGTGGAATTTTATAATGTGCGTTATATGTATACACATGGGTCTTGCGAGGCTTTTCTATAAATATATAACGATTTGCCGGCATTATGATAGGTGGTAAACGTCGGGAATAATTTAAAATCTTGTCCCGGGAATCCGAACATTATATACGCGTTTATAAGGCCGTGTATTGCATGTTTCACCCTGTGCGCTGATATTGGCCAATGAGAGCAGGTGGAATTTTTTGAACTATACCAATCGGTTTCTGTGTACACGTATATGGAAGAGTTGCATAAATTCGTTTATTCCATTTCGAATCGGGGACTGACGCGGCCGCGTCGAGAATTTTTCGTTCCGGCTATTTCCCCGATTGGCGCGGTTGCGCGTTTGAATAAAAAAGCGCGGGAACGCTCGGTGGTTCAAAATTTCATTAGCGTCTCAACATTTTACGATAACGACGATTTACAACCGTATATCGATTCGTATACACGCTCGCGTATAGTAATTAAACGCGAGGTTTTATTATACAGTTGTGTCTGCAATTAGGGTAGTTGCGCAATTCGTTTAGTCTCAACGCCTGGCAATCCGATCCGAAGAACAGTCGTCTTCCAAAAAGAAAAAAACTCCGCGTCTATATTGCGCGCGATCGAAATTCGCGAGTCGCTTCAGTAGATAGGGAAAGGATCCGGTCAGACGTCACACACGCACTTCTCTGCGGGTATTTCTCAAAAGCCGGCGCTCGCGATAATGACGCGTTTCTCAGCGAAACAACCTCAACCCCGCTAAATCGCCAATTAAAAATTCAATTTTTTCCCCGAACTAAGGATACCTCGGCAATTTCTCTTTCACGCAGTCAAGGCTCGTTTACAGCCTATATATATACACTCCAGGCGGTTTGGCACCTCCGCGCCTAGGCATCGCCGAATAGACGAGAAATTCCGAAGGTCGTCCAGGCGCGCATCAGCTGCTGTACATATAAATGTATATACATATATACGTATACACTATATATCTCGCTTTGTATCGGCAGTATATAGAGAGAGAGAGAGCCGCATCGGGGAATACCTCAGGGTCGTTTCGAAAC
This sequence comes from Philotrypesis tridentata, assembly GCA_018906965.1. NCBI lineage: Eukaryota > Metazoa > Arthropoda > Insecta > Hymenoptera > Pteromalidae > Philotrypesis > Philotrypesis tridentata. The sequence goes on from JACCIB010000026.1 coordinate 65,915, forward strand.
TCTTAGCACTGCTGATTCGGCGCTACGTACGCGTTACGCCGCCGTCTGCTGTATAATGTCGCGCACGATCCTGGCGCGTCGCATGTTGTGCACAATACGTGCGGGTTTTACGAGGAAGCGCGGCGATCGGTAACCTACTTTTAACGCGCGCATCGATGAAAAATAACGTACTGTGCGCGCACAGTCGGAGGCGCTCTCCGGATTTTTTTTTTTTTTTTGACAGCGACGTGTCGCCGGGTATACGTCGAATTTCAATGAAAAAATGCACTTTTCTTTGGTCTAGAAAACGAAAAAATTTTTTTAAAGCTAGAGGTTTCGGATGGATCAGACTTTCTTCTGTGAGCCGAAAGATAGTCAAAAGTGCAGAGGAACATGGGAAAAGTTAGTAGTGACCATATTTCTGAGCCATTTTACGCTTTTTTTACAGAAAATTAATGCATCAAAACACTGGAATAATAACAACTACGAATGTTCCCGAGGCACCAATATAATTACGAATAACACTATAATAAAGTATTACAAAAGAGCTGTAATTTAAAAAAATGCCAAGTTTCGATGCTCTGATAAAAAGTTATGCCAATTTAAAAATAAATAATAAAAATCCGAATAGCCAATTTTTTCTTTTTCCCCCATGTGCCTCCCCATGTTAAATTTTCATATTCTATACTTCCCATGTTCCTCGGCATTTTTCATCATCTTTTGGCTTACAGAAGAAAGTCTGATCGGTCCGAAACCTCTGGCTTTAAAAAATTTTTTTCGATTTCTTGACCAAAGAAAAGTGCATTTTTTCATTGAAATTCAACATATAGTGATAGCAAGGATGCGACGACTTTGTTTAAATTTTTTTCTGGAGACGTTTGAAGGATGTGAGCGAAGGGGAGATTTTAGCTAATTTTGATTAGTGTTTGGGAAAGAGTAGTATTATAGACTGCAGATTATTATTATGATTATTATTTATTTCTAGAGTACAAAATCATTATCATATAGCTTTTGCGCAAAATAGTATAGTAATTCTTTTTAGAAATGATTGCCCAAACTAGTCTAAATTATAAAATAATATACGCATATATTTTTTGTATAATTTCACTTTAACGCGGCTGTCAGCGCGTCAGCTCAGATTTTCTCGCCAACATTCCTCGTAGTACAGCGATTAAAGTCTTCTCGCATCCCGGCGACATTTTTTTCCGGTTCATTTCGTCGTCGTAATTATGCTTAATCGTTCAGTTTTGTTTATCAAACAGCATAAACAATTGAAAACGCCAGATTAAATTTTTAACGATTCTTGCATTACTCTCTTGCAAAAGTAACTAAATTGTCTACCCTGCGAGCGAGCTGTACACCCTAAAGTTCGATGATGAATTCCTGTTCAAAAAAAAAGAGTAAAATTTACACTGTATTACCCTATGTACACAACTCTCCTTGGAAAAAAGCGCCGATTAAAAGTCCTCTCGGCAGCTCGTTACAAAAAAATAAAAAGTAAAATAAAATCACTGCGGCGCATGTACGCAGCGCAACTCTAATCGCGCGCCAGGTGACGGCTGCGAAAGTATCACGCGCGTTACATAAACTCATCAGTCCGCGCGCGCGCGTCTCTTCCAGGGAATCCAGGGGGGGAGGGGGCTCATAACGAATGCATCGCAGTACGTACCTGATGGCTTTTACGAGGAAGCGTCGCAGCTGCGACCTGCTTCTCGGCGCTTCCGAAAAAAAGTGCTCGTGCACACATTCAACTCTCTCTCTCTCTCCGATCGATCGATCGTAACTACCGATCGATCGATCGATCGATCCGTAAGCTTCGCCGATTTTCTCGTTTATTTACGAGAGTAAACACAGGCAGCCTCGTGCTACAGTGCGCCGAATCCGGGGATGACTCGCGGCGTTACGCGAGAGCTCCGCAGAGCAATGAATCTTCCGAGGCGCGAGTGGATGATGTTTAGGATGCCCCGTTAAGGCGATATAAGCGAGAGTCTCTCTCTCTCTCTCGGCAGATTTATTGCCGGTTTTTTATGCGCTCGCGCGCGCATACCTGTATATACGTATACATACATACACGTGCGTCCCTTTTAATTTTCCCATAATAGCGAGTGAGCCGCGGGTTTTCACTCCCGGAGATCGGGGTTGAGAGATAGAAATTGCCGGTTGGCCAATGTGCAACTGCAGTCGAGAATCAACGCGTTGCTCCGCTTTTCTCGCAATTACACTCTTTTTACGCTCGAAAACGTACTCTCGGCTTGTGTGTACCACACACGAACGTCACGCAGTGTAACAGTGGTGGTAACCGCGTAATCTTGTTATTAATTACGAATCGGCTTTGCGCGCGGCCGGCGCTTCGTCGTCGTGCAGCGTATAGCCTGTTATTCAAGAGCAGATTGAACAATATCTCTTTCTCTTTCTCTCTCGCGCGCTCGGGAGAATCCAAGACGGAGAGAGAAGACAAATTCTGCCGGAGTTTTTTCAACCGATCTCTCAAGGTCGGCACGTGCCAGCTGTTTTCTCTCTCGCCGATATATACCACAAGAGGGTGGAAACTCCCCAAAGCCGAGTCGGAAGACAACGGGACGGCGATAAGGCTTACTCGGCGGGGGCGGAGGAGGGGGGGGGGGAGGTAAGGCGTATCGAGCGAGCGACATCGCCGCGACTCTCAATAATGTTTATGCGCACATGTGTGTATAGCGTATAATTAATTAAGAGCCTCGTGTTGTTGTATTACGACGGCGACGGTGTCGCGAGGGGTTATCGTCGGGCTTTTCTATATATCGTCTCTCTGCAGTACACGTATATACTCGACTTTTTTTCGAAACATCCCTCGACCCCGAGGAAAAAAATTGCGCTCGACGCGATGACGGCGTGTTTTGTTGCGCCGAACCACATGCGCCGCGCTTTTATCGCGCGCTTATATTGTTGTGTACACACGACGAGCCGCACATGTCCTGAGCGTCATCCGATTCTTTCGCTCGCGCGGGATCGGTAAAAATCGGCGCATGTGTTCGCAGCTCCGCGCTTTTGTATATTGTGTGCATTTATACGTATATATATATATATATGTGTGTACTATCCTCCTCGGTAAATACGCGGAGCTATATTTGTATCGGGTCGTCGTTGGCATTGAGATCGTTATCGGTATAGACGTATATATATATATATCGTGTGTATGGCTGTGAGTTAATAACTGCGGAAGCCGATCGCTCGCGTCTGCGTCAGTTATGTAATTAGCTCGAAAGAGAGAGAGAGAGAATCTTTATCGTAAAAGCAGTGGCTTTTGGAAAATCGATGATCGTTTGAAATTACAGCTTCGTTCTCGGAATTTCGAGTAGCACTGCAGAGCCGCGTGTGCGTTGACCGGTAACCGGTTAAAAAATCATTATGTTCGATTTAGTGAATTTCCGCTGTCTACGGCAGTGCGATGTTCCGAATTGTTTTATCATGGGAGTATATAATAGATCTTTCCTGCTTGCATTCAAAATACTTTTTTTTCAGACTTTACTTTATTATTTGTTTATTTAATTTTTCATCAATTGTTATCTCATCGCAAACTCACTTTTTTTTCAACAATTCTACAATTCTACGATTTTACACTATTCTGTAATTTGCATTCTTTTAATTTCCATCCTGACGAAATTATCGTATCCCACCCGAATAATATCAGTTCCGCCGCCGTTTTCGCAAACGAAAATACCGAGAAAAACCACTCGCCGTGAATCCCCGCGGCGAAGCTCCCGGAAACATCGAAAACGCACACACACACACGTGCGCGTTACTTCACGTGGCATTTAAAAAAAAAAAAAACTCGTCGTTCGCCGGCCCTAATGACACAGGGAAGTAGCGAATCCATCGCTAAGATTGACAAACGTACCCCTCCGTCGTCGTCGTCGTCGTCGCGTAGAAGGATTCCCTCTGACGCAACAGCGGCAGAGAAAATCGTCGTCGACGACTATACGCTCACTCTCCCGTCTCTTGGGCGGCGACGCCGTGACGCAAGAGAAGCTAGGAATTTAATTGTAGACCCGCGGCTGAGAGCAAAGCGAAAATAAATATCACCATAGATCGGACCACCAGCGCCGCTTGTGTGTGTGTGTATATATATATGTAGCCACGTCGGAGCGATATAGAAGTGTCCCCTGCGGGGGGTCGAAGGGTTATCGAATTCGAGAGAGCAATTGCTCTATAGTGTTTCTCTGCTTTTGGTCTGGAGATAAAACGCTCGAGAAGGAGGTGGAAGGGGGAGGGGAGAAGAGAGAGATTAAGAGTTAGGGGGGGTATAATATCTTGGAGTTTAAAATTTGCCAAGTGTACGAGGCGTCCTTGCGCTAATTAGTGCTTTGTTTGTCTCAGTTTTTCTCGCGTTTTACGAAGACGAGTCGTTAATCGCGCAAAGATGTATCGTTCGTTAGAAGAGAACATTATTTCAGATGATAAAGTAGTTCTGAGTGTACTATACGTCCTTTTGTTACAAAGAAAAATTTTCTAAACATTAGGAGAACGCGTTGTTATAAATATGTCGAATTTTAATAGAAAAAAATATGCAGTTTTCTTTAGTCTAGAATTCGAAAAAAAAATTTTTAAGCTAGAGCTTACGGACCAATGAAACTTTCTTCAGTAAGCCAAAAGATGATAAAAAATACGGAGGAACATGGGAAATATAGAACATGAAAATTTAACAATGCAGAAAAAAGAAAAAATTCGCATTCGGTTATTATTTTTTTTTTAAACGGGCATAACTTTTGATCAGAGGATCGAATCGGGGCATATATTTTTTTAATTAAAGCTCTTTTGTAATACTTTATTGTGATGTAATTCAAAATTTTATTGGTGCCTTGGGAACATTCGTATGTTGTTATTATTCCAGTATTTTGATGTATTAATTTGTTACAAAAAAGTAAATTTTATCATATTCCTCCGTATTTTTCATCATCTTTTGAATTACAGAAGCAAGTCCAATCGGTCCGAAGGCTCTAGCTTAAAGATTTTCTTTTCGAATTCGAGACTAAAGAAAAGTGAATTTTTTTAATTGAAATTCGACACATGAACGATTCTCCTAGAAAAATGCACTTTTCGACGGTCCAGAAATCGAAATTTTTTTTTAAAGCTAAAGGTTTCGGACCGATGAGACTTTCTTCTATAAGCCAAAAGATAATCAAAAGTGTAGAGAAACATGGGAAAAGTTACTTAGTAACCATATTTCTGTGTGTATATCTACACCACAATAAAGTACAACAAAAGAGCTTTAATTTAGAAAAAATATTCCCAGATTTGATGTTTTGATCAAAAGTTATGCCCGTTAAAAAAAATTAATAAAAATCCGAATAGCCGATTTTCTTTTTTTTCCATATACATCTCCCCATGTTAAATCCTCATGTTTCATGTTTATCATGTTCCTCTGCATTTTCGACTATCTATCAGCTTACAGAGAAAGTCTGATCGGTCCGAAACCTCTAGCTATAAAAAAGAAACTTCGATTTCTGGACCCCCGAAAAGTGCATTTTTCTAGAAGTATTGCTCATGTACACTCGTATGTACGAAGAATAAATAATTTTCGATTACTCCCAATCTGCGGATATCCCATTTTCTCGAATACATTTTCCGATCACTATATCAGCCTCGGCTTTACAGATCGAGATCTCTTTTTATTCCTCCCACCCCGTACAACATCCCATAATAATTTTGTAACCGCGACACCGTCTACACACACGCGCACACATAATAATCCATCGAGACCAATAATTTTCCTAAATCATTAGCCGCGCGCTGTGCGCGCAGGCGGGATTAAAAACAAATCACTGCGGCCTCCTTAAATTTCCGCTTAAATAATCAAAGCAGCCTCTCTCGCCTCGGCAAAGCGGATTCAACGCCGCGCAGCTCCGCTCGGTGGCTCCGATCTCCCTTTCGCTCGACATATCGCGCCGCCGCCGCGTTTACCCATATACATACGTATATATATACATATATACACATGCGCGCGGATTTCGCCGAGTCGGCGCTTTCCTTTTCGCGACCTTCGCGGTATTGCTTTATTACTCGGCGGCTCTCGCGCGCGCGAGAGCGCTACCGCTGAAGCCGCTTGCGCAACCCGCGAGCGCACATCCACGAGCCGAGAAATAGAGAGAGAGAGAGAGAGCCTAGACCAGATCGAGAACGAGCGCAAGTGTGAGAGACCACTCTATCGATACCAGCTGCGCACACGCGAGACCGGATTTCACGTATATATATCACCTGTCGTGTGTGAAAGAGAGAGAGAGAGAGATGATTTTTTTCGGTTGGAGAAGCATATGTATATAGGTATGCGAAAATGTGTGCACGTGAACGGGGGGGAGGTAAGTGGAGCGGAGCCTTCGCGAGGAGACGCTCTGCTGAGTAATATTCTTTTGTATATTTGCATCGGGTTAGTCGTCGCGTCGTGTTATAACTCTTTAGTTTTTTTTTTTTTTTTTGTTTTAGTTTAGACGCTTGGACTATAAGAGTTAATTGGCCTCGTTGAAGTTTTGGGAAGTTCTTATTGTTGTGGTCGTGCGCTGTGTTATACTGCTGAGTTGGTTTTAGAGCTTTTAGAAATTGCTTTGGCATACAAATTTATTTGCTCTCGCTGCGCGAGTTTATTTGTACGAACTCGCGATTTGGACTTGATTATATTCGATTTCGTCGTTGTATTATAGCGAAATATGCAGAGAAATTTTGTTTTTACAAGAAATCGACGTCTTTTGATACTTTTTATTTTCATATCAAAAATTTCCGGGATTATACTTTTTTAAGGAACGTTGCATAGTAGGATATTGGTTGCTTAACGGGTTAATTGAGTGAGCGGATTTTTTGATATTAAAAAATTGATATTAAAACTGCATACAAAGAATTCATAACTATATGATCACATACTCCATTACTGACAGTTGAATACAACTGATATGCAATAAAGTTGAATTTCGATATTTCGAAGTGTAATAATGTTGATTTGATATTTTTAACTTTCAAATTAAGCATAACCGTTAGCGAACTGTTAACGACAATTTTATGGATTATCGACGGCCTTGAAAATCTTAACGCTAACTACATAATATCGATGTTCAAACTACAACTACTACAATTGCTACTATAGCTTTTCTGAATAATCCTAACGATATTTAATAATGATATCCTTATTATAACGATATTTAATAACGATTTACGACAGCTTTCGATAATACTGGGTTGTTTTCGTCTAAATTTATTATCGATAGTTATTACGTCAAAAGTTTACTCATATGCAACGTGCAAAAGAAATTAAATACTCTTACTCTAACAAAAATACCAATTTCAAATAAACCATACAATGCATAACTCCAATATCACAAGCGCATTTTCCCGAAAATTTTCGAGAATCAGAAAATTTTCCATGAAAATAAAAAGCTCGAATTTAAAGTAAAGGCCCAATCCAGACTTTGCTCTTATCTGCCAACATGTGGGAGTCACCCTAATCTCCCCAACGAAAAACATTTCCGTTGTATATACTCATCGTAGCGGGTGGATAATGCAATAATTTTTCCACGCGGCAAGCTGCAGTTCAAAACTCAATATAGATAAATTTTCACCAACACACAACTATATATCCTTACATAAACGACCCCTAATCTCTCCCTCCCGACAAAAACTATCGAAATGAATAATAACCGTCGAATTAATACCACTTATTCGTTCGCAACTCAGCTAAGCCCGATCGGCTCTCTCTCACTCGACTCGTCTCGCCCTCGTGTTCGTGCACGACGATAAACCAAAACCGACGAGCTTTTTCGCTTTTATCGTCGGGCTCGACACCGACGATCATTGTTTTCTCCATAAAACGACGGCGCGCGGCCGACGATAAAAGCTCTCGATCCGCGAAGTCTCCGTCCTTCTGCGGACGTGTGTGTGTGTCTATATTGTACACATGTATATGAGTATATCCAGGAAATTTCGGAAACAACTCGGACGGAAAAGTTGCAAAAATGTTTCTTGAAGGCACACCTATACCAGACCTGTTTTTTTAATCGTTCCTTAGGTCATTCTGAAAGAGAAAAAGCTCGCGTGCACGGAAAATCTTAGGGTATTTATTTTTTTCCGGAGCAAAAGCGTCTCGAAAAAACGAGAAATAATTAACAAAAAGAGAATTCATAGATTTTTTTCCCGAAAATTATGGACTTTTATAAAAATTTCATTTGAACGAAAACGTCTTAGAATTCATGAAAGAATGCTCTGAAATTTTTCCAGATTGATCTGGTACAATTTTTGATTTTTCAAAAATCCAAAAAAATCGAAATTTCGGAAAACGTCGTCAAAAATCTGAAAAAATTTCAGAGCATTCTTCGACGAATTTTGAGACATTTTTGTTCTAATGAAATATTTTGAAAAGTCCACAGTTTTCGAGAAAAAAAATCTATGAATTCTTGTTTTTTAATTATTTCTCGTTTTCGAGTCGTTTTCGCTCCGGAAAAAATATGCCCTAAGATTTTCCGTGCGTGCGAACTTTTTCTCTTTCAGAATGACCTAAGGACCAAGAAAAAAGAGGTCTGGTAGGTGTCCCTTCCAGAAAATTTCTTGCGACTTTTCCGTCCGAGTCGTTTCCGAAATTTCCTGGATACACTCATATATATACGTGCGTGCGACTATATATATTGCACGTGCTGTCGCTCGCAAAATAAAAATGAAGCGCAAAAAACGCCCCTTAATCGTCTTCACTCTTCCATACACATATACAAACACAAATACCGATCGGCAGCTTTTTTTCTCGCGTCTGAAACAATATATCCAGTGTAGATAGGATAACGCGTATAATTAGAAGATCTTATCGGCGCGGGACACCTCTTGACCTCTGAAACAATTCCGCTGGAGCGTGAAAATTTTTATATACGCTCGATTTTAATTGGATATACTATACAGCCGCGGCGCATTTCTGGCGAGTCTCTGATTATCGAATGTTTAATTGATTCGTCGATTACGGCACGTTGTTATGTGCGTGCGCGTCCGACTTTTTTTTTCCACCGCAGAGACGCGGCTTTTGCGGTATATGTATATATATATATCAATGACAATCAGTCGGAAACGTCGGCGGATGTGTGCGTGTAATTTGAAAAATTGGCAATTAACGATCGATCGCGAAAATAAATTTGCACCGCGATATATTCCCGGGGTGTTACGATTCTATATACGTGTGATTTCGTGCGTTTATATATTTAAATTTTTAATCGAACAGCGCTTATCGAGCCTCGCTCCCGAGTTTATTTTAAGAAGTTGCATCGCTGAGCGCAGCGAGCGATAATTTGATTCTTTGACTTTATCGGCCACGTATACGCTTGCATTCATTCTTATTTTTCGGCGAGAATTTAATCGGTTATCGGTTAACTTCGAGATCAGCCCGAAAGCTCGGCGTATTCGTCTCGATCGCTGTTTATTAAACGTAAAAGTGCGCTGATCTACGGTCGCCAGAAGTCGAGGATTCAGGCGAAAGCGTCGCGGAAAGCTCGAGTCTCTTATGTCTTCTAATGTGTCATTATGAGTCGACGCATGAAATTTGTCGGGTATGTTACGTCATTCATCGTAACAAACGTGCCACAATAATTTTTGTTCTTTTTCAACTGAAAATGAAAACAGCTATACCCTTGCGTAAGCTCAGGACAAAGTGTAAGTCCGACTGTCGAGCTTTGGCGTACGTATATAAAGAATCCCCTGTTCTTTATTTCGAATATGTACGTTACACGAGAATTAGCGTTATGTATAGCTTCTGCGGCTCGGTGAGTTGCATAAATATCGTTATCGTCGCTCGGCAAGATTTTCTAGCTTAATCAGAAGCCTCGACATTTACAAACAGTCGTAATAATTGGTTTGCGCATTCCGATTGTGCGCAAACGGTTACACGCGCGCATGCGCGTCAGATTTGAAATTCGCGTTCGATTTTCGTCAGCTTCGTCGATAATTCTCTCTCTCTCTCTCTCGCCGCTTCCCTCTTTCTTTTATTCGCATCTCTCCTCGTGTAATGTGCGCATCACCCGCATCGGCGAATATTCCTCGATAAGCTCGTCGTCGGCTCGGGTTCGGCGGACGTTATCGAGCTTTTCTTTTCCATTCCGGCGCGCGCGTGTATCTAAGCTCCTCGACGTGGAAGGGAGAAGTTTGCGCGATACGCCAGTGAGTCGACTGCAGCGTCGAACTCTCGCGGTTATGCGCGAATCTGGAGGAACGCGGTGGAATCTCTGGTTCTCTTATGTTTTTCGCTCGATAGCGGAGAAGAAATTTCCTTAATTAAAAAAAAAGAAGCATTGTTTCGTTCTGGCAACAAAGTAATTATTGGCGATATATTCCGAAAGATGATTTTTTCTCGAAATGCTTTAATCGCGTTAAAAAGCAGAGTGTAACCTTGTTGCTTTCTTTAGAAAGTGAGAATGCAAAAGTGAAGTAGAAAAATTGAATAAAAAAATATAAAGCTTGTAAAAAAGGCGCTAATTTTTGAATTCTATACATAAATATTTCATTAATTTGACGCACAATGACACTGCTCGAGAAACCCTAACCTCAAAACTTACGTGTGCACACATTCACCTACACCTTACTCTCCTTCACTCGCCCATCTATTTCGATTTCAAGAATCTCCCAACAAACAATAGAGATACTTTTACAAACATTTTATTTTAAGCTGCGCGCGCGTAAACGCTGCGCCGACCAATTCTAAAAAAAGCCATTGAAACCAATCCTAACCTCAAAAAAAAAAAAATGAAAAACAAGCAAATAAGAACACCCGATGAGGTGGAGTTTCCAAGTCGCTATTTCTAAATATAATATACGACACATTGTGCGCAGGGTTCAGGGTTTCGCGCGCGAGTCTCAACCGCCGGAGAGGTCGTTAACAGCTACGTTACGCGCTATACTATACGCGCTGGGTTAGGTATGGCCGATAAGTCGCATCCGCAGTTTGCTCTACGCGCGCGCGCAGCTTTATTACAGGAGCCGATGATTTATGTCAGCCGAGAGCGAATGCGTCATGCTCTCCGCGCTGACGGTGTGCTATCGATTGTTCACCTCCGCGATTCGCGAGGCGTCTTTCTTTTTTTTTCTTTTTTTTTTTTACAGTACGCTGGAGCGTACGTCAACGATTTTTCGTGCGCCTTATCTCCGCGCGAGAGTCGTTAAGTAATTGTAACGTAAGCGATGTAAAATTAAAGGTAAACGTATAGCGTTTGAATCGAAAAGAGAAAAAATTACGTTTTGAATAATGTATGTATATAAATGTAAATGATTTATATACGTAGAGTTACACGCAGGTAATTAAAGTTGTAATTTAAATGTAAAATTAAACACAAGTAATTGAAGTTACGAGTAAAGCAATGCCAAACGACAGCAGTATAACGATTGTAAAATGAAATTTAAACGACGCGTTGGTTCTGCAAAATTAACCCCACGAGTAATATGCGCAACGTAAAATTAACGAATAAATAATGCGTGACAGTCTGTTGCTACAATGGCGGAATAGTTTGTTTGCTTTGGCGGAGCCGGTGCGCGAATCAGTTTTCTGATTGTATACACAGTGCGAAGATGATAAAGTAGGCCGCGTAAAAAATGGGCCAATAAATCGTGCATCGCTAATCGATAAGTTGGGCGAACTCGACTACATATACGAAAGGTCATCGATACTACATACACTTTCGTTTTCAGAATCGAATGAAAAATACACTCTCGAACCTGCAATCGCAATATCCACTCGGAAAAAAAAATTCTAAAAATAGCCGCTACGCACACGTACACAATGCAAATCAGAAGTAGTCGACCAAGTGCAAGAACCTCTTTCCCAATGCCCCGTTTGACTCGATTAAATCGTCGAAACGCGCGTGAACACATCATCGATCTCTCCCGCGATTTCGCGATCGCTCGCGCTTCGTATGCATGAATACACTTTATTTTTTGGTCTAGAATTGGCAAAAAAAATTTTTTAAGCTAGAGCTTTTTGGACCAACGGGACTTTCTTCTGTGAGCCAAAAGATGATGGAAAATGCCGAGGAACATGGGAAATATAGAATATGAAAATTTAACATGGGGAGGCGTATGGAGGAAAAAGAAAAATTTATTATTTTTTTTTAATGGGTATAACTTTTGATCAGAGCATTGAAACTTGGCATATTTTTTTTTAAATTAAAGCTCTTTTGTAATACTTAATCATAGTGCAATTCGAAATTTTATCGGTGCCTCGGAAACATTCGCAGTTGTGATTATTCCAGTATTTCGACGCATTCATTTCTTGTAAAAACAGCGTTAAATGGCTGAGAAATATGGTTACCAGTAACTTTTCCCACGTTCCTCTGCACTTCTGACTATCTTCCGGCTCGCACAGAAAAAAGTCTAATTGGCCCAAAATCTCTAGCTTTAAAAAACTTTTTTCGATTTCTCGACCAAAGAAAGGTGTATTTTTTTTTTAATTCGACATGTATGTATACACAATGACTATTAAACTCGTCGACTCTCCCTTTCTCGGCTCCCGATTTCCTCCCCCTGCACCCGAGCCCCGAGAGAACGCGCGACACAACCGATTAAAACAATAACTCGTCCCACGACGCGCATTGTGTATCGTACGTCTTATACGAGAACGACAGCCGCTTAGAAAATGAGAAAAGAGAAAGACAGAGAGAGTGTACGTGTCGTGCCATGCGCGCGCGCGCGAGCGGACAGCGTCTAATATTAACCCGTTCGACGTTTATTCTCGGCCGGTGTGTGCCAGCTGCGCCCGAGAGCCGCCCAGAGTCAAGGTCACGAGTATTATAGGGCAGCGGTGCTATACAGCCAACGTTTTCGCTAAGCGCAAATCTCCCGCTCGTGTATATATATACACACACACACACATATATATATACTTATATATATGTATACTTTTATATATATATATATATGTATGTATGTATATAATACGCTCGACTGGCGATCGAGAGACAGAAGAGAAAGAGAGGCTGAGCTGAGGGAAGGAGACGCTCTGTTCTCGGCCGATGAGCTGTACATATAGGGATCGTTTCTCATTTTCCTGAACCGCGCGGGCGCGAGGCTTTCCGCACTAGTATATTCGAAAATAAAATCGCGGGGTACACCTGTACACTCCGCCGGTATTCGACTTTCTAATGAGCGTCATGAGGGGGAATTCATTTATTTCGGTGTGCGCGTGTGGTAATGCCGCTTGATGCAGCGATGAAAATCCCCGCGAGTACTACAAGTCCGCGAGCGCGAAAAAGTGCTCGAAACCCGACCTCAATCGACTCTAAAATTACCCTTGCGACATCCGGACCCGTCTCTCTCTCTCCTCCTTTTTTTTCGTCGACGCGTTTTTTTCTTCTTTTTTCATCTCGTTATTGCCGTGCATTAAAGCCGCAGCTCGGCGGACAGATATACGTCTCGTGTTGATGTGTATAACGCGTGTATGTATAGATGTATATAGAGGCCGAGAGAGCCATTCAATTAGCCACGCTATTTTTCATCGCGCCCCGCGCGTTCGATCACTTTTAGCCAATCTATCCGCAGTCACGCGCGATTCGTTCCTCTCTATCCGCGAAATATTCGTTGCAGTAGTCGCGCTGTGAGAAAATCGATTTTGCAACGCGCGCAGGTCTAATCCGTATACCGATTTTCACGATTTGGAGAGAGAGAGAGAGAGAGAGGGTGTCTGCGGGAATTATATATATACACGTGTCTCGCCGATATAGCGACGTGTTCCACTTATCGAGTGTATAGTGTCTTCTGTCGATGTATAAAGAGCGACGAGGGCTTAGTCGTCACTGGGAAACTCGACGTTTTGCCGTCTCGATCTTTGAAAATCGTCCCACGATCGCGGAGCTGAGCAGCGCGCGATGCGCGCTTGACGATTTTCAGTGGGGACAGTGCGGAGTTGGCAACGTAATTTCGGGTCAGCCGGTACCGATTTTTTACGACACTTTTTTTTTGTTGAAATTGGCTTGACTCGTATGCATAAATTATTGAAGTACGGTATGCGATGTGAGAGAATGCTGGGAGTTTGAGGAAAAATCGTACTTTTCTTTGGCAGCATGATTTTATTGAAAGATAAATAAGGGACATCTGTTTTTCGTAGAATGATATAATGTTGTAGGTTAAATTACTCTGAATCTAAAACAGTGAAAATCACTATTTTTTCGTCTATATTGACAATTGAAAAGGTGTAGAAAGACTACCTAAATATGAACATTGCAAATAGTGAATAAAAACAATATTTGGGTAGCAATATTCATTAGCTGAAATAGTAAAAATACACTACCTACAATGTTGCAAATACATTACTCAAAATAGTGTGTGGCCCTAGTAACAGGAGGTTAAAGGTGGCATACATTTTTGCTTATTCCATACAAGTTCATTGTTAGCTAATTAAATAGTAAATTTTTCTCAAGTTGCACTTTTTAATTCTGGGTGGTGGATTCTCCACTTGAATAGTGAATTTCCCGGATGTTAAGAATTTATAAGTATCGAAAATTTCACTTCGCTTAAAAGTCATTATGACTTATTGAAAAAATAGTAAATTTTCATCATTTTCAAGTTCACCTTTTGTTAAAGTGATTGTGTACTGGATAATCAGTATTCCAGTGTCAATTTAAAGCAAATACTTTCTACTATTTGAATTAGTAAATATTTACTAATTCGATAGTAAACGCAATGAAATGAGCAAAATGATAACTCATTTCATAAACAGTAGTGACTATTCACTACGTACTATAGCGAATTATAATTTTTGCAACAATGCACCGTATTAATTAGAGAATATTCACTAATATGTAAAATGATATTTTCTGTACTACGTGTAAATAGTGAACAATTTCACTATTTGGGAGGCTAATATTATTTAACTATGAGAAATAGTAAATTTTTCGCTGTTTTAATTTTAGACAATAGGAAAATTAGTAAAGGATAATAATAAAACTCATACCTATATACATTTTTCAAAATTTACTATAGCATTGAATCTTAACATAATCTCCAATCCGTCGGGCTTCGCGATTTTTCCATACCGATCCCAACCGATTTTAACCAAAAAAAAATATCCCTCACACAAACACACTTTTTTAATCTACAACAAACCTAAAAATCGCATCGCAAACACCTTGCTTCCCACCAAAAATCCTCAACAGCCCACCACTTCTCAACTTTTCTCTTTTCCAATCGGTCACCGTCCGTCCGACCAATCGATAATTTCCATCATCCCGCGGTCTCTCTTTCTCTCTCACTTCCCATAATAATAATAAAAAAATCTCTCTCTCTCTCTCTCGAGAAAGATAGAATGGAAAAGAGGGTCATTACGCGTAGGTATATAACGACATCGCGCGGCGGAGCTACGTCAGCGACCGATTAACATTTTATCGCGATCGCCGGCTTATGCACGCGCGCGCGCGCAAAGATAAAGAATCAATCGGTCGTAGGCACCGCACTACGTGTAGAGTGAGTAAGAGAGAAGGAGAGAGACTCCTCGTGTATACACTGTATATATAGCGTCTATATACACGCCGCAGAAAACTGGCGTCGGCAGCCTCTCGATCTTTCCATATTCACTTTTCTCGTATATATTCGCTCGTTACGGCCGACCGGCGTTGCGTCAGCCCCGAGGCCTATGGTTCGCGTATATATCTCTATATATATACGTATATATATACGTGTACGCGAGAGAGGTTTATTAGTCGAGGAGAGAAAGAGAAATTGATGGGATTCTTTTTTTCGCGGCGCGAGGCTGATTATATTTTTACGAGAGGGGATGAGCGCTCGATCTACCGAGAAAAACTGATATCGACGAGTTATGGGGAGCCGAGCGATCCTCGCTTTTGTAAGAGAGAAAGAACCTCGCGATAAATCGCCGCGTCGTTTCGTGGCAAATTTAATTTTCCCGGGGGATTTACGCGTCGTGTGTCCGTGTCTGCATCGTATATATATATATATATACCTTTCTTCTATAGAGCTGTGTTGGCCTATAGTGCACAGAGGATACATATATACGTCTCACCTGTCGGAACAATAGTCGGTATATTGTATCGGGCCTGTAATATACATGATAAACGCAAAAACGAGGTCCGCATAGTACACGCGTATAGGATATTTATATATGGCGGGCAAAAAAATGCATAGCGAGCTTCCAACTCCTATTAAAATTTCAGAATCTCAATAAACTCGCGCGCGGCTCTAACGCGTATAATATAAGTATATATATATATGTATACACACGAGTTTTGCCGCACGCGCGCAAAAAGTAGCCACACGGCATAATTACGGTTCTCGCGCCAAATCGTAACATTGACTCTTCATGAATATAATCATTCCTCATTCATAATTCATATACTCTCGCTCTCGGTGCGCGCTGCGGCCAGGAAAACGACACACACGCACCTATAATAACGTGTATACGAAAAAAAAAGTGAGAGAGAAAAATTGCGTGTATACGTACGGTACGCATATTTTCATCTCTCTTTTTTTTTGCGCGCGCGCGCTCGTAATCCCGTTAAATTCCCGCGCGAGCGCGTTATATTTATACGTTTTACAGCGCATACCTGTAATGCACATAGTGTATAATACGGAGGCACCCGTTCTATATCGAACGGCCGCTGCAGCAGCGGCTCTTGTGCATATATATACGTATATACGGCATTACCATAAGCTGACACTGCATCCACGGCATGAATAAACAATATTAAATAGTATAAATCAAGCGTCTCGCTCTCGCTCGTTGCGGCTACCCACGTATCTTTCTCTCTCTCTTCTCTCTATATATACATATATATATATATATATATACGCATACGTGTGTATATATATACTTATATATAAATATAAGTATATATATACACACGTATGCGTGCGTGCGCGTGTGACAAAATGTCATAATCGCCGCTGCGCGTGTGTCGCGCTTGCCGATTCGTGGGATTTCTACCCACCGGTACCAGTTTTCATGTCCTTGGCCTATATCCGGCCCCGCGAGAGTCTCTCGGCAGCTGCCGCTGCTGCATAGCGCGTACACATGTATATATATACACGCGGAATCCGAGAGAGCGCCGTCGTTTGCTTTTCTATTATTCAACGCGAAAGCGAGGCACACACGCACTGCAGGGGGAGGGAGAAGGGGGGAGAGGGAGAGTCGAGTGCATTATACGATGATTCCAGATAAGGTTCGGACGACGACGCCGCCGCCTCGATCGACTCCCACCCTTCCGGTGATCGTATAAGCGAGCGAGAGTGAATGCCGAGAGCGACTGGCCGAGGAGGAGGGGAGGGGGGGGTTGAAGGCTTTCGGATCGTAAGCAGCGTTAAAGCGTGTGTAGAGGGATGGGGAGAGCGGTGGTCGAGGATTTTATTGGATTTACTTTTTTTTTTTGGGGGGGGGGGGGTGGGATTTACGGAGGGAAAAAAGTTTTGCAGGATTGAGGATAATTGTAGAAGTGGATTTTGGACAGGTAAAATCGATCCATCTACCGAAGTATAGTTTTTTAAATACTTTATGAATGCCGAGCTTTCGAAAGCATATGGCAAAATAAAAAATTTTCTATAATAAATACAAAATAAATAATACAATCTTAGCCCTTCTTTTTTATTTTTATTTTATTTTATTTCATTCGTTAGTTAATTTTAAAAAAATTCTTCGTTGACTTCTAGTGCTCTGACGGGCTCCATTTCTTCTTTGAAGCGCTATGTAAAGTAATAGTTAGCTTTAGATTTGTTACATCATTTATATTTTAATTCGTATTGTTCATTTTATTAAAATTTTAGTTTTATATTTTTAATTTATTTTATTTTGTAAACTTGATTGTATTATTTATTTTGTATTTATTATGGAAAATTTGTTATTTAGCGATAAAGAGGAAAACTATAATGCTTTCGGAAACTCGGCATTAATAAAGCATTTAAAAAACTATACTTCTGTGGATAGATTGATTTTACCTGTCCACTGATATTACTCCCGATGGATAGAGTCCAAAACTACATAAAAGTGAATTGAATTTAATAGAGTATGCTTTACACGATGTACTTTGTTTCCGAAAAATTGTGAGGAGGACTACCCTCATTTCGAAACGTGTATAGCATGCGATAAATTTGCTGAGGACAGTAACATTGAAATTAGGAAAAACGAAGACATTATAATTTTACATAATTTATAAAGTTTGCGTTGTAGAATCATGTGTGTATAAATAATAAAACATTCGGAGGGTAAGGATTCCCTGTACAATGGTAAACTTTTATGAAAATAATTTATTGCAATCAATTACGACATTCTCCATATCCTCAAACTTTTTCTAAAAGAAACTTGTAACTCTGGCTTTATGAAAAACGTACGCAACGTAATTTAATTTAAATTTCCGCTGTAAAATGGCGCGAAATTTAAATTTCCAATCCGCGCTACCCGAATTTCTATAAATCACTCAAAAGAAAAAAAAGCGAAAATCGGCTCTCGTCACCGTCGTCAATTTTCAAAGCCGAAGCCAACCCCAAAATCCATTCGACACACCCCCACAATTTTCCCGTCAAAACAATCCACCCAATATACTTCCCAAACGCTCGTACGCACAAGGCGCTAACACCTCCCCCCCCCTCCCCCTCATCCCGCAATTAGAAAGCTTAACGCTTCGAGTCCATCGACAAAATTCGTCGTCGCCTGCGACGCACCAACCGCAGTACAACAGCTCCGCCGGTTTCCCTTTCCACGGGAAATCCTCTCCGCGGCTGGAAAATCGTCGGAGCACGTCGCCCGCGTTGCCCAACGCGCGCGCGCGCACGACTCGGGCTCTCTTACCGGTTTAATTCATAAGTATTAAGAAGGCATTATCGGCGCTGCCGCTAACACAGCCGCTGCAGCCGAGCGACGCTGGATTACTTAATCGAAAGTGAGCAGCGGCGCGCGCTATAGGCTCCGCCGAGCAACTGGGTCGAGAAGCGTGGCTGCGCTATCCTGGCGCGCACCGCCGCCTTTTTTTCCACTTTCTCTCTCTCTCTCTCTCTTTCGTGCCGCGGAGTTTTATTGCGCGTTTTAGTGCGTTCGTGCGCGCGCGCGCGCGCTTTTTTTCTTCGTTCGTTCGCTTTTTTTTCTTTTTCCGAAAGGATTCTGTAACGCGTCGATGTGTAAATTGAAAGAGTTACGAGGAGATCGCGCTGGATAAAAGGGGGAACGAGCGTTTTTCCTTTATTCACGCGGAGGATTTAGCGAGCTCTCGGTTGCTATAAGCGCAACGCTCGCGGGCTTTATGGCTTCTTGATACACTCGCTATGCAAATAATTAGGAAAGATTGTTTACGCCCGGCTCGTTTTCATATTAGCGCGGCGGCGGCGGCGGCGGCCCGCGCGAAGGTGAACTTGTATATATGTATATACGTGTGTACGGGTCTCTTAACTCACGACTCCGCGCTATAAATTTCGTTAAACTCGATTAGTTTCGCTCGATGCGTATATTTTTCTGCAGTGCGCGTATATAATGGATATTGCTCAAGTTCGATGAATTTTTTTTTTTCGTTTCGACTCTGAAATTTTTCCAGTGAGTGATATACGCGCGCCGGGGGGGAGTATTTTATGTACGAGGTGCGGATAGGAAAATCTGGTTGGGTGTTGTGTGTAGAATGTATAAATGCAAGCTTTGCCCGGCGGCAAAATGCATCGGCGACTGTTTGGCAGGGGGCCCGGGACTGAGGGTATAATTAAAAATGCTCAGCGCAGCTGCGTGTCCCCAGCGATGTCATTGCTCGAGAGAGAAGTGAGAGAGAGAGGAGAGAGTGTGGCTCGTGCGGTGATGGTCGCGTATTTTACGAAAATGAAGGAAAATCGTTGTCACCTTTGGATTCGACCTGATTTATCGGAGATTTTTTTTTGAAGAGTTTTT
The DNA here is from genome assembly GCA_018906965.1 of Philotrypesis tridentata. Classification (NCBI taxonomy): domain Eukaryota; kingdom Metazoa; phylum Arthropoda; class Insecta; order Hymenoptera; family Pteromalidae; genus Philotrypesis; species Philotrypesis tridentata. Next base: position 85,737 of record JACCIB010000026.1, read on the forward strand.
GTTATTGGGATTTTCTTAGAGCTTCTTGGGGTTATTGTCATCTTTCGATTCAAACTGATTTATTGGAAAGTTAATTGATACGATGCTTCTATGGCTCGATAATACATAAGCTGAGATAAATGAATTGATTGCATTTTATAGATTATGGTAAAGATTTTTGTGAATTTGTAAATTTTGTAGCCCTCATAAGGAGCCCAAAGCAGCTCGAAATGTCGGCAGTATATTAAAAATAATGCCTCGAAATGATGTCTAAATTCACTTATTCGAACTTATTTGTAACTAATTCTTTATTTAAAAAAGCTTTCGTACAGAGCTTTACGAGTTTAATCTTGATTGTGACTTGCGTTGTCTTGTTTCGTATTTCTAGACGACTTACAGATTGTATCTAAGAGAATTATATTATTAATTATAATTGCAAACAATTTTCCTTTGATGAAACTTCAGTCCATGAGTGTTAATCTTAGCATAGAAATTTAGTGCAATACGCAGAATTAAAATTATTTTAACACGGGTAAGGAATACATAGTCTCAGTGTTTTTTGCACAAAAGTCCCCTAGTAGAAATTTAAAGATAAATTAGCTAATTTCGTTATAAATTATAATTTCTGAAGTTAATAAAGTTGCACTAGCATAATTTCTCTTAATTATCGGCCATGTACTCACAGTCTTATAGATATTTTTCCTACAGCTCTAACATTAATATCCTACCTAAAAAAACTGAAGCAGGTATAACAGTTTTTTTACCAAATTTTACTAAAAATTTCAGTAATCCGTTCGCAATCTGACTAAATCATCCAATAAATTTTCCCACGCGATACAAACATTAAAATTGCGACTGTACACAGTTCCCTCCCAGTCTCTCACCCCCTCCTCCCCCGTATCTCCTCGTCGCCTTCAGCCTCTCCGGAAAAATTCGCCTTTTCCCATCCGATCAGTCCCGACACAGCTCGGCATCATCCGTACAGTGTATACGGAAATCGAGAAGGCCGTTGACTCTTAACTCTCTCTCTCTCTCTCTCTTGCGCGCGACATTAAGTAACGCAATCTTCTGTATTGTACAAGTGCGTATACGGACGCGAATAACGGGCCGCCGCGAGAGAAGGAGAGCAGAAAGAGAGAAGGATGAAACGAGGCTGCGACCTTGGCCTTCGCTTCTCTCTCTCTCTCACTCTCTCTCTCGCTCGCGCAACTGAACTGTCGCCCGGAGCAAACTGTCCCGTTCTCTCTCTCTCTCTCTCTCTCTCTCTTTTTCCGTCTATATACGCGCGTACGTACGCGTATACATACCTATATATATATATACACATATACACACAGGCGGCGGCTTGCAAACATATATATATATCGCTGCTGGCAAGGCCCGTAAGCCAAGGCGCGCACGTGTGTGCAGCTGAGCAGCTGCGCTATATATATATACAGCATTACACGCGAATCGAGAGCGTGTCACTCGAACGCTGCAACGACGCAGTTCGAATAGCCCGCGCTATATTGTAATATACGCGTGCACCGCGCGGGGGTGGGATTCCCGGAAAAATTCGACGCGCCTCTTTCTATAACGAGCCTCGTGTATTATACACCCAAGCGTAATTCGTATACGCGTTTAATATTATAATACGGCGTACGTCCTGTAATCGTCCGGACGACAGAACAAGCTGGACTCGTATAATGATAAGGCTTTTCTTAATGGCCGGTTAAAAAGTGTGTGTGTGTGTGGAAAATGAAAAGAGCCTTTTGCGCAACGAGCGACGATGATCGTTTCGATTATAATAATACAAAGTCCCGGTCCGAACGCGATTTACTTACCTCCGACGATAGGACGCGTCGATGGACGAAGTTGTAATGCGAAGCGCGTAAAAGCTCGTCGGAGAGGTGGGGGGGTGTGACGTAATACAATATGGGAATCGAGAAGCGACGCGTCGCAAAAATTAGCGAGATTGCTTGTTTTATGCCGGGCGAGTCGAGGAAAAGTGTAGTCTTCATTGAGGATTCGCGAGAGCGCTTCGGAGCTTTTTTTTTGGATTCGTCGGTTTTATGCGGGATTTCGAGGAGTCGAGAGCCGTGCCGAGAGATGGAGAAATCGAGGTGGAGCTGGATTAGGATTGATTTAACGCTTTAATTGTTGGGTTTCGATGCGCGGGTTTCAGTGATGCATAATCTATGCGAAAGTGTTCTTTGTAAAGAAGGAAGAATAAAATTGTAAGCAACGTGTGTTATAGGGAGAGCCTTATAGTTTTATCATTGGAAAATATGTAATGGTTGTATCCTTAGTTTTTAACCGATTGGGCTAAAACTTTTTGGAAAGTATTTGGCTTGAAAAATAAAAAGGCGACCATTACCTGATTTTCAAAAACTCTCTTATTTTTCAAATGCAAGCACTTTTAGTTTTTTTTACATGCATTTTCGACAAAAAATGTCTTGTGATTCATTTATCTCTGAGCCCATTTTTTTTTTGACAGACTTCCCTAGTGCTAATAAGGTGACAGTCCTCTTTTGGGCCTGAACGTATACATACATTAATTGTACAGTAATTTTGAAAAATCGCTAAAAACGATTATTAGGTTATAATTTGAATTCCAAGCATTCTACGGAAAAAAGTTAAATAGAAATGTTGTAGATCTCAAAAAAATACAACTTTTTTCCTACTGTCACGCAAACTCGAAAACGCTTAGAATTCAAATTAACAAGCCAAAATCAAATTTTAACGTTAAAATAATTCGTTTTTCATAATAAAATTTTTCACTATTATATCTAGATAATAAAGGGTGTTTTATTACTGAAATGTACATATTTATTTATTCTTCTTTAATTACGTAATTTATTTATTCAGAAAAATAAAATTTTCAACTCCTTATTAGTAAGATGTTTCTAATGCAAAAGAATGCTCGACTTTTTGTAACGACGCCTACCGAGTTACATTATACAGAAACAACGAACTTTTATAGCCTCGATGTCCGAACGTATCCTGCCGGTATCTACTTAATATCTATAGGCTCGTCGAACCTCGTTTATCATGTTAAAAGTGAAACCATTGCGTATACATTAATTGAATAAATATAAGAGAACAATGGTATTGTTCGGAAATTATAGAGACACCGAGGCGGCCTAATGCGCTAAAAACATGTAACATTGCATTCGGATCGCTGTGTATATATATATATGCGCGCGCGCGCACAGCTTGAGAGTAAAGAGAGAATACAAGTAAAGCACTTTCTTATTTCCCCGAAGTTAGCTCGACCCAATCTCTGCTATTTTTGGGCTATAAAACTTAACGACCATTTGCGGGGAACATAAAGACTATTTCAGTCGATTAAGACGAGGCGGCCCTCATATACTGCAGTGTTGTTCAATCGCATTTCCAAAGCGATTTATATAGCGCAATTTAGATTCGACGAGATACTTCATTGTGTTCGCTCTCTCGCATTGTGCGGACTCGCGGCTTTCCATGAAAAAGAAGAGGAAATTTTTCGAAAAAAACTTTCGAGCTCTTCCCTCCGTATATATGTACCGATAGCAGCGGCGGCAACGCGTCATCGAGATTTTCCATCCGAAAATCTTGCGCAATTACTTATACCAGCCGCCCATTGTCTCTAATTCGAAAATCAATTCAAATACCTCGCGGCGCGCGCGCGCGACATCTCGCTTCAATTAATAATTAAAATTACACAATGCTCGCGCCTGGAATTGCGGAGCTGGGCGATTTTTCACGCTCGGCAATTACCGAATACCTCGGCGTCGTCCTCTCTCTCTCTCTCTCACTCTGTGTCTTTCCCAGCCCTCGAATTAAAAACAATAAAAGCGATTAGCCGCGCAGAGGCGCGAAAAAGAAGATATATCTATATATATACACGTGTATATATAGAGAGCGAAAAGGAGACAAGACAGCCCGCAGGTGTTTTGTAAGAGTAGTCGCGTCTCCACATAATAACCGTCGCCTTAATATAACGATTAAATCCGATGACGACGGAGCTTGCATCAGGCACCTCTCTCTCTCCCTCTCTCCCTCTCTTTCTTTCTTTCTCTCTCGAAAACTCGTGGGTGCGAGCGATAACGCGAATCGCGAGCAGACGACGCCGCCGGTGTTGGCCAACGGCGATGACTTATTTTTTCTCTATTTTTCCCTCCCTCTCTCTTACCCTTTCTTTTACCCCGTGTCCGCTTTGTACACGGGCATATCCATCATATTTCGGAAACAACTCACACGAGCAAGTCGCAAAATTTTTTCTTGAAGGCACACCTACCAGACCTGATTTTTCTCGTTGCTTAGGCCATTCTGATAGAGAAAAACCTAGCGTACATGGCCGATCGAAGAGTGTATACTTTTTTCCGGAGCAAAAACGACTCGAGAAAAAAAACGAGAAATAATTAACAAAAAGAATTTATAGATTTTTATTCTTGAAAACTATGGACTTTTATAAAAATTTCATTAGAATAATAATGACTTAAAAATCATCGAAGAATGCTTTGGAACTTTTTCAGAATTTTAAGTGACGATTTTCGAAATTTCGTTTTTTTTGAATTTTCGAAAAATCAGAAATTGTGTCGGATCAATCTGAAAAAATTTGAGAGCATTTTCTGATGAATTTTAAGACATATTTGTTGTAACGAAATTTTTGTAAAAGTCCATGGTTTTCGAGAAAAACATCTATAAATTCATTTTTGTTATTTATTTCTCGTCGTTTTTACTCCGGAAAAAAGTACACTCTTCGATCGGATATGTATGCGAGGTTTTTCTCTTTCAGAATGACCTTAGGAATGAGAAAAATCAGGTCTGGTAGATGTGTTTTCAAGAAAATTTTTTACGACTTGCTCGGGTGAGTTGTTTCCGAAATAGGATGGATATGCACATATGTGACCGATTCTCCTGGAAAAATGCATTTTTCGGGAGTCCAGAAATCGACATTTTTTTTAAGGCTACAGGTTTCGGATCTATCACACGTTCTTCTGTAAGCTGAAATATAGTCAAAAATGCAAAGGAATATGATGGGAAACATGAAACATGACAATTTAACATGGGGAGGTATATGGAGAAAAAAAGAAAATTTTTATTTATTTTTCTAAACGGACATAACTTTTGATCTGAGCATCGAATCTGGACATTTTTTTAAAATTAAAGCTCTTTTGTTATACTTTATTGCAGTGAAAATTTGATTTGTGCCTCGGAAACATTTCTAGTTGTTATTATTCCAGTATTTCGACGCATTAAAATTAAGAAAAACGTAAAACAACTCAGAAATATGGTTACTATAGTAACTTTTCCCATGTTCCTCTGCACTTTCCACTATATTTCAGCTTGCAGAAGAAAGTCTCATCGGTCCGAAACTTCTAGCTGTAAAAAAAAAATTTTCGATTTCTGGACCCCCCGAAAAGTGCATTTTTCTGGGAGAATTGGTCGTATACGCTCTCCCTTGCAATTTGGACGTCTGGTACGCATAGAGCCGTGACTAATTGTACACGTGATCCTTCGATTTTTCCTTTTAATTATATGCGCGCTCGACTGCCGGAGACGCGTGTCGATTCGATAAGGTTTTTTGCCGCTTGTCTGCAGCGAGCGAGAGCGTCGGCTTTTATTTTGCTCGCCGCCTCTCGTTCGCCGATACAGCGAGAGAGCTGCGCTCGATTGACAGTATATCGTTCTCGTATAAGAACGATTACGAGGCGGTTCGCATTACATTCGCGCTTGTCGGAGGGAGAGCGAGAAGCGACGATAGAAAATTCGTTGTAATGAGCGGAGAAAAAAAAATTTGCGTTACATGTGTAAGGTGCATTGTAGGCGAGGATTCGGTTTCTATGTATAGTGATTTTTTGTGGGTACAGCGGTAATTTGAAATATTTAAATAATTTTAAGTTTCTTTTTGTGAGCGAATTCAGGGAAGAAAACAGCCCTATTCCCTTAAGAATAAAAAAATTTAGAAAATTATAATTATTGTTATAATATAATAGTTAACTTTTATGTTAAAAGTAGATAATATTAACGTTTATTTGCTGTCATGGAATTGACCATCCCAAACGTAGCGGGATTTCGTTGACTTCGACATGGAGCTTTTCAGTTACTGTAAGATTTCAAACCAACGATTGGGTTGCCATTCGTTGGTTAGAAACGAATTGGGATGGTCCAAATTTCAACTCCAAGACAGCAAATAAAAGTTAATGTTATCAAATTTTAACACAAAAATGAACTATTATCTTATAACCATAATTATAATTTTATAAATTATTTTATTTTTCAGGGAATAGGTGTGTTTTATTCCCTTAATATATTTTTTTAACCAGAAAATTAAATTGCGGCACGGTGACGGAAAATCGTTTGTTCATGACAAACTTGATGATTAAACCAAGATTAACCAATCGATAATCCGTAGTCTGCGAATCACGACAAATTTTGTGTATTAAATTTTTAATTTAAGTATAATTAATAAACAGCTCGTACAGAGATTGCGCCACGACGAGACAAAAATTTAATAAAAACACTTACAAACATTTAATTTTCAGTAATTTTTTTTCTTTTCACAACGAGACTATACACGTTTCCACACTCCGTTGTGCGCATTATAGTAATTTTCATTGCGGCGTTTCTCCTGCGCGTAGCGAGTGTCGAAAATGAATCGACCGATGGGTGGGGATAGAGGCTCGCGCGACATTTCGCGCAGAATGTTTACTGCAAATTGTGCTCCTAAACATTCTAATTTAACGAGACGGGCGGCAAAAATGGAAAAAAAAATCATTTGATAAGAGACGAATTATAGCCTCTTTGTCCCGCGATCCGCGAACAATGCCTCATTTTAATTTTATCCCCCAATATAATTACAACACATCCTCTCTCTCTCTCTCTTCCCAAGCTCCTGTTTATTGTCCTCGGCGAGTATACGTTCACCAGAATGAGAGATGGAGAGAGAGAGAGAGAAAGAGCAATGAACGCGTTTGCTGCAACAGCCGGTACCAAAATTCGCATTTCGTATATTTCTCTGGGGGCCTCGTCGCACAATTATCATTAACGGCGGCGGACCGGCTCATAAAAGACCAAAAACAATCAGCTGTTATCCCGTCAATCTCCCGCGAGTCTCTCACGAGCTCCCTCCTGCGTCTGCTCTTTTATATATACACTCTCTGAATCTAAAACAGCGAAAAATTTACTATTTCTCATAGTTAAATAATATTAAGTGTAAATATTAAGTGTAAATAGTGAAAATTTTCACTATTTACACGTAGTACAAAAAATATAGTTTTACAAATTAGTGAATATTCACTAATTAATACTGGTGCATTGCTGTAAGAATTATAATACACTGTAGTACGTAATGAATAATCACTGTTTATGAAATGAGTTATTATTTTGCTCATTTCATTGCGTTTACTATCGAATTAGTAAATATTTACTGATTCAAACAGTAGAAAGTATTTGCTTGAAATTGCAACTGGAACACTGATTATTCAGTACACAATCACTTTAGCAAAAGGTGAACTTAAAAAATTATGAATTTATACTGTTTTTTCAGTGATTCATAATGACTTTTAAGAGAAGTGAAATTTTCGGTACTTAAACATTTTTAACATCCGACAAATTCACTATTCAAGTGGAGAATCCACCACCCAGAAAAAGTGAAATTTTGCGGGCTTAATCGTTTTGCAACATGAGAAAAATTTACGATTTAATTAGCTCAAAATGAACTTGCAGAATATAAGCGAAAATTTATGTCTCCTTTAGCCTCCTGTTACTAGAGCCACACACTATTTTGAGTAATGTATTTGCAACATTATAGGTAGTGTATTTTTACTATTTCAGCTAACGAATATTGCTACCCAATTAAATATTATTTTTATTCAGTATTTGCAATGTTCATATTTACTATTATATAGGTAGTCCTTCTGCACTTTTTCAATTGGTTAAAACTGCGATTATTCAGTAGTTAACAGTTGCACCATTATAACTTTTTCAAATTGTTAATATGGAATAAAAAACAGTGAATTTTCACTGTTTTAGATTTAGAGAGTATTTATGTATATATATATACACGCGGAGTCGCGTCGAAACTCGTGAAATTCTCTCCTCGACTGTATAGTCGCGTGTCTTAGATGTTATAGTCTTAGACGGAGAGAGAAAGAGAGCGTTGCGCTCGTATATCCGCCGAAAAAGAATCTCCGAGTCTTGAAAAATCTCCCGGAGATCACGGAACAGGCCGAGATCGGCTTTCCGAAAAACCGTCGCGACACACGTTCACTGTATACGCGTTTATGTATGTCTATATAGGCGAACAATGAGCAAACCGATCGAATTTCAACTGACAAGTCTCTCTGTCTGTCTTTTCTCCTTTGGCTTCGAAACGAGGTATTGTGCCCTCAGAGAAGTCGTAAGGCAAAGATAACAAGTCATTTGTCAGGTCTCGAAACGTTGAGACGTACGTGTTGTGGGATGGATTTGGGGGGAGGTTGTGCGATGTTTGAGGAAAAAAAAGTCAAATCGAACTTTGCGATAATTGTCAATAAAAATGTAGTGAGGCGATATTTGATTTTTTGGTAAATGCAATGATAATTGTTTGCTGAAGTTTTAACGCAATTTATGAGACTATAGTATAAAAATGATCTTATTGAATTATACGATAGATTTGCAGAAAAATAACTTCTTAATATACGTACATAAACGCAGTAAAATGACAATTATGTATAGTGTAAAAGTAAATAAACAAAATCACTGAGGAATGATTATACAAAAGTAGTAACAATGCCATAAATGGATCTTATTATTTTGCATTCAACTGCCCCTATTTTTTTCCAAAATATTCAGGTAAAAATACAGTTGTGACATCTTACCCTCATTTAGTAAATTATAAAACATAATGAAAATTTAATTTAATTTATTTATTTAATTTTATGTTTTATAGCCTTAAGATCCTACGATCCGGACTGCTTTTCGTCAGTATCTTGTTGTAAATAAGCATCCTTATTATTATTAATTGGTAATTTAAATTGTTTATTGTTTATACGCTATTGTAAATTCAATTTGTAAACAATTTTTTTCATTTCCTTTCAATATCGTACAGCCCCGAAGGCGAGCCTTATTGGGCTCGAAACGTTAGCGTTTGATAAAAAAATCATTGGCTCGAAGAGATGATTAGATTCTCAATTATTGATTCTACGCAACATTGAGCATTAGAAGCAACTATATTAGTTGAATGAACCCATTTAATACCCGAAAATTAAAATTCGTAATCAATGTACATCGCTCTTCAAATTTCATCCCCATCTCTCTCTCTCTTCCTTTCGCTTCTATACTCAATATAGATATATACCTACACGTAATATACACCTAATAATCTATACCTCAAGTCCGAGCCGCGCGAGAGAAAAAAGTAGACGCGACGAGAGAGCTCCAGAAAAAAAAAACGAAACAACACCGGAGGCGCAGATAACCCAGTCCGATTGTGAGGCGAGACTGACGTAACGTGTCGCGCGCGGGAAAGTGTAACGCGGAGTCTGGAAAAATGCGACGAGAGCGAGAGGGAATGACAATAATTTGTCGGTCGCCTGAGTCGCGCTCTTTTCATTATGACGCTGTATATACACTTCGTCTCGGCGCGCGCCGAGTTAATTCCGAGGTGCGGAGAGAAGTGTAACCCCCTCATTCGCGCGGGCGCAATTTATGTTATTTCGGCGTCTATCTCACTCCTTCTCCAGTAGTGCACGAACTCTTAGTTTTTCAGCAAATTGGAACGTGAGATTAGCCGCTATTTTTCGTCTGAATTATTCTCGATTATGACTCCCTTCGCTCCCCCTCTCTCCCGCGTATAAAAAATTAATGCACTTTTCTTTGGTCTAGAAATAGAAAAATTTTTTTTAGAGCTAAAGGTTTCGGACCAGTTAGGCTTTCTTCTGTGAGTTGAAAAATCGTGAAAAGTGCAGAGGAACTTGGGAAAAGTTACTAGCAATCATATTTCTGAACCATTTTACGTTTTTTTTTTACAATAAATTAATGCGTCAAAATACTGGAACAATAACAACTACAAATGTTTTCGATGCACCAATAAAATTTCGAAGTACACTATAATAACGTATCACAAAAGAGCTTTGAATTAAAAAAAAAATATGACGAGTTTCGATGCTCTGATCAAAAGTTATGCCCGTTTAAAAAAAAATAAAAAAATTTGGAATAGCCAATTTTTTCTTTTTGGTCCATGTGCCTTCCCATGTCAAATTTTCATATTCTATATTTCCCATGTTCCTTGGCATTTTTCATCATTTTTTGGCTTACAGAAGAAAGTCCCATTCTAGACCAAAGAAAAGTACATTTATTTTTTGAAATTCGACATTATATGAACAATTCCTAGAAAAATGCACTTTTCGGGGGTCCAAAAATTAAAACTTTTTTTAAAGCTAGAGGTTTCGGACCGATCAGAATTTTTTCTGTAAGCCGAAAGATAGTGAAAAGTGCAGAGGAATATGGAAAAAGTTACTTGTAACCATATTTCTTAGTCATTTTACGTTTTTCTTACAAAAAATTAATGCGTCAAAAGACACTGGAATAATAATGACTACGAATGTTCCCTAAGCACAAATAAATTTCAAATTGCGCTAAAATAAAGTACAACAAAACAGCATTCATTTAAAAAAAATATGATTCGATGCTCTGATCAAAAGTTATGTTCGTTGAAAAAAAAAAAAATAAAATAAAAATCCGAATAGTCGATTTTCTTTCTTTCTCCATACACCCCCCCCCCCCATGTTTATTTTTACGTTCCATGTTTTCCATGTTCCTCTGCATTTTTGATTAGCTTACAGAAGAGAGTCTGATCGGTCCGCAAGCTCTAGCATTAAAAAAAAAATTTCGATTTCTGGACCCCCGAAAAGTGCATTTTTCTATATGAGAATCAGTCATACACACAAAATAACGTATATTTCGAAAATCCATGCATCCGCGTAAGGCGACGATCAGCCGCTCGCCGATTCGTTTCACACTTTCACGTGCGCACACACACACGGCGGCGGCGAATCGACGCGGCCAAAAAATATCCTCAGGAAAGCGTCTCGGCGAGCAAAAAAGTCTCTGCCGAGAGGAGAAAGAGAAAAAACGCAGACACACTCGTCGTATACGGGATAAAGAATTTCGTGTGCGGTTTCTTTTTTTTTTGCGCGTATAATACACCGCAGACGCGAAAAAAAAAACGAACGAACGAACGAATCGGCGCGCGTATGTACACATGCATACACATGCGCACAAGCGCGTCGATTCTATTTTTCGACGCTCGATAATGGGCCTCACCTGCAATAAAAGAGAAGCGGCCCGCGCTGCTGCGCGCACGAACGAACGGGAGCGAGTTTCTGGGCGTATGTATAAATACGGGCCAGAGGTAATGCGCTGCCGGTCTCTCTCTCTCTCTCTCTCTCTCTCTCGCGTATATACAATGAAAGTGAAATCGGGGGGCCACACCCCACGCGGCCGCGCTGCGGAGTCGCGGAGAATATTTTGAATGCGATTATCTCCTGTATACATATATATATATATACACACACAAATATATAAATCGGGTATTTTGAATGCATCCCTATAATAAACTACCCTTCGCTAGCGCATTCAAAATTCCACTTTTGGCATTCAATATTCCATATTTAAAAATAACCCTATACTACCTCTACTTTCGGCGCATTCAAAATACCCGATTTATGTAAATATATATATATATATATATATGTATACTCGTCGCTACGCGGATAGCATCTCGCGCTGAGTATCGTAGACAGAAGAGGAGTCCGACGGTTTTTGCAGGTATAATCCGTAAACACGTGTACGCGCGCGGGTATGCATATTATAATACAGCTCTTTACGCGGAGCGCGTATCACGCACGCAGACACTGGCTTTTATAATGATGTAACGATTAGTCATCGGCATTCAGCGCTCGAAGCGTATAGTGAATTTACGCTGAGATTGTAACAGTGCAAGTTTCATCATAGAGCCACTTGGGGATATCTTAACGTAAACAAAACACATGCGCGCGTATATATGTAAGACGTACGCGGCGCATAGTGAGTGCATATATATATATATATATATATATATATATATATATATATGTATATATGTAAATTGACGGTCGTGTGGATCGTCGTAGGAAAAAGTTTGCGTGTATTATGTATAGAGTCTTAGCGGTCAAGTCGACTGGGACTATACTTATACCGATTTTCTGGATTAAAAATTTCAGGGGGGGTTCAAAAAAATCTTTTGTTACATTTTTTTTTAAACATGTTTTTAATGTGCTGCGTGTATTTTGAGACGTAGTCCGTTTATTAATAACTTTCATCAGATATAATTATGACACTTTTTTAAAGCCACTTATAATTACTATATACATTGTCGCACGATTTAAGGCAGAAAGAGGCGTAGGAAACGTTGAGTTTTATTTTATCGTTAACATCCTTAAATTCTCGTCGCGTCGTACCGAAGAATAAAAACAATTTTCAGTCTATATCCACTTGACGCTATCCGCTCCAAATTTATCAATGGGACGACGATAAGACGAGAGAGAGAGAGACAGACGGAGAGAATGAGAAAGAGAACTGACAGCTAAACAAGATTATTTATTAACCATCAGTTTTGGCTATCGTAATGATGATGATGCAACGTTCGTGAAAAAAAAAAGAAGAGTCGTCCGCGCTTATCGAGAGGCTACGCTATATAACAATATTTATGTCAACCCAAGGTGACAAAGGGGCCGATCACTTCATCTTTTCCTCGTTCTAATAGGAGAAGGCGACCGAGAGCTTTTCCTCGTCAGAGCCCAAATCCATTTTTCTGAGTTATACACATTTCAGCGGCGAGTATGTGAATACACGAGATGCTTATTTATGCGCGCGAAACTCGCGCGCACCGGAAAGCCTTTATTTTTCCTCTTTATCTCGATGCACCGTCCGCGAGACTGTTCCTTTTACTTCTACGCGTGCACGCGATTGCGCTTCTTTTTCTTTATGACGCGCGTATATATATATATATATATATATAAGCAGCCGCTTTCCGCTCTTTTTTGCCCCCTTACGTTCGACCGGCAACGCGTGCACGAGTTACCGCGGTATTATATACATATACATCTCGTATACACACTGTATATAACGGGAGCAAGAGTTTGCGTTTCTTATTCGATGTTTAAGATAGATTTTAATTGTGTGAAAGAATGCACTGTCGAATATGCGCGCTTGGGAACGTGTCGAATTACGCCTATATTACTTCATTAATTGAATGGCTTACGCCGGGTTATATATACATGTATATTCGCCGTGCCGACTGTGTGCGTGCGCGTCTGGATAACGAATTTTTTGTTTGGAAAAGAAACTGCTCTTAATTATGAACGAGGACAGTGTGCGTATAATACGATTTTTAATTGATACTTGCGAGCATAAATTTTATGGATTTTATGCGCTATTTTTAATAAGCGCTTTACGAATTGATGTTCGGCGTACATTTTAAAAGTTACTTGACAAAAAAAAAACTGTACTTGATTATGATTGAGAGTAGTGCGTCCGCACTGAAGTGAATATATGTGTGAATATGGATTTCGATCGCGTAGTATTTTTAATGAAAAGTTTACAAACATGAACGCGTTTTTAAAAAGATTTTATGCGAAAATTTAACTAGTCCTAATTACGATTAAGGTGATTATAGAATATACGAATTAACGTAGATTTTATGGACTCCGCATATACTATTATTTTAAATAAAAATGTTATAATTACATTCTGCATTTTTCAAGAGATAATGACGTACGCGAGTTTTCATAAATCTGTTTCAGTAAGACAAATTTTCTCAAGGCGTCGAGAATCTGACGAGTAGACTTAAGGGCTCAAACTTATCATCCAGCAGATTTATTATCTTCTTACTTATCGCGTCTGACACACATTTCTTCGACTTCCAGAAATGTTCTTCCTCTAAAATAATTTTCTTGATCAAACATCACGCTCTTTTCTTCTACGCAGTTATAAACCAAGACTCTGCTCGCTTACGTTCCCAAAGTATGTTCAGTAATTTCTAAAGTTACTGTTTCAAATATTTATTCGATTGCACTTCGGTACATGTTTTTCGGTAAATTAGAAACATATTATCGCTACTCTGGTAGAAAATAGATTGGGTTTATGATGATAGTTTGCTATGTTTTATGTCGAATGCTCATAATATAACCTATAATATTATTACAAACCCTTCTCCAGTTAGTACCAAGTATGATCAGTTATGTTATGCTAACATAATATGATCAGTTGTGATGATAATATGGTCAGTTATGATGATAATATGATCGTGGTAACATAATACGATCAGTTATGATTTCAATTTTATGTCAAATGAACATAATGTAGCCTAGAATGTCATTATAAACCCTGGTCCCATTAATACACAGTGTGATCAGAAATGTTATGGTAACATAATATTATCAGTTATATTTTTTAAATATGATCAATTATGATTGTCATAATAAAATGATATCCATCAACTGTAATGTGACCAAAGACTATAATATGATCATGGTAAAATATTATGATCAGTTATGATTGTAATATGATTAAGCCAACATAATATGGTCACTGGTCAGTTACGATTACAATATGCTCATGGTAACATAACGTGATCAGTTATGTTCATATTATGTCACAGGCAACACTCGTCTTAAATTATGCTGACATTATGATGGCCCCACCGAATTTGATAGTAAAATTTCTCCCAGGAAAATCATTTAGCCGAATTATCCCGATGCAAAAGCCGGAAAGTCGAGCCGATCGCCGAAGATAACATTCGAGAAACCCATTACAATGACAGCAGGTCGTAATGTTCGATCGAGCATACATTATAAAACGCACGGAAAATCCACATAATCCCCCAGGACATAATCGAGCATTTATTTTTAGCTCTCCACGACACACGTCGCTCGACCCATGAATCTTCGGCAGATGCCCGTCTCGCGTATATATATATATATATATACACACAAACATTCTGGCTCCTTGCATAATTTAACAATAAAACACCCGAGTCATTTTAATCGTCGATTCTCCTGCGGTCGCGAGAGAGGCAGAGGAAGAGAGCAAGAGAGGAAGAAAAGAGAGGAGACAAACGCCTGCTACATAGGAGCCAGAACAGACAGACAGACAGACGGACAGACATTCCCGGTTGATCGCGCGCCAGCGGAAACTTTCACTTTTTTCACTGGCTCCCCACAGAGGCCCCAGACATCGGGCTCTCACGGATGGCACTTTTTGACTCTCCCATTCATATCCGGTTCTTGACAAATCGAGCGCGCGCCTAAGAGACACGGATCCCTGAATTTTTTCAGATTTTTTCACAAGTTTTCGAGTTCAGGGTCTCACGTTTTTTTGCTTTTTCTGGCCTTTCATTAATTTGTAGATCCTCAGGGAAGCATTTTTCACTATAGAGATATATAACATTTTTTCTGCAAATTTTCTAAACTATTCAAACAAAATATTTTTGATGTCGTATATATATGTTTTAAGAAAGTTATAAGTCATTTAAGTCTTAAAATCAAGTTTAGGAAAGTTCGATCATCCGGATCATAACCAAAAAATTCATGAAGATACCTTATTTCAATTCAAAAAAGTCTGCGAAAGACACAGAATGTCAGAGGCCTTGGTTTCTCTGTAAAAAAATCATTAGATCCATTCATATATGACCAAAATTTAGTTTTATTGCTATATCGAAGCATTTCACTAACCTTATCATTTTTTAATGACTGAAAATTATTATAAAAAAATTTACGTAATTGATAAAATTGGTTAAATTCTTCTATATAGCAATAAAACTAAATTTTTTTTCATATATGAACGGATATAATGATTTTTTACAGAGAAACCAAGGCCTCTGACATTCTGGGTCTTCGCAGACTTTTTTGAATTGAAATAAGGTATCTTGATGAATTTTTTGGTTATGATCCGAATGATCGAACTTCCTAAAACTTGATTTTAAGACTTAAATGGACTTATAACTTTCTTAAAACATATATATACGACATTAAAAATATTTTTTTTTGAATAGTTTAGAAATTTGCAGAAAAAAATGTTATATATCTCTATAGTGAAAATGCTTCCCTGAGGATCTACAAATTAATGAAAGTAGCCAGAAAAAGCAAAAAAACGTGATTTCATCAACTTTGACCCTCTGTAACTCGAAAGATACTTGATGCAAAAAATCTGAAAAAATTCAGGGATACTCATGTGTCTCTTAGGAACATTTTAAAAATTTTTTTCGATAGGGTCAAAAAATCGACCGCTCGATTTGTCAGAGAACCACCCATATATACGTGAAACACACGATTCCCATAATGCGCCATAAATTTCCAAACGTCAGATTCCCCGATTTTTTCACTCTCTCGCACAACACATTTCCTCTCGCTTCTTCTTCTTCATCTCGTTTTTTTCTCTCTCTCTCTCTCTCTCTCTCTCTCTCTCTCGGTACCCGGTATCTCGTCGCGCCGCACTTCCCGCTCGCGCGACCGCGTCTTTCTCTTTTGCTATATCTCGTCGCGCGGTACACACGGCTGTACAGGCATTATTATCCTTGCGAGCCGCGTCTGACGAGAGAGAGAGGGAGAGACCCCCTGAGATCCTTATGTAACTGACACCATTCCGGCCGGAGTAACCGGGACAAAACAGCGGAGCGCGCGCGAAGAAGTTTTATACGTATGGAAAAGCACGCGCCCACGAGAGGGGCCCATCGCACACGTGCCGGAGAGCCGGTGTACGTGTATGTGTATACGTGTGTATACACGTAGACGCGCACTTTTATTATGCAGGCCGCCTATTTTTGAAAGTTGATGGATTGTCTACTTATGTAAGACGCTTTTTTAGGCGCTGAATTTTACGTCTGGCCGCCGCCGAGTGTGTGTGTGTGTGTGTGACTTTTTATTTTGGCCGAGCAACAATGGGGCGCGCGATATAATACCTCGGCGCAGACGAAATAAATTCTAAAAGCTACTTCTTGCAGCCTTCGCTAATAATGACCGCTCGGATGCATATAATCAATGGACCGTAAATTATTAAGTACATGTATATCACTGGGAGAAATGGCTGTTGTGTGTGGCGAAAAAAGAATTTTTTTTCTATTTTGCCTTTTCGTTTTTATCGCGCGACTCGTCGCGGATGGTGAACATTATTTTTGACAGTTTGTCAGAGAGAGAGAGAGAGAGAGAGAGAGAGAGGAAATCTATTTGAAGTGCAGAGGGAAAACATTTTGCTTGTATTTATCTGACAAATTTTGTACAGGTTTCCGAGAGCTACATAAGTTACCTTACATAAATATGATTCACATTTTTTGAAAATTAATTTTCTAAAATGAAATATGGATTAAAATAAAACTTATTTATTTACTTAATGGTTTCAGTATCTTCGAAAAAATGTCAATGTTTTACAATAAAATTATTAATTATAAATCCATAAATTTATAGTATTCACATGTTATTCGTATTAAAAATTTGCCTGAAAATTATGAAATAATAATAAATTACCCTTTCGCGTTAACGACATCAATTACTCTTCATCGGCGCCGTTTCTCGGAATCCAGTGCAATTCGATGAAGCAGCGAGGAAAAATCGAGACAAAGGGAGAGAAAATCACAATAACACGGCGAACCATCGCGAAAAAAGTCCCAGCGAATAAAGAAGATTTTTCTAATCTCGAGAGGCATCATCGTCCATTATTTCGCAAGGCCCCCGCGAGCAGCGGGCCTATCGAGGAAAAAAAAAAGGCACGAGAGAACTGGAGCGGATTCGACGGCAGCTGTTGCATAGGAGCCGACTGCATGCGCTTTTTTTTCTATATACACTCCGTACCTTCTCCTCCTCCTCCTCTTCTTCTTTTTGCCGAGGGCGGCGACAAAAGTTGCTTTTGCAATTTTCCCAGGCGTCGTGCGACGCTAGGCTAATTCGCTCCTACAAAGGGGCCTCCATGCAAATCTCAGGAAAAAAATTGGGCAATAACGCATAAGATATATCGGGAGTGCGTCGGGCGAACGCGCTATACGAAAATAATGAGGCAGCGCTTGGATACTATTAAAATGTCGGTCGTGTATGTTTAAATAATAATAAATTTGATTTTGCAATTGTATAATCGGGAGACTTTTGAGGTCTTCATTATGGACGTGGCGGATATGGTTTTTTTTTTAAACTAATCGCGCACTATCGACTTGTATCGCACAAAATGCACAATGAAATTAAGTGATTTCAAAAGTTTGAAAATAAATTTTGAAATGGATTTTGTGCAAAAGTAGACTCGACTGATTAATGTTAAATTTGAATACTGTACAGGGTTTAGTCTAAATCTCAATCTATCGGTTCTACCAAAAGTTACTACTAATCCGTTAACGTAATTGTACTTGAATAAGAAAATTTTTCAGAAACATTGAGTTATAAACTTTTTTTATTTAATTTTTCAAAGATTTATACCAGTCACCAGTGCATCGAATACCGGCAAAAATTTGTGAATGTTTAAAAGAAGAACAAAAACTTTTTGATTGAATCACGTCACTTCTTGGTCACGTTTTATTTCTGTTCTCTCCCAATGTTGTTGGGATCGATAGAAAAAATTTCATCGCACTGTCAAAAATTCGACCATGTGACTGCGAATTGTCACTATTTTATTTTTTCTGATCAGTTAAGCTTAAATAAAGTTTTTATTCTTTATTAACAACCTGCGTCTGGAAGATCGATGAAGTCAACTACCACAAAATTTTTTTCTAAATTCGTATAACCACTATAATTTCATCGAACCTATATGGATCCATCGTATATTTACCCCCCTCTATTTTTCCAACGCATTCAATCGCCGGAGAGCATATTATACGCGAAGCTACACAAAAGAAACAGAAGCGCGTGCGCGAATACCTCTCCGAAGATTTCCTCCTTTCGCAACTCATTCATCCACTATAGACTTTCGTATACAAAAGAATTCGAATTTCGGTCAGTATACTATATATATATATATATACAGGAGCGGAGAGCGGCCGATCGTTCTTGTTCCATCTGCTTATTGTAATAAGCGGCGCCTTATACCCACTCTCTCATTGCACATAATACACAATGAATATTAATACTCCGGGGCCCCAAGAGTGTGCCTACGGCCGTTAATTGCGCATGCAAATCCACGTGATAGACGCAACTTGCGCGTGTATATATACGTATATCGAATGAAAGGAAACACCGTATACACACACGGGCGAGCTCCGGCGTTTGTCTATTTTCTTTTCGAAATTTCCACTCGTCATCGCAGAAGCCTCTGCGACGATCGGTTGTCGCGGCAGCGACGGTTTGGTTAAATAAGTAAAATATATACGACTATATGGTTATCCTTGAAAAATGCAGTTTTCGGGGGTTCAGAAATCGAAAAATGTTTTTTAAAGCCAGAGGTTTCGGACGGATCAGACTTGTTTCTCTGAGCCGAACAAAGTGAATTGAACACGGGGAGGTGTAAGGAGAGAAAAAAAAGAAAATCGGTTATTCCGATTTTTATTTGTGTTTTTTTTTCAGCTTTGATCAGAGCATCGAATCATATTTTTTTTTAAATTAATGCTCTTTTATAGTGCAATTTGAAATTTGTGTCTCGGGAGCATTCGTAGTTGTTATTATTCCAGTATTTTGACGCATTAATTTTTTGTAAAAAATGAAACGTAAAACGGCTCAGAAATATGGTCTGCACTTTTGACTATATCTTTCGGTTTACATGTCATATATATGACCAATTCTCATAAAAAAATGCACTTTACGGGGGTCCAGAAATCGAAAATTTTTTTTACGCCAGAGGTTTCGGGCCGATCAGACTTTCTTCTGTTAGCTGATAGATAGTAAAAATTCAGAGGAACATGAGAAACATGGAACATTAGAATTTAACATGGGGAGGTATATGTAAATAAACAGAAAATCGGCTATTTGGATTTTTATTTACTCTTTTTTGTCAAATGGACATAACTTTTGATCAGAGCATCGAATCTGGACATATTTTTTTTTAAATTAAAGCTGTTTTGTTTTACTGTATTGTGGTGTATTTTGAAATTTTATTTGTGCCACGGAAACATTCGTAGTTGTCATTATTCCAGTATTTCGACGCATTAATTTTTTGTAAAAAAAAAAGCGTAAAATGTCTCAGAAATATGGTTACTAGTAACTTTTTCCATGTTCCTCTGCACTTTTGACTATCTGCACTTTTGGCTTACAGAAGAAAGTCTCACCGGTCCGAAACCTCTATAGGTTTAAAAATAAAATTTCGATTTCTGGACTCCCAAAAAGTACATTTTTCTATGAGAATTGGTTATATACTCTTGAAATTGGATTAAACGCGCGCTACTCCCGCAATAAATTCCTCAAAGTAGGCGTACAAATGTTAACCCTGTATCACACAGTGAGGCTAAAATCATCAATAAGAAGCCGTTCTCGCGGAGCCGTCGGGAAAGTGGTACAGTCGAAAATTATTACGTTATCCATCGTCCTCCTATAAATAAATTTCCGTACAAGCAGCCGCAGCAGGTATATATATATATATATATATATATATATATACTGAAAATAGCTCTAAAATTTTAGTAGCCCATATCCCAAGCCTCTCTCGCATGGCATATATCTCTCTCTCAGCCATATGGGGCTTACCTAACGGATCTCGATCCAAATGCATAATAACCTTAAATCACACGGCACAATTATATCCATACGCGGGCTTCTCACTCGCGCGCGAGAAAACTCGGCTAACAGAATGAAAAAAAAAATGTAACAGCCAAACACACGCATCCACTCTCTGGCATCTCTTGAACCGTGTACAAGTATATTACAAGTCCGCGGAGTGGGTTACAACGTTATTTAATCCACACAAAATGTGCTTGCATATATACATACATAAATTACACTTATATAGATATATGTACGCGAGAGTCGAGCTTGGGTCAACAACATCAATCCCCATCATGTAACACAAGTATTCCCAATACTATTTCCCCATAACTCTTCGCGGAGAAAACAATATCGACGTCCACGGCGAACAATCGATTAAGTACCTCTGCGAGAGGTGATTAATTAACCTTTGCGCTTTACACACGTATACATATATATATATATATGTAATCCGCGGCGCGCAACGACGACTGCTCGTGTACGTATATATATACGAGTATATATTATACATAATGTACGCAGACACGATTTCTCCTCGAATTCTCATAGCAGCTCCGGCGTTAGATCCCCTAAATTGGTCTCGTCGATGCTTCCTCTTACATTTCGATTCGAGATCTATCGATCTGTCGATCGGCCGAACCACCTTCCCGTCAATGGTCATCCTGTATATGCGTGTACATACATAATAAGACACACATACATATGTAATATGTACGCAGGTATACATATATACGTATATATATATATATATATATAAGACGCGTCTCATAACGTGTCTATTACTCGAGGGAGAATCGCGTCAGCAGAGGCGTGAATCGTCATTGTTCGCGATCGGCTTCGGGAGACTGTGATTGATCGACCGAGAGAGCGAGAGACGAGAGAGAAAAAAAGCGCGTCTATACGAGCATTGAGCGCCGGTAATGGCACGATGCGTCCCATTTGCCGACGAGATGCCAACTCGCGTACACGTGTACGTATATACGTACAGATACGAGCGTATATTATATATAATTTTTCTGTGGAGGTCTATATATATGCTTTACAAATTACATACCGATAACATTAGTGGAGATCGGCCGATCTGCGTTCACTGCCGATCTTTTGATCTGATCCGTACGTACTTACGTCTACCCATATAATATAAAGCCGCGTTTTATAATCCTCCGAGATATCTGCCGTACAGAGATGATTTCTATTGCCGCGCGATTGAAATGGAATGGTATATTGCGATGCCGATTAATAAATAAAAATCGGTTTTATAGTGCAGAGCGCGCGCGCGCGCATGGAAATAAAAGTTTAGAAACGCTTCGTGTAGCGCAGCCGGGGTTATACGCTCGTTCGAATACGTAATTTAAAATTCAATAACCGCTCGTAAATCGCCGTTTAATTGCCAGCCGAGCGCGAGTGGAATTTTAAGTAAATAATGGATTGGATGTAAGCGCATACGTTGAAAAGACCTGCGCCTCACTCATATACAAGTTCGCGATCAACCCCCTCCCGCAATGAAAATCCAGAATTCCTTCGCGCATATATACGTATACGTATATATGGAAAAGCCTGCACTGTACACCATGGCGTTTCCCGAGCATTCGCAGAATCGTTTTTAATTAGCGGCGATTCTCGGAATATTATCTCCCGAAATAGGCTCTGCCTCAATATGCCAGTGCAGCAGAGCCTATAGCGTTCGCTCACCAAATTTTCGAATTACCTTTTCCCATTGAAATACCGCAGCCGAGAGAGAGAGGCCCAATAATTATTAATAAAACGTTCTCCCTCTCTCTCCCAACGATCCGTATATACGCGCGCATTAACGTTTTCACGAACAACTCCGGCTTTGCGAATTATACACGCACGTGCGCTATATACATACACTGTGCATATACGCAGAGTCTCTATACGTGTATATATGCATGTATATATACAGCACATAGTCTCTCCGCGGGGCCTCTCGGTCGGTCGCGAGAGACACGCTTCTCTCTCTCTCTCTCGCGGGGGGCGAGGGGGGGGGGGGGGAGGGGAGCAGCAGCAGCGGCGGCGGCGGCAGAAGTGAAAGTGAGCCAAAGCATTGTTTAGGAAGCCTCGGCAGCAGTGGCTCTCACGCGCCTCGAAAATTTCATAATACGCGAGCGAGCGAGCGATGCTCGCTGAATTTCGTATCTGCGGCGCTAGAGCGTGAAGAGGGATATTATAATGCTCTCGAGCGAGCGAACGAAAGTGCGTCGTCTCTCGCGGATTTTTCTTCGAGACGATTATTCGCGCCTTTTTTTTTTAATGCGCGCACCTTCGTTCTCGCTTTTCGAGGTTAGGGATTATCGTATATTCGTATAATACGAATACTATGAACATCGAGAAAAGTCGCGATATAGGTTATGTACACTTGTGTATCTGTAAATTCGTAAAAGTACTGATTTTCGGAAAGTGTACGCCTACATCGTTCCCAACCTCATTTTCCAAACATTTGCATCGTATTCAAATCGTAAAAATTGGGATTCGCGACTAATTTTTGTTAATAATATCCTAAAGAAATTTCAAACTACTCGAAATACGCGCGCACTCGGACGAACAGCCAATCGCGAACGAGCTGGCGCAGGCAGCCAATCGAAATTTTTTATCTTCAACGTAGCCGCGCCTATACCATAGGCCTATACAGTCTTACACTTTTTTAGGGTAGGATCCCTGGTAGAAACTTAACGATAAATTAGCTAATTTCATTACGAATTAGCTAATTCATAACGAAATTAGCTAATTTATCGTAACGAAATTCATAACAAAATTAGCTAATTTATAGTTACGTTTTTATACCAGCGATATTATTCGTATATTCATATATCGAAACGAACTGCGGTACGTTAATTCTCGAGCTCGATACCGATCGTTTTGAGGTTATGGCGAACCGGTGGGTTAGTGCGAAGAGCTATGCCGGTCGCTTTGAGGTTATGTTCACCTCACCTAACCTCGATTGTAACCGTTTCGAATCTCATAAAATTCTCGAATTTATAAAATCTCGCACGTTTTATCACCGAAAATTTGCGTTTACTGCCTATTATGATATTCGACGCCGTTAAAACACTAATGAGAAATCTAAATCACACGGCAAACGCGCGCCAATCGGAACGTCGGGGAATAAAGAAGGCCTGACACAACATGGCCGCTTGTCTCTTTTTTTAGACAGGAATACGAATACCCCGTTTTTCACGCGTCTATTATACGCTACAGTGTCAGACAGATCGAGCGAAGCAATATCGACTTCGAGTTACGCGAAATTTTAATAAGATCATTTCGGTCGCGCACGCGCCCGAGTTATTTAACTTTTATATCTATATACGCGAGCGCATGGAGAGCGCGATCGAAATGGGAATAAACTTTATATCATAATCGGGCCGTGCATTATGTGATTTATCGTGGCCGTATAGTTTTAGGAACGCCGTTTTAATTGCCGCTTCGTTACGTTCGCGCTATTTTTTTTCTCTGTCCCTCGCCCCTCCTCCCCTCCCCCTCCCCATACATATACCATAGGTTTTCCATACAGCCGCTGCAGTGTAAAATTTTTATTTTTTTCTTCATTCCTATAATAACATTGCGTCACGAGAGCGCGAGCGCGCGGCGCACTAGGCTTTTTATAAATAATAAAAATCGCGTTTAAATGTTGTGGGCATTAGTCACGGTTTTCAACGCTGCGCGACTGCGCGCGGTTATGTACTTTTTTAAGTGTAATATAGCTCGACGCACGAAAGCGTTTATATACATATATACAGACACACCTGGCGTTTAACAAAACCTGAAATCCCGCCTGTACGCATACACAGTCAGTGCGTGCTATACGCTATATATGCGGCTGCTTGATATATATAACGTTAATAACTGGGTCAATCATTTATTTCCGTCGCCATAAAGCTTAATAAAGCTACCTGATACACATAAATCTTGTCGATCAAAACTGGAAATAAAAACGCGCGCTCGGGCTAAAAAAACGGCTTGTTTTTCACAAAGCGGCTGCGTTTATGTATATCAGCCGCACTTTTCAAGCGGCATAAACTTCAAAGGAACATTTCTGATGGAATATCATCAGAGCAGAAGGATTGTGTGTACGTATATCGTTATACCGACGATGGAGAACAAATTATTATTTCAAATCTAAAAGTATAAGTATACGTATACACGCGTTTCCTAAGAAACGGCGCGAAATTTGAAAAATTTCGCTCCCATCCGCGCGTAATCGCATCAATATCACCCGAGTAAACGTCGCCACGGCTGCAGCCGCGGAAAATCTTTTCTCCAAACTACATGATCCCACTGCATAAATCCCAGAGCCATCAAAAAGCGATTACGAATAATCCCTCGCACGCGCTTTATATACGCGTAATCGTCGGCGCACACAGCCGTGCCGGACACCTCGAAGCCGCAGACCATATTTATCCACAGATCCGACGCTCGCGTCCAACTCTCATCTATAATAAAAAGTCGTCCCGAAGCATCGTCTAAGAAGCTCGAGTCCCTCTCTATCTCCATCTCGCTCTTATACGCGCGCGAGAAACCGGCAAATTAGTCGTACAAAATATATTCTGGTAGTCGCTTTCCCTTTTCGAGAGCCTCTCCACTCGCGCGGCGGCCGACAAAAGTTATTTATGCATTGCTCGCTGTACAAGCGTATATACAGCGCACAGACGCACACGCGCGTATATCGCTATATAGACGCGCGCTGCGTCGTCCCGCAGTTATGCAACGTCTCACCGGCTAGATCGTCGGCTGTACGTATGTATATGTACGTATACGTGTATACGTATACATATATATACGTGTATACGCGTGTGTGGTTATAGGTGAGCGAGTGTATACATGTGAACGCGAGGCTACTCGGCTTTTGGCGAGGCAACTTTCCTCTCACTTCGCCGCGCGCGGAGCGCATGTTAATGTTGATTTTCTCGTTCGCCAGGCGCGCGCGCGCGCGTCTTTTTTTTTTTATTTTGAGGAGCGCGAGCTGCGTTGTAAAAACGGACGGACGCGCGCGCGGCCCGTATAAGCGTATGCGTGCGCGTGTGCGCTGTTCGTGAAAAAAAAATTTTTTGTTCTTAAGGTGTCTTCTCTTTTTTTTGGAATTTTTTGGAGATGTGGACGGTACTTCGGTCACGTGCTGGGGGTTGATTGATACGAGCACATATATATAGCGACGTGTCGGAGAAACGAGGGATTTTGCGCGGATTTTTTTGAGTTTGATGAAAACGGATTTAGCTCTGGTACACAGTGCAGGGGTGAGATTTTGTTTCTGAGGGTAGAAGTTGAATAATGAAGGAGAGAAAATATATGGTTGTAGAGAAGGTATTAGCGCCGATGCATAGCAGAGGAAATTTACGAACTTTTGAATGTTGACGCGTTAATGAGTCCCATTCGTTTATCTTCTTTTTTCTGCGTTTGCATTTCAACTGACACGATGAAAATTAAAGTTTTAAAGCAATTCGGCTTCTATAGACCGCACTGCCTATGTATAAAAAGAGGAATTGCGATGGGAGCGAAAATCGACATTTAAAAGTTACGCGCATCAATTGAATAGGTGGAATTTACGGGCATTGAAAATACGGCTGTGCCTAGTTATAGCTAATTATGGTTCTTACAAGTTTTGAGGTAGAAATAAATCTTCAAAAGATTATTACAAGTGTTAATATTTTATATTTGTTATTTATAAAGCTGTATCTAATTACAGACATTTTAAAAAACTTTTAAATTAAATTAATTTAAATTAAATTTAATAAAAATTTTAAAAACTTTTGAAATACCTTTCTTAATGATGAAACGATTTTCAATCATTCTCGATGCCAATCTTGAGTAAAAATTCTTATTCTCCCGTATTTTTGTTAGGTATAGTCAATCTCGTTCTAAAAAACTTTAAATGTTGGGATACAGTATTGACAATAATCACAGTCGTATCGACCAAAAAATCATATCCAACAATTTTTTAATCCTTCGAATTTCAAACGAAATCGAAAGTACGCGTTTACGTATATTGAAATTCAGTGCAATTACACATACAGTACCAGGGAGGAAGTCTGCGCAATAAAGCCAAACCCTATACCCATAGACAATAGTCTCAAAATTGCTCCTTCACTCGAATCTTGCAAACCGGAAGCGCCTCGTTATCCACACTCTCTTAATCAGACCCTCCCCCCCTCCCTCCCCCCCCCCAATCATTTCTGCAAAGAATATCCCGACAGTCCGAAAGCAATAAGTCCCCGATACGTATCTCTTCGCAACTCAATCCCATTGTATCACTTTCTCTCTCTCTTTCTCTCTTCGTTTCTCGGCCGCAGCGAAAAACTCGGGGCGCACATAAAAGCACGAAAATATCGCGCCCATCGAAATCCGTGACTTCATTAGCTCTCCTCCTCCAAAATAAAAACCGTTCCAAAGGCGCTCGACTCTTTTCTCCCAGCATCTCTCTCTCTCTCTCTCTCTTTTATTACAACTTCCTTTTGTATAAAGGCCCTTTATTGCCACTGGCTCCGCGGCGACACCGTTACGCGCGCGCGCGTATAAAAGAGCTTAATACTTCTCTCTCTCTCGCCCTGTCGCGAGAATATCAAACGCAAACAGGTATATACATGTATATGTAAACCTTGTGTGAAAAGCTGGGCCGCGAACGCGTGTAACGGTGCTCTCTCGTCTCTCGTGTACATGTACGGATGCCTATGTATACCTATATACATCGTATATGTATATTCGTATGCACACGTTATAGGCTGCATTACACACACACACACACACACACACACACACATATATATATATATATATATGTATGTGTGTGTGTGTCCAAGAGAGCAATCTAGGATCGGTAGAATTTCTCTTTGTGCATATACACATACGAATATACGCCAGCGACGACGGCCGGGCTTTTCTCTCCCAATGATGCGGAGCAAGAGCTGAAAGCGAGATAAGCCGATTGTACCTACATTATATATACCTACACCAGAAGAGAGACGCGTACATA
This sequence comes from Philotrypesis tridentata, assembly GCA_018906965.1. Classification (NCBI taxonomy): domain Eukaryota; kingdom Metazoa; phylum Arthropoda; class Insecta; order Hymenoptera; family Pteromalidae; genus Philotrypesis; species Philotrypesis tridentata. Next base: position 113,352 of record JACCIB010000026.1, read on the forward strand.
CGTATGTATACGTATTATGTGTATATGCATGTGCGCAGTTGACGCGTTTTCGCCGTTCTCGTTTCCGGATTGCCTGCGAGTAGGCCTCGCTCGCCGCCGTTCTCTATATACGTAGTCGGTAAATTTTATTTTCACCGCTTCCGCCGTGCGTCTGTCTGCTCTATGCGTCCGCGTCGGTGCGCGTCTGCTTGTGTGAGTTGGCGCGCGACGGGAAATTTACGACGTCTTTACGGAGTGAAAAGCCGCGACGGTAAGTACACGGGCCTGACGTAACGATCTCGGACCGACGGATCTCTTCGCCGAAGAGCTTTGTAATCGATGGGAGGCAGCTGATAATAAACGCGAAGGGGATATATATCGCTATATTCCGCGGTGTATCCCATGTAAGAATGCACTTACGGCCCAGTACTGGCCCCATAATGGCAGACTCTATAGCAGTACTGACTGCCGGTACTTGCCCATTACTGGACCAGTATCGAAATGATAAGAACGGCCCAATACTGTAGTAATTTACTGGCAAATTACTGGTTACCAGTATTGTGTAATTAATGCAGAATAATAAGGAAAATGAAGTATATACAACATTATATATATATTTATATTTGTAGAGAGAGAGAGAGGTATGTATATCAATAATATATGAATAATTTTTATTTTGATTATTTATTATTTATTATATTATTATTCTATTTATTGTATTATATATAAAAAATCTTATTCTTTGTTCAATACTGAGCCAGTACTTTCGCGCAGGTATTATTTATAGGAATATTTGAGCTCCTACTTAAGTCTGGCTAAATTTATTGGGCCAGTACATTTTTACAGTACTGGCTCATTCTTATTAAATCAGTACCGGAACATTAGTCTGCCAGTACTGGTAGACAGTATACTGACCGACAGTACAGGGCCAGTATTGGGCCATACTGCCAGTGTTGGCAATTCTTGCAAGGGATAACGGCCGCCGATGAAGTCGTTGCATCGGAAGTTTCGCCGGTTCCTGTCTGCATCTGCGCGTCTGTGTGGGATTTCGGGGGAAGGCAGTAATGCGTACGTACGAACGCGTTGTATAACACACGCTTCTGCACATTATTATCGAATTTAACGCTTTTCCCGCGAGAAAAACGTATAAAGTGTTCCATCCGCGGGGAAGCGTAGTAAATGGCCCTTTGTGTTCCGCGCCGCGGTTTTTCGCGCAGTGAAAGTTATGTAGCCCCCGCCGCGGCGCGATGATCGTAAAGATTTTTCCCCGCGCACGAGACGTGTACTTATGCGTCGAATTCTCCAAAAAAAATCCATTTTTTGGGGGTCCAGAAATGGAAAATGTTGTTTTTAAAGCTATAGAGATTTCGGACCGTTAGGCTTTCTTTTGTAAGCCGAAAGATAGGTCGAAAAAGCAGAGGGACACGAGAAGTTACCAGGAACCATATATCTGAGCCATTTACGTTTTCTTTTTTACAATAAATCAATACGTCGAAATATTGGAATAATCACAACTATGAATGTTACCAAGGCCCAAATAAAATTTCGAACTTCACTACAATAAAGTACAATAAAAGAGTTTGTTTAATAATGACTCTATCGCTCGATGATGGAATAGTGTGGAATAAAAATTGATGCGTAGTCTCTTCGAGCCAAGTTGTTTATTTAAATCCCGAAACGTTTTGGCATTTAAATAAACAACTTGGCTCGAAGAGACGCATCAATTTTTATTCCACACTACAATAAAAGAGCTTTGATTTAAAAAAAATATGCTCAGATTCGATTCTCTGATCAAAAGTTAAGTCCCTTAAAAAAATGATAAAAATCCGATTTTATTTTTTTTTTCACCTCCCGATTTTATATTCAAATATTCCATACTGAGACAAATATGCATTAATTTTTCAAACGCTCAGTACGAAAAGTTACAAGAAGTTGTAGTAAATCATGCACAGACTTTTCAAACACTAACACAAACACTAACACTAACTTATACAACACAATATAGTAATTTTTATTATTTGGTTGAAATAGTTTAAAAAAAATTTTTTTTGTGTTCATCTGTTTTTAATTTTGTAGAACATTATTATTTTATCATAATTATTACTATTATTATTTATTGATTAAATTAAATTGAAACATATAAGTTAAAATTTTCTGACTTGGGCTGGATTCAAAACTGGACCTCCAGAATTGTAGTCAGGAGCGCTAAGCAGTCACCTAAATGGAATTCTTATGCATAAAACTTTGGATCTAATATATAAATTGAATGTATTAATAATCTTAAACACAAATAATGTTTACCATTTTATACAGTAAATTTTAATAAAAATAATTTTTACTATAAGTATAACATAGTAATTTTTTCTACTGCGACTTGTAATATTCGAACTTAAAACAGTGAATACCAGCATAAATATAGTAAAAATTTTGATAACGACAGTCTGTGCCCAGATTACTATAATTTCTTCATACTTTTTCGTACTTGCAGTTGTAAAAGCTACTGCTTCTTTTTCTCAATTTCCCATACTTCTCTCCATTTTTCATCATCTTTCACCTTACAGACGAAAGTCCGACCGCTCGCCTGGAACCTCCAACTTTAAACAAAATTTTTCGATTTCCATACCAAAGAAAAGTGCAAATTTTTATACAGGAGAACTAGTCCTATATCATATCCACGTGCCCTCGTATACGAAAGAAAAGAAAACAGAAGACTACGCATCCGTCAAGAGGCAATCAATTAAAAGCGCAGGAGTTAATTTTTGCAAATCGTCGCCGCCGCGTGTAACAGCGGAAAATCAGTCGCGCGCACAATGTAACGCATATATAAGTATATACACGACAGGCAGCTCGTCGCGGCATCATAAGCGATTACTTTCCCGCGTGGGATTTCCGCCGCAACGCAAATATAGCGAGCCGACCTTCGCGTCATCGCCGCCGCGCTGATATATCCATTGTTGTCAATTATGCAACCGGCTGTAATACACACCGGAGCCGTCGACGTCTCCGCTTGTGTGACATCAGATGCACCGGGAGATTCCTCCTATATACTCTTACTTTATACATATGCTCTTTTCATAGCCCCGCGACGATTGAGAGAGAGAAAGACACGACTCCTCGGTTTCCGCTTGTCATATGGGCGACGCCGACGCACTTTTTCTCTCGCGCGCGAGATCTCGGCGAGGCTCTGACGTAACGATCGATGAACTTTTTTTTTTTTTTGTACCTTTACACACGTACGCGCCTTTCGTCATCGAGAGTGTGAGAGAGAGAGACTGACTTTGTGTTTAATCGATGAGTTTTTTTTTTATTCTGAAATCGATTTAAACGCGCGCGCTGCTTTCGCTCGATGCATATAAAACTTTAATTGCTCGGGTGTATTATGAGGCCCTCGAAAATTGCACAATCCTCGAAAGCATCTGTGCGCGTGTCTCTCGTAATGCGGCGGTGTCGTTGCGTGGAAATATCGTTTAGGATTTAGTAATGTTACTTAATGTAACGCGCCGATCGATATCGAAGCGAGAAAAAAGTCATTCGTGTAAATTTAGCTTGTGGGAAAATGCTCTTTTTGTCACGGTTTATTTATTTTCTATATGCGTAAATTACGATCCAGTTTTTTTAGTAGTATAGTGTAAATAAAAATGAATAATTAATGATGAAGAAGGAAAGTAGAAAATTAGCTTCGTTAATCCCGCAACAGTCGATGTAAGTGATTATTGAAATTAATCGTGTAATCCTCATTTTCCCAGAAATCTCATTAACGCAGCCTCTTCGACGAAGCGAACGTAGCGAACGAATCGAAAGGAAGATTACACTGATTTTTTTTTCTTTCACTACAGGGATGTACACCGACGCTTACACTATTTCGAGTATTTCATATCAGCAGATCGCGACATGCCGGGGACGACGCTATATATATGTAAATCGAGCGCGAATTCGACTATGCGCGTCTGCCAGCTGTCTTCATTTCCTCGTATATACACGTGCGACATATACCTGTAAACGCGCGCGAAAAGAAAAAAAAAGGAGAAAGATTTTGGTTCTACGAAGAGGGGGGGGGGGGGAGGAGGCCAAACTCGATCGCCACGTGCTCCGTCACGTGAGCCAAGGACACTCACCCTGTGCTCGTATACGTATATATATATGCACACGTGTATACGTGTATACCTGTATATATGAGAATACAGCTTAGCTTAGGAAGTTCTCTCTTTGTAGCGGCCGCTTTTTGTGGGCCGCGAGCGTAATATAAGTCTGTGTTGGACGCGATGAGCCGGAAAGTTATATAGAGCCCCAGCCCCCCGGAATCGTCTATATATACCTGTTTCGCTGCTGCTGTTGGCGCTCGGAGTCCCTTGACCCCCTCGCACCTGACTTTGTATGTATATAGGTACTGTTTCGTGATGGCTGCGAGATGATGCTGATGAATGATTTTTTTCTCTCCTCTTCGAAGCGTAATTTAAATATGTAGAGCAGGAGGCTCGATTCTATATACGCTCGAATTTCCCGTTAAAAGCGCGTCGTAGATGTAAATGGGATTGATTTAATTGTGACCGATAATTACGCGAGGTAACGAGATAATGTCATTGTTATGCTTGCTGATTTTTTTTTTTGTTAGTCGCGAGCGATTCTGGTGTAAACAAACGCTTTTCACCGATTGTAGACCGAATTTCGAAGAATTATTTTTTTTCGTCAACTACGTAATAAGGCGCGAAATTCGAATTTTTAATAGACTTTTTACACCCACTTACGAGGACGAAGTGCGCCTTTATCGCGTGATTTGTAATAAAAATTGCCGCCCGGAGTAGTGCGTAGAAAATTCGGGTCTTTACCGCCGTCGCGTTGCGTCAGTGTGAAATGGTGTACTTCTATCGTGATAAATAGTCGAAAAAAAAATTGATGGAAAAACGATTAACAGAAAGGCACATTATTATCTCGATTACGCAACGGCGATGCATTATATAACATAATTCGGCCTTTCTGATTAGCCAGGCGCTGTGCATATTCTCCCGAAAGTCGTAAGGTTCGATTAAAAATATAAGTTACGCAAATCTAGTTAGGGAGTGAATAATGGCCTCGATTTAAAATTGTTATTGACGGTATCTCGACGAGTTACGATTCCTTTAATTAATTTAATTAAACAAACGCGATTAATTTTCGACGACAGCGGACTGCATGCTGTAATTTCGTGGAGAGAAATGGCTGCTCGGATCCAATGAAATGTGTTTTTTTAAAAGTAATCGATTATTTTAAACAAACATATAGCAGGTCAATTTTGAAACTCAAATTCATTAAATGTTTACTTGTCCGATGTACGTCCTGTCGAGCTAATAAATAACTGTTAGGCTGAACGTCAGAAAGAGCTAAAATACTTCATTGATAAATTCTTTAATTAATTCAAAACTAACGTTATTCAACACTGTGCAATTAAAACTCGTTTGAAACGCTGTACACCGCCGTTCATTTCAATAAAATATATTTATCCCAAAACTTTAACGTTACAAAAAATAATCGAGCTGTCGAATTCATTTGAACAGGTGTCAATACAGATGTATCATTCTACACTTTTCCAAAAGTAACAACAATTGTAAATTGTCTTTAAACTAGACAGTCCCACACGGAGCATACATATTTACCTTTCAAATCGCGTACACGACTCGCGATAGCAATGTTTTCTTGGACAACAAAACCCACCAACTATACAGGCGTTATTCCCGTCGTTATTTCTAAAAAGTACACATGCTTTCGGTGTACCGCACTTACACGAAACCACGATTGAAATTTCGAAAATCGCGTATACATCGTCCAAAAAAAAAAAAAAAATTTCCACCGCCCAAATCTCTGATTCCAGGAACGGGGTCATCGCTAAAAGGGCTAAAAACCTCACTCGATGCGTCTGTATACACATCCGATGCAGCTCTCGGCCTTACGACGTTGGTGGGCGTGCGATGCATCCACAGCAGCAGCAGCAGCAGCAGCAGCAAAGGTCGACGACCCGAGCCCCGGACAGCTAGGAATTTGGTGCAGGTGAGACTATACACCTTGTTCCCCTTCCAAAAAAAAATTTTTTCTCTCTCTCTCTACCTATATATATCTCGCTCTCCCCGGCGTTCTTTTCTCCTCTTTTTTCTTCGGGTCTGCACTATTCGAGCCTTCGTCTCGTTCTCCGCTCGTCCTCTGCCTCGTTCTTCTTCCTTCCGACGCCGCGGTGGGGGCCAACGACCCTAACAACGCCTCGCAACAGCTTAGCCCCGCAGTTTTGCCGCGAGGAGGCTTTTCCGTATTAGGTGCATTTTTGCGAAAGCGTTGACTCTTCCGCGAAGCCGATGCGCATTTTTTTTTTGTCTTCTCCTCGTCTTGCGCGCGCAGGTGATATAATACGCGAGAGCCGCGTCGCGTCGGTGGCAATGACTTCTATAGGCGGGCAGGTGCACACGCGCTGCACACACGACGAGTATAGGCTACGATTGCCGAGAGACGAGATTTATCGGCTCTGTTTGCTTAACGCCGACGATTCGAGCTTGTTCGTCGTTCGTGTGTACGATTGCGTATGTGTATAAGCGAATGTCTTGGTGCACTAGCAAAAGGTGTGGGGGGGGGGGGGCTGTGTTGCTTTTGTGCTAATATTGAGAGTCGAGATTAGCGATAGAGTCGCGTGCGATCGAGCTCGATATTTTTTCTCCGCGACGCTTTGTTGTCAAGAGAATTCCTTGACATTTGCAGAAGGATGTGAACGCATCGCGGGGAAAAAGCGTTTCCGATGCAGATAAATGATTATTATGCAAATTGCGAGAGAGGCTAAGTTCTAAGTTCGCCTTATCGCACTGTATAAACGTTTACGATTTTCGAAGTGTAAATATGTTATCGTGAGTTTCGAAGTAGGCCAATTGTTTTGAAGGGGTATCGGAAAGTTAAGTGGAAATTTGAATTTCGCGCCTTAATTTAGCAGACGCAGAACAGCTGATTCGTTTGTCAAAAATTAATAGAAAAAAATAATCGTGTGCTATACTTAATTTATTTATTTATTTAATTATCAGTGTACAAAATACATGGGCAAAACATCCTAAAGAAGTTGTCAGGCTAGTTGTACACAGGACCGGTAAGAATTAAAATTTAAATAAAAGAAAAGAATTATCGATCGTTTTACAAAATTTTAAACAAGACCAACATTCAGTTGGATACTATACAATGTTCATTCAAAACTTCGTAAAAAAGCATATATAATTACGCAAGTCTTCCGAATTTTCTTAATTTCCTTTTTCTCCGTAGCTTATATCGTGGCGCGAAATTCGAATTTTTACATCGGAGCAGCCCCCTCTCGAAACGAAATGAAATACGACGCCGATTCCATTATTTTACCATCCACGCCGTCGGACGGTTATTTATTACGCATTATTTACATAATGACAGCCGAGAGAGAGAGAGAGAGAGAGAGAGCGAACTCCACGATCTCACATCGATTTCTCGTCGACCCCGTCGTAAAAACGCGGAAGGCAAAAAAAAAAACCCCCCCGTCATCCCACGAAAAAGGGCATTGCCATCGGCGGCCATGCCTATATAGGTATATATACACCGGCAGACCGGTGCCGTGTATACCTGTATATACACATCATACACGGAGATAGAGTCGGCATGCCGAGATCCCTTTTGTGGATCCTTTGTTGGCGGCGGCGGCGGTAGAATCGATGCGGCTCTCGCCGAGAGAGAACACGTTCTCTAGGAGCCGAGGAAGAAGGTCGACGCCCTGTCTTAAGTGGAGGCTAATAAAACTAGACCCTGAGAGGAGGGCTCGCGTGTCCTATCGGGTTTCCTGGTATGCTTCGGCTACTCTTCTCGCTTTTTTAACGAATTTTTTTTTTTCGTTATACCCGACGCGCATACGCGTCTCCGTGTGCCTATTATATATGGCTTTGCGACTTTCGGCGGTTCGTTTCGGGCTTTTTGTTGTGTACCAGGCTTTTTGCCTGTTGTGATGCGGCTGTTTCCTGTGTAATGATGGTGCAGGAGGCTAATCGGACGGGCATTTAACTGTAATAAGGTAAAATAGTGTCTAAAAAAAAAGAAGAATCGTTGAGGTTGGAAACTTGTTTTAGGCTTTTAGGACGGATTTGTTGTATTGACAGTGGGTCGACAACTATATTTAATTGTTAGATTTTAGGTGTATAAGAAACAAAACTTTATGTAACATTTAAATAAATTTATTTTTGATCATTTTTACTCAACACAAAATTTTAATTTTCTTACATAATTTTGTTGACAGATTGAACATTTTTATTTTCACGTTTTCAATTAGTACATTCTTTGCAGGTTACTTTTTAAACAATGCCAACAACAATATCGCACAGACAGCGAGTTCGTCAACAAACATCTCTGGTCACTTACCCGAGAAGCAATGTTTGCCCATCGATTCCGAGATAAAAAAAAAATAACCGACTAGATCGACACGAGCCCGAGACGCATCGCACACCACATCGTCACATTCTGAGTCAAAGGATCAACAGGGGAGCGGCGCTGCTCGATATCTAATTAAGAAACGCTCTATCGGTCAGAGAAAAGAAGTACAGCCTTATCGCGACGATCCGACGCTCCGATAACGCCGAGAGGAATGCGGCGAGCCGACGAACAATTTTTTTTTCTTTTTCTTTTTTCCCGAATCTTCCACGTGGGCTGCACCAACCCTACACACATTACATGCGCAACGAGAGCAATAAACTGTCTGAATTAAAAATTTACATTTCCGCGCGTTACACGATGAATTTTCGTATCTCGGGCCGCGGGAAGAGCTGAAAACCAGTCGCGACGCGGAAGAGGCTGTTTCTCTCTCTCGAGAAACGCCCGGAGCGCAAACTCGCAATATGTGAGCCGGCAGCCCTTGACCTTTGTCGCCCGAAGCCAAAGTTTTCAGCGAAATCGGCGCCGAACGAACGGACAGGTATAATAACGAGCTTCTCCCGAGAAGACGACGACGACGAGCTGTCTATATTTTCGCAATCGACGTCACTGACCTATACGCTCGGCTGTGTATACATGTATATGGTCGCTTGTGTACATTCATTATTTATAGGCAGCGAGAAGAAATCATTCAAATTTTACAATTCAATTTTCATTGATTATGTTGATTGCCGGGCATTGAATAAATATCTTTCCTTCTTAATATTTCAATTGATTATTCAAAAACGCGTATTCTTAAAAAGTTGCCCGATTCTCTCTTCTGTATCGTTTTACGCTCGGTTTTATGCAATATTCATATACCGTCTCGGTTTTAAGCTATGGAATATAGCTTTTCGAGAAATTAATTGTAAATTTGGAGTCAGAGGCAATTGTACTTTTAATTGCTTGATAATATCGCGTCTGGTGATTACTCGAAACGGAATGAAATTTAATACTAAAATATTCAATAATTCCAATAAATTATACTATTCAAATATATCTATAACAAGCGGCAATTTGCGTATACAAGACTTTTTATGTCGATCACATATATAAGGATTACTGAATTAATCAACAACGTGTACGTATAAATTAATTCAATCTCTTCGTTAGAGTCAGTCCTTTCCTTGAACGGATTAAATAATTTTTTCTTCTCTCGAGTACACGACGATCAGCCGCTTCTACCGAGTAAGCAAAATACACACTCGCATGTAAGTACCCGATCTCTTGAAACACATATGACCAATTCTCCTAGAAAAATGCACTTTTCGGCGGTCCAGAAATCAAAATTTATTTTTTAAAGCTAGAAGTTTTAGACCGATGAGACATTCTTTGGTAAGCCGAAAGATAGTCAAAAACGCAGAGGAACATGGGAAAAGTTACTAGTAACTATTATGCGTCAAAATACTAGAATAATAATAATAATGTTTTTGAGGCACAAATAAAATTGTAAATTGCATTACAATAAAGTACAGTAAAAGAGCTTTAATTGAATAAAAACATGCCCAGATTCAATGCTCTCATCAAATGCTATGTCGGTTTCAAAAAAAAAAAAAAATAAATAAAATTCCAAATTATACCTCCCTATATTAAATTCTCATGTTCCATGTTTCCCATATTCCTCTGCATTTCTGACTATCTTTCGACTTACAGAAGAAAGTCCGATTGGTCCGAAACCTCATAGCTTTCAAAAAAAAAATTTTCGATTTCTCGACCTCCGAGAAGTGCATTTTTCTAGGAGAATTAGTCGTATACACTTTACAGCCTCAATTTGCGCACTGCTCGAGCAAATTTTTTTCCCGCTCGCGAATTTTTTCCTTCTTCTCGCTTACCGCCCGGATATTTTCATACAGGTTTTTCTGCAACTCGACTGCACCGCCGCTATATACAGCGCAGCTATATATGCAGTGTCAGTGACATCCGATGAGCTGCCCGTCTATAAATATCAAAGCTATATACGTATACATGTATATATTATATATATATACAATTATACACGCGATGATAAAAGAATGGCAATTACACGCGATCGAGCCGTTTTCACATCGGATGCCCGTGTGCACAGCGATTACGAGAGAGATCTCTCTTTCTCTCTGTATTATATCCCACGTCGCCGCGAAAAGCGCATTCTAATGGCGCGCAATTTGAATATTTAAAATCGATATACACGTGTGTCCATATAGAATGAGCTGTAACAATCCTAATCCGCGTCTACAGTTGCGCGGCTCGCTTTTATAAACGGTCCGCGTTTAAAATCGATCTCTCTCTCGAGTCCTTTTAAGCTTACGACTTATACTTACGCCGCAGCGCAGCTCCGAGCGAATTTCATAACGGAGAGTTCCGTTTTCTCGCGCAATGCATCCGCGTATACATGTATATACGCGACGTAACCTAGACCGCCAATCGACTCCCGCGAGTGTCTTACAGTCTCTGTCTGTACACAACAGTGCAGTAGAGGCTGTATATATATACATACGTGTACACACGTGTACATATATACGTATATACACGACCCCGAGAGTAGATCTGCTTCCGTTCGCGTATAACGGCGCGAGAAACGCACAGATTGTGAGATAACGCGAGAGTTTCGCAATCGCTGTGTCATCTCCCCGGAGTGTACTATATATATACACGCTTTGTACACACAGAGAGCCGATGACGTCCTCTGACGTATTAAACACACGCGCGCATCGTTGCCCGAGCGCTTGTCTCTTCCTCTTCTTCTCCTCCTCCTCCTTCATTTTTTTTGTTTCTATAGTTCTCGCAGTTTTATTGGCGTTACGTTACGAGCTCGGCCGCTATAACGGCCGCGCAGACATCGGCGCCGTGTCCGTGAATTATGAAAATACGATTATACTCGGCGGCGCGCGTTACGCAAGTGTAATACGCCCCGCGGGTGAGTGCAGCGCGAGTAAAAGGTCAATGATTCGATGCCGATAGCGAAAAGAGCGTTCACCTGTTACAGCGGATTTTTTTTTTTTTTTTATTGTTGTTATAAATTGGCGATAAGAGTGAGTTCATTGTCGGGCGGCCGATGAGCAACGGTTTGCATTGCGTGAAAGCTCGAACGCGCGTCGCAGGTACATTGAGATTAAACGTGCAATCGCGCGGGTCAATGCGCCGAAATTCTGCGTTATTTTGTGTCGTCGACTGCAGCGGGGAGCGACGAGAGTTTTCTCGGGAGTTGGAAGATACACTTTTTATTGAACTTCAGTAAAAATTTTTTTGTGAGCACATACCTATAACTTTGAAAGTAGGTTTGAAATTTATAATTTAATTCAAGAAACTGTATTATATTGTCGGGAAAAGCTAAAGTTGTATGTGTATAATTTATTTTATAATGTACTATACAGAAAAAGTGTTGGATCTTGTTTTTTTTAATTATATATGAATTAAAAACATACTTTTCAAAAGGATTAAAATTATACTATTAGAAATGTTAAAATCTTAGTAGAATTCTAACGATATTTCATCATCAATTAACGTGTCAATCAAATAGGAGCGTTTTTAGTTTTTATTTAATTTTTAGCAACATATCAATTCACTAAACTGGACAGTATCTAAAAAATCTTTGATTGTAATAACAATTAACATTATTATTATAATTTCATTTTTAATTAGAATTCATCGTTGGCTGCTAGTGAGAAACCCTACAAGAATTCTACTAAACCAGTGAAAATCAGCTGTTTGACAAAACAATCCATCCAAGAGTATAATTCCCAAATATTCAGCAGTTATAAAGCATTTTCTATTTCGCAAGTAATTTTAAATCCTACAAATTCAACTTCCTAAACTAAAATACACTTGCACTCGACTCCTCCTTGACCCCCCCATAAAACCGAAATTAAAGGACGAAAATCTCGCCAAAATTCCAGCCTATCGCTATCGAGAGAAAGCGATTAAAAAGTTTCCCTTCTCTCACTTTTTTTTCGTCGTCGTCGTGACCTTTGCGCGTACATTATATACCATCGCCGCGCGCACGCCTCCGATTTTCGAGCCACTCGAAATCGAGCTTTTCGACTTGCGCAAGCTTGCGGCTCGCGAGCCGAAAGTCCGTGTACAAACACAGAAATGATAAATCGCTCGGGGCGGCGGCACACGCATGGACCAACGCGAAGCCGGCGACAGCCGATTGGTCGGCCGGTCGAACGAGCCCACCGCGCCGTGTGCGTATATATATATACAGTGACGCGCGCGACGTGTATTACTCGCACGTTTGCGCAAAGAGAGAGAGAGAGAGAGACAGAGAGATAACGAAGATTGTCTCGGCGAGCGGGTGGGGATATGCACTCGAGGGAAAATAATCGTGTCGAGAGGAGATTTTTTTTTCGTGTTTTCGTGTATCAAGAGAGCGAGAGACTGTATATCGATTAGAGATCGATATGTATTGCGTTTCTGATACAGTCAAAATAATACGTCGCGATGTTTTGATACTGCCGTCTATCGTCTACGGGAGTGTCGACTGCATACGAGTATGTCCAGGAAATTTCGGAAACAACTTGGACGGAAAAGTTGCGAAAAATTTTCTTAAACGAGAAAAAGCTCGCGTGCACGGCCGATCGTAGGGTGTACTTTTTTCCGGAGCAAAAACGACTCGAAAAACGAGAAATAATTAAAAAACAAGAATTCACAGATTTTTTTTCTCGAAAATTATAAACTTTTATAAAAATTGCATTAGGACAAATACGTCTTAAAATGTATCAAAGAATGCTCTGAAATTATTTTTGAAAATTTCGATTTTTTTGTATTTTCAAAAAATCAAAAATTGTATCGGATCAATCTGAAAAAATTTCAGAGAATTCTTCGATGAATCTTAAGAAATATTTTTCAAATAAAATTTTTATAAAAGTCCATAGTTTTCGAGAAAAAAATGTATGAATTCGCTTTTCGTTAATTATTTCTCGTTCTTTCGAGACGTTTTTGCCCCGGAAAAAAGATATACCCTAAGATTTTCCGTGCACGCGAGCCTTTTCTCTTTCAGAATGACCTAAGAAACGATAAAAAAAAACACGTCTGATACGTGTGCCTTCAAGAAAATTTTTTGCAAATTTTCCGTCCGAGTTGTTTCCGAAATTTTCTGGATATACTCGTATACATAAGTGTACAGCGGAGATTGGAAATCTCGTCTCGACGTATATTACACTATGCCGCGCGGCGATGTGTGCGCTGGAATTAGCGCGATATTCCTTAAGGTGTACATTATATATACGCACGTCTCCCCGCGCAGTTGGAGATGAGAGTATTACTACTATTTGGCAAGTTAGGCTTATTAGCGTAGCTTGACACGCTCTTATGCCTCCGCTCCGCGAGCGCGTGTGTGACATCATCGCGCTATTTTTCAGCGACGCTGGACTATTTATAGACGTGGCATAATGTGCAGTGTACTATACGGAAAATCAGGAGGAAGGCTCGCCGTGATTTTAACGCGGAATTACGATTCCGTACGCGATGTAAAATTGGGCTTAACGAGCCACGTGTGCGCTTTTGATATTATAAGGTCGCAGCGATGATGCGGAGAGTGTAAAGTCCAATTTTCTCGACGCGCAGCGATCGGAAGGTGTGTGTGTGTATATGTCGAATTTCGACAAAAAAATACATTTTTCTTTGGTCTGGAATTAGAAAAAAATTTTTTAAGGTACAGTTTTGGACCGATCGGACTTTCTTCTGTAAGCCGAAAGATGCTAAAAAATGCAGAGGAACATAATGGTAAAAATTAGTGGCAACTATATTACTGAGCCATTTAACGTTTTTTTTTTACAAAAAATAAACACGTCAAAATACTAACTACGAATCTTCCTGAGGTCAATAAAATTTCAAATTAGACTAAAATAAAGTACAACGAAAGTGTTTTAATAAAAAAGAAAATATGCCCAGATTCGATGCTCTGATCAAAAGTTATGCCTGTTCAAAAAAAGAAATAATAAAAATAAAAATCCGAATGGCCGAGTTTTTCTTTTTCGTCCATATACCTCCCCATATTAAATTTTCATAATCTACATTTCCCATGTTCCTCGGCATTTTTTATCATCTTTTGGCTTACAGAAGAAAGTCCTATTGGTCCGAAAGCTCTAAATTGAAAAGTTTTCTTTCGAATTCTAGACCAAAGAAAAGTGCTTTTTTAATTGACATTCGACATTTCGGAAACAATTGCTTTTTGTCGTTCCTTAGGTCATTCTGAAAGAGGAAAAGCTCGCGTGCATGGCCAATCGTAGGGTATACCTTTTTCCGGAGCAAAAGCGACTCGAAAAAACGAGAAATAATTAACAAAAAGAATTCATAGATTTTTATCACGAAAACTATAGTTTTATAAAAATTTCATTAGTACAAAAATGTCTTAAAATTCATGAAGGAATTAATGCTCTGAAATTTTTTCTATTAATCCGATACAACTTTTGATTTTTCAAAAATTCAAAAAAATCGAAATTTCGAAAAATGTCCTTAAAAAATCTTAAAAAATTTCAGAGCATCCTTTGATAAATTTTAAGACAATTTTGCTCTAACGAAATATGTTTAAAAGTTCATAGTTTTCGAGAAAAAAAATCTTTTTTTTTAAATTATTTCTCATTTTTTGAGTTATAGTTGTTTTTGCGTCGGAAAAAAGTATACCGTACGTTCGGCGATGTACGAAAATTTGTTCTCTTTCAAAATAACCCAAGAAACGAGGAAAAGCAGGTCTAGTAGGTGTGCCTTCAATAAAAAATTTTGCGACTTGCTCGCCTGAGTTGTTTCCGAAATCGGGTGGATTTACGCATATATATATCGCGTGTGTATTTCAATTTTTTGTCATTTATTGTGATTACGATATCGTTACACTCCGAGAGATAGCGATTACAAGGCGTGCGTGTAACGTATGTTTATCGACGTGTTTTTCGAATGAATAAATACACAACATGTTTTTAAAGTTTGATTACACGGCGCTTATTATAATGTGTATACGCGATACTTTGTTTGTTGAGCAGTTTACGGGTTGTCTCCGGCTGTATAGACGTCTTTTGTGCGTAAATCGAATTAAAAATGCGACGCGGACGGCGATTGTTCGCCGCGCGAAGTGAACGATACAAAAGTTAGTACACAAAACGAGCTGCCAGTGTATATCCGCGCAGTAGTTCCAAATGCCGCAAGACACGCTGACTAAGCGCCTTTTAACTTTTAATCCCGCTGTTCTATTATTGTGCATAAGAAGGTTATTTGTGGCCAAAAGCTCGGAGTCGTGCGCTTTAAAGTTATTTTTAACTTTTAGCATTATTTCTGTTTCACTGCGTTTTTGATTCACCGGGATGTATCTACATGAATATTTTTTGATTGCAGTAATTTTAACGAGCGATTTATTCATTCAAATGGAAGCACATAAATCGCGCCAACGTCTATGTCAGTGCCTTGTTACAGCAGCGATGACAGAAAAGTTTAAACAGTCTGGAATTGCTGATGTCAGAAATATCATTTGGCTTAATTGGTTAAGCAGAGTCGCCTCGTCCGATTGTCGGTAGACTAAAATCCAAGATTAGATGAAAACACATCGTCGGCGCGCGACGGCCGATTAAAACTGAAGTCACACGAATTGTTCAAAAAAAAAAAAAAAAACAAAACGATTTGAAATTTGAAGTGAATTTATCGCATTGAAAACATTACAAGATCGCAGTATAAAAAATTTGAATCATTAATTATCCAAACTCTTCGAGTCGATCTTTTCTCTTTTCACGATGTATCGATAAACTTGAATAAACAAACTTTCGTCAGAAACTAAAACATCTGTATCACCCTGTATTTCCAATCAAAAAATTTCAAAAACCAATAGCCTCGTCATTCCTCCAAAGCCCCCACCCCAAATCCCATAAAAATCGATCATACGTACATAAACCCACTCAGCGTTTCGAAAAATCCGCGCACACAGCGCAGCTCCGAAAACACAGCGGCAGCATATCCCCGGAGTCATTTTGTCGGACGACTCGCGTCGGCCGCTCGATCGATCCACCCCTCCGCGTTTCGCATTGTGCGCATGAGCCGCGTTTATAATGCATTATATATATATATATATATATATATGTATATGTATATACGGTATACAGACCAACTGCACAGTAGGTATCGCGTGGGCCGAGGCGCGCGGGGCGTGTCTAGCCGGCGAATCCGCGCGGTTCACACGACGCCTGTGTATATACATAGATATAGGTATACGCTGTATGCATTATACATATACACATATATATGCGTGTATATATGCATATTCAATGCAGAGGTGTCTCGGGAAACGGTTAGCTCGACGAGTGGGCGACTCTAGCCGCGATTCTTTCCACCGTCGGCTATATATCGGCTGCGACGACGATGACGACGATGGAATGAAAATTATACGCATAGGACGCAGAGAGGGTGGCGCCGATGGAGTCGTCATTGGCGATCGCGTGAGATCACCGGCTCTGCATCGCAAGACGCGGACGACTATATGCTTTTCTCCAGATCGACGCTTGTGACTGCTTACTTATATAAGGATTGATTGATGGTTGGATATATATATATATATATATATATATATATATATATATGTACGTACTGTCGAGGGGTGAGGGAAGGGAAAAAATTGTTGGAGTAAGATTTCTCGGATTTATCGGGAGAGTTATATGTTGTTTTCTTAGTAATCGATCGGCCGCTTTGTACTCGCGTTCGTTTTTTTTTCTTTCCACTTGTTTGACACCTGCATGCAATATGCCAGAAACTGTCAACGCGGCGATTTATCATCCGAGCGCAGCGCGCGTGCTAAAGTTAAATTCGAATAAACCGAAAATTCATTCGGTGTCGACAAGAGCGTTACAAAAATAACGGATCTTTTTTTAATGTTGATCGTTGTACGCTGTGTGGGAGAGAATGATTGTTGTCTCGGATTTTTTTTCTTAATCGTTTGCGGAATGGATTTTTCTTTACTTTGTTCGCGGACGGAGCGTATAGAGATATGTCGAGTTGTATTTTTTGGAGAATTTTAGAAAAGTTCTTTATTTTGAAAAAAAATCACAGTGTAAACATTGTGTTTCTGCCATTCGTCGATGACTGTGGTTGAATTCCGAATTTGCGTTGTTCTAGTCTGAGACTTTCTGCTTTGGTTGTAGTAGTCTGAGACATAAATTATTGTATTTTAAATTTTAATAAACAAAATTAAAAAGAAATAAATAATCAAACTTTTTTATTCCATAAATGTACTAAGCACAGTTACCCTGGCAGAAAACAGATTGGATTTATGATGATAATATTTTCTGTTGAATGATCATAATACAGCTTCTAATGTTATAATAAACTTTGCTCCCATTAGTCAAAAATATGATCATTTATAATAATATTGTATTATGACACTCGTCATAAATTATGATCGTATTACGATGGTCCCATCATATTTCACAATAAAATTTCTACCAAGCTAAAGCACAAATTCTGAGCTTGCAAATCGAAAAGAATTAATTATTCTGTAAATTTTCAATTGAAAATCCTGCGATACGAAGAACTGTTCCAGCAAATCGACGAAAATCGGTATATAGATCCCGACCTTAATAAATATTCCACATATACCACGAAATTCATTATCGTCCGTAGCACGCGTGCCTTCACAACGAGATCATCGCCACCGAATAATTCCGAGAAAATCCGAAGCACCTTCGCGACGATCCAGTTTTCGTATGTATGCGCGGCGACGATCGTCACGTGTCTAATCGACTTTTCCAGGTCAGCAACGCTGTAAAATTCGAGAGGAGGGACGAGGAAAAGGGGGAGGATTCACGTATACGTATATGTCGAATTTCAATGAAAAAATGCACTTTTCTTTGGTCTAGAAATCGAAAAATTTTTTTTTAGAGCCAGAGGTTTCGGACCGATCGGACTTTCTTCTGTGAGTCGAAAGATAGTCAAAAGTGCAGAGGAACATGGAAAAAATTACTAGTAACCATATTTCTGAGCCATTTTACGCTTTTTTACAGAAAATTAATGCGTCAAAACACTGGAATAATAACAACTACGAATGCTCCCGAGGCACCAATAAAATTTCGAATAACACTATAATAAAGTATTACAAAAGAGCTTTAATTTTTAAAAAAATTTGTCAAGTTTTGATGCTCTGATCAAAAGTTATACCCATTTAAAAAAAAATAATAAATTTTTCTTTTTCCTCCATATGCCTCCCCATGTTAAATTTTTATATTCTATATTTCCCATGTTCCTCGGCATTTTTCATCATCTTCTGGCTTACAGAAGAAAGTCCGATCGGTCCGTAACCTCCAGCTTTAAAAACATTTTTTCGTCTTCTAGACCAAAGAATAGAGCAATTTTTCATTGAAAACTGCGTTCGGGAAAAATGTCGACGAAACCGAGCGTTACGAGCTGCCGTCCGAATCCGCAGGAGAATAATTCGTTAACAAGTAGTCGAGATCCGGTATAATACCGGCCGCAGCAGCTGCTGCTCGCTGAGGTCCGGGGACCCGTAAACAAAAAAACCCATAAGGCCGGCGAGAAGGTCGTCGAATCTTAATCATCGGCATAGCTCGCGCCTCTTTCGTTTCGCGACGTAAACAGCGGCGGCAGTGGTATAATAGCAGCGGCGAGAGAGCCGCGCTTTTGAGTTACGACGGTAAATGGTACAAGGTCTCGCTCGGCCTCGAGGAATCTCCCGTATAGCAGTATTTTCGGGCCGTGCGCGCGAGCACGTGGTCGCGCTGAAAAATCCTCGTTTCGCCCGACGATGACGATCGGCTGTGTTGTATGCAACAGAAAATTTCGCCCGAAGCGCCTCGTTTCGATCGGATCTGTTTCGCGCGCTTTATGGAATTAAAGAGAGTCTTGAGTCCCGGCCAAATTTTTTACCGAGAGAAGCTTAACGGAGAAATTTGTAAATGTTTGCGGGGGACGAGTTTGATTTTTGTAAGCTTTGCTTGCCGTCTGCGGAAATGTAAATAAAGAGAGAGAGATAGACACTTTTGCGATCGAATTCGGAAAATTGGAATTTGAATCTATAGAAGAAGTGTATTATTTATTGTACGATACAATGATTTGAATCGATTTCGCACAATTATTTTTTGTTTTATTAAACTCGAAATTTCTTTCAATTTCAGTTCAGAATTCGCTCCGTTGATACTCGAGCCTCAAGTTTTTAGTTTACAGAGCACAGCTTGTCTCTCGTTGTCTGCAGCATAACCGATAAATAAACAAACAAGTAACCAACTCGTAAAGTTCTACTATACGATTTATCGTATCTCCATCGCACGTGTTCCTTAGTTATAAACAAACGAACCGTTCATTTTTCCCCGTCTCCCACACGCTATCTGGCGCGAAATTTGAATTTTTATTAGACCCTCTCGTATCCCCGCGGTATAACAGCGCAAGTTCACCGAAAATTAACCGGTCTTTACCGGGAATCCAATTCGACAAAAAATAAACAGTCCCAAAGCCATTAATCTTCCAACGCGATTCGTCAGAGCTCTGTGTGTTTCTCTCGTTCCTGGGCGACCGCCTGTCAGATTCACACACACACACACACACACACACCACAATATATATATATATATATATATATAAATTAGCCGCGCGTTCGCGCACGAAATTAGAGAGCGCGCGGAGAAAAACTGGAAAAACTTCCGCGACCTGTCGACGAATTTTACGACGGCAGCGTCTGCTATACGGTTCCCGGCCGTGCGCTCTGAGCCTCGCAACCGGTCGCTGGCGTTGCCGCCACTTTTTTTCTTCCTCGAAAATTTTGGTGAACCGCGCGCGACTCGCTCGGGGGGTTTACTTATATATGTATATAGTGTATACATCGTCGACGACCTGTTCGGGTAATTGAGCTCTGCGCGCCGGTACTTCAGGTTTCTCGCGTGCTTTTCGGGCTTGTTAAAATTTTGCGACTTTTTTTCGCGCGAAAGTTAAAGATGTCGACGAGAACGTTGTAACGCGTCGTTCTTAGCGAGAGCTTTATATCCTGCTTGAAAATTAACCAGTCTGGTTTTATTTTTTTTTTTTTTTGTTAACGCGTTGATTGGGGAGGGCGAAGTATATGTAGCGTTTTCGAGAAAGAGCCTGTACTGTTGGGGCGTTATTTTATGATTCAGAGTTTAATTTGAATTTACGCGTGTGACATTTTCAATTTGAAAATTAACCGATAATTATGTAGGCGAGGTATATACGTCGTTAACGCTTTACACGTGTGCAGAATACGTATATACTTTAAATTTAAAACAGTGAAAAATTTACTATTTCTCTTAGTTAAATAATATTTTTCACTATTTACACGTAGTACAAAAAATATCATTTTACAAATTAGTAATATTCACTAATTAATACGGTTTTTATGAAATGAGTTATCATTTTGTTCATTTCATTGTGTTTACTATCAAATTATTAAGTATTTACTGATCCAAATAGTAGAAAGTATTTGCTTTAAATTATCACTGGAACACTGATTATCCAGTTCATAATAACTTTAGCAAAAGGTGAACTTGAAAAATTATGAAAATTTACTATTTTTTCAATGAGTCATAATGATTTTTAAGAGGAGTGAAATTTTCGGTACTGTTACATTTTGAACAATCGAGAAATTCACTATTCAAGTAGAGAATCCACCACCCAGAAAAAATGAAATTTTATGGACTTAATCGTTTTACAACATGAGATGAATTAACTATTTAATTAGCAAACATAATGAACTTGTAGAATAAGCGAAAATTTATGTCCCCTTTAGCCTTCTGTTACTAGGGTCACAACTATTTTGAGTATTGTATTTGCAGGTAGTGTATTTTCACTATTTCAGCTAATGTATATTGCTACCAAAATATTATTTTTATTGACCATTTGCAATGTTTACATTCACTATTTGTAATGTTCAGATTTACAATTTTAGGTAGTCGTTCTACACTTTTTCAATTGATTCATTTTTTTTTTAACCTATTTAAACTGTGATTATTCACTATAGTTCACAATTGTACCATTATAACTTTTTCAAATTGTTAAAATGGCCTAAAAAAGCAGTGGATTTTCACTGTTTTCGATTTGGAGAGTATATAAATCGAGAAATAACGCGATACATTGTAAGTAATGAGGATTACGTTGCGTAATTAATTTTTGAAAGATAATACACCGAGCGGCACGAGCGGCGATCCAACCTCTCGACTGATGCACGATAAGGGTTGTCTCGCGAGTCGTCCGGCTGACTTATACGGTCTTGCGATTGCATAATGGAAATAGTCGGCTGACCTCCATTTAAAATTGATAGAAAATTTTTCGAGAATTTAAATATCTGGAACGTATCTGCGCAGAGCCGCGATAGCGGCTGTAGCCGCCTAGATGTATATGAGAAACGCATTATATACACGCGCATATATATACGTCGGCCTGTAGAATCTATAAACTCGATAAAATTTCGTTATATAACCCGCTGATTTACGCATAATAGATACAATATTACATTTTAATCTCGGAAATAAATCGAGAGAAAAAATTTATTTTTACTTACGCATAAACTCGCTCGTATACACATTATATATTATATTCCTATCTATATACAGGTATATCGAGCGCTCGCCGATTATTCATACCTCCGGTATTTTCGAAGAAAGTGTAACATAACGCGCGGAACAGCGGCTGCTCCCGCGGGACACCATAACGCAGAGAGAATCGAGTAATACAGCGGGCAACGCGTCAACGCTTAGCGCGAGAGTAGCCAAGCGCGCAAAGGATATTATATACGCGGAGAAGCGCGACTTTTCCTCTATGTTGTTTATACAGCGCGACTCTCTCTCTCTCTCTCGTATTATCGGAGAGTCATGCCCAGCCCTGCGGGCGAATTTTATGGATGGGCTGTTCTAATCGTGTAGGAAAACGGCTCGGGACTTATCGCGGGAGAATTTTAATACGTATCTACGCTCGAAAAGTCTTGGCTATTGTTATCGGGATGCGGTTTACGGATAATAATTTTTCTGGGAATCGTCCGCGTAAACGGTATATAATATAGTGGAAAGTCACGCGACGTCGGCAGGGTTTAAGGTTTTAATGGATTTGGGATATTCGGGATATTTTTGGCTTTTCGAGTGTTTCAGGTTTGTTTACTGCGTGTCACAATTTTTTCTCAAATTTTGCAAATCTTATAGTATGGTGAGGGTAAAAAACAGATGGAGAGATTATTTTCTAGTGTCATCAACGATTATGATTAATTGTTTTTTAATTCATGCTTCAAAGTTCCGAATTCTTAAAAAAAAATTTTGAAGTTCTGTAAATAAGTGTTGATTTTTAAGCAAATATCGGTGCTTAGCACGGCAATCACGCGGTGTACAAAATTAAAAAATAAAAAAAAAATTACTTGTATCTGGATCCTCATGAATTTTATCCTAGACGATCACAGCCATAAAAAAATCGCTTCAGCGCCAATTGATTTGCGCAAGTTCCATTGTCAACGCACAATCTCACTATATATAGTAACTGAAGAAAAACCACGAGGTATACTCTACACCATATAGCTATACGTCTATAATCACCACCAACCTCGGCTATACGCGCGCACCCCAGAATTTTTTTTCAAAAGCGCAAACTAGTCCACGTACACACACACGCACACACGTATACCCAACGTACACATATACGCACAACCCACGTGGCCGCATTGTCCTCGAAAAGCTTCATAGCCGCATTCTTCCGCGTTACCTCAGCGACTCGAATTCCTCATCTCGTTTCACCTCTTTTTTTTTCTTCTTTTCTCTCGAATCGCTCACAATGTCGCGCATGCGCGCGCTGCTATACTTGTACACACACACACACACACACATATATATATATATACACAGACTCATACACGCGCATTGTACACGTATATACAAGACTTCTGCATTTATTTTTAGCGGTCGCGCGAGCGCGCGTACGCGCCATTCACTTCTTTTATAAATAGTCAATGGCCATTATTATCGATTGTTATCTTGTCTCCCCCCCCCTTCTCCCGCAAGAGAGACGGAGAGATACGAATCTCTATACGCGGGTTATTAAGGGAGTATACATTAGAAATCGGCGCGGATCGGCCGGCTTGGAACGCGCGCATGTGTGTACTCCTATGTGTGTATATATATATGTATAAAATTCACTGGCGAATTTATCACGAGCTGTCTATTAAAAGACAACGCACGTACGTGAAAACGCGCCGCGCGCGATTCGTATATGTGGCGTACACAGCACGTGCCTCTTAATTGGCATAAGTGAGAGAGTTGAGGCTATTATGCGTATTATGTGTTACACACACACACATATATATATGTATAGACACACGGCTCTGTCGATGTAAACGTGTGTAGTATATACACTATATATACATATATAGATGCAATGCTTAAAGAGCGGAGGACAATCGGCGTTATATATTATTATAACGCGGTGCATTATCGAGAGGGACTTTTATATATATGTTGAATTTCAAAAAATAAATGCACTTTTCTTTGATCTAGAATTCGAAATAAATTTGTTTAAGCTAGAGCTTTCGGACCAATATGGGACTTTTTCTGTAAGCCAAAAGATGATAAAAAATGCTGAGGAACACGGGAAATACAGAATATGAAAATTTAACAAAGGCATATGGAGGAAAAAGAAAAAATCGGCTATTCGGATTTTTATTATTTTTTTTTTAAACGGGCATAGCCTTTGATCAGAACATCGAATCTTGGTATATTTTTTTAAAATTAAAGCTCTATTAAAATAATTTATTGTAGTGTAAATTTAAAATTTTATGGGTGCCTTAGAAACATTCGTAATTGTTATTACTCCAATATTTTCACGCATTAACATTTTGTAAAAGAAATTTTAAATGGCTCAGAAATATGGTTACTAGCAACTATTTTCATGTTCCTCTTCATTTTTGACTATCTTTCGGGTTACAGAAAGAAGTCTGATCGGTCCGAAACCTTTATAGCTTTAAAAAAAAAATTTTTCGATTTCTAGGCCAAAGAAAAGTGCATTCGATATATATGTGCTAATCCACGAAATAGTGGAAACAACTCACCTCAGAAAATTGCAAAATTTTTTCATTGAAGGCACACCTGCTAGACCTATGTATTCTGTATACTTGGTTCCGGAGCGAAAACGACTCGAAAAATGAGAAATAATTAACAAATAAAGAATTTATAGATTTTTTCGCGAATTAAGACTTTTATAAATTTCGTTAGAACAAAAATGTCTTGAAATTCATCGAAAAATGCTCTGATTTTTTTTCATATTAATCCGATGCAATTTTTGATTTTTCGAAAATTCCAAAAAATCGAAATTTCAAAAAAAACGTCCTTAAAAAATCGGAAAGCACTCTTCGATGAATATCAAGACATTTTTGTTCTAATGAAATTTTCACAAAAGTCCATAGCTTACGCGAAACAAATCTGTGAATTCTTTTCTTGTTAATTATTTCTCGTTTTTCGAGTCGTTTTCGCTCCGGAAACAAGTATACCCAACGATTCGCCGTTCACACGGGCTTTTTCTCTTTCAGCATGCTCTAAGGAACCAGAAAACATAGGTCTAGTACGTGTGCCTTAAAGAAAAAATTTTGCAATTTTCCGAGGTGAGCTGCTTCCACTATTTCGTGGATTAGCCCGTATATACGCGTAAGTAGCATGTATACGCAGAAACGCACACACACACGTACTTGGCCAAAGAGCGAGGCGTCGGATGGACGGAATAGTTTCGCTGATTCATACAGGGTGTTGTGCCAATTTTCCGCGCGGACAGGAGGTTTTCTCCGCGAGCGCGCGCTCAAACGCGCGAGTTGATAACTCGTTTTGTATATTTATAGACGCGCGCGGAGAGAGATGGCAAAGGTGTGTATTATACGTTATCATCGCGGCAGCCGGCGATGCTCATTATATTAGGCTGATTTTATCGCTGACGCACGTAAATTAAACGCTTCGAGTCTTAATGGCCCCTCGAAATTGTACGGACGACGATTATTGTGCGCAGCGCTTAAAATTTTGGAAATCCGTCGGGATAGGCGCTAATTGAAGCCACGCGCGAGTTTCACCTTCTGGAATCCGATGAAAAGTGTGCGCGCGCTTCGCAGAAAAGCGAAACGCGACTTTTCATGGGATTCCTCGGTGACGATCAAGTCGCGCGCATTAGCTTAGGGCCGCGTGTAATTAATATTACGTCTTTATTCATTGGTCTGGAATTCGCAAAAAAGAATTTTTAAAGCCAGAGCTTTTGGACTAATGGGACTTTCTTCTGTAAGCCAAAAAATGATGAAAAATGCCGAGGAACGTGGGATTTGTAGAGTATGGGACGGCATATCGAGGAAAAAGAAAAAAAATTGGCTATTTGGATTTTTATTATTATTCTCTTAAACGGGCATAATTTTTGATCAGAGCATCAAAACTCGGCATATTTTTTAAAATTAAAGCTCTTTTGTAATACTCTATTATAGTGTTAATTATTCGAAATTTTATTCGTACCTCGGGAACAGACGTAGTTATTATTATTTCAGTATTTTGACGTATTAATTTTTTGAAACATGGTTACTAGTAACTATTTTCATGTTCCTCTGCACTTTTCTCTGTCTTTCGGTTCACAGTAGAAAGTCTAGCTTTAAAAAAAAATTTTCAATTTCTAGACCAAAAAAGAAGTGCATTTTCTTTTTTTTTTTGAAATTCGACATATCCGCTTGTATTCGCATAAATGCGAGTGCGCGACGCCAGCGACAACCGGTTCTTTGCCGCTGTAACGGTGCCGAAAATCTGCGAATCTCGTCGGGCCCTCGTCGCCTCTCGCTTTAATGCGCGAGCAAGTCGAAGCTCTTCTCGAAAAACAGGTAAAGTGTGTCTTCGCTCGTCTTTTTGTAAATTGGTTCTGCATAAAGGAGCGATAAATCCGCTCGAAGGCTACTGTGTGACAATGAATTACGGTAATGATTTTATTTTTTGCCCGTTCCTCGAAAAGCAAGCTCTATACAGCGCTAGGCACTTCGACATTCAATACATCGCTCGCCGAAACACGTGTACCGAGGTGTTGGCAGTTCAATGAGGTAATTAAAGAAAATGTCGGCGGGGGGAAGTGCGTATATATATCACTCGGTCTCCGGGACCTTTAGATCGAAATCCGGTTTTAATCAGCTCATAATAATAAAGCTCCCGTATAAAGTTTCTAATCGCAGCTTCTCGAGAGGAATCGATCATTTCTCGTCAAAATTTCGAGTCGTCGCTCGTTCGAGATCAAAAAATTCTACTATATGCACGAACGAAACGAGAAACGAAATTTTTCACTCCGCGAAATAATCATTCGCGCATCGCCGCGCACGCACACGCGATACGTAAACGGTCCCGCGTATTATTCGTCCGCGAGCGCGTCGAGTGCATTAGAAAGAGAAAGAGCCGGTATACACAGTGTATAGGGTAATTGGTGTTACGGCACACGGCAATCGCGTTCGAGTAACAGCGGCGGCACCGAGAGTCTATATAATCCAACTCGCTCGTGGTGCGGCCGTCTCTCTTTCTCTCTCTCTGGTTTTGTTGTATAGTTGTATAAGCGGCCGGCCTTGATCCTTGGCGCTGCAGTCGCCCCGTCGCTACTTTCACTAAGTGTATATCCCCGCGAGAGAGCAGCCTCGTCGTCGTCGTCGTCGTACTCCGTCGGCCTCGTCGTCGGGCCTTTCGCATTACGTTATGTATATATACGTATGTAAGTGTACGCGCTTGTGTGTAGAGGAGCTTAGAAGCCAAAGCGACTCTCAACCGGAAACGCGCTTTTATGGCGCCCAACCGGGAGACGAGGCGAGAAGCGTTGGCTTTTTGCTCTGACCTCGCGACTCCCGACGTATATGTGGTACACGCGGTGGGCATATATACAGGTATACACCTATATGCACACGGCTGTCTGTCTCGGCGAGCTGTGCCTTTCTTTATAGGTTTGTACCAGTAGGGAGTCGAGAGTGGAAGGAGCCGCGCTCCGACGGAGGAGAGGATCGAAGTAAAAGTACAGGGACTGTATACCGACGAGGTGTATTGTGTTGTGTCGGCGCGGAGTAGGCGGAATCAATGGAAAAACTGTGACGGCCCGATGCCGAGGAATATTGAGATTTATTTCGTTCTAGTTTTCAATAGCGGAGGAGATTGCCGCGCGCGCGCCTTTCCTATGATTCAATGGGTTTGCCGTGGATGTCGCGGTGTAGAGAGAATCTATCGGGCGGACTTTCTGCGGAAAGTGAACTGAAAATTCAAATTTCGCGCCACTATCGTTGGCAGAAGAAGAGAAAAAACACTTGGAAAATAGCGCCTGTCTGTGAAAATTTTTTTAATGCACCTCGACTGCGAATATACGTTTTAAAGCATGTATTCGCTGCATATTCCGATTCACGTAAAAGTCCCCCCGACTTCCCGGCGTTTGACGTACGCTATACACTGAAAACGCGAGAAGGCCCTTATAACTGCCAACTCTGAGAGATTTCATGAATTATTAATACGGTGAAACTTGCGGGAGTCCTGCGTGTACCTATTTGCATATCTAATTTTAGTTCAAGTATAGATCGCGATATATGTATATATACTGTATATATATATAATCAGACACAGCACAAAATCCACTCGGCGCGTGCGTTAATTGAAGACAGTTAATAATTCTATATCCGCTCGTCGTCGCCGTATATATATAGTCGGCGCGCACTGCGCGCGGCAATACATAACGAATGTGAAATTTCACGTAACAAGTGCGCGCTCGATTTGATTTATACAAATTGACGTGCACTCGCTAATTTCGCCGACGAGCGACTTTACGAGCCCGTCGAAGGAATTAAAAAGCCACCTCCTTTTTTTCGCGACGATGAAAAAGCTCGAGTAAAAGGGGAATACACGGGCTATACATATATATACGCGTCTCTTTCCATCTACCTCTCCCGACACGAAAGTCAAAAGTGAAAAGCAGACGAACGCGAGTTTGGGACGTTCGAATTTTGTAGAAAGTAGAGCCCGGAGGCTCCTCTCGGGCTTCTCTCTAATGCTCTCTCTCTCTATTTCTCGAGGATCTCGGGTATTATACATTCCCTCGGAATTCTTCGTTGATATACGGTTCGTCGTCGTGCGGGCATAATCGCCGCTAACGTGTAGTATATATACGGAATTCGCGTTACGCGATATCACACAATGATTTTTTCCCTGCCCTCTCCCCCCACCCCCCCCCCGTCCGATCGCAAATTGCATTCGTGATCCCGAGCCACCTCACAATTTACTCTCGAAAAAAAAAGTCGCCGAGAGTTCGGCTCACGACTCGTCTTGCACTCCATTACCCGAGTAACCCGAAAAAAAAAACTAACCATAAAACTCGCTCGTTCTTTCCACGAGTGAGTGAGTGAGTGAGAGAGAGAGAGGCATGACGTGCCCCGGCAAAAATCCACTTGCCTCGCTAAGCCTCTCTCTCTCTGGCTCTGTCTCTCGGCAAAAAGAGCATAGCTGAAAAAGCGCGGGCTATTCAAATTGAAAAAACAAATTGCGCGAATTACGTAACTCGGCGCGCGCGCGCGGCTCTCTTTGCACAACGAGAGAGAGGAGAGGCGCGCGAGAAAATAGCAGCCGAAGAAAAGAGTCGTCGCTCTGTGTGTGTGTGTCTGTATATATATACAGCGCGCAGAAAACGGGATAGCGTAGAAGCCGAGGAGTATAGACTGCACGCAAAGAAGAATAGAGGAGAGCGAGAGACGGAGCGAGAAAAAGGAAAAGGCGCAGAAAAGGAACGGGGAGGGTATGGCCGATCTCCTCTCGTCTCGAGTCTTGTAGTATATATGTATATATATATACTCGCGCTCGCGCGCAGTAAAAGTGGCGATTACGTCGGTCTCTCTCTCTCTCTCTCTGTCTCTCGGCGACGCCGGGAGTTGAGCACCGCTTAGCCATTTCTAGGTTACACGCGCAGCCGAGCCGCGAGTTTCACTTTTTCAGCCGACGAGGCGCATGTATATATGTATATATATATATATACGCGCACGTAGCGAACGGCGGATAGAGCACTGCGCGCGTTATATAGTATCCGTGTGTATGCCTCACAAACTCAATGTACCATGTATACATACAAGCGTTGAGCATTATACCGTAGCAGTAAATGTGCGCGCCGATCGTCTCCGCGGACTCTTTAACGATGCGACCTCACTGTAAATCCGTTCCCTGAGACTACTACACTGTACTACATGTATATATATATGTATGGGTATACACATAGAGCGTCACCTCGCATTATGTCAGGCGCGCGGAAATTTTGCATTTTTTTTTCGCTAGAGAGTCTTAGAGACGCGCGCATTCCGGCGAGTGGTTCGCCGAATCGCGCGGCAATGTTTTTTTCATGGATGCGGAACGGGCATTGCCGATGCCACGTGCGCGCGCGCGACGTCTCCAATGCGTCTCACCGCGCGTACATATGCATATGTAGCATATAAGTATAGTCGCCAGACGCACACTGTAAGCCCGCTAGAAATGTTATAGAGATCGCTACAGTACATGGGGAGATGTACCAAGTGTATATATACATTATATATATATACATACACGTGCGTTTGGAGAGTGCGCATAATTCGCTTGCAAATGACGACGCGGCTTCCACGAAATTCATGCTCCCGAGGAGAGCTTCCTGGGGCAAGGCATAAAGAAGTTTCTCTCCCATAAAAAGCTTCTCTCTCTCTCTCGCGCGCGCGCGCGCGTGTGTTATACGCGCAGTACACACGCATACGTATATATATATACACACACACTCGAATTATAAATTCGCGGGACGCGCCATTTTTCATCCGCGAAATTTCGAGTATAACTCGAGCGATGGTAATCTCTTTCGAAGTGGAGGGAGTGAGTAGTATAATACAAGGAGGAATCGGACATATACATACATATATATGTATATATATATGTGCGTGTACGCGTGTGTGAACCGCCCACGGAATATAACTCGCTCACGTCGCAGACGAGTGAAACTCGGACGCGCTGGCGCGGTCGTATACGCCTGTGGAATACACTACTAGGAGTCGAGAGAGGCTTGGACTTTCGTTTTTTTTTGAAAGAGATAGCCCCGCGATCCTATCGGCTCTATGTACTACACGTCTGCGGCTTAATTGTCCGGCTCGTCACACGGAACTAACGTCGGCGAGCCGCGCGCTATTGTGCGCCTTTTTTTTTTTCTTCGGTTAAAAGGACGCGGGATAGGTCGCGTCTCGTGTGAGTCGCGGAAAAAAGAGAAACTCGAGAGAGAGAGAGAGACGAGTCGGATATGTGTGTGTGTGTGCGAATTAATTGTAGTCTAATTGGCGTTAGGATTTTTTTTTTGGTTACTATACGTCGATTTGGAATATTATTTTATTTTTTTGGTAGTATTATATAGATTTCAAAGATTCATAGTTAGATGGATTAGTCGAAAGGCGTTTAACTCTAAATAGATGTACTTCTTGAAATGTCCCAGTTGTTTAATAATGTTGACATTTTTTGCGGTCTCACATTTGCATTGCCTTTGGAATTCAGTAGTCGCAATTGCGTGTACAACATTTATAATTTTCTAATATATTATTATTAATACGTAATCATTTTCTTATATAAAAATAGTTATGTATGTTTAATTATTTATTATAAAAGAATGCAGATGAGTGTTCTACTTTATTTAAAAAATTTTTTATCATAAATTTTAATTCTTGTAAAAGAATATTGGAACACTCAAAAGAGCGTGGAAACATAAATCATTATGAACTTTTAAAAATCTTTAAGAAAAGCATTGGTTTATAAAGAGAAACAGTTTTCATGTTAAAATAGTCAAGTTTTATAATAGTATCCAAACTATTTGAAGTCCTTAAAGTGTTAACAATCTTAAAAGTAAAGTTTACAATTAATCGGAAACTATAGCCAAACAGTTCCTTTACCCAAAAGACAATTGCAATGAAACAAAAAAAATCAATAAATCGATTGTTTCATAAAAAATTGCTATATATATATATATATACACCTCTCCCATCGAAAGCACTCTCCCGAGCGCAAATATTTTCGCAATTTCAATTAAAATCCTAATCCCCCCATAAAAGTACACTGACGCGCGTCCGCGGCTATAATTCCCGCAAAAATTTTCTAATAGTCCCGATCGGCCCATCAATCTCCAAAGTAAAAAAATAAAACTGTCTTCGATCGACCGTCTCTCTCTTCCCTCTCCCCCGACGGGCATCGACGATGAAAAAAAAAAAAACGCGCACGGCGCAAGTACAATATGTACGCGCAAAAAGTTGCCGTCGGATAAAATCTCATTTGTCACCGCGGGCCGTTTATATATACGAGTCCCGCGCCGCCGACGAAAGTGAATCTGCCGTCGATGGCTCGCGCGCCGCGCGATTGACATAACAACTCGCGCCGAGAGGCCCACTGACACACTTATCGCGGATTCGCGAGAGACGGAAGAGGAGAAAGGCGCTGTATGTATGTGTACGTGTATATACCTATATATATATATACATACACGCGTGTATATACCGTATAGTGACTCGCCGCGAGATAGAGAGAGAGAGAAAGCAAAAGCGAGGCTAAAACAGAGAAGAAGAAAGTTGCGCGCGATATGACGTCGTGTTTCGCTTCCTCTCGACCGAGCGCTGCAGATATATATATATATGTATACACACACCGGTTTACACGTATATACGATATACATCACTTTCGACTTCGCGCGAGGAATTCCCATATGGCTTGCAGCGCTCGAAGTGGGATGCGAAGCGAACTCGTCGGTGTGATACTTACGTGTATTTATCGGAGCCCAGAAGAGCTGCGAGGCTTTTGTTTCCGGATGATTTGTGCGGCCGATTTATTTTCACTTTCTTCCGAAGTGCTGCCGCCGCCGCCGGCAGCAGCAGCTGCAGCTGCGAGATGATAAAGAGCCGGGCGTGTAAGTGTGTACGTTGCGATCGAGAGGGGGGGGGGCTGGATTAAAAATCGTCACCTTTTTCTCTTCTTCTTTTTTTGAGGTGTATTACATGCTGTGCGAGAAAGGAATAAATTACAGTAAGTGCGCGATTCGATTTGCATAAAAATTTTTGCATCGCAACGAAATAATTCTTTGATTTAATTTTGTCAGTCATCGATTTAAGGAGGTTCTACCCTGAGATACGATTAAAATTTTGTGTACAGCCAGGAATAAATCTCAGAAACGCTCGTGTAAATTTTCGGAAGGCTACAGAGCATATAGAAGCGGAGATATAAATGTTTTTGTTTTGCGCAAGTTAGCTTGGGTTCTTATGGCGAATTACACTAATTTTTGTACTGTAAAGTATTAAAAATTGAGATTTTGTCTAAATTTATTGTGAATGAAAATGAATTCGTAACGAACATTATTTATTTTTCAAAAGTGTTGCTCATTAGCTCGGACATACGATTAAATCTTATTGAATAGCATAATCATACATTTAACCTCAAAATATGAGTCAAATCAGTGAAGGCACGAAACTTTTTATAAATAATCAAGATAAATAGAATATTATATTAAAGGAATTTATAATGATTATTTGGTTTAAGTTGATTTACGGAAGCCACTATGAGAGCAGTATATTCTACGAATATTCCACAAATAAAAGAAGATTACATTTTGACTAGTGCAGTAGGGGTAGAACGTTCTCAAACGCATTAAATATCGTACGCGTACATTTCTTCAGTACAATACACCTCGGCGATTTACAATTATGCCTTCCAGTTCGATTCGATCCGGACTAGCGTACAACAAAGAAATAAAATTGTACAATTAGCGCAACGACGGCGCGCGGTCAGCGCTTTTTCTTGTCCCAACTCGAGATTCTGCAGGCCCAGCAGAGGCGCGCGAAAAACACCTCGATATTATTTTCCGAAGGGAATTCATCAACATTAATACCGCTTACGAGGCATCGCGTTCGTGTGTACACGTATACGTACATGTGCGCGTGTGAGAAACCACCGCCAATATAATTATCCCCTGGAATGTCGTGTGCATTAAATCAATTTGCTTGAATAAATATACTCGTTGCGCGTTAAGTATCCGCCGCGCAAACGGTATGATTCAACTCGACGATCGAATGGAGTCATTTGCTAAATTAGTCTCTCTCTCTCTCTCTCTTTTTTTCTTCTATACACGGATCGAACCGTTTACGCTCTGTCGACGATCCCGCCGTGTGTTACAATAACAGAGAGGAAAAAAGAAAAGCGAGAAATAACGTCGCATAAGCATTATCGTATTATATACGCATAATATATACGCACGATACGCACAATGTACACAATCGTCCTTATACGCACGAAGCATATAAACACAAGTGCGCCAAATATTGTGCGAATTCGTAAAACAACGTTTTTCCGCGAAAACTCGCTATAACACACCCATCGGCCCGGCCGCAACGGCGAAATGCACTTATCCAGCGAAATTTCGCCGATAAACATGCGGGTGATCGGTTATTCGGCCGCTGCTGGGGGGGGAGGGGGTTTGTAAACTCTCGAAGCGACGATCGCGCTGCGAAAACATTCCGATAATTCAATAACACGCCGGAGGAACGAGGCTCGTTTAATGGTTTCGCGTATACTTATATGTATAATATGTATACACGCGGACGCACTCCATCGTTTTCCCGCCGTCGAGGTGTATGTATATATATGTAATATATATGTATGTATGTGTATATATATATATATATATCGACGACGTAACTCCGATCGTGAGCCTCGTCACTTTCGCCGCCGCGCGAGAGAAGTGTGTCATTGGGTCTGAGCCTATAATAACACACTCGCGATCGGAGATGCAGACGCGGCAGCGGCCGCTCTCCGGATGGAAGATGCGCCGATTCGACGATCGGTATGTACATGCACACGTACATGTATACATATATGTATATACATACACGTAAGCGTATATGTGAATGCTTACGTAAAAGACTCCCTTTTTTCTTCTCTCGATCGATCGCTCGTGTGTGCATGTGATGTGTACGTATACATACATATACGTATTATGTGAGAGCCCGGCGCGCGTTTTATCGGATGTAGAATGTAACGGCTAACGCGCGCGCGCGCCCGCGTTATTATATAGCGCATTAGTTTTTGATTCAAATATATAAGAGTCGTCTTATGTAAGCTTTACGCGGCTGCGCCAGCGATTTTTTTTTTCTCTCTCTCTCTCCAGCGCGCGGAGGAAAGTGTATACACATATACACACACACATATATATGTATATATATATATATGCACGCGTAAGTGTACACGTGGGCCGCGCGGTGACAAGGAAAAATTTCGTAGAGCCCGCGCCGCTGCCGCGAGAGTTTATCACGCATATATATATGAAAATCGGCGCGCTGCGGTTTAACTTACATATATATATATATGAGAGAGAGATCGCGGATAAGCCCGCCAGATACACACATATATTTTCGGCGAAGGCGCGGTTACAGTGCGTTACGCGCGCGTCGCTGAAATAATGGCTTTATGGAAATCGAGCGACTCTGCGATCGCGGAGCTTTTCGGTACAGCCGCGCGGGCGCGATCGATGATCGATGATCGGCTATTTCTCGGCCGATTCCCAACGTCTCACTCGCTGCGTTAATACGCAGTCTACGCGACCGGTTGACAAATCGTTACATATTTGCATAACGAAGCGCAGTGCGTGCACAGGGCTCCCGGAAAATAAAAAAATAAAAAAAAAATAAAAATAAGCCTATATATATATAGAAAACCGAGGAGTCGCGTTGAGCAAAAAGAAAAACAGGAAGCGCGCGCGCGCGCGCTCACCGCTAATGTTTGCGGATGAAAAGAAGCAAAGCAAAGCGCGGAGGATCTTTGCGTAAGATCTCGCGCGCGCATCTTCCCGTTACGGCTTTCCTCCGGCTGGCTCACGGAGAGCTGCGCGCGGCTCTCGTCATCGGCATCCTTTTTTTTTTCCAGGATTAGCCCGACGGAACCGGTTTCGCAAGTCAGCCGGCGCTCTCTCTCTCTCTCTCTCCGGCTTGGCTCGCCGGCGCGACTGTCTCGCGACGAAACCCAGTTATATACGCCTCGGGTCCCCGCGACTGCGGCGCCGAGAAGCGTATATAACTGACGGCGCGGCTTTGCGTTTTGCGTTCGCGCTGTCGCGAGGGTGTGGGGGCGAAGGGGTTCTCAGCGTTCGATATTTTTTTGACAAATGAATTTTCGAATGACGCGCGTACAATAAAACTATTGTGCCGCACTTCTTGGGCTTCTGGGAACGCGGGCGCGGGCGCGGCTATGGGAATGTAAACATTAGAGTTCGGTTCGTTGGACTGGTCACGGGCGTTTCGATATATAGGTTTTGAGATGGAGATGAAAGGATTGTGTACAGATAGTATCTTGGTTGGAGATACTTTTTTTTTGAAATTTATAAAAGCGTACCAGTTTTGTTTTCGAATTCTGTTGAAACGTGCGTCGCTCTTAGTACTGTACCTAAGATAGTAAGGAGACTCTAGGTTTGTACCTAGATAAAGATGTCGGATTTTAGTGACTTTCTAAGCATGATAAAAATAGATTAGTGTTTAGACAATAATATTTTTGAATATTAGGTATATAAGTACCTAGATGCTATTCACATTGATCAAAATAGGTATATCTAGTTCCATTTTCTCGTACCTTTGAGGTTATGAAGACTCTAAGACGGAAAATCGAATGTTTCTAGGTATTACGGAGGAACGTTTACTTGTTTTCAAAACAAAGATACTTTTGTACACACTCATTCACATGTACAGAGTGTATGTATCTATTCAATTAGTACGACACCCATACCGATCACCGATTCTACTACACTGAAGATCGTTCGTCGTCGAGTGCCATCTACAAAATTCTAACGCAAGCGCCAAATGGACCAATCCGAGAACGAAAACACCAAATCCCCCCCATATTTACATCCCAAAATCCATTCGGCTGCAACGGCGACATATCTCGATTTCTCAGCTGCTTGTCCAAGTACACGAGAGCAGCGCCGAGATCTTCTATAGCGCAGGCTCTGCTGTCTGCTCTCGCGTCGAGTATAGTCGACGAAACGAAAGGAAAAGCTCGTCGTCCACCGCTTGGCGGCGGCGGCGGCGGCGATGGTTTCGCGCGCGGAGGTTTGTAGGTTAGCCACTTTTCCTTTTGCCCGCAGAAGCGAGCGAGCGCAAGAGAGAGAGAGAGCAAAGTTATCCAACTCGGCGGCGCGCCACGGCGTGACGGGTTACGCCTGCGTTTAAACGTTACGTTACATAGAAGCTGCTCTCGCGAGCTACTACTCCACTTTCAGTGGCAATGCCTGTTGTCGTCGGCTATATACAGCGCTTTTATATACCTACGGGTATATATCTGTATATATAAATATCGCGTGTATATATACATATACATACGCGTATATATATATATGTAGGCGGCGTTGCTGCTGTTGCTGCTGCCTCGTAGAAATGAGCTAGAGTGAGAGAGAGAGAGAGAGAGAGAGAGAGGAGGAGGAGATAGGAGAAAATATCGACAACGTAATATCGCGGAATTCTTGACAGTTGACCCTGGCAATCGTTGCTGCGCGTAAGAAGGAGTGCGCTGTATATATTTATATGTATGTATAGGCATTGGCCAGTAACTGCGCGCGTGGATCTGCGTGGAATGTTTTGCTTGATATATATACCCCGTCTGGCGCGTCTATACGAACTATATATGCATATATAAGTTGCATTGTTTATCGATGTGACCTTTCGCGCAATGCGTGTTGTTAGTATACATGCGAATACGCACTGCGCGCAATGTTACCATTCAATCGCGTACTGCATTATGTTAACGTGTAATATGGAAAATCGCGCGCAATCGAGTTCGGAGATTCGATCGCTCGATCGACGCGTTTTTCCCCATCGCACAAGTGTCCCGCCGCGGCTGAGATATATAGAAGTACAGATAATGTAATTTCAGTCGTCGGCGCGGCGAGAGCAGATCTCACGTACGTATACGTACACACACACACACACACACACACACACATATATATATGTATGTATGTATGTATGTATGTATGTATACGTATACTTATACACATACATAGAAACGAAGCGATTTGAAATTCAAACGTCTCCGCAGCGCTTCTGCTGCTATAGAGCGCCGCCTGTTCTCGGGAAGCGTTTATTATAATTTTCTTCGTTTTCCCACACACACACACACACACACGCACATGTGTTCGCGCATACGTGCGCGGCAGCAGCGGCGGCGCGAGCACCTGAATCATTGCGTAACTCTGAACTTTCGTTTTCAGAAATCTGCCCATCCGGCCGCGGCATGGTGTACATATATATATATATATATATATATGTATAAATATGTATATATATATATGTGCGTGCGCAGCAAGTTAGCACTGGAAAGATTCTTATCGACGACGAATTTTCGAGTCCTTTTTCGCGCCGTCTCTCCTCGCCGTTTCTCTCTTTCCCGAGCTGTTCGCATTTTAATTGTTAAGAAAGAGAAAATGCTCGCCGCTCTGCGCGCAGGCATCCCTCGCAAGCGAGCGCGCGCCGCGATTTTGAAATTTTCGCGTTCTCGCTCGAGGAATTTTTCCCACTGTTTTATTTGGACTCGGAAACTCGAGTTAAGGGGGTCTGAAACCCACGTAGTGACCGGTGAGTAACGGCGCGGCAGAAAATTACTTGGATCCCAAATAATTTAATGAATTACGCGAATCCAAGAGGTACTTGCCCTTCGTATTGGCATTACCTGTCACTGTGCAAAGTTTGGAATCGAAATTTTTGGACATTGGAGAGAAAAGCTTGTCCGAAAATCAGTGGCTGTCGGCAGTATTTTCTCTCCAGATTTTCGGACAAGCCTTTCTCTCCAACTGTCCAAAAATTTCGATTCCAAACTTTGCATAACGATAGGTAATATGCCAATACGAAGGGCAAGTACCATTAAATTATTTGGGATCCAAGAATTTTTCTGACGCGCCGTTACTGACCGGTCGCCATATGGGTTTCAGACCGCCTCAATAATTCGACTGATTATTTAAAAGAGTCGCGCGTGCCAACGCCGTTGGATTATTACGAGAAATTTCTGTCGACCCGGGCAAACGGGTATATTATACCTGGAAATTGATAGATGTTTGACGCTATCTTATCGAACAATCGATACATTAACAACACTTTGGCGTACGTACAACGACGTTCCCCGGGGCTGAACATGCCTGCGTCTACTTAATTAAGATTTACTTTCTTTTCTGCTCTTACTTTTATTTTACACACGTCATATCGCCGGTATTATAGGCGTTCGGCTGTAGTTTCGTTAGAAACCCGCGGAAGATCGAGCCGATTGCGCGCGTCGAAAGTGAGAGCGCGATTTTTTCCTTTTTCTTGTATTACAGTGCGTACAGATCTTTCCGACCGCGAAAATTATTTTTGCAACGCGTCGACAATTCTTTTTTTTTTCGTCTATTTCCCGAAAAAAAATAAGCTTTCTCATGCTCATCCTAGGATCACGTGGAAGTATCCTCAAATCAAGAATTCTCTATAAAAAAAAAATACCGTTTTATCAGAACGTCGCGTGAAGAAAAAAAAAGTATCGCCGACCAAAAACCAGTCGCTCGTTATTCCTGATTAATGGGCCGCACGAAAATCGCGGAAATCACCGCGGATCCGACGGATCTAAATTTAACCCGCGCGCGCGACGATCGAGTGTCACGCCAAAAAGCCTCTCCGACATTACAATTTCACTTCCTAAACAGAGCGTCCGCCGCACCAGCAGTCCATACATTACGATACATGCGTACATACATATATATATTCCTACGTCGGCAAAGACAGACTCTCACACGTATGGACTCGCGTATATATATACACACCCGTACGAGATTCCGATCTCCTATAGGCGCACGCGGGCCGCGCTGGTATATAAGCATTAGAATGTGAAATGCTCGGCTCTCAAGGTCCGTCTCGGGCTCCGAGACTTTTACGCACGCGTGTGGGCCCGCGTCTGTGTACACGCGTATGTAGACGCACGTATACGTATACACCTATATAGATATTCGTATAAGGGCCGGAAGCGTCGCCGCGCGCAACTTTCCAAATACTTTCCAGCCGTGAGTCTGGCCCGGCGCACACACGCGTCTCTCTCTCTCTTTCTCTCGCTGACTCGAATACGCGTGTGTGCACGTATGCGTGTACATAACAGACTCGTTTTAGAGTCGCTCTTTTTCGCGGGCGAGAGTTTCACTTCCTAGTGAAAACGCCCGGGCCACGTAGCTCTTTTTTTTTTTTCTTTTTTTTTTGACAGTCACGGCACGTGAATGCGTGTTGGCTTAACAGTCGGCCCTTTGAGAGGAGAGAAAATGCGCGAATGGCGCGTCTTTTTTGTGGCTCTCGATGGCGGCGAGACGAGAGACTGTGCGGTGCGCTTGTTTGAGGATCGCAGGCTGAATTTTAATTTCGAATCTCGCGTCTGCGTTTTTTCTTCGTTTCTTTTTCTTTTTCTTTTTTTTAGAGGTGCGAAGTTAATTTTGACGCTTTTTACGCCGCCGACGATTCACCGAGCGAGTCTTACCGCGAGTCTAGATAATGGAAAATAGTAGAGGAAAGTATAATGTCGTTTGTGGTTCGTTGCCCAATGATAAACATTTATTTTCCCGTCATAATTTACACGTTCCGCCGAAACTTTCCTGCTATACGGTTCCCCCGGCAATAGCCGATTTTCGTGGATAGCTACCAAAACGAAAAATCTGGAGAGTTGCGTCATCCGCAGGATATATCCACGTACCGATTTTCTCATGGAAGCCTCGTCCTGAAGGGACGTTTTAAGTCCACACCTTTCATTCTGTATATATGCGTCCTATGTATATAGTGTACAGACGTAAAGGAGAACAAGGAGCCACTGAATTGGCAGCTGCAGAAAACGATCGTGCAGTTCTCCGGGGCTCGCGATCCGTGACGTCGTTCCGTGACTCAGTATCTAGGC
Organism: Philotrypesis tridentata; assembly: GCA_018906965.1. NCBI lineage: Eukaryota > Metazoa > Arthropoda > Insecta > Hymenoptera > Pteromalidae > Philotrypesis > Philotrypesis tridentata. The sequence continues at coordinate 153,635 of JACCIB010000026.1, forward strand.
CGGATTGTATAATGCGGCTCGCGATCGTTTCACTAAAATCGTTAAATAACAGCCTACTTTGCCCCCTTCGCCTAAGACTCTCTGTCTGGCTGACTGCCCGACACGCAGTAGCGATTTTCCTACTCGGTCGAACTTGTGTACACCTTATGCCCGGCGGCTGTCGCTTTTTTTTTCCTCCTCTCCACTACTCGCCAACCGATCGATCGTACGTGGAATCGGTTCTGCGCGGAATCGCTCGATTTTTTCGGCGATTGCGCCGCCGGTGGACTCGGTGACGTCGACGCCGACTTCCCATCCGGAACGCGAGCTTCTTTACGGGCGTCTTAGTCGAGCGATCGGTAAAAATCGCTTACCGATTTTACGTAAGAATCGGAACGAGGAGTAGCCGTAATTGACAGCTGGACACGTCTTCATTTCTGCCGAAACGAGAGCTTCTTCTTATACGGGCGCTCGTACAGTGTACCTGAAAATCGGTAAGTAATTCCGCCGATTTCCCAGGTGGAATCGTCGGAATCACTTGCCGATTTTACGTAACGATCGCGAAGAAGAGTGCACTGGAGCAGCTGTAATTGACGTCCGGACAGATCGCAGTAAATAAGAGCGAAGAGCTCCCGCGCGGACGAGTCGAAAAATTAAGTGTATTTATAGTCCCTTCAATCGCTTGGAAAACAAGCGCTGCACAAAGCAGTTTTAAATCTTCGCGCGCGTCAATCAGCGCCGCGTTTTATCCCCTGTTTATACGCGGCGAAGTTGAGCAACTCTCGCGACCGTTGTACACCGGAGGCTCATAATGAGGATCACACACGTGACGCATAAAAGTAAATTGCCGCTCGAATGAAGCCGTTGAAAACGGGCTCCGCGCGCGCGCGCTTATAATTCAATTAAACGCCAAATCGGTTAATCGCTACTTACGCGCGCGCATTGTGGATTTCGGAAAGCCGCTTAAAGCCCGACTAAGCTTTTCTCTATAACGACGCATTAATTGCAGGCTTTTACTCGCACACACACACGTATACATATATATATGATCTCAATCAAGGTATTATGCACGTATCCATCTCGTGACCGCCGGCAGCCAGTTTTACACTGCACCAGGATAAACGTATATATATATCTATACACACAGACATATACATGTACCGCAGCTATCACCGGGGCCGTAACTCGCTCTCGAGATCGTAAAAGCGTACAGCTTGTCTAAAGCGTTTTTTCTCGCAAAATTCTCAATTCTCGAATGATATATACGTAATTGTGGGGCTCCGTCTATATATATACGTGTGCCGGCGTGCACCGCACAGCACAGCAGCAGCGTCACGCGGGAGAAACTGCCGGTGGCTATGAGTGTACTTATGCGTGCGCGCGGCCTAGGAAGATTTCGCGCCGATTTTATGCGCCCATAGAATACGTAAATAGCCGATGGAGAATATTCCGGCGTATTTCATCGCGGCGAACGCGGTTGTGTGTATATATATATATATACGTACCCTCGCATTGTTTCTCCCATTGTTTATCGCTCGCTTACGCACTCGGTGAATTGTACACTTTTTTCGTCGTTTTTTTTTCGGTGCCGCGGGTGGGTAATGTATAATGGGCGAAGCAGCGACAAAAGAGCGAAAAGTGCGGCAGGAAAGCGGAATTAGATGGGTGTATATGGGCGAGGTGTTCTAAAAAGATAAGTTATACGTCGAACGCGTGGGGACTGATGGCGAGAGAGAGTTTCAGCCTTTGCCGAAAAGCCACTTTCGATAAGAGATTCTTAATGCAAACACGTTACACGGGAAATGACAAATAGAGGCGAGGAGAGCCTCGAAAGCGTCCGGTTCTTCCATAGCCGCCGGAGTTTTTCGACGATCCGCGTCCGTGGATGAGTCAAAAAAAAAGGCGATTCCGCGAATGTGTCTCCGGTGGCTTTCCTTAACAAGGCCGCGATGACGAAGACTTTTCTTTTTGGATTACGAATCGTTTGCTGCGGGCGGGTTTCGGGCGAGACCGAGATTTCTCCGGTTATTGCCTGGAATTTGTAACGAATATCGAGACAATATCGCGAAATCTTTTTTTCTTGTATGCGATCGAACAATCATCTTCGAGAAATCGCGGTATGTCGAGCTTCAGAGTTCGCGTGCATACTGTAACTTTCTTCGATTTGATGGGTTTGTAAATTTACTATAAATCAGCTACATTATCGTTAAGTTAATATTAACGATAAGTTAGCTAATTTATCGTTAGATGCAAGATTGTACTCAAGCGTTGGAGTATACGTAGTAGAGAGAATATTCGCGCGTATTGACGGAAATTTAATGATAAATTAGCTACATTATCGTTAAGTTAACATTAACGATAAGTTAGCTAAGTTATCGTTAAATGTAAGATTGTACTGGAGCCTTGGCGTGTATGTTCTAGAGAGAATATTCGTGTGTATTGATGGAAATTTAACGATAAATTACCTACATTATCGTTAAGTTAAAATTAACCATAAGTTAGCTAATTTATCTTTAAATTTCCACCAATCCACACGAATATTCTTTCCGCAACGTATACTCCAAGGCTTCGAGAATAATCTTGCAAAACAAAAGCAAAAGAAGACGATTCTTTCTTTTTATTAAGTATATACCAGTCAATAAAACAACGCAACAATTCGTAAATTATCATATCGCCAATCTCCCTCATAAAATTCATGCATACGAAATTGTCGCTCCGCTGCTCATTACAATAATCTCGATTCATTCCCCCCTTTCTCATTGTCCGGCCATTTCGCCTCGCCGTGTCCCTACAAGCGGCGGAGAGAAAGAGAAAAAAAAGTAGACTAAAATAGAACGAATTCACTCGCAAAAGCGCAGTAGCACGTGACTAATTGTCGCCCCGCGCGGGGCTTACGTAAGCGCGCGGCGCTATACACAAGTCTCGCGAACATTGTGTCCAAAGTGAAAATCCGGGCCCCGCGCGCACACAGCCGAAATTCGTCAAATTTCTCGGCTATAACACACGCGCGCGCCGGGTTTATATTAAATTCAAAGCTCCTTTTTTCTCTCTCTCTCTCTCTCTCTCTCCACCTCGTGTCCCGGTCGACTTTCTAATTGTCGCGCGCGCGCGCGCGAGCGAGCGGCCTTTTGAAAGTGAGAGTCTCTCGCGGGCTGCCGGTCATTGTTATTATTCACGCGTTCGCGCGTTATTATCCGAATAATTTAGCGATGTGTACGCGCGCACGTATGCGTAAGTAGTACGTATATATATATACTATACATATATATCTATACGTGCGAGGGAGGGGCGGGTAAGAGGAGATCCGCGCGCCGGTGGGCGGAAGTCGTAAAATCTTCGCGAGAAAAAGAACTTTCGATTATCAAGAGTATACGACGCGCTTTCCTCAAAATTCTTAACGGTTCGCGCGCCCGCGCCCGCGTATACGCCGCCTCTCACCGCGTCGCGCCCGGAAAACAAAGGAAGAAGCTACTTCTTTTGCGCCGCGTTTCTCCTCGGGCGAGAGCTCGTAATGTACGCGTGAGCGTTCGTATTTTTTATCGTTTTCGAATTTAAGTGCGGCGGGGAAGGTGCGCTTTGAATTTTTATGCGGGTGTGAAATTCTGAATTCGTACGAGGGTATAACGTTAAATTGTGTGTTACAATAATATCGGTTTTTTTTAAATATATTTTCTTGTAGGGACAGAGCGAGGCGAAATTGGTGGACAATGAGAAAGTGGGAATAAATCGAGATTATTGTAATATGTAATTGTGTATGTTTATTATTATATAAATGTATGATTCGTTGTATTAACGTAAGGTTAAATCAGCCAGAATGTTCTGCTATGGATATACCTAGTCAATTATGAATTTTTCATTGAGCAGTAAATTTTGAGTTTCTACATTTGTTATGCTGGTACACTCATGCAGAGGGAATAAATGCAAAATAAGATCTAAATTTTATGTAATCTTAAAAATGAATAATAAACTTTAAATATGATTGTACCAAAGACTTACATTTATCACTTTTCATTACTAATGCTAAATAAGAATTTTAAATTTCACATATGACGCCATCAATTTTTTTTCACAATACTTAATAATTGATAATTACGATTGAACGCAAGTTCACTCGATGCAAAAATTATTTTAATTATTTTTAATACTCCAGCAAAAGGAATCGTTAAAAAATTTTTTGAAATTATTTTATTTACCTACAGATAAGTGAATCTCAATGAAAATCGTAAGATTCTTCGTCCGCATGGAAACGAGCAAGTCAAGAGAAATTTTTTAAAACGCTCGAAAAATTCCTGCGACAGCCACGTACTCCAGAGCGAAGGATATATAACTACTAAGTAAAGTACAAAACAACACATTCTCCAAACGAAAGTGAAATTACGGGATGAAAAGCAGTTTTTCATTCGCTCGAAGCGTCACTTGGATTAATCTCGAATCTTCAGCTCAGACGCACGGTTAACGCTCTCGTTAAACTCGGTAATTATTCAATTGTCTCCTCAAGCTCGCGCGACGTGCTATCGCGTTCCTGATCAGCTGTTCGTCACACTACACCTCCGCGTGCATCGCTACACTATGCGAGCTTTAATCCAAAATTTGAGTCTAAGGCGTGCAATCAAAATTTATCATAGAAACTGTCAAACATGTAACGCAATCCGTGAGGTGTACGCTTACATGCATTTTGCATAAATTTTTGTGGATAAAATTTAATGCGCTCATTACAAAAGGCAATAGCGATTCTTCGACAGCAAATCCAATAAATAAATAATTAAATACACTTGTTCTACGTACAGATAACGAAAAGTCTCACACTCGAGAACTTCGGGCATTCGACAGCCCTCGAATCCGAGAAAAAGCGAGGCGCACGCCACGGAGGTGACAGTGCGTTGAGAAACGGCTTCACGAAAAAAGAGCAGCAAAAAAAGCTCGCGCTCTCTAAAGTCTATTTCAAGTGGATTTGGAGCAAAAATCGGTCAGGTCTCTCTCTCTCGAAGCTTCTCCTCCTCTCGGCCCCCCCCCCTCCCCCTCTCGCTCTAAGGAAAAACGAAGTCACGAAGTCGCGAGAGCTCGACGCTCTATGCACAGCGTATAGCTATATATATACACCTAGAGCGCCTATAGAGCACGCGCGAGCGAACCCGAGTTTCGAGCCGGTTATATAACAGCTTAATTACTCTGGCCCATTTTCACGAGGCATTGTCTCGATGAAGGCACTTACTTTCGAACCTCGCGCCGACACGCCGCTTCGTGTGTATATATATATATATATATACACGTGTGTATATGTATATCTATACAACACTAATCGCGAGAGAGCCAGTAGCTACAGAACGAGCGAGAGAGAGAGAGAACACTCTGTAGAGCCGCGCAATTACACAATGCACTATTTTTTTCCGGCTCCATACTCTCGCTCTCTATATGCTTGTTTCGATTATCGGCAGCTACTCCTCTCTCTCTCTCTCTCTCTCTCTCCTCTCGATAACTCTCTGTGGCGGTCACTTTTTTGCACAAACCCACTTGCACGCGTACGTAGGCGTGTACACGTATATATAAGCTTGTCTATTTAATTCGTTCGTTAAGGGACGTGAAATACGCGCGGATTCCCGGGGAATTTCATGCGTTTTCCAAGCAATTATTAACGTTTATATACATGCGGATTTCGCTGCGTATCAAACGTTATAATACTCGGAGATTTGCAGGTGGATACGCTCGTATATTATTTATACACATACGTAAACGCATATATACGTAGATATATATTGTATATATATATATTTCGTGTGAGCAGCCGCGATGTTTGATCTTTTTCCACGTGCGTACGCGCGAGAGCTGCGCAGTGCGTATATTGCAGGCCGCTCGAGAGGGAGAGAGAGAGAGAAAAACTCGAGAGTAATATAATTAATGGCGCGCGAGCGCAACTAGGTTAAGTTGCTGCTTACATTTTTTTCTCGCATGAAATTCTTAAAGTTCACGTGGGCTGCGCCGATGCATATATATATATATACGCGCCTGTCTCTCCCGGGGCTGGATTATCCGCAGAAGTTCTAGAACGATATTTCTCTCTTTAATACACTCTCGGAGAGTCGAGAGAGAGTCTTTTTCAAATTTCGCGCGCTCCGCGAGACTGTAGGGTTTCAGGATTCAAGACAAAAAATTGTAACCGTCTCCGTTCGCGCTTTGTTTACGTATACACAACGTAAAGTACGTACAATACGCCTCGCATTATAATTACACGTTTTGCTCGTTTTTTTTTTCTTCGGTACACCTACAACTGAAAAGCGTTTATCTTCCATTATACGCTTGCGCGCGCGCTTTTTCTCGCTCCCGGGAGAGTCTGCGCGCCGGTTTCTCGGAAAATACGCGCGTAAATTTTTCACTCCCTTATCAAAAGCCAAACAGTACGAGAGAGAGAGAGAGAGAGCTGCACTTGTCGCTGACGTACGAGTATAAATCCCATATATATATATACATATATATAGGTAGATGAGTATCTGTCCAGGAAATTTCGGAAACAACTCGGACGGAAAAGTTGAAAATATTTTCTTGAAGGCACACCTACCAGACCTAATTTTTCTCGTTCCTTAGGTCATTCTGAAAGAGAAAAAGCTCGCATACATGGCCGATGGCAGGGTATACTTTTTTTCGTAGCAAAAGCGACTTGAAAAAACGAGAAATAATTAACTAAAAGAGAATTCGTAGATTTTTTTCTTGGAAACGATGGGCTTACATAAAAATTTCATTAGAATGAAAATGTCTTAAAATTCAGGAAAGAAGACTGAATTTTTTTCAGATTCACCCGATACAATGTTTGTTTCCTCGAAAATCCGAAAAATCGAAATTTCGGAAAACGTCCTTAAAAAATCTGAACAAATTTCAGAGCATTCTCCGATGAATTTTAAGACATTTTTGCTCCAATGGAATATTTTTAAAAGTCCATAGTCTTCGACAACCAAAATCTGTAAATTCTTGTTTTCAATTATTTCAATCGTCTTTCGCGTCCGTTTTGCTCCGAAAAAAAGTATACCCCACACGCTCGGTACCTTTTTCCCTTTCAGAACGACCTATAAGGACCGAGAAAAAAGCCGGTCCGGTACAGCTGTGTCTTCGACAAAATTTTTTGCAACTGTCTCCGAAATTTCCTGCAATACACTGCGCATACAGATATATATATACAGAGCCGTCGACGCGAAGAAAAGGGCCGGCGTTATATATACAGCGCGCGATATCCGGTCAGAAATCAATCCTCAATATTAACCGATACACATCTGTAATCGCGTAATCGACCTTTCCCTTTTTCTCGCCTTCTTACGGCAAAATGGCAAATTCCTTTCCCTCTCGAAACTGCGGCGCGCGCTGTGCGCGGTAGCCGGCATCCACCTCGATAACCGATCAAGCCAGACCGGCCGCCGAGTCTCTTAGCCTCCCAGAGCCGTGTATACATAGATATAGCTATACTTATGTATATATATATACATGTGTATATATATACATCGCACAGAGAGGGAGAGCATAGAAAACTGCGCGACGCCGTTGCGCCACCGTCTGTTTACACTTCAAGTCCAACTTTATATATATACACGCGCGCGGGTTGCATGCGGCGTGTACAGCTTATATACGCGCATACATAGTGCGCTACCTGTTGCGCGCCCGTCTCCTCTCTACGAGCATATAAGTATATACGAGTGTGCGCGCCGCAATAAAGCAAGAAAATATTCTTCTTTTATTTTTCCACGAGGCAGGCAGGCATAGGTATACGCACGCATGCATTCGAGCGATGCGCGCGAAGAGGGTTCATTTTCGCGTTCGTCCCGGCGCGCGCCGTCTTTGGCGAGGTGATCGATTATGAATCGCTCGACGAAAGCGTTTGCAATAAATAACGTAATGGCCGCGTGTGCGCGGAGTACGCCGAGCGCGCGTTATTGCGCAAAAGGCTAGAAACTAAAATCAATACGGGGATTATTATTAGTTATGAATCGAGTAGGACGCAAACGCGGTGAGTTGTGAATGTGTGTGTGTTCGTGCGGGTTGTAGATCGAGGGAGAGAGAGAGATATATACTATATAGGCATAGTTGAGAATGTCGTGGACGAGGTGAGGAGAGAAATTTGCGAAGTTTCGAGTTTTGAGCCGTTAACACGGCTGTTTCGTAGCCGATTGATTTTTGGATCTGTGGGAGACGTAGAATTAAGGAGGTGTATGGCGCCAACTCTGCAAGTCGAAACGAAACTTTTGTGTTGAGACGCGTAGGGGTTGTACACGCGATGTATCTGTATCGTCTAGAAATTTATTGTAGAGAGTGTGACTTTTTTCGTTTTTTTTTTTTGTGTTTTTTAATCGATTGATAGTTTGCAACAACAAAATAAACTTTTAATATTTTATAAAAGAGTCTATCGATCTCTCCGAGGCAAGTGTTGGGAAATAAATGAGCATTTATTTATTGAAATAAAAATTGACAGTTTCCTGAAGAGGGTGACAGTGTTCACCGAAACGTTGAAACGAAAGGAAAAATGGTATAAATTAATTTTTACCTTTTTCCCAACACTTGCCTCGGAGAGATCGATAGACTCTTTTATAAAATATTAAAAAACACCGAGGGATAAAGTCTTTGAATATTTATTATAGAAATTTCGATGAGATCCATAAGAGACTGCTGTTAAATTTAAAAACATAATATGTTCAATATCTCGTTTCAAAACCAACCCCAAGTCTTGGAATTTTAACCAAATCTTTTTTTTATGCATACCTAATGATACACCAAGTTTCATAATTTTTTCATCGTTAATTCTATTCACTGCTACTTTCTTAAGCATAGATGTTATAAAGAGGAATTCGTATGTAAAAAGTCCTGCTCTTTCCGAAAAAATTTCGGGTTTGAAAAAATTTTTGACCAAAAATTAAATATGGCCGCCTAGACATGGCTATTAGCATAGAAAAAGTGCACAGAGTGGATGCTTGAATTTTAGGTATGTTTAGGCGACCATATTTAATTTTAGGTGAAAAATTTTACAAGTCTGGCCTCAGATTCGGAAGTATCAGCTCATTTTACATAAGTATATGTTGCTCTCTATAATATTTAGTTAATTTTACGTCTTGTACAGATCGAAAACCAATCGACTGTGAAATGTCCGTGTGGCCGTTAATATGGGTTAAGCTGATTCGGATAGTATCACTTTTTTTTTGCTTTCTCATTAAAGTCTGTGTTGATGTATGTATGCTCGATTTCCAGTCCATCGAAGAATTCATTTTGCGCTGTGTTTACCAAATTTTTAAAGTCAAAAAATTTTCTTAGAAATAGCTCCCTAAAACACTCTTATACAAAACCGTCTAAAATCTGAGTGGCGTTGGAAAAAAAAATCGGTACCACGCGGACACTCCTTTTTCTCCAAACACATCGTCGTTCGCTTCATACATTCAAAACTCGTACCACTTATACTTACAAACGACTCCAAAAATTATCACTGCCATTCCCCTCGCCAATTTTTCCCAATTCCCACGTCCCAAACCCATCCGTACCGCCGCTCCCCTCGAACAATGTTCCTTCAAAACAGAAAAGAAGAAAAAAATCGTTTAATACACCCGCGGACTCTCGCGATCCCCAAATCGACGGTGTCCGCAGCCACTTCTGCGGCGTTATATTCGCTGGAAGTGGATCTAGGCTGCAGCGACGCTGTGCGCTCAACAACTTATATCTGTATACATATACATCTACACTCCAAGCAGCAGCAGCAGCAGCAGCAGCAGCTCGCGCGCATATACCCACACACCGAGAGCGCGAGCCGCTCGCGGCTCTCGGTACTGTGCCACTTTCACTTGGTTACATAACTCGCGGCGCGAGCGCGAGCGCGAGTCGAGCGAGAGGAACTGGGTAAATGGGAGAACCACAATCTACGCCATTTGCCCGCGCCCGTATAGCGACTTTTGCGTGAGCTGCTGCCGCTGGAACGTCGAGAGTATAGCACGCGAGCAAGAGAGAGAGATGACGGAGACGGAGTAGAGATGCAGACCGGTTTGCCGGAGAGGAGGCTTCCGAGAGAGGACGGGACGATGGTGCGAGCGGTTGGGACGAAGTCGGCTGCCGCGAGACGAGGGAGACGTGTATAACTGTGGAACGAGCGATGCTGCTGTGGGGTGAAGAATTTTTTTTTTGGTGAAAGTTGGAGGAAGGAGCGGGTTCGGATTTTTTTTCTTTTGGCGTGTCTTTGGGAGAGCTATATTGATGGGCTGCCATTGTGCATTGTTCGGGACTCCGATGCGTTCGATGGGTTAGGATGAGGTTGGAGCGATTCGATTTACCGATTTTTTGATGGACAAACTTATGGTTTCTTTTTCTGGATTTACTTTCAGCGATGTGTCGCGTCTCGGCAGGAGAAGGATGCGAAATGCGTGACTGGACTGAGGAAAAATGTCTACAAATAAAAGTGCAAGATATTCTACGTATGCAAAGCTGCTGAAGGACTTGAATTTGGTTGCTTGAATCTTTTACCAGTATTTGCAGATCGGATTTATGATGATATTATAGTGCTATATCTTATACTGATTGATCATAATATAGCCCATAATTTCGTTATAAACCGTGCTTCCATTAGTACAAAATATGATCAGTTACGTTACGATAACATAAAATGGTCATAATATGGTTGTAGTAACATAATATGCTCAGTTAAGATACGCTAACATAAAATGATCATAATATGATCAATTGGTCATGGTAACATAATATGCTCAGTTGTGTTACCCTAACATAAAATGATCATAATATGGTCAAGGTAACATAATATGCTTAGTTACGTTACCCTAACATAAAATGATTATAATATGGTCAAGGTAACATAATACGATCAGTTACGGATATATTACAACAACACTCGCCATAAATTATGATGACACTATGCTATCCCCACCACATTCCACAATAAAATGTCGACCAGGCCATCGATTCCCATCGATTCCCTGCCAGAAATTTTTCAATCGAAACGTATCCTTACAGTCGCCCAAGCCTACCCCGCAGAATCCGAGCGCTGTCGATTTGTAAAAAGCGTGTGAAATTCAATTTTCTCGCACTCGCACAGTGCCGCTACGGGCACGAAAACTGTCACATTTGTTAAAATTAACAATGACAGGTATAGGAAAGCGTATTTATCTACATATACACAAGAGAAATCACGAGGCCAAGACCCCCACAATAAACATCGGCGTATATACATCAACCCGCAGGAGCGTCAACCTAAAAACTTACATAAGTCCGTCCCAAAACAAGTCGTTAAACAAAGCGCAGTATAAATTATTACTTACCCCCGCGTCTTTTTCTTTCTCACACTCTCTCTTTCTCTCTCTATACGCTATGCGCTGCGCTTCTTACCGCCTTTCGTAAAACACTCTCGCGCTTGCTGCCTATATAATATATACTCCGAGCAGTCGTTGCATTCTTCGATTTGCGGCCGCTCTTAGTTTTATAGCTCCGGATTATGTGCGCCGATACAGCCGCCGAGAGGATAGCTTTATGAGCCGAATCTCGTTTCGTAAGGACGTTCCTGTATCTATACATATATACCTTTGCGTTTCGTCTATTCCACTTATATATTAATAAATATATACTTATATATTAATAAATACATTTCTGCAACCGTATTCTCTAAATCTAAAAGAGTGAAAATTCACTGTTTTTAGTCCATTATTAAGAATTTGAAGAAGCTGTAATGGTGGAACTGTGAACTAGTGAATAATCACTGTTTAAACAGGTTTAAAAAATGAACCAATTGAAAAAGTGTAGAAGGACTAGTTGAAATAGTAAATATGAACATTGCAAATGGTGAATATAAACATTGCAATTAGTGAATAAAAATAATATTTAAGTAGCAATATAGATTAGCTGAAATAGTGAAAATACACTACCTACAAGGTTGTAAATACTTCACTCAAAATAGTGTGTGGTCCTAGTTACAGGAGGCTAAAGGGGACATAAATTTTCGCATATTCTACAAGTTCATTGTTAGCTAATTAAATAGTAAATTTTTCTCATGCTGCAAAATGATTAAGTCCATAAAATTTCATTTTTTCTGGGTGGTGGATTCTGCACTTGAACAGTGAATTTCTCGGATGTTAAAAATGTGTAAGTACCGAAAATTTCACTTCTCTTAAAAGTCATTATGACTCATTGAAAAAAGTCAATTTTCATAATTTTTCAAGTTCACCTTTTACTAAAGCGACTATGTACTGAATAATCAAGTCTTCCAGTGACAGTTTAAAGCAAATACTTTGTACTATTTGAATCAGTAAATATTTACTAACTCGAAAACGCAATGAAATGAGCCAAACGATAACTCATTTCATAAACAGTGACTATCCACTACGTATTATAGCGAATTATAATTTTTATAATGCACCCAGCTATTAATTAGTGAATATTCACTAATTTGTAAAATGATATTTTTTGTACTAAGTGTAAATAGTGAAAAATTTCACTAGTTGGAAGGTTAATATTATTTAACTATAAGAAACAGTAAATTTTTCGCTGTTTTAGATTCAGAGACTAGAAAAAAAATATATTTTTCGAATTTCCCGCGGGAAAATTCAAATACGCAGTTCCATACAAAAAATATACACATATATATATATATATATATATATATATATATATATATCCCGAGAAAGAGAGAGATGCAGCGGCCTCAGGTCGGCGCGCGCGCGCGCGCGAGGCGCGATGATGGCGAACTTAAGCGAAAGTAGCTCCAAGGTCGTACGCGACATTAAGTTTCTAAGAACGACGGGAGCGCGAGGCGGTCGTCGTCAGCGCGCCGCGCGCAATATTCTAACGGGCTCTTCGAAAGGGAATGCGCGCCGCGTCGTTAATAAAGCTAAGAATGATTACGGTCGTTCTGCGCGTGTGTATATATATATATAAATATATATATGTATATATGCGTACACGACTTTTTCAGAGCGACACAAAGCTGAGCGCAGGTTCTCTGTTTTTCTCTCCCCGAAAGAAAATTCACGCGCGATATATACTATACCGCGTCGAGCGAGCAGCGGAATTTTCTAGGCGCACAGCTGCAGCACCGCGGCGTACGCGTCTCGTGTTTGACTACGGGAGAAGATAGCGGGCGTGGGTTAACCTCGATTTTCGCTTCCTTCCCGAGAAAGCTTTTGTGTGCGCGCGTGCATCGGTGAAAATTTCGGAGATGTCGCAAGAAGCCCGTTACAAATGGCTTTCCAAGTATATATATATATATATATATATATATATACGTATATTTTTAGTCAAAATACAGTATTTTCGGAAAATTCCATTGTTGTGTCTGTGATTGTGTGAATAGTATAGCCAGCTTATATATAGCTTCTGTTTCTATTTGATCAGTAGCAATGAATGAAACGAATTTTTTTTATTCTGTATATGAAAAACACACGCGCAGTCGGTATATATTCTTGAAAAATTCCATTGGTCTTTCCCTCTCTATATATATATATCTCGCTCTGTCTATGCGCTACAATAAAGCATAACGTTTCTATTTTTTATTTTGTCTAGAACGTATACACCCACGAGTAAGTCTTTTATGATATTCAGATTAGATAAATCAGTCCGAGCGAAGCTACCTAACAGCGGATTTACGACGTGTTTTTTTCGCCTTATCTCTCGCCTACTCCCGCTGCGCTCTCCTCCAAAAAATTGCCATCCGTAGTCGAAGGCAAACTAAAAATCGTCGTGAAACATCGCGTGTTCGCGCGCGAGGAAAAACCGAGAGGAGTGCAAGTGTTTAGTGGGGCTCCTCAATTGGAAAAAAAAACGTATATGACCAATTCTCTGAGAAAAATGCACTTTTCGGGGATACAGAAATCGAAAATTTTTTTTTAAAGCTAGAGGTTTCGGACAGAATCAAATGTATAGCGGAACATAAGAAAAGTTACTAGTGACCATATATACTGGAATAATAACAATTACGAATGTTTCCGAGACACCAATAAAATTTCGAATTACACTATAATAAAGTATTACAAAAGAGCTTTAATTTGAAAAAAAATATGCCCAGATTCGATGCTTTGATTAAAAGTTATGTCCGTTTGACAAAAAAAAAAAATAAAAATCCGAATAGCCCATGTCAAATTCTCATCTTCCATGTTTCTCATGTTCCTCCGCATTTTTTAATATCTTTCAGCTTACAGAAGAAAGTCCCATTAGTCCAAAATCTCTAGCTAAAAAAAACATTTCGGTTTCTGAACTCCCGAAACGTGCATTTTTCCAGGAGAATTGGTCAAATACGTCAAGTTCTAAAAAAAATGCACTTTGAACAATGCCGAGGAACATGAGAATTTAATGTGGGGAGTGGTATGGAGAAAAAAGGGAAGTTATTTTATTTTCTTTTAAATGGATATGACTTTTGATCGTACAAAGAATCTGGCCATACATGAAAGCTCATTTGTCGAATTTTATCATACTTATTTCGAAAATTTATATGTACCCTCGGGAACATCTCATCGCAATAATTTTGTATAGGAAAAAAAACGTAAAATTACACTGAAACATGGTTACCAGTAACCTTTCCCATGTTCCTCGCCACTTTTCATCGTCTTTCGTTTTCTAGAATAAGATCCGACCGATCCTAAAGCTCAAGCTTAAAAAAAAAAACTTTTTCAAATTCCAGACCAAAGCGAGAAGTGCATTTTTTCGGAGAATTCGACGTGTACGACGACGACGAACCAGACGCGCTCGCGCGTATTTGCGCTCTCCCCGATAAGGAGCTCGAATTGCATAAGACCTCTCGCGAGCGCGCGAGAAAACGTGGCCCATAAAGCTCTTGTCAGGTCAGCTACTTCTCTCTCTCTCGTCGCTCCGGAACATGCATTATACTGCGCGCCGCGTGTGATTTAGCGCGAGGATATTATAAGGCGTAATGACACGGATCGGTATATATCGCGCATAGTGTAGGTATACATACATATGAGTGTGTCCAGGAAATTTTGGAAACAACTCGGACGGAAAAGTTGGAAAAAATTTTCTTGAAGGTACACTTACCAGGCCTGTTTTTTCTCGTTCCTTAGGTCATTCTGAAAGAGAAAAAGCTCGCGTGCATGGCCGATTGTAGGAGCGAAAACGACTCGAAAAACGAGAAATAATTGAAATTCATAGATTTACTTTCGCGAAAATTATGGATTTTTAAAAATATTTCATTAGAACAAAAGTGTCTTAAAATTCATCGAAGAATAATCTGAAATTTTTTCAGATTTGTTTTCAGGCGTTTTTCAAAATTTCGATTGTTTGGATTTTCGAAAAATGAAAAATTTTATCGGATCAGTCTGAAAAGATTTCAGAGCATTCTTTCATGAATTTTAAGACATTTTTGTTCTAATGAAATTTTTATAAAAGTCCATAGTTTTCGAAAAAATATCTATGTATTCTCTTTTTGTTAATTATTTCTCATTTTTTCGAGTCGTTTTTGCTCCGGAAAAAATTATACCCTACGATCAGCCATATACGCGGGCTTTTTCTCTTTCAGAATGACCCAAGGAACGAGAAAAAACAGGTTTGGCAGGTGTGCCTTCAAGAAAATTTTTTGCAACTTTTCCGTCCGAGTTGTTTCCGAAATTTCCTAGACATACTCATATATGTCGAATTTCAAAAAATAAATGAACTTTTTTGGTCTAGAATTCACAAAAAAATTTTTTAAGCTAGATCTTTCGGACCAATGGGACTTTCTTCTGTAAGCCAAAAAATTATGAAAAATTCTGAGGGACATGGGATTTATAGAATATGAAAATTTAAAAAAGAAAAAAATTGGCTATTCGGATTTTTATTATTCTTTTAAACGGGCATAAATTTTGATCAGAGCATCGAAACTGGGCATATATTTTTTTAAATTGAAGCTCTTTTGTAATCCTTTATTATAGTGTAATTCGAAATTTTATTGGTGCCTCGGAAACATTCGTAGTTGTTATTATTCCAGTGTTTTGACGCATTAATTTTCTGTAAAATAAAAGCGTAAAATGGCTCAGAAATATAGTTACTAGTAATTTTTCTCATGTTCCTCTGCACTTTTGACTATCTTTCGGCTCACAGAACAAAGTCTGATCGGTCCGAAACCTCTAGCTTTAAAAAAATTTTTTAGATTTCTAGACCAAAGAAAAGTGCATTTTTTCATTGAAATTCGACATATATACGTATCGAATATTCCAAGCGCGTGGTTGTGTTTCCCTCTCCCCCACCCCCCTTGGGACGCGTTTCTGCGACTGCACGCAGCTCTCTCGTGCGTGTACGCACGCCGCGCTTCGGGTTAATTTATCAGTGTCGGAATGCCTGTAGTTTTGAATGTTGAAGAGATTAAGCGCCTCTGACGCAAGAAAGTAGTTTCTCGAGTGCGTGCGTATACAGTTGACTCTCTCGAAGCTTTTACGAACCTTCACTTCACTTCTCACACGCGTACGCTCACTCGGGAGTTAATCGATTATGTAAAGGACCTTTTTCGAGTAAACAAGCCGAAGAGAGAGAGAGAGAGAAAAAAAACGTCCCGAATCCAAAAAAGAAAATCCACTCGCGCTCTTACCCCCGGATTTTATACGCGAGGTCCGAGCTGTGGGTATATAAACAAATAAACGCGCAGTTATATCACATCTCTCTCTCTTACGCATTGCATAAGTCGCACAGAACGCTCTGGCTTGTAATGCATGCGCGTCGAGCTGCTCGTTCGAAAAGAAGCAACAAACGCAGATCGAGTACAAAAACAGAGAGAGAGAGAGACACTTTTTTTCTCCCAGGCTCTCTTTCTCTCTAAAATTATCGTCCGGGGCAAAAGCGAAAGTTTCGAGCCTCTTCCCGAAAAGCCGCACAAAAGGGCTCGATTAATCGAGCCCCGGCGCACGTATGCGGATACACATACGCGCTGCGTATACACATACACGTACACGAGAAAAGAGAAGAAAAAAAGTTCATCGGGCCCACAATAGCCGCTCTCGCGGGCATGTATACGTATACATATCGACAAAGGAACCCCTGCAGTCGTGGATGCGATGACCCAGATATACGCGAAGCCAGTGAAAGTGGCACGACCGACACCGACGGTCAGAAAGAGAGAGAGAGAGACGTGTACTTATGTACACGACGACGACGACGACGACGCTGCTGCTGCTGCTCTATACGCGCTGCGTAACGAGCGCAGAGTGACGAGGGGCTTGACTTTTGAGAAGTGCGCGGCTTCTCTGAATAATTAGCGCTGGACAAATTGCGAGCCCGCACAATGGCCGGTAAATTTTCCGAGGGACTATACGTATACGCCCCGCGACTGGTTTACGAGCCTGTGGATAAATACATATAAATATGTATAGATATATATCTGTGTGTAGTTGGTTCCGTAGTTGGTGCGCTATTGTACGGTATGGATGCTCTCTAAATCTAAAACAGTGAAAATTCACTGTTTTTCAGTCCGTATTGACAATTTGAAAAATTTATAACGGTGCAACTGTGAATTTAGTGAATAATCGCAGTTTAAAAAGGTTAAAAAAATGAATCAATTGAAAAAGTGTGGAAGGACTACCTGAAATAGTAAATGTGAACATTGCAAATAGTGAATATTATTGCAAATAATATTTGAGTGGCAATATACATTAGCTGCAATAGTGAAAATACACTGCCTACAATGTTGCGAATGCATTACTCAAAATAGTGTATGGCCCTAGTAACAGGAGGCTAAAGGGGTCATACATTTTCGCTTATTCTACAAGTTCATTGTTAGCTAATTATAAATAGTAAATTTTTCGCATGCTGCAAAATGATTAACTCCATAAAATTTCATTTTTTCTGGGTGGCAGATTCTTCACTTGAATAGTTAATTTTTTTTTCGGATGCTAAAAATGTATAAGTACCGAAAATTTCACTTCTCTTAAAAGCCATTATGACTCACTGAAAAAATAGTAAATTTTCATAATTTTTCAAGTTCACCTTTTGCTAAAGTGATTATATACTGGATAATCAGTGTTCCAGTGACAATTTAAAGCAAATACTTTCTACTGTTTGAATCACTAAATATTTACTAATTTGATATAGTAAATGTAATGAAATGAGCAAAATGATAACTTATTTCATAAGCAGTGACTATTCACAACGTACTATAGCGAATTATAATTTTTACAACAATGCACCGTATTAACTAGTGAATATTCACTAATTTGTAACATGATATATTTTCTACTACGTGTAAATAGTAAAAAATTTCACTTTTTGAGAGCTTAACATTGTTTAACTATGAGAAATAGTAAATTTTTCGCTGTTTTAGATTTAGAGAGTAGACGGAGATGGCCCCTTATTTGCTTCCAAGCGAAAATAAAGTGCGCAGCAAAAATCATAAACTTTTAAAGTACAAGAAAAAGAGACGCAAATTGAAATTTGAGAACGACAGGGCGCACAGAGACGTGGCAAGTTGGCGCCGACGACGCGGGATATAACTTATTTGCGCGCAATATTGGAAATCCGTCGGGTAAAAATGACGAATTCAATTAAGGCTTACGTCAGCTCTATCGCGCGAGCTCCCGTGACTCTCTCGGCTAATTGAAATGTTTCATTATATTCAGCGCTTCTTATATTAGCCGACGTCTACACGTATATATATATATATAAATATAGAGTGACTCCGCGACGTTTTTATTCGCGACGCCCGAATATCTTTTGCACAAAGCGAAAGTCTCGATATTAATTTTCTACGGGGGACACGTTTTGTGCGCGCAAAAAAAAAAGCCCGCGCCGAAAATCTCCTTTTCGAGCTCCTCAGCGCACTTTCACCTCCGCTGTAGCTTTTCCAAAAGGTGCGCGAGACGCAGTGTATATATACGCACACTTCGCGGCGCAGCCGAGAAGCAGCAGTAACAACAACAAGAACGACGACGCCCACAATGCACGCCGACGGCTCTCTCGCGCGTCCTTCGCGGAGGAGCCGAAAAAAGACGGCGTTTTGAGTTCCGGGCCGTGGATTTCGTGCTCTCCCCTCCCCCCGCCCTCCCTCCGCTCTCCGACAGATGGGTGAAGTAGGTCAGTAGCGAGTATATCGTGTAATTCTTACGCTCTCGCTTCCTGTCCGGGACATCGCGTCTCTCGAGTCGAGAGCGCGAGAGTGAGAGAGAGAGAATGGCTTATTCTCTTTCCCTTCTCTCTCGGGAGAGAGAGAGACTCTCTTTCCTCTCGAGTTATAAGCATCACGCGCGGGCTTGATTCTCTCTCCGATTCTCCTCCATTATCTTCCCGATGTGTATATGTAATATATATATATATCTCGGCGATTTCTTTTTCGGCTCGTATATGTATATCCGGTTGATTCGGAATGACGCGTATACATGTGTGTTCGTTTCCGGGGGCGAGGGGGAGGGGAGGGGGGGGGGGCAGAAGGGTTGCCTTGCGTAAGACGCGCCAACGAGGGAGAGTCACGTTCATCAGATGGTCAGCGTGATTTCCAAATCTGCTCTCATTGTGAAGGAGGATTGTGTGTACCCGGGGGGACTTTTTATTGTATATATGGGGGTATAATTAGACGGCGGTTTGTGCGTTTTTGCATATAGACGTAAGCGGAGGATGTGCAGTTGACCTACTTTTTCTCCGTCGGTGGGACGCGTTCGTTAATGCATCGTTTGCAGAAAGAAGGGGGAAAGTTAAGAGCGGTGGTGATTGTTTCGTTTTGTTGATACGCGATTGTGATTTGTCTTTGAAATTATATATGGTCCGTTGAGAGGATGTCGCGGCCAAACACTTTCCATTGCGGCTGTATACCGTGACTTGTATCTCGTATTTCACTTTATTTGCTGTTTTTGTGGATTTATTGAGACTTTTAAACGTTTGTATAACGATTTCGCGTGTTGTGTAAGAATCAGCTATCAACGAAGACGTATAGTGCTTTGACGTTTTGATATTTTTTCTCGGCTTTCACTGGGCGAATTTTCACGAATCGAAATAACAATTGAGGAACGGATAGGTCAATTACGATTAAAAAAAATAGCGGGTTATGTTATAAATGAGGTGTTTTTAGAAATAGAAATGCTCTACACAAAAGGCTCTCTCAGCCCGTGGATTCACACGGGCGTCAGAGAATTTAAAAATGTATAAATAACGAAATCAATAAATCAAATTTCTGAAGATTAAAAGTCTATTATTCTAAAAAATTAAATAAAAATGTCTAATGCCTTCAGTGTGAATCGAGCGAAACGTTCGGGTGTAGGACAACGAAAACAGAATCTAAATGATACGTTACGACCGCCAATCCTGCGCAGATCGTATTTCACTTTGTTTACAATAAATTCCGAATTAATAGTCCGCGTGGGAAGTGTTAATTATTTGGCTCGATGTCGAGAATTCGCAGTCGCAGAGATTTTTCTCTGTCTTCCTTATTGTTTTCTCGTGGTTCAAGATACGCTTGAAAAGACGATAGGCACCTGCGTTATCGACCTTTTAACTGAGATGAAAGAAAAAAAATAGGTGATTAAAGCACTAAATATAACGTATGCACAATAGAAGCAATATTAGAAAATCCACAAAATTAATTCATTTTTTGGGGTCTCGACAATAAAACAAAAATAATGCTACATCTTCGGAGACAATTGTTTCATGCTTTGCTAAGGTGGATCGAAAGCGAAAAATATAGTGTTTCACGACATTGCAGGGACGACATAAATTTTTTATATTTTTGTAAAAACAATGTGTATAATTCTAACAATGTATTTTAAAAATTGACGCCGCCCATTCGATTTCATGCGAATACTATATTTTTGTCATTCTACAATTTCCGTACGGATGTAGCATATTATTATTTTTATTACTATCTATTTTTTTGTGATTTTGGCATCCCGAAACCAAAATTAATTTGCTGGATTTCCCCATATGCACGTCGACTTATTAGACAAGCTAAAAATACCAATCAAACGGAGTCCCTCGCCGTCTTGTTCGTCTACTCCGTATACACACATTCAAACCCGATAATTTCTTTACCTCCTTTTTGTTTCAATTTTAGTCTTATCGCTGGACTCGTCACTTTTTCGAACGAACATACTCGTATAGCGACAGGAACGTCGGAGGGAGAAGTGACTCGCCGATAAAGAGCAGAGTCCAAAGTACAAAGTTTAGTTTGATTTGCACGTATATGTCGAATTTCAAAAAATAAATGCATCTTTTCTTTGGTCTAGAATTCGCAAAAAAATTTTTGAAGCCAGAGCTTTCTGACCAATGGAACTTTCTTCTGTAAGCCAAAAAATTATAAAAATTCCGAGGGACATGGGATTTATAGAATATGAAAATTTAAAAAAGAAAAAAATTGGCTATTCAGATTTTAATTATTCTTTTAAACGGGCATAAATTTTGATCAGAGCATCGAAACTGGGCATATATTTTTTTAAATTGAAGCTCTTTTGTAATCCTTTATTATAGTGTAATTCGAAATTTTATTGGTGTCTCGGAAACATACGTAGTGGTTATTATTCCAGTATTTTTACGCATTAATTTTTTGTAAAGAAAGTGTAAAATGGCTCAGAAATATGGTTACTAGTAACTTTTCCCATGTTCCTCTGCACTTTTGACTATTTTTTGGCTCACAGAAGAAAGTCTGATCGGTTCGAAACCTCTAGCTTAAAAAAATTTTTTTAGATTTCTAGACTAAAGTAAAATTCATTTTTTTTAATTCGACAAATAAGTACATGTGAATTCTTGTTCTTTCGATTTTTAAATTTTTACTCGACACCACTTGACGCATTTTTTTTCATCCTTCAAATGCAAATTACAATGCAGAACGTCTTCCAAATCGGCAGCGATCGCGAGATAAGTGGCAAATTTAATTTCATCCCATTAGCGCGGGCTATTGTGCGAAATTAATCGGCGATCGGTATCGGCGGGTCGAAGGGATCTCGGCACGCTTCTGGCGCCGTGATATTGCAAAAATTCACACGTATATCTATACACGTACCCATATATATGCATATCCATCCTATTTCGGAAACAACTCAACCGAGCAAGTCGCAAAAAATTTTCTTGAAGGCACACCTACTAGACCTAATTTTTCTCGTTCCTTAGGCCATTCTGAAAGAGAAAAACCTCGTGTACATGGCCGATCGAAGGGTACACTTTTTTCCGAAGTAAAAACGACTCGAAAAAACGAGAAATAATCGACAAGAAAAGAATTTATAGATTTTTTCCTCGAAAATTATGGACTTTTATAAAGATTTTATTAGAACAAATATGTCTTAAAATTCACCAAAGAATGCTTTCAAATTTTTTCAGATTTATCCAAGACAAGTTTCAATTTTTGGAAAATTCAAAAAAATCGAAACTTCGAAAAACGTCATTTAAAAATCTGAAAAAATTTCGGAATATTCTTTGATGAATTTTAAGTCATTATTGTTCTAATGAAATATTTGTAAAAATCCATAGTTTTCGAGGAAAAAGATCTACAAATCCTTGTTTTTTAATCATTTCCCGTTTTTCGAGTCGTTTTTGCTCCGCAAAAAGTATACCCTACAATCGGCCATGTATGCGAATTTTTTCTCTTTCAGAATGACCCAAGGTACGAGAAAAATCAGGTCTGGTCGGTGTGCCTTCAATAAAAAATTTTGCGACTTGCTCGTGTGAGTTGTTTCCGAAATAGGATGTACATGCATATTGCATATATATATATATATATAATATATATATACATTATACACGATGTATACACATATACACATGCAAGACGCGCATTTACGCGCGAAGCTCGAGGCGCCGAATTCAGGAACAGTATAACCGTGTCGGCAGAGCCAAAAGGAGGATCTTATATCAAAGTCGCGGGGCGCTCGAATCTAGTTCTAGTACGGCTATGAATAGCCGAGACTCCCCCTTGGCCCAAACTGCAGGCGCGCGCGCGAGTTCGGCCGAGCCGCATCGCGTATCCTAATTGTCTCGGCCGACCAATAATTTTCTCGCGCTCTCCTTTTTCTTTCTCTGCGTTCTGCATGGGGATCGGACGAGCCGGATCGGTTGGTCGCGTTGATCGTTTACGAGAGTGAATGTATACGTAGAGTCAGCTGTACAAGTGTATATACGTATATTTTTAGTTTACATTTTTTGTCCTACAGATGACGAGTCTGAAGTTTGTTTCTCTTTGAGAGAATTATTATTTATAATTTCAGTAATATAATATGTATGGATAGGTATTTCAGCGATAACTTATTCTTCTATAGTAGCAGTGCTTCGATAAATTCAAAAACATGAAGATCGAAAAAAATAATTTCTTGGATTAGAAGCATATGAAATTTTTTGTAAGAATCTTATTTCGTAAATAAGAAAAGGAAATGCATTAGTTTTAATTAGTATTTAAGTTTTTTAAGTTTTGTATTTTATTGCCAGACTTATATGTACAGGTAACTTGATTATCTCTGTAGGAATACAGGTGATTTGTATGTGATTGTATACTCTCGTGAAATAAATTAATAATTAAACAAAATGAAAATTTTCAAGCCGAACCTTCTAAAATACGAATGTACTCATCTAACACGATTTATAAAAATAAATGTTCACAACAAAAATTGTCAACGTTGCTCCTAAATTCTAAAATTCTACATAAGTGTAAGCTGTTTACAAAAAGATCCCTTTAATAAATCAACCTATACAACAAATTACTTTATTCGCATCCAACGCGTTCCTTATAAACTATCGAAAACAAATTCAATTCAATCCATCACAGCGTGTGAATCTTTTTCATTCCAGAAGACGCTCTCCCATTCTACTTTCGGCAAGTGTACACACGTTTACACACCAACGCACTTGCACATATCTACGTATCGTGTGTATATAATCCAAACGGATTATGCAACCGAACAAAAAAATCTATTATGCGCCGCGCGCGCTAGAGAGAGAAGTGGCCTTTGACGGGTTCGCTGACAGGCGGCGACTGTGTTCGAAATTGAAAAAAAAAAAAAACTTTCACCTCAGGAACAATCCGACGCACCGGCCGCCGCGCGCATAATGCACAATGATGGCACGCCGCGGCTCTCTAAATGGAGGCATTGTTTCACTTTTCAATCGAGCGTTTATGCCTCCCTGCGCGCGGCTCGCGCTGCCGCTGCGGCAGCGCGGCTCATTTGCCGCCTGTGTCCGGCTGTATAATATAGACGCACGCGTTTATACGTTTTGCCGATCGGTTTTCGGCTGTAAAATACGCGCATAGACTCTTTCGCGTATATCGAGGCGATCACGTCCGCGCAGAGCTTCTTTGCGCGGATTGCGTAACGCGGGGGGGGGGGGGTGAGGGGAGTATTATTAACCGATTATTATCCAGTTTTTGCGGAGTTTCTCTCTCCGCGGGGACGAGTGGAAGGAGAGAACGATTAAAAGTCGATTCGAGCGATCGGACGCGCTCTCCTTACACAAGTGCCAATGGGACATCCGGTATATATATATATATATGTATATGCGCTTGTCGCGTCGAATTGCGCGCGAGCGGCTGTCTCGAGTGTGGAAAATGCGCGGAAAATTCGCTGTGACAAATCTCGAGAGCAATTTCGCGCCAAAATGCGTCACCTGCTTTCGTGCGCTACTGTGTGTGTGTGTATATGTATATGAGAAATTCCGCCAAAAATATTCTGATAATTGGGTGGAAAATTTAGAAAAAGAAGAATTTCGTGATACACCTCTGGGACAGCGTTTTTCTTCTTTTATAAAACACGTAGAATATGAAAAAAATATAGCGTTCCCACGAAAACGGTTGTGTGACACTGTTTATTAACCATTTTGATTTTTAATCATGAAATTTAAAAATCGAAAAATGGTTTTTTATACACTCACGTACATATAATCGCCATTTAGTAGGGGAAGAAAGCTTCAATTTAATCTATAGAAAATTAAAATCGGATTGTTAGATTGGGAGTTATTGGCACTTGAGCTATTTTATTGATATTTCAAAAATTGGTATCTAGCAAAATTGAAAAATTGCTAGAATCGACTTGAAAAAATTCAGATGTATTCTTTGAATAATTTTAAGAACTTGTTCTTTTTATTAATTTTTTACAAAATGTATAGGTTTTTAATTAAAAATATATCAATTTTTTCACGAAAAATTTGTCATTAGAGGCACCTCTGATATGATTCAATGCGAACAACTCGTAATCTAACAATAGAATTTTAATGTTTTGTAGCTTAAATTGAAGCTCTCTTCCCCCACTAAATAGCGATTATACACGAAAATATGTAGAAGAAACGCTATTGTTTCATATTCTGCACGTCCTATAATAGAAGAAGAAAAACGCTATCCCAAAGATGTAGCACGAAATTTTTTATTTAAAACATTCCAACCAATTAACCCGAATATTTTTGACGGAACTTCCCGTATACTGTGGAATCGAGTGTGTATACATATAGCGCGCGTTACATTCATCTCGCGAGACACTATAAGTACAGAATCTCGAAGGTATTGCGTCATTGGCAATCAGTCCGCGAGATACTCTATTTGTTCGAAGCGGTGTATACATCAGACGCAGAAAAAGTCGATCGATCGAGCTCTTCCTCATCCTCGAGCACATTTTTTTTTTCTTTTTTTTTTTTTTTTGATCCGAGAAATCGTCCGGTTCCGGCTTGTTTTCTCGCGCGAGCCCACCTTGAAGCACAAGCTCGCGAGTCTTCCGCGCGATTTATATCTTATATATTTTCACCTCTCGCCGCTATGGACGTCTTATCACGTCTGCTCTGGAAGTATAATTATACGGATAAGTCGACGTCATCGTCATCGTCGTCGTCGTCGTGGTCGTCGTCGTTGGCTCGAATGACGCGCCGCGTCGAACATCGAGAGCGACTCATCGCGGAAAAATCTAACGGAACTTTACGGGAGAGTCGTGGAGTCATCGCGTGTGTGTGTGTGTCTGTATTGTGCTGTGGAAGAATGTCTGTACTATATAGATATATAGACTTTGTCGTTGCGGCTGCGATAATCTTCGTTTGTGTTCGAACCCTTTTATAGGCAGAGGAAAGTGGATTGTTTTGTCACTTGTCGAGCGTAATTATATGTATACGAGCGAGAGTATTGGCGTTTTACGACTGAGACTGTTGAGAATGTATACGGCAAATAAACAGGTTAATTATAGAGTGGCATAATATTGAAGTATGTTACGGATGTATATAAGTTTCTTTGTGTGGCACGTGAAAGAAGCTTATTAAATTGGTGTGGAGGTGTGTAGCCTAGATTTTACGTTTTTGAATTTTTGGTGCTTGAAGGACAAGATTTTTGATGTTATTTTAATGATTTTGTGCTAAAACTATGGGAATTCGTTGAAGATTCTTTGCTCAGTTAATTGGTTAAAATTTCTAAAATACTCTATATGACTCGAAAAACTTTATTAACGGGGTCTGAAACCCACAGTGACCGGTCAGTAACGGCGCGGCAGAAAAATACTTGGATCTGAAATAATTTAATAAATTACGCAAATCCAAGAGATACTTGCCTTTCGTAATGGCATTACCTATCATTATGCAAAGTTTGGAATGAAAATCTTTAGACAGTGGAGAGAAAACCTTGTCCGAAAATCAGTAGCTGTCGGCAGTAGTAAGTTACGTCAGATTACAACTACTGATTTTCGGACAAGCTTTTCTCTTCAATGCCTAAAAATGTTGATTCCAAACTTTGCATAATCATAAGTAATACCAATACGAAGGGCAAGTATCTCTTGGATTTGCATAATTGATTAAATTATTTGAGATCCAAGTATTTTTCTGCCGCGCCGTTACTGACCGGTCACTATCGGTTCCAGACGGCCTTAACATATCAGTTCAATTTTTTTTAAATCCGAGCGTACAAAAGATTCGAAAAATCCTTATCTCGAATGTAATAATTCTTAATCCCCCCACATTTTTCATGCGCCCAATTTCGTCTCTGAATTTCGCTACGTCGTTTCTCCGACGAAACTGGTTGTCGAATTCTTCGCAGCTGCGCGAGATCGACTTTTGAAAATCCCAAAGCTGTACAGCGAAGCTCCCAATCATTCCGAAACAGTAAAACAAAACGACACTTATCCAGAAAAAAAAAAAAATTTACAAAAAATCTAATCCCTCTCCCCGTACACACATTACACGACCACCTCCTCGAAACCTGCGTCCGCCACTCCCCCCTCCACAAACCGACCGCGTGAACCTGCCGAACCAGCTCCTCTTCTCTTGTAACCTAGAATACAAGCGTCTCGGCTCTCGGCGCGCACTCGGGCGCAGCATCCAAGGGCTAAAAATTTTCTCGGGCTGACTATTATTAGGAAGATGCCCTCAATACCAGCATCTATATCCGGCTTGCGAGCGAAGCGCCCACGTGACACCGACAGCGAGAGAGAGAGAGAAAGAGAGAACCACACGGCGCTCTCTGCAAAGAGCTCGCGCATCGCGTGTTCTTTCTATAACGCCGCCCGCGTATAAGTATGCGATGCGCATCTCGTCCGGAATCTCTTTTCTCGGCGAATCCCCCCCTCGACGATCGAGTCTGTAGGAAACGCGAGGAAAACGAAAAGCCACGAGCGACTAATTCCCTCCCGATGCGACGCAGTGTAATCGGAGATCGGCTAAATGGCTGTATACTTCTGGAAGATCTCAGCCACGTGCGTATATATATATATTTATTTTCGAAAATAATTTTTCGGTGACTCTCCGGCCGCGGGCGCGGGCTGATTTATCGTGTCAGGGATAAGTTCATTAGAGGATCCTAATTGGACGCGGCGCCCGCGTCTGACCGTGGAGATGAGAAAAAAAAATCTGCATACGATCCATTTTTGGTGCTGACCCAATTGTCGGCTGCTGAAGCGCGCTTGTTTATTGTGCGCGTATATACGCGCACGGACCGCCTCGTTATTGACTATCGATCTAGACGATACGATGCGTATTGCCTTGTATACATGTATATCGCTCGTCGCGGTTAATTGGAAAATTAGAATCGGCTCTTCTGCGCCGGCGATCGATTGTTCGTATACGTCGAATTTTAAAAAAATACACTTTTCTTTGGCCTGGAAATCGAAAAATTTTTTTTCAAGCTATAGAGCTTTCGGACCAATGGGGCTTTCTTCTGTAAGCCAAAAGATGATGAAAAATGCCGAGGAACACGGGAAATATAGAGTATGAAATTTTAACATGGAGAGGCATGTAATTTTTTTTTTAACGGGCATAACTTTTGATCAGAGCATCCAAACTCGGCGTATTTTTTGTTAAAATTAATGCTCTTTGGAATACTTTATTATAGTGTAATTCGAAATTTTATTGGTATCTCGGGAACATTCGCAGTTGTTATTAATCCAGTATTTTGACGCATTAATTATTTTCTGTAAAAAAAGCGTAAAATGGCTCAGAAATATGGTTACCAGTAATTTTTCCCATGATCCTCTGCATTTTTGACTATCTTTCAGCTCACAGAAGAAAGTCTGGTCGGTCCGCAACCTCTAGCTTTAAAAAAATTTTTTCGGTTTCTAGACTAAAGAAAAGTGCATTCGATATATATGTATTTTCTGGACCCCCGAAAAGTGCATTTTTCTAGGAGAATTGGTCGTATATGTAAACAAAATGTGGACGAAGGCATTCAAAACGTTAATGCATCAGTTGGGTAGAGGGGAGGGGAGGGGGATATCTCGATACTTGTTACGTGTCTAATGAACGGGATGTAAAAGTATTGGACGAGAATTATTCGACGGTCGTAAAGTCGAGAGAGAACCGCGCGCCGGTGTAATAGGCTCGTGAATTCTCTGGTCGTATCCTCGTCGACGTCGTTGTCCATTGGAACGCGGGCGAGAGTCGAACTGATATTCCACGTTAGTCCGACTCTCGACGATTGTCCCACTGCGCGAGAGACATTATACACAATGCGCTCGGCAATAATTAAAATAAATCATAGAACGTTATTCGCTATTAAATTATGTAAGTTAATTACGCCAATAAATCAGGTGATATACGAATGCTAAATTCCTCAAGTTTGTTTATCAGTGTGCTTTTGTTAATAAACAATTTTGGAAGAAGTTATCGATCTCTCCGTCAAATGATTAAACTGCAACACATTCCTTTTTAATCGATATTTCGGCGATCATTGTCGCTCTCGTCAGGAAACTGTAAAAAATTTGTTGATTTAAAAAAACGTATAATAATACAAAAGATTCTTTAAGAACAATAAACCAGAGACCTACGAATGCGGAGCGCTTTGTTGTGTATACGATTTTCAAAATCATTTCCTGCCTTTTATTGCCGCGGCGATAATTCACTCCGGAGTATGTATATTGATCGATAGCTCGCAAATGGCGTTTACGAACGTCTTGTTTTCTCACGTGTACCACGCAGCACACCTCCACGATGTACAATACACACGCTTATATCAGTCGAACGATCGAACGATTTCCAATTAACGAGAAAATCCATCCGGAATTTCGGAAGCGATTATAGCTCCGTATAACACCAATTATACCAGTGGGATAATCGCCCGAACCGTTAAGCTCCCCTCATTTTTAACGGTTTAACGGTATACACTCCTCGCTGTGTACACGTTAATCGTTCGCTCGCCGTAAGCTCGCTGCTGTGTACACACGAGAGCTTATCTGTCGCGCGATGCTATTTTCGGTTTTAAAGAGGCGGACTCGACTATGTCTGTGAGCCATGTATACGCGAGAGGCAGTTTTTGCGGACAGGTGAGGATTGGCTGGTTTGTGGGTATACGTATACCTGTATACAATGTATTTGCGCGCGGCAAGAGTCTCACGGGAGATCGACGGCGGCTTTTCTGAGAAAGTGAAAATTTACGAGCGAGAAAATTAATTGATCCGCGGCCGCGCGAAGCCGATTTAAGCGAGAGGAGCTTATCGCATTTTCGAATCGGCGGATCGCTCGTCTGACACGTTGATGTTTCTCGGGATGTATAGGTATATGTGCAGTGCATAAGGTGTATTTGAGTTGGACTTGAGGATTTGGCGATAAACGTGTGAATACAGTTGATTCTCGGGCGTCTGGAATGAAAACTACGAGTACTCATTCCCTGGTAGAAACTTAACGATAAATTAGCTAATTTATTTGCTTAATCATAAATTTTTCATAAACTTGTATCTCCGTCCGCTAATCTTTATACAGCCCGAAACTTCAGCTTCGATTTCGTAAACAATACCCCCCCTCTTTTAATTTAACCTTCGACAACGACACAATGCGCCCGCGATATCATCTCTCCAATCGTGATGCGAAGAATTCAAATGACTCGTCGTGTTTCAATTAACTTCGAAAAAGCCTTCACCGTTACTATATATACCCGCACCACCAAGGCACACAAATCATCCTCGGCTCGCTAAGTAAAAATTCTTATCTGCGTTGTATTATGTATACCGCAAGTCAAACTTCAGCCTCATCCTTACACTCGTATATATACACACAGCGTCGATTCGTTTTCGGGGCGTCTATATACATACAGCATCGCTCTGTACTTTCGGGCGGACCACAACATTCCCGCCCACCTTTCGCGAGAGACTCCCTCCGAGACCCTTTCGCGGCGTAACGTCTATTTACGCCTCGGCCTGGGAAAATTCGTAGTCGTTTTTTTTTCCTTCGTCTCCGGCGACGACGCGAACGATCGAGGGAGAGAGGACGAGGAGGAATAGCCGAAGCCACACAAGCGCAAGCTCCGCGAACAATTGAGCGAAAGGGGGGCTTACGCAATTGGTGAGGTCGCGCGCGCAGTTGTATACAATAAGGCGTACGCGTATCGAGAAGCTAATGCGAGTCGAGATACATTCATCAAAGAAAATGTAACGTGAGTAACGGAACGGTTATGCCGCTTATTCCGAGTCCGCGCGTAACGCGGCTGTGCGCGCCGCGACGTCACGGCTAATTGCCAAGCGACGTCACAATTGCAGCGCGTGGCAACGAGGGTCAACGCGATGCGCGACGCGGACGAGAGTATACAAGTGTGTGTGTGTGACTGTATTGTGGGAGATATGCGCGCGTTGTTTGGGCGAAGTTCGAATGGGAGTTTTTATTTATTGAGATTGTATTTTTACGGTATAGTAAAAATTAGGAAGGTTTGTTTCGAGTATATTGAGGAAAGTTCGAAACAATTACGACGGTTAATGACCATTTAAAAACGTTCGAAGAATCCCTGGTAGGAATCAATCTAATTTCTAGCCATTCTTAGCCATTTACAGACTAACAAATGGCATTGAAACGATTTAATAGTCTGTTTATAACTAGTACTAGCCAAGAAATAGATTGAATTCTACTAGGGATGTGACGAGCGTCATAAGTTGCCGCTAGGTGGCGTATTGATAAACAAACTCGCGAGTGCGATTTTTTTGACCGCGAGTGCGAGTTTGAAGAATTGACTGAAAATACAATGCCAAGTTGAGTTTACGTTTGCGGTGAAAAGTTGGTCGAAGTTATACTTTGGACTGCTTCACTGAGAAACCGGGCGTAGAAAAAATTACTATTTAAATAGTAACGATTGTTATACTCGATTAATCGCATATTTTACTATTTTACATACTAAAAATTGATATTTGAAAAGTAATCTTTACTATATAAAACAGTAAAATATGCGATTGATCGAGTACATCCAATCGTCACTATTTTAAATAGTAATTTTTCCTACACCTGTATACAGCATAAATTTCTTTTACGGCAGACTACAAGAAACTTAACATTCTTCTTTTGAAAAGACACAATCTAAGAGCGCAACCGCTCGATCTTGCAGAGAGTTCCAACATTCTCAATCCTAACCAATTTGGAAAAACTGCGATGACAACCAAAATTATCTACCTTCAGAACAAAAAAGCAGCTCGATTTCAACCATCCACCACAGCTCAACGCCTAATACACTCTCGTATACCAACTCGAGTACACAACGAGCCTCGAATTCTTCCTAGCCCAGCCAAGCCTCCGACTGCCCGGCCGTGACAGAGATTACAGTCGTCCACGTCGTCGGGGAGTTCGACTTTACACACATACATATCATACATACATATATACATACTCGTCGTGTACCATTGAAACAATCGTCGCGGTGGCGTCAGCCTCCGCCGCTCATCATTACTCGAATGTACGACGAGCTCGCGGGGTCGGCAGCCTTGTACTTTATTATCTCGCGTGCCTAGTCGTCTCCGTCAGATCGAAGCTCCTATACGTACGTTAATTCGCGCTTACATACACGTACACAAGTATGTATACGTACACACATACGCGCTTTGCGCTACGAGGAAGCCCGACGTCTTATCTCTCGTCGCGCACACGTATATATATATATGGACGTCTTATTTATTGGCAAACGCTCAGAGACGATGCCGACGACGATGAAGAAGGTGCGCGTACCACCGCGGACGAGCAGCGTCGTCGGGAATGGAAAAGAGCCAGACGCGAGTTCTGTGATAAGACGCTGCTCGGCTGTATATGAAAATAGAGTATAGCTATGTGTTATATATGCTATATAGATCTCGAGCTCATTGGGGTTAAGGTTGCCGATCTCAGAGCGCCGGCACTCGATGATTTGCCATATTTTATTTATGTTTTTCAAGCGATGCTCCGAGCGCGCGGAGCAGAAGCCGAGGGAGACAGAAAGCGGTACTTCCCCCGGGGGGGAATATTGGATTGGCGAGGTTTCGAGGCGCGATGTGTATTATACGGTTGGTCGACTAAAAATTGCGGGGTTTCGCGGAATGATAAATTTTACGGATAGTTGTTAATAAAGCTATAGTTGTACGCGCGATGGTTTTATGAGGTGCCAACATTTACTGAGAGTCTTTGGGTAATTAATGAGTAATTACGATAAATATATGATGTATTATACGTGATGTATTATACGATTGGTTGACTAAAAATCGTGGGGTTTCGTGGTGTGATAAATTTTACGGATAGTTGTGAATAAAACGGCGGTTGTACGCGTGGGTTTACGAGGTGCGAACATTTATTGAGAGACTTTGCGACTGATGATTAATTTTGGAAATTAAATTAATGCTTGTTTGTTACTGCGTACATACACTTGGAATACAGTGTTTTAATTAGTGAGGAATCCAGTACTATTAATACCGTCTACGATAATTATGGGAATCTCAACGATTCTCATGGTTTCATCATAGCTTTCACTTCGCGGCGTAGTTTTTCGATTTTTCCAAAAATCGCGGCGGCAAATTGCACAAATACATAAGACTCGGCTAATACAACAATTATCCTAATTGCAATCTATCGCGTATAAAATTTTTGAGATTGTGCAAGATTGAGCATTAGAATCAATCAGCGTAACTCTGACCTCCTTCGTCTTGATTACGAAATCCACGAAAAGGTATTACGAGCAAGAATTACACACAATATACGAAAATAGTTTCTTTTTTTTTCATAACAAATAATAAACATACAGAACTGAACTTGGCTTCCATACCGCGTCGACGGAAAATTTTCGCTTAGTCTCCCAAACAAAGTGACGCAACTTCCAGAAACATTATGATTCGCGCGCAAGTATACACACACACACATCCCCGAGGAGAAATGCGAAAGTCTTCCAAGCGAATCGTTGAATATTCATCGATAAAACAAGAGCTCTCGGGGAAGACGCCGCCGCCGATTACGTGATGCTGCGCCACACACTCTGCCATCCACGTGCTTCGCAGCACGCGCTAATGCGCGTCTCTCGCCTCGGACGTCGGGATTCTTCGCTCTTTCTCTCTCCGACTCGCTGTGTATACGTATACGGCTGCAGCAGTCATCGCTGCGGGAGAAAAAAAATGCGCGCGCATTTTTCGCGCGATTACACGCGCCGATCGAGAAATCGGCGCGTTCGATCTCTCTCTCGCTCGGTTCGCCGACGCTGTACGAGAGTCGCTCGAAATTTTTGCAGACCGACCGATTCATTGTTGGTTTTCCCTCGCGGAAATTTTGCGCCGCTCATTAAGCCCCGAGAGCACGTAATCTTCCCGCGTCAGGTGCGCGCAGTGTATAAAAAAGGAAAAGGGGGACTACTCCCGGCCGACAGCCGATTTCACACTCGATTCGCGCGGGAAATTTAAAAGTGCCGGCGGCCCCCGCGTCTATGTGCCTATATTCACCCCGGCAAAAAAAAAAGTGTCTCTCTGTCTCTGTCACCCACGTAGACGCTCGGGAAATGCCGAGCTGTCAACGATCGCGGCAAAAAGGCCGCGACGGCAGACGGTAATTGGTTTCCTCATGCTCGCGCGCGCGCGCGCGCGCCTGTGTGCCGTTCCCTTTTTGCGGCTCTAAAAGTTATACACGTGGTGCCGTTCGATTACTGTCACCCGCGCGTGCGATTACGTGCTCGGGCTCACGCGCCGCGCGAGTCCCGAAAAACCGGCGGCTTTTTGCCGGAGCTGCGCTGGAGAACGATATACGCTGTACTATGCACTGCTGCCGAGGGGAGATGGTAGTTTTTCTTTTGTATGTATAGAATGTGCGAGTTGGATTTTCATGGAATGTTTCTTTTTTGGGGGGGGGAAGGAGCGTGGCTAGAG
The DNA here is from genome assembly GCA_018906965.1 of Philotrypesis tridentata. Classification (NCBI taxonomy): domain Eukaryota; kingdom Metazoa; phylum Arthropoda; class Insecta; order Hymenoptera; family Pteromalidae; genus Philotrypesis; species Philotrypesis tridentata. The sequence continues at coordinate 188,029 of JACCIB010000026.1, forward strand.
AAGGTCTTTCCTTTTTTGTTTGAACCTTGATTCTGTTGACTTTTCGTTGCGTATGAAGAAAAGCCGTATTTGTATTTTTGCGTAAAAACGAAATTTTGACTCCTAGTTGTACAGTGCCTGGTAGAAAATAGATCGGGTTTATGGGGGTAATATACTATATTTTATGTCAAATGATCATAATATAGCCGATAATATGGTTAGAAGTCCTGGACCCATAAGCACAAATGCTACCACTATATTACGATCAGTTATGATTATAATATGATTAGTTATGACTATAATATGATCAGTTATGACTATAATGTGATTAGTTACGATTATATTGTGATTTGTTATAATTATAATATGATTAGTCATCTTTATAATATGATCAGTTATGACTATAATATGATCAGTTATGATTATAATACGATCATTTCTGATTATAATACGATCAGTTATGACCATAATATGATCAGTTATAACTATAATATGATCAGTTATGACCATAATATGATCAGTTATGACTATAATATGATCAGTTATGATTATAATACGATCAGTCATGACCACAATATGATCAGTTATGACTATAATATGAACAGTTATGATTATATTATGTTATAAACACATTTGCCATAAATTATAATTGATATTATGACAGTCCCATGATAATTGATATCTATAAAGTTCCTACCCGGACTGCACTATATTCCAAAATATATTTTCGTACACTAACGTAAACCTATAACGCCAAGAATATCTCAACGTTTGCTATACTCCAAGTGTTTTCAATTGTTTGGCTAAAGAAAAAAAAACGGTTTCAAATGCAAACCATAAATCAGTATACACTATCATCTTAAACCAACAAATAAATAATACATTTCCCGATAATCCAAGAAAATCTATATACATCTATCGCTCGCACCTCTTTCGCAGTTGTAAAAACATCGTTATCGGGGACCCCCACGCCGGCAACGCGCTCTCGTATATGCCTCCCGAAATTCAATTAATTCAATGCATACACACACACCTTTCCAAGCCGCTCTCCGCGCGAGAAAACAAAGCCGATAAGCTACCGCCGACTTCTTATCACCGCCGACGATCTTCAAAACTACCGCAGATATCGATCTCCCTTTTCCCCGTCCGTCCGAAAAATCCCGAACAATCCCACACCCAGCGTCTATACTATGTATATACTCCGCGCAAAAAAGCCCTATATATACATAACAATATAACATGCACAGCGCTCGCGAGAATCCGAGCAGAGCCTGCCGTACAGCTAAAGCGAGCGAAGATCCTCATTAGTATATATATAAGTACGCGCATACATGCACGCTCCTCTCCCCACCTTTATACACACGTATATAGATATATCTGCTATGCATGCGCGAGAGCGAAGGAAAGTGACGTGTTAATTAGGATTGCCCCGTGTACATACGCGTCTCTTATCGCGATCTCGCGAGATACACACATACACAGCAGCAGCAGCAGCAGCGGCAACTCTTTCCCGATGTCGTCATACCCTACTATACACATACACACGCTCTCCGGGTGGAAGGAACGTGCCGGCGCGTAACGAGCGTAGCGATTATGAGGATAAAATAATCGTTACGCTAATTTCGGCGCGATGCTCGTTCCCTCGAGTGCGCGGTGAGCCGCTCATTTTTTCTTCCTCCGGCGTGATTTACGAGCTCGCGCGGCTGCGCCAATTCCGAGAGAGAGAGAGATTTTTATCCGAGAGAGCGCTCGCTCTCTTGCCGCAACTCGCGAGTGTAATATGTATACATAGTCGCGGAGATTTTTGTTTGAGAGATTTTTGACCCGAAATCATTTGTTTCGGGTCCGCAGCGAGAGAACTAATTCTCCTCGCGGACGGCTGCTGCGGAGACGGATAGAATGGACTCGAGGTTTCTCTGGAGTGAAGCGCGAGTGGATGGTTTTGAAGTTTTTTTTCATGGTTGGAAACGAGGGGAATGTACAAGTTGGGGCTTGTATCGCATTAGTTTAGTATTATAGTCTTATTTTTTAATATTATGGCTTATTTTTATTTTTATTTTTAATATTACTTTTAATGTTATACTTTATTATTATAATAAATAATAATAAAGTTTTATTATTATTATATTAATTTACTTTATTATTATAATATAATAAAGTTCATTAGTATAAGTTTATTAGTATAATATAATAAAGTTATAATTAATTAACTTTTATTATTATAATAAATAATAATAAAGTTTGTAATTGATTTAGGTGTACGTATAGTTTCAGGAATTTTTAATAATCGTCAGATTAGCGCCTGGACGTAGACGAAAAAATCCAAAGTTTGGCTGAAACTCGGTTTAAAGTACCTTCTACCAAGACTTGGTTTTACTTCGGTCGAGCCTTTTAAAAATCCTTCTTTTCCACACGTCTCGTATCTTCCGCGCAACCGGATGAAATCCCCTCGAAACTTACTGCGTAAACCCATAATTCACAACCGCAATCAAGCCAGTAAAGTTTCATCGCAATCGCACTCACCTCCCCCCCCCCCTTCCCAAAAAAAAACAGAAAAGGTAATACAAGAATCGGTTATTCGACTTTCCAAATCTCCCCAAAAACTCTCACCGGCATTACGGAAGTCATTGCACACACCACCAACGAAACCCCCCCCCTCCCTCCCTCTCGCTTATACACGTATCAATCAATGCAAATCGCGCGTTAAAAATAAACTAATGCAGAAATCTTGCGCAACTGTATACGCGAGAGCTCTGGAAAACCTTCGCCGCATCCCCGTCACTATCCCCATATCGCTCAAGCAGCAGCAGCAGCAGCCTCAACATAAAACACCGCGTCTATAGAGCTCTCTCTCTCTCTCTCTCTCTCAGTCTCTCGCGTACAGAAAAGGGATCGCCGGCGCACTCGTCGTCGTCGTCGTGTATATAAAATAAAAAGAGACACCCAACGCGCAGCGGCGAGCCAGCTAACGTTCTCTCGTGCATATATATATATATATATGTGTGTGTGTACGACGTATAGCAGCCGCCGGTCCGGTCGGTCCGGCTTTCTCGAGAGGTGCACCTTGGCACACTTCTGGGCTGCTCTCCGCGATCGGCTCTAGCTCGAGAGTCAGAGAGTGAGAGAGACATAGACGTGTGTGTGTATATATGTATATATATGTATACGGCGCGATTCACCTCGCGCGCAGCGCACACGCGACATATACCTCTTTCTCGCTCTCTCTCTCTCGTCTCCGTGTATATATATATATATATATATATATATATATATATACATACAGCGGCTCTAAGAGAGCGAGAGTGAGCGCTCGCGATGTGTTATATAGCGTAATAGAACGTGCGCCTCGTGTGTCTCTTACGCGCGCGCACGCACTCGCGGGAAAGAGAGAGAGAGAGAGGATTGCAGTTGATGTACTTGTCCTTTATGCTGATGGCTGAGAGACCGACGCGGCTTTTTTCGCATTCTTGCGCTATCTCGCGAGAGGCGTTTATGCACACGTGTGTATATATATATATACACATGTGCTTAGCACGCTCTCGTTTGCCGAGGGGAAAAATTGGAGCGAGGAGGTTTTTCTAGAGATTATTATATGGGGTTTCGTGAACGGCTGCGGGAGACACTTTGCGTGACGGTGCGAGCTCGCGTCGACGCGCCTGGCTAATTGTCGGTTGATTTTTCGAGACCGCGCGTTCTAACGTTTATTTTAGACAGATAAATAGGTTTTTTTTTAAATGATTCCTTCTCGTTTATGTGTGTCAATCCACGAAATAGTGGAAAGCACGAGAAATAATTAGAAAAAAAAAGAGTTCATAGACTTTTTCGTGAAAACTGTGGACTTTTATGAAAATTCTATTCGAACGAAAATTCTTAAAATCCAGAGAAGAATCATCCTGCAATTTTATCAGATTTTTAAAGGACGTTTCTCGAAATTTCGATTCTTTTGACTTTGCGAAAAATCGAAAGTTGCACCGGATCAATCTGAAGAAAAATTGGGAGCACTCTTCGATGAATTCTAAGGCATTTTCGTTCTAATGAAATTTTTATAAAAGTCCACAGTTTTCGCGAAAAAAATCTGTGAATTCTCTTTTTGTTAATTAATAACTTTTCGTTATTTCGAGTCATTCTCGCTCCGGAAACAAGTATACCCTACGATTCGCCGTTCACGCGATTTTTTTCTCTTTCAGTATCGGGTCTTCAAAAAAAAAATTTTGCAATTTTCCGAGGCGAGTTAGTTTCCCTCAATTTCGTGGATTAGCGCATATATATACCCAGGGAATGCGCGCGAAGAATAAAAATCCTCATTACACCATCAATAACGCGTAGACGAGCTTCTTTATTAGCGGCGTGACTTTTACAGCGGCTGCAACCCGATGATAGAGTGGTTATCTCGTATAAGTCAAAGGTTCGCATAGTTCGGCGTGTATATCCCATATAGCCAATTCATCATTTTCCATTTGTCGCGGCGCACGAGCAAATAAATTAATCCTCTCGATTAGACGAGTGATTAATCGAGCTGTATAAAATTGCCTTCTAAAAATATCCCGGGTTGTAGACTCGCGCGATAAATTGAGCTGCCAAAGCTTCAACCGCTCCTCGCCACAAACGCTGCGAACTTCCTCGTCGGTGTGTGTATACACCTGGCTTATCTCGAGCTTCTTTTTTACTGCGTTTGTAATGATTTTTTTTTATCTCCACTCGCTCTCGCGCACATTTCGACTCTTTTTTTTCTCTCCTCTCTCGCAGGAAACTCACACGTCGACTGTCGCGCGCATACCCATACCGACTTACGTTTCGCCGCGGCTCTACACACTATATATGCGCTTATCTTCCGCGCGAAGCGAGTCGCCTCTTTTTCTGACAGTTAAAGCCACGAAATCACCCGGCCGACCCAATTTCCGAGACAATCGCTCGCTCGTACAATGCACACTCCCTCGAGAGACTCGCCGCACGAAATTGTGGATCACGGATTTAAAAAGCTCGCGGGTACATACATACATACATATATATATGGGTGGTTCTCTGACAAATCGAGCGGTCGATTTTTTGACCCTATCGAAAAAAATTTTTAAAATGTTTCTAAGAGACACATGAGTATCCCTGAATTTTTTCAGATTTTTTGCATCAAGTATCTTCGAGTTACAGAGGGTCAAAGTTGATGAAATCACGTTTTTTTGCTTTTTCTGGCTACTTTCATTAATTTGTAGATCCTCAGGGAAGCATTTTTCACTATAGAGATATATAACATTTTTTTCTGCAAATTTTCTAAACTATTCAAAAAAAATATTTTCGATGTCGTATATATATGTTTTAAGAAAGTTATAAGTCATTTAAGTCTTAAAATCAAGTTTTAGGAAAGTTCGATCATCCGGATCATAACCAAAAAATTCATGAAGATACCTTATTTCAATTCAAAAAAGTCTGCGAAAGACCCAGAATGTCAGAGGCCTTGGTTTCTCTGTAAAAAAACATTATATCCGTTCATATATGACAAAAATTTAGTTTTATTGCTATATCGAAGCATTTCACTAACCTTATCATTTTTTTAATGACTGAAATTATTATAAAAAAATTTACGTAATTGATAAAATTGGTTAAATTCTTCTATATAGCAATAAAACTAAATTCTTTTCATGCAAAAAATCTGAAAAAATTCAGGGATACTCATGTGTCTCTTAGGAACATTTTAAAAATTTTTTTCGATAGGGTCAAAAAATCGACCGCTCGATTTGTCAGAGAACCACCCATATATATACATATACACACGGCTGCATTAGAATATCAAATGGAATCCTCTTTCTCGAGAGATGAGCGAGCGCACACCCTTTTCGCGGGAAAAACATTCAGCTATACGCCGTGTGCGCATAATACACAAAACTCGTGTGCCACATCTCATTCTCGCACGCGAGCTCTGAGAATCGCCCGGTTACATAAGGGGCCACCTCGTCTTCGTCTGCCTCTTCTTCTTCTTCTTCTGCTTCTTCTGCGGAGAGCCGAGAGTCTCACGACGACGACGACGGCGGCCTTATCTCTCGGCCCATTCTTCCCGAAACTACTCGCCGACTCCATAGTCGACCGGTTTTCTACGCCGTGCGCGGCTCTACAGAGTCGCTCGGCTGCTCCTTTCGCTTTGCGCGATTAACGCGCCGCTGCGACTCGGCGGCTCTCTCTCTCTCGTCTGCGCCCGAGTCGTCTTGACTTCTCTGCGTCTATTTTCGGTGGGACTGTTTTTCGGGGATTTCACGTTTGGAGGATCGATCGGTATTGGGATGACGGAAAAAAAATTTTTTTTTTATTGGTGGACCAATTCCCATTGTTTCTGTCGTAGTGATTGAGAAGAGTGGGCTGTGTATTTTAGGGTTTTGTGGGCAGATTCTGTCGAGAGGTCGTGGCTGAAAATCCTGGAGACGCTTGTTGCGGGTCAAGCGCTGTATTACTGGACTTGTAGGAAAAAGGTGTGCCGATAATTTTATAAGGTTACGTAAGGCTCGATCCGGCGGAAAAAATATAGAAGAGAAAAAGAACTTTCCTTGATATATTTTCGCTTTTTACTGCACACCACCGTTCTCAAGTGGTATATCACTAAGTTTTTGTGTCCTTTCTTTGGTCTAACTTTTTTTCTGAGGTTTTCTCTATTCTAATTATCGCCAGGAAAAAGCGTCACACTATATGTAAATCTCTCGCTTCGTTTCAAACCAGCTCTATAAAATAATCCACAATAAATATGTGCGCAGACATTTTCATAGATTATTCGACAATAGTCGACGAATAGCAAACACTTTTTTTTCATCCAAAAAGCGTCTTATCGTTTAAGTGTATGCGTAAAAAAAAAAGAACGCACCCGACCACTTTTATTCTTCCGATTAACAGCATGACTCATTTGCCATCCAGTCGCGTTCGCCAAAAATAAAGGTATATACGCGCGCGTTCTCGCGACTATCTGGAAACATTCCTTTTTATACGGACATCCGCGCGTAAGTCGCCAAAGTGGTCCGAACTCCTGGCCACCAATTTTCTACCCATCGGGGACAGAGTGCAAAAAGACGAAGAAGAATCGCGCGTACCGTTACACCCAGTTTTTTTTTCGAGGCTATATAATTCCCAGGTATATACACACACACGGCTTTCTTTCCATCCCCGCAAAGTGATCTATTACCGATCCTCTCCTTCGTTCGCGGCCGCATCCTCTCCGCGCGATTCGATCGGCGCCGATTTCCTTATAAGCCCGGCTTTGGCCCGAGAGAGTCGCGGAGAGAGAGAGAGCCGTTTCTCTTTTTTGGGGTACGCGTATAGGCGCGCGTTGTTTACCCGACTAAGGCAGATTCCGCGACCGGTATTTCAGCCCCGCATAGCGATCTATTTCTCTCTCTCTTTCTCGGGCACTTTGCGCGTTCGGATTTGGGCATAAGCGGCGCGTCTGTCGCCGAAAGCGCGCGTATCTATACGCGTCGGGAGAGTTCGGGTCGTTTGGAAGGAATTTCCCTGACGTCCGCGTGACTCGGTGCTTTTTGGGTGTACGGACGCGTTGGGAAACGGTCGGGTTTTCTTCTGACTCGAAGTCGTCGCGTCTTTTCTGATTGGGGGGATGTCGCGAATTTTTAGATCGTTCGCTGCGTGCGAGAGATTATTGTTGATCAGCGTTGAGTGTCTCGCGCAGGTGTTACCTTGGAGTACGGAGTTTTTATCGATTTAATTATTAAAAAATGTTAGGCGCTTGCGAAACGTCGAATGTGAAAGTGACGGTCATCTTGCAGTGGAAGCAGTTTCATCGTCGCCTTTACCTCGGATAGTAGTTCTACATTTTTTTTTTGCAAAAATTATACATATAATTACACGAATATGAGACTTGGCTAATATACAAATTATTGTAATGGCACAGCCTTGGAACGGCGCGTTTATGCGCAATAAGCCAACTGTAAACGTATTCGTTACTTGCGATCCGAAGAATTTTTTAAGGGTCCGCGCTAGTTCTGCTTTACCGACCGAGCCTTAGATTCCGTTTTTCGGTAAACGACAGCTTGTCATTCGTTTAATCGTTGACTCGTTTGGTACACAACCTGATTGCTGAGTCAGATTTACGCCAAATGATTTTCTCATCCAACGGACGAAAATTTTTCATTCTATTCCTGTCATTCGCTTAGTCGTTAACTCGTTTGTTAGAACCTGATTTTGGCTGAGTCACGTCAAACGATTTTCTCATCAAACGGACGAAAATTTTCATTTCAAACTTTGCATACTGCGGTAGACACGACGATAGGAACTTTACTCGATCTCAAGTATATTTTTCAACCGTATACAGGTATACATCTTTACCGACGGCCGCCCCCTTAAAATCGAGAATCGGAAGTGCGAATAGCCACGATATCGCGATATTACGCAAAAAGGCGTCGATTTCGCGCTCGACCGGCGTTTTTTCTTTCTCCTCTCTCTCTCTCTTTCTCTCTCATTTCTCGACGATGACTCTCGGCTTTCCGTCGTCGTCCCCGCGTCGCCGCTATAATACTTGCTCGGCGCGCGTTTTCCCTTTCATTTGGGATTTTGTAAATGTTCCGAAGCCCGTAATAAAGAAATTATCAATGACGACGCGGCGGCGGACCAGCCTCGGCGTTTTCACCGAGTTTCACCGTTCCGGCCGATAGATTCGATTTCGGCAACGACTTCTCCTATGCCTCCATGTCGTTATGCAACGGCCGATATCCCCGGCGGATAGAGCCGGCCAGTCACGGAAGCTATTGAATAATATTCCATCCCCGCCACTTATTTCTTTTTTTTTCGCCTACTCCGGTGCGACACTAAATGTATACACATATATATGTATATATGTATATACACCGTTACGGCGGTCGTTTTTTTTTCCCCGTCGATGCCCAATTTACGGCATCGATGCGTTAATTATTTTCGGATGAAATCTATAGCCAAGCTTTACGTAAGCTTTTTCCTAATTTTGCTTTTATCCCGCGACCGGTTATGCAGTGTATACACGTATTATATACGAGCGAGATATCTTTCCTCGATTCGAGTGTGATTAGTGGTAGAGGCGCGATAATATTTTTCGTTTGTAATGGGCTAATATTATTGTGATTCCCGGTAATACCGCGATCGATCGTCTCGTTGTACAAAAATCGAACGTTTCGAAACCTCTCAATTTTCGCGACAAAAGAAAAGAGGTTGAATTTCCATGGGGGAGAGGTGGGGGGGGGAGAAAAAAAATCATAGCTAAACGACTAATTTCATTACCACGGCGCGAGACGTGCGAAAGTCAATGAAATAATAACAGCTCTTTCAGAATAATTTAAATACCTGTCGTCAGTTCGCACTTTTGCGAAAACTTCTGGTTGGCGATGTTTTTCCGATTTTTTTTCTCCCGTATACACAAGCTTAACGAGAAAAAAGAATCAGTTATTACCTGACTTATCTCAAGCACTCGTTCGACACGTGGAAAATCGAACGATGAATTACTCATGCGCTTCCACATCTTTCAGTTTTTATTGCCACTATATTAATAACTTTTAATATATTCGCAGTATATAGCGTAAGTAAACACCGCCGCGCGCATAAATCACGAAAATAACGAAAAATGCTTGCGTCGCGCGGGAAAAAAAATTTATATATTATCGATATAATAATACCGTTACATAAACCAAACCCCTCCACATCCACCGCCCAACGGAAATGGGCCACTTAGAAAATAGCCGATACTCGATCTTAACCGTCCGTCTCTTAAATCATCTGGAAAAGCGCGCGCGCGACGATTTGGCGCGAAATCTTCGCGCGGCGGCGAAGTCTCGCGGAGCGTGAATAATAAATCGTACAATCAAACGCCGAAGGCCGATTCTACACGCGCACGTGTTTCTGTCGCTCATTGAGCGTTTCGTCCATTGATGCGACGGAGAGAGAGAGATAGAGACGAAGGAAAAATAGCCTATGCGCGACACCTGCTGTACTCTCGTAAACAAACGCGCGGCTACTGCAGTGACGCGCGAGCGCGTGAGAGAGTTATTATCGCGGATATTCTTTGTTTTTTCTCTCCCCCTTTTTTGCGTCGGAACGAATGGTTTGCCGCGTTTCGTTGTACCGCAAGCTCCGGAGCTTGCGATACGCTCATTTTCCCGCTGCTCCTCTCGTTGGCGCTAACGAGTCGTGCCGTTTGCGGAGCGAATGACGTAGAAACAGATTCGCTTGAATGGGATAGCATTGTTCGCTAATAGTTAATGGAGCGTTATTAAAGTTGGATCGTCGCTTTGGAGAGCGCCGACAAAAGAATAATCAGCATTGTCGAAGTGCTGAATTTTTATGAAGAGATAAAAGAAGTGCTCGGGTGGAAATCCATATCGTTTAAAAGCTAGTAAAACCCTTGTTTTGTTAGGAATAGGGCGAGAATGGGACCATTTTTCGCCTTGTGATGAAATGCTTTTGCGAACCTTACTAAGCCATTTTTTGGAATGAAAATGGACGAAAATATTATTATACGATATTACGAGGTATTTTCAAGCTTGCAAACATGCCTATGAAAAATGGCCAGTAAATGGCTATGAAAACAATATTTAACATGGAACCGATCGAAAAATTGTAAAATTAAGTAAATCATAAATATCTTAGTAATCCACGTATTTACAGCTTCAAACGCTTGTTTATTCCACACATTGTATCGAAACTGACTGAAATACGTACACCTCCCTGTATTTAGCGTACAATATAAGCAGTAAAATTAGTGTAATAATTTTGAGGTTATGGGTATCCCATGAAATGCTCAAATAATTTCATCGCAAGTTAGCAACCGAGTATTTCTCATAGCCATTTTCTAGTTTATAAGCTATTTTAGATATTTGGATTTCTACCAGGGTGCGATTATACTTTATTACACGAGATCAGTTAATTTTTGGGATTGTAAACGTTCTTAAAAATTTTCGGGTCCATTTCAGAATGTTCTATCGGCCGATTATCGAGTGCCTCGCGATTACGTGACTTCGACTTTCAAATACACGCGTATACGTACATTACAACCATTAGGCTGCTGGTGTGTCTTCATCCCAAACTAATCTCGCCATCTGTGTAATTAATAATCAGATAAACAGTATATTAACTTGATTGACACACGCCAGATTAATACTGTTTTTCATTTGACACGTTTTATGCGTATTTGAATTTATTCGCTTTACCTCCGCACACACATAGTGCGGGAAAAGTGGCTTGAGTCTATGTCATTCGAAGTGAAATACGATCGATTAAAGCGAAAACTGATTAATCGTCGTGCGCGAAAAAAAAATTCGTGAACGGACGTTTCAGAAATGGTTTGAATATGACAGATTTTCCTGGAAAAGCGCACTTTTCGGGGGTCCAGAAATTGAAAATTTTTTTTATAGCTAGAGGCCTCGGATCAATCAGACTTTCTTTTGTAAACTGAAAGATAGTCAAAAATGCAGAGGAACATGAAAAACATGGAACATGAGAATTTATATGGAGAAAAAAAGAAAATCTCTTTTACTGCGCTTTATTGTAGTGCAATTTGCAATTTTATTTGTGCCTCGGAAGCATTCGTAGTTATTATTATTCTAGTATTTTGACGCGTCAAATTTAAGTAAAAAAACTTAAAATGTCTCGGAAACATAGTTACTAGTAACTTTTACCATGTTCCTCTACATTTTTGACTATCTTTCGGCTTACCGAAGAAAATCTCATCGGTCCGAATTGGTCATACATATATATAATACTACGAGCAAAACGATCCGCTGTACAAAGTTTCCAAAGTTATCGCAAACTCGCGCATCTATCTTTAACTTTGAAATGATGTCAAAATCAAAATAAAACGCGAACGAAGCGCCGAAATTTACGGTAACAATTTCGTAGCGGCACTCAAGCACCGCATAGCGGGGCTGAGCTTTACACGCGCTTCTCTCACTTTTTCCCCGAAAACCAGAGATTTCGTTGTATTTCACGCGTGCGTCAGCACGTGCACAATAAATGTCGCGGAAATTAAATGCTCGCAACTTGCATACGTATTCGCGCAGTGTATACGACTAGTTCTCCGAAAAATTTGCACTTCGAATCGAAAGATCGAAAGATTTTTTTTTTAAAGCGAGGTTTCGGACAGGTCTGACTTTCTACTGTGAGTCGAAACATGGTAAAAAATACAGAGGAACGTGGAAAAAGTTACTAGCAGCCATATTTTTGAGTAATTTTACTTTTTTTTATAAAAAATGAATGCGTCAAAGTACTGGAATAGTATAACAATTATGAATGTTCCCGAGGCACAACAAAAATTTTCAAATTACACGACAATAAACTATAACAAAAGAGTTTTAATTTTAAAAAATCTCTGATCAAACATTATGTCCGTTAAAAACAATAAAAAAATAATAAAAATCCGAATAGCCGATTTTCTCTTTTTTCTCCGTATACCTTCCCATCATCTTAATTTTTCGTGATCCATGTTTCCCACGTACCTCTGCATTTTCGACTATCCTTCGGCTTACAGAAGAAACCTCTACAGCTTTAAACAAAAACTTTCGATTTCCGGACCCCCGTGAGGCGCAATTTTTTCAGAGAATTCCACGTACACTTACAAAAATTCACCACAAAAATCCGATACGATATTCTCCCGCTGTAAAATCGACGTACAGGAAAACCAATATCAATATTATATTATACTCTCCTCTCGCCCGAACAGATACACACATGTATACGCTTACATGTATTGGCGCACGTGCTCAGCTAATGTTTGACAACGGATTTCACGATCGCAGAAGCGAAAAGAAACGCAAATCGCTCGAGAGATAAATTCCCACGTGAAATCGCGGCATGAGCCGATGGCAGCCGATAAGATATGTCGTATACGTATACACATATATATATTTCCTAGTCAGCTGATTATCGCACTTGTACACGCAAAACGTCTATAGATATACGTATGACTTTAAAAATAGTACAGCTGGTGTAAAAACGCGAAACACCTTTTTCTTTTCTCACCGCCAACTAATGGAGATCTCGGTGTTACACACGAGCTATTACACGATCCCCGCGTTATATTTTCAGATCACAATAGTTGGCATCGACGCCTCGACTTTTTAAATACACACCGCGCGCCTCTCGTTAAATCTCGGCTATTCGCAGGTAATTTGTTGCTATAACGCACACAATGACCCGGTGCACATATCGGGCCCGCGGCGTCTGCCAAAAATCGTCAAGAGTACCGACAGCCCGTCTCCCCCTCGTATTCTATTCGTTGACACCACAGCCCTGAAACGTGATTTACAGCCCTGTACCTTTCGCTCTTCTGCGCAGGAGACGAGATGAGAGACGGGCTTCTCGAGACGATACGCGGCGATTGTATAGGACACAATTGTTTAGTCTCGAGACTTATTTTTAGCGCGAATTTAATCTTATCGCGTTGTACTAAAAATACTACTGCGTACGTATAACGTTATGCGCGCGGCGATTTGTTTGCCGAAACTGAACTTAAACCCGCAATTACAGTCGAGACGGAGAAATAATCGTGTTTTTCTTTCGGGGTACAATTCAGCAGGCGCCTTGTATACTTTGCGTGTAATTGTGACACAGGTCAGCCGGATTCGGCCGATTTTTTTCGAATTGTAAACTCGGCGAGGAGCAGTGTACAGAGGCAGGTTAACGTACGATAAAAAAGAATCGAGTCTGAGAATAAAGTGGAAGAGATAAAGTGCACCTCCTCGCCGTCGCTCACTATATACGTATAACCGTCCGGTTTTGCATCATTCGACGCGGAGCGATCGACGCGTCCTATATGTATCGGCGGACGCCGGAAGTAGAGTCAATGGAATCGATCGCCGATGCTGAAGTTTCGTACTAGATTCTATTCGAAGAACCGAACGTTCGCACACGTCATAGAAAAGAGTACCATATATAACGTATGTAATATGTATACATGTATATATACCGATCTTTCGATCGGATAGAATTTTTGGATTATCGCGATGTGACGCGTCGAGATAACAATATATATACCGTCCAATTTCCGATAAGACGCTCCGCTCTTATACCCAACTATATCGGCGGCAGAGTTGAAATTTTTTAAATAGAAACTCCGCGCGCGCGCGCGGGAGCGAGAAAAAAAAGAACGGAGCGTCTGACCGATCCCGGAACTGACCTACTTACGCGCCTCGCTCCCGAAATACACTATATACCGCGCTGCAGTCGCCTGGAAGAAAAAAGTCAGGCGGTTGCATCTTATTACCCGCGACGCGAAAATAAACCTCTCTCGACTCTCGCGCGGAGAGGCGAAACTTGATACCACGTGGCGAGGGGGGGGAGGGGGTAGAGATAAACGTCTCTCTCTCTCTCTCTCTCTCTCTCTCTCTCGCGAAATTTAGAGTCGCTCGATTTCGCGCTATTGAGTCGAGAGCGACGCGATTTCGCCGTTATCTGCGAGCACGTGTCGTCAGAAGCGGAGCAGGTGTAAATCTCAGGGGAGAGACGGTATATATGTGCGTATAGAGACGAGAGAACTGGATAAAAAGAGCTGAATCGTCGTTATTATCGTTTCTATACACTTCTCGATTTCTATTCCGTATACTAGACATTGTGTGTATGGTATCTCGACTTGCGCGACATACCGAATTGCCAACGATTTACGTACGTCCGGGATACGCGTATGTGTATACGTCGAATTTCAAAAAATAAATGCACTTCTCTTTGGTCTAGAATTCGAAAAAAATTTTTTTAAGCCAGAGCTTTCGGACCGATATCAGACTTTCTTCTGTGAGCCGAAAGATAGTAAAGAATACAGAGGAACATGGGAAATACAGAATATGAAAATTTAACATGGGGAGGCATATGGATGGAAAAACGAAAAATCGGGTATTCGGATTTTTATTATTTTTTCTTTCTAAACGGGCATAACTTTTGATCAGAACATCGAATCTTGGTAGATTTTTGTTTAAATTGAAACTCTGTAAAAATACTTTATTGTAGTGTAATTCGAAATTTTATCGGTGCCTCAGAAACATTCTTAATCGTTATTATTCCAGTATTTTGACGGATTAATTTTTTGTAAAAAAAAGAATTCAAAATAGCTCAGAAACATTATTACCAGTAACTTTTTCCATGTTCCTCTAAATTTCTGACTATCTTTCGGCTTACAGAAGAAACTCTGATCGGTCGAAACCTCGAGCTTCAAAAAAATTTTTTCGATTTCTAGACCAAAGAGAAGTGCATTTATTTTTTGAAATTCGACATGTACAACACGAGAAGAGAAGCCGAGATTTTCCCGACGCGACGAAGCCGCAATGAAACGGCTGTCGCAACGCGCATCTCGCGACAGAAAGAAAAAAAGTAAGGAACAAGAAAATCTATAGTGTATCCCACTTTTCGATCGAAGGGGCCTTTTAATTTAACGCGTCTCCCCCCGTCATCGTCGCGCGCATTGTCAAGTCAATCAAATTTCGCATAAGCACATTTCGCAGAAGGCATCCCGGCTGTTTATATATACACAGCAAGTATACGCGCCTTTCCGACCATTTTTCCTACACGACGTGTATTTCGCAGCAGCCTCCGCTCATCAATGCCCGCACGGCGGCGCGTATGACTGATGGGCCATTGAGCGGAGAAAAAATTTCCGTTTCTTCACGAGCTTGCGCGTCGCCCGTGTAATCGCGGTAGGCGAGTTATCGCACGCCCGGGAGAGCATTGTGTACATCGCGCGTGTATTTATAAATATATACATATATATACACCTTTCGATCGTCGCGTCTCTCTCGCTCCTATATCCGTTTTCTTTATTTTCCCGATCTAGACGCGACGAGCGTTAATTAACATTCAATGGTCGTCTCCGATGCTACGCACACGTATGTGTGTGTATACAGAGAGAGAGACAGGGATACACAGACGTGGGCCAAGAGAACGTAGGTCGATCGACATTTTTCCTTTTCGCGCCTTTGCGGGTCGCGAGGAAAAGAAAATCCCACGGACGATGAGCTATAGGCGAGAGAGTGAGATCCGCGGGTAATTGCCGACGGCTGACGGATCGAGCGTTGGGCTTTCGACGAAGAGATGGAAAATAATGAGTCGGTTTGAGGGAATAGCGAAGCCATGAAAATCTAATGGAGCGTTACGTAACCTCAAAAATTTTATTCGATCGCGAGTAAAGAGTACTTAGTCCGGTTTACTTAGGCATTAAAACGCAGTGTTCCGAGATAGCTGTTATAATTATTTATGTTGAGTGAGTTTCGCGTTTGCATAATTTTGCGTTATTTTTGTAAACGATTAAGACTACGTCGCGAGGTGAAAGAGTAAGCTGACCGTCACTTTCAAATGCTATATTTAATGATATTAAATTTTTCGCAAACTGAATTAAGAAAACATTCTGTGTTTCAAGGTAGCCTGTAAAATAAAGAACATAGTTACCGATTCGATTTTTGATGACATGAAATGAATGTTAAGCAAACAATGATAACTACAGCCTGAACTGGGGTCACAATCGGTCACTTTAGCTACGATATCCCCTTAACGTAATTTTTATGCTGTGTTTTAATGAAGATTTATTTATCGAATCTTGTGAAGCTGAAAATTTGAGAGTGAAGACACGCGACGATTGTCTTGCAAAGATTTCTTTCGATGAAAAATAAATGAGGATAAAGGCAGAATCGTTTTTGAACAAGTTTGATCCTGTTTCGCCACTGCTGACGCTCAGTTCCAATTCCGATGATTTCTCCCAGAGAATTTCTCGAAAAAATTAAATAAGAACATTGAGTGGATTACCAATAACAATTTTTCTCCGCATCCAAAAATATTTCTCTCCAATAATAACCTACAACACAATCATACGCCCTACAACCTCCCCGATCACCCTGTCAAAATATTGAAGGGGAAACAAATTTCTTTTTTTCTTCCTTTTTTTTCTCCAATCGTTCGGCAGTACACCAGCGTTTCTCCGCTATCTCGAACAACCTGCCTTACAAAGTATATATCTTATCGAGTTCATTGTCTCCGCATATAGGAGTCGTCGTACTCGAGCAGCTCGTCGTAACACGAGCCCTTCTAAAACACAAATAATACAGAGCGGCGATGAGGAGCCACAGAAAAACGATACGAGCCGTCTATAAGAGCGATGCGCTATACACACACACACAGACACACACGCGCTCCAAGTCGTGAATCGGCAGGTGTGATCGACCGAAGGTAATTAGTGCGGAGTCAACGACCTATGCCGCTCTTCCAATAAATTCGATGAGTCACATTTTTCTAGAGCTGCATTATTTTTCGTCTCCGCGGCTGCTTTTTTTTTCTTTCTCGTGCGCACATCGACAGCTACATGTACACGTGTGCGTATAGGTGTATATAAGTGTACATCCCCGGAATCGGCGGCCACATAATACGACACTCCGGGACTGTATATATGTATAGCTGACGCCGCGGA
Organism: Philotrypesis tridentata; assembly: GCA_018906965.1. Lineage (NCBI taxonomy): Eukaryota > Metazoa > Arthropoda > Insecta > Hymenoptera > Pteromalidae > Philotrypesis > Philotrypesis tridentata. Next base: position 205,397 of record JACCIB010000026.1, read on the forward strand.
TTGTCGTCGTCACCTGTGCGACGGCTCCTCATCTGGATTTTACGTGTCTGCGAAGCGCGGCGGTGACGCCGTATTGTATATATACGTATATATAGACGCCGACGAATTAGCCCGCGGGTCAATGAAACATTAGCGAGAGCGAAGATTATGCATTGCGCGCAGCGGTGTGCATGTGTTTCGTTGAAATTCTACTTGGGTGTGTATACTGTATAGGCGTGAAAATTTGCGAGGAAGAATTTTTTTTAAACTGTTAAATTTTCAGAAATCACAAATATAGTTGATTATTATAACGATGTTTTAATAAGTGCGTCGTTAACAATTTTTGCTCGATCGATATGATAATGAAGTACAACAATTGCGTGACGTCTTTAATTAATACACCAATTAGCCACCGATTCTCCAATCGATACCGAGCATTATCCAATTCAAACTTACTTCGTAAAATCTTTTTCACGCCCCTAATTCTCGCATAACCGCAAATAAATTCGTTATCTCGTTCGCACGACTTTATTTCTATATTCTTATTATTTTCATTTTCTCCTTTCGACAATATAATGCCAACTTCAATCGTATCGTAAAGGGCTGCTGTTCAAGGGCCCCCAAAATAAACGAATTTATTCGTCAGAATTCCTATACATATGTATATACGAGAAAAATTCTTCAATAGATACGTATACAGGAACGTCTCGGGGGAGCCTCGGAGCCAACTGATAAATTCCAACGGGAGATAGCACATTTTCACCGCGACGACTTATCTTCAACGCGCTCCTCCGGCCAAACGAAGCGCAGCTGCTCGCGGCTCGTGCCACTTAACAAGACCTGCGCGTCGCTCGTTCCTATATACACAGGAGACATCGCGCGCAGCCGCGCATTCACACGCGACGTCTCCTTTTCGTGGGCGAGGAGAGCGCCTATGCCGTGTATAAAGAAGAGGAAAATGATTGATACGCAGCTATGTAGTAGCTGCTAAGAATACACATGACTCCGCGCGTTTATATATATATATATATATATACACATGGGCGTCCCATTCGGATGACTTTTCTGCATAGAGGTTCTTTCTCTCTCTCTATCTCTTTTTTCTTTCTCTCCCGTGTACGCGACTGCCCACATGCGTCATTGTGCGCGCGAGGAAGCCATTAAACCTGCTTCGATTAAGAAACGGATGCGTTAATGAGAAGGAAAAAGAAGGTTCCGCGGGCGGTGAAAGAAAGAGAGAGAGAGAGAGCATAAGCGAGATTTCCACATGCGCGCAGACGCAGCTCGCGCCCTGATTTTTCAAATCCGATCCCTGGGAAGAGAGTCGTTTATATGGAAGCGCGAGAGGTATGTATATAGGCTCGAGCTGCTAATCGGACGCTTGTTATTATGATAATTAGAGGCGTTTTTATTGTGGGCTTATGCGCGCGCGCAACGCAACGCAATCGCCGTTGTGCGCGTAACCTTTTGTATTTTTGCTTGGGTTTTGTTGTTGTTGTCGTTGTTGTTATTGTTGTTGTTTTGTAGTTGGTGGTGCCGATTGGGCCTTGTACAGGAGAAAAATTATTGTTGTTGGAATTGCAAAAGGAGAAAAACTCTGAAATGTATCTTATTTTTTATTTTTTTGTCAGTTCACGATTTGCCTTTTCACTTTTTCTAGCGAGTACTCCACTGCGCGTAAAACTGTGAGACCTCGTTGTGCTGTGCGCGAGTTGTACTGAAAAATGAATTCACTGAGTGAGTTCATTGAGGTAGTATTCAACTGAATATTTATCAATTAGCAAATTCTTTATTTTAAAAAATTTAGTTTTACAATTATTTAAATAACAATGCATACAGTAAATAGTGTTGAAATTCACTTTCCGATGGCTGATTTCATCGAAGAATTAGATTATTATTAAAAATGTCTTTTGCTCACAGCAAAATTTTAAATTCTTATAAAACTAATAATAAAAAATCAGGTTAAAAACTTATGAAACGAAAAAATGTAATTCTTTACTTTTATAAGTTTTTAATCCTATCTCTTTTATTATAAATATAAATAAGCTCTTATATAAATTGAAAACCTAGTTGGAAAAGACATTTTTAATGAAATACAATCAGTCATCGAGGAATGGTTTTGGCACATGGCATCTTTCATCTCTTAGAATGTATTTATCATTCTCCAAATAACAATAAAAATTGCATAAAAATACAGGCTTGAAGTAAAATATTTTAAAAGAAAGACGTTATTAAGAATTGATTCAAATTAGTAGAATACCCCACACTAATATTTATGTAAAGTCCCCTAAAACTCAGAAGACTTCGACTCTCTAAATCTATAATAGCGAAAAATTTACTATTTGTCATAGTTAAATAATATTAACTTCCCAAATAGTGAAATTTTTCACTATTTACAGTAGTACAAAAAATATCATTTTACAAATTAGTGAATAATTCACTAATTAATAATTTTACTAATTGATAGCTGGGTGCATTATAAAAATTATAATTCGCTATAGTACGTAGTGGATAGTCACTGTTTATGAAATGAGTTATCATTTTGCTCATTTCATTGCGTTTACTATCGAATTAGAAAATATTTACTGATTCAAACAGTAGAAAGTATTTGCTTTAAATAATCACTGGAACACTAACTATCTAATACCTAATCATTATAGCTAAAGGTGAAGTTGAAAAATTATGAAAATTTACTATTTTTTCAATGAGTGAAATTTTCGGTACTTATACATCTCTAACATTCGCGAAATTAACTATTCCAGTGGAGAATCTGCCACCCAGAAAAAGTGAAATTTTATGGACTTAATCGTTTTGCAGCATGAGAAAAATTTACTAGGGCCACACACTATTTTGAGTAATGTACTAGCAACATTGATGATAGTGTATTTTCACTATTTCAGCTAATATATATTGCTACCTAAACATTATTTTTATTCACTATTTGCAATGTTTATATTCACCATTTGCAATGTTCATATTTACTATTTTACGTAGTCCTTCTACACTTTTTCCATTGGTTCATTATTTTAACCTGTTTAAACTGTGCTTATTCACTAGTTGACAGTTGCACCATTACAACTTTTTCAAATTGTTAATATGGACTAAAAAAACAGTGAATTTTCACTGTTTTAGATTTAGAGAGTACAATCCAGAAAATAATTCATTCTCCCAAACTCAGCGGCACAGCAACGCCACCCAAAAAATCTCCCCCCAACCCACCTCCCACCGTCGCACCAACGCCGTAATCCTCCCATCCACGGCAACGTCGCCTCTCGCTCTCCTCCTCACCCACATGTATGAAACAATAGAAGAAAAGCACCGGCTCTCTCGTCACCTACCAACGAAGCCCAAACGCTCATCTCACCGCGACGATCAAACGGAGATCGAGAGAGGGACACGCGCGCCGCATATAACGACAGCCTCGCGCGCGATCGAGTTATATTACATGCCTCTCAATCTGCCCTCTTAAAACAAGGATGATGCGCTTCGCAATGACTCGTCGCTGACGACCTTGTGTCCGGCAATATTCAACGCCGGTCCGCGTATATATCCGAGAGTGCGCCGCAGTGCGGCTTTTGTGAAGTTCCCCCTCGTCGCCGTGTATAGCGGTAACGAATGTTAAAGAGCTGCTATAAGAGAGCGCGCGATATACATGTATATATACGCGTACATTCTCGATTAATCATATCGCACAGCCGCCTCGAGCGGGCGTGATTTTCTTTTACGACACGGGCACGCTTTTGTTTTTCATCGGTTCGCGCGTTGCGTCTTTCTCCCGGCTCCTCAGATCGGGTGCGGTGCTCACGAATTATTTTTTCGTTGTAGAGTCGTAGGTGTGCACTCGACGAGTTTCCGATCGAGTTGGATGCGGTGATGGGGGTTCGGAATCGCGGCTACTTGACGAGAAAGAGAATATTCTAGTGTGTTGCCGTTGCTCTCGCGGAGCGATAATTCAAGCGATTTTAATGCCATGTGTTCGAATAAATCTGGCGGCTGTCAAAAGCTCGTAAACATTTAGCCATTAAAATCGTGATTTGTTATTTAGGCCTTCTTCGCGCTCCCCCCCGACGCTTATAATAGGAACGCGCGCGCGCGCGCGCGCGGTACGAGCGACGCCCTGACACTTTTTTTTTACCCTGAGAAAATTAGTAGAAGTTGAGAGAGAGAGAGACTCTTTGTTTTTCAATTGTATAGTCTTATTGCATGCATTAAGTAATGTTACTCATTTCGTAAAATATGGTGGAACTATCATAATAACATCATAATTTATGATGAGTGTTATTGTAACATAATATTATCAGAACTGATCATATTATGCTACAATGATCATATTATAATCGTAACTGATTATATATTATGTTATCATAACCATATTATTATCATAATTGATCATATTATGTTGCCACAACATAACTGACCATAATATGTTGTATTACTATAGCGTAACTGGTCATATTTTGTACTATTGGGAACAGGGTTTAACTTTAATTATAATATAGGCTATATTACCCTGGTAGAAATTTTATTACACAATATGGCGGAGCTATATCATCATAATTTACCTAGTAGAAACTTAACGATAAATTAGCTAATTTCGTTATAAATTAGCTAATTCATAATGAAATTAGCTAATTTATCGTTAAGTTTCTATTGGGGTCATGACAAGTGTTATTGTATGACATTATAATTATAACTGATGATATTATATTGCTATAACATAATTGATTGTATTTTATACTAATGGGAGTAGAGTTTATAATTAAGTTATAGGCTACATTATGATCATTCAACACAAAATACAGCATACAATCATCATAAATCCGATTTATTTTCTACTCGGACGCCAGATTTGTTGTTACTGCTTGGAGAATCTACAGACCATGAATTTCCAGGTGCGTCAAAGAGTCGAAACTCTTTAATTACATCCGCGACGCGTCGCTTACATCGAACACCGATAAATAAACGCGTAAGTCGTTTGCGTAAAAAAATGTATCGCGTCGTCGAGCGCAGCGCAAATGGAGACGATAAATAAAAAATTGTCGCGAAAAAAAAAAAATAAAAAGCCTCTCCCGAATGTTACACTCGCGTATACACATTAAACGACTTACAAATGATCCGTCAATAAAGTCCGGCAGTCCACAAATTTTTACGCCGCGCCGTAAATCATCGCGGGGAAATGGAGGCTGCGGGGCGTATACCTCCGTAATTTACGCACGGCCCGTTAATTTGACAAGCCGTGACACACCTCGAAGCAGCCGCGACACGCACTCGCGTGTAAGTACACGAGAAAGAGAAAGAGAGACGACGCGCCGTCTTTTATTCTTTTCGCTGTCGAGCCGTCTTTCGCTCTCGCGAACTTTTTCTCTCTCTCTCTCTCTCGGCACAGATGAGAAGCGAAAATACACTCGAGGCGACGACGATACACTTAATATACCGTCCCGCGATTACATCCGCAATTTTTTTCAATCAACGACAGTTTAAAACTTCTTCGTTCTCTCTCTCTCTCTTTCTCTCGCTTATCTGCGTCGTCTTCTCGCTGGCTGTTATCGCGAGTCAATTTTCGGAAATTTATAAAACTAAGCGCGTAATCGCGCGTATCTTATACACGTTACATTAGAGACGACGGGATGCGCGACGCGAAGAGACCGATGCGCTGGACCGTGGATTTGGCTTTTTTAATTAACGATAAGGCGCGCGCGCGCGCGCGATTGTGAGTGTGTGTCGAGTCACGCGTTTTCTTGTTAATCGCGCTTTGACCGGAATATGTATAGACATATATACGTATACATGTGTATTACGAGTCGAGGGTCATAAGCGTTTACTTGATAACGCACTGTATTACTCTGCGCTGCGGCTCGGAGCGATGAAACGGCTGATCTACAAAATAACGTACACGTGTATATACGTAACTTTCACTTTTCTTGCACTTGTAACCCGATGATTTTCAATTTCTTGCGGGCCGCGAGGCGAACGGGAAAATTTTTTCTGGCTTAGGTATATATACACGAGAGCTCGAATTCTTGTAATTGATGAGACGGCGCTTTGTGCGCAGCGCGTATATAATCTCTCCTGGACGGCGTCGAGAGCGTTATAATCGTGAATATTCGGCGCAGCGCGGATTGTCTATAACAGTTCGATTGAGCTCGGAAGCGAAAATAAATTTCGATGCGCGCCGCGCGTTGCGTCATTTCTGCCGCGCGGGAGGTTTTTTGCCTCATCGACGCGACCGCCGTGTCCTATTGTGGACTAAGGGGGTCAATCAAATATTCAAATTTCGCGCCGTAATTCGGCGCGGTGCGGGCGACGAAAAAGAAAACAGCTGATCCGCGTATATATAAGGAAACCGATCGTTATTGAAATGGAACTATATACAACTCTGTTACATAACGATTTATCGCGTTCTATAAAGTTTTAAATTTATACACTTTAATATAATGCGGTGTACCCGACGAGAAAAAACGAACTCTGATTAACGCGCTTTCGCTCGCGGTGCATACGCGCTCGAAGCTTTTTGCCTCGATTGCGCGCATTAACGGCGTTCTTAAAACTTCGTTTAAAATGATACATCACCCCGCGGTAATTAACCTGCAACTCGTGATTTATCGCCCCCCTCGAAATCCCCGGCCCTCGTTCGAATTACGCAGAAATCGCGTTTTGGCGGGAAATTCAAATTTTCAAAACGTTCGAATCGCGCTCGACTCCGCGTCGTCTCGTCCCAGTCGATCAGCGCGCGCTTCAGATAAGCTCCGCGCACGCGAATCCTTATCGCAGCCTCTCCGCCGCTCTTTCTCCGTCGATCGAGCCGAAAGCTCAGCGTTATGTAGGCTCCATGCGGATGTAACGTGATACAGATTTTCTTCGGCCTTCGCAGTGAATCGTCTAATTGATGTCGCTCCACTTTCCGGCTGCAGCGCTCCCACTCTCCGCGCAGCCGCGAAGCGACTCGCATCCGACGGCGCAGCGGCAGACGTTAAAAATTTGCTGCTCGCTCGCAAAGCGCAATGTTGGCCGCGCGCGAGACGCTCGAAATTGTCGTAATACTAATTCGTCTCGAAAGCTTTTCGAGGAGTGTATATACGTAATATTATATATACGCGGCTTTATCAGCGTCACGACGACACGGAAAAGCCGTTATATACGCGCACGAGTCCGATAATAATTAAGGGTTTGTCCACACACACACACACACACACACACACATATATATACATTTACACATATATATAAAGAGTAGATTCCTCGGAGCTGTGTACTATATGGTTAGGCGCCAAAGCGACGCGAGCAAACTGTCTTTATCTCTCGTATATGACAGATAGCGCGCTTGTATTAGATGTCTCGAAAAGTTCTTTACCCCGGCGCGTAAACTACGTTCGCCACTTATTCTTCCTATCTATCTGACCCACATTACATCTCATAGAGCGCGCGAGTGAGAGGCTGATAAAGAATCCGAGAGATTCCTATGTGTAATACAGCGAGAAGGAAAAAAACGAAGGCACGAGGTTACTCATGGCGCGATTTTCCATGTTATATACGAGGCCCAGGACGAGACTCGATATCTCGGATTATATATATACGTCCGTGCGCGACGAAAAAATTCCCGAAAGGTACAATTCGTGAAGCCGTGCGTACTTGAAAAAAAAAAATGTTTTTTCCTCTCTCTCTCTCTCTCTGTCCCGAGAAAGCTCCGCCTCCTCCTCGGCGTTTTATGCGCCTAAATCATTTCTCGAAAGAGCTATTTAGGCCTTTTTACGGCGTTTAACGGCCGTTGCCGCCGCTCCGTGAAGCGAGAGAAGGAGACGAGCGTCTCTCTCTCTCTCTCTTTTAGAGGAGAAGGTGTCTCGCCTCTCTTAAATTACCCTCGTTACTCGCGACGCTATACAGCTGTATACTTCGGATGTATAATGCGTGTACGCGATTTTCCATATATATATATATATATATATATATATAGGTGATTCTCTGTGAAACTTAAATTTTTTTCCAACAACGTCAAATCACTTCAACTTGATGAAACGCACTTCCCTGAATTTTTTCAGATTTATGCAGAATTTTAGCATAAAATTTATTATAAAAATTCAATATTTTCGCTGACTTTTAGCTTGGAAACGAAGCGAAATTAAGAAAAATCTCAAGAATACTTTTTGTCTTAGAATTTTTTTACCATTTAAATCAGACGGGAAATCCAATTTTTTATTTTTGACAAGTGATTTTTTTATTTTTAGCTTATCAGAGTAGCTCCATCTGGATCTAGGAGTTTCGCAGGCACTTTTCTACTGAAAAAAGGTATCTTCAGGAATTTTTTGGTAGTCGTAGACCCGAGCGAACTTTTACTTTTGCAACTATTAAGGCATAAACGTATTATAACATAGTTGCAATATATATATATATGAATTTTACAGTCTTTTTTCTTTAAACTAGACAACATTTTCTTAAAAAACTCCTATCCATGTCTACAGTGAAAAATGCTTCCCTGAGAAGCTATGCATTTTTGAAAATCAGCGAAAAATGCAAAAAAAACTTGATTTCGCCAACTTTGACCTCCTGTACAGCTCAGAGAACAATCGATGCGAAAAATCTGAAAAAAATCAGGGAAGTCTATTTCACGAAGTTGCAGTGATTTAACATGGTTGGAGAAAAATTTAAATTTTGATCGGTCACAGAGAATCATCCATATACACACACACATATATATATATACATATATAGCGCAGCGACGAGAGATGCAGTGTGTGGCAAGTCGCACGTGCGGATCGCGTTGTCGGCTGTACGCGCGTGTTGCGAAAATTTTGCAAAAAGAAAGAGAGAAAAAAAAATGGAAAGAGCGCCAAGCGCCGCGATATATTCCGCTCGATGCAGGGGGGAACGTTACGTTATGACATCGTTTGCTTCGCGTGTGCGTTATGAATACGAGGATTATTATTACGCGCGAGCGCGTGGCTCTCGTGAATATTTCATGAGAGGCGCGTGCGCGCAGTTTTGCGTTTTTTTCTGGGGGAGGGGGGGGGGATTTCGAATTTTCGGAGAGACAATAGGAGATGCGAGAGATTCTTGGAGTGCAAATGTGTCGTTGATTTTATAAGTTTTTTTTTTGAGGAGGAGGGATGTTAAAAAGTTTCGGAAGATCGTGAGCTTTTTTGGGGTTTGGTATTTTCAACGGGGTAATGGTATTTCGAAAGGAAAAGAAAATTGTGAAAAATTGAATGCGATATTTCTGAATATAATGAATCTGTGATGATTATGCTCGAACGTACCTACATAGAGATTGCGTTATGCACTGCAAAGGCTAATTAAAACTGAATAATCTTGGTAAAATGCGGCTTTAAATGTTTATACGTTGAATATATAGATTTCGAAGTGCTAGACCATGCTTTTTTTTTCAACACTCAGTTACACTGTCTTGTAGCTATGCGCATTAAAAAAAAACAATCTACTATTGTACAACAGGAGAGAAGGCCATGATAATCTAAAAAGTGGACGTTTACAAACTCCTTCGGATGAATTTTCAGAGAACGACTGCTATAAATGGAATATCATTGAAAAAATACGCGTGTAACGGACGTTGCCAGTAGACTTTCCAACGCTTTTTCCAGCGCATCTCGAAAATTTACTCTTCAAAGCCTGCTGAGACGGAAAAAGGCAAGGAAAGACTGCGAGTGAATAACGACTATTGTTGCACTGCATTATCGCACCCATCCATCCATCAGATTCCCTACCGCGTGTATACACGTGTATACACACAAACCGAATTTCCATGGTATACACAATATATATATACTTTATCCACGCTTGCATTATATACCTATATATATTGCGCTCGGGGATGGGATGAGCATATATATATAGTTGAGAGCGCGGCTTGAGAAAAGTAAAAGCCAAATAGCACGTGCGAACTCGTTGCGAAAATTCAACTCGCCTGGGCGATGAGAATGAAAATCAGAGTCGACTTACTTTGCGCGAGCGCGCGGCGCAAAATTGCGTCAGAGCCTGAAAGGAGACGGCGACGACGGTCGTCGTCGTCGTCGTCGTCGTCGTCCGCGGATGTAGCTTACATTATTCGCCGCGCGGCTAAGTAGATAAATGTCGGTTTCCTCGCGTCCCACAAAATCGTGGCGTGTACGTCGGTGGATTTTCGTGCGGCTCTCGCTTCTATATATATATGCGTATACGTATAGACATGTAGAATTTCAAAAAATTAAATCAATTTTCTTTGGTCCAGAATTCGAAAAAAATTTTTTTAAGCTAGAACTTTCGGACCAATGGGACTTTCTTCTGTAAGCCAAAAGATGATAAAAATGATGAGGAACATGGAAATATAGAACATGTAAATTTAACATGGGGAGGCGCATGGAGGAGAAAGAAAAAATTGGCTATTCGGATTTTTATTATTTTTCTTGTTTTTAAACGGACGTAGCTTTTGATCAGAACGTCGAATCTTTGTATATTTTTTTTAAATTAAGGCTGATCGATAAAAATACTTTATTGTGGTCATCATTTTTTGTAGAAAAAAATGTAAAATGGCTCAGAAATATGGTTACTATAGTAACTTTTTCCATGTTCCCCTGCATTTTTGACTATTTCGGGTTAGAGAAGAAAGTCTGAGCGGACCGAAACATCTAGCATTAAAAAAATATTGTCGATTTCTAAACCAAAGAAAAGTGCATTCATTTTTTAAAATTCGACACATACGTTATATGTCGAATTTTCCTAAAAATTTACAGTCTTCGGGGGTCCAGAAATCGAAAGTTTTTTTTTCTAAAGCTAGAGGTTTCGTACCGGTCAGACTTTCTGGTAACCATGTTTTTGAACCATTTTACGTTTTTTTATAAAAAATGAATGCGTGAAAGCACTGGAACAGTTACAACTACGTATGTTCCCGAGGCACAAATAAAATTTCGAATTGCACTAAAATCAAGTACAGAAAAAAAGCTTTAATTAAAAAAAAAGAATATACCAAGCAAATAAATAAATAAATAAAAACCCGAATAGCCGATTTTCTCTTTTGTCACCCCTCACAATGTTAAATTTTCATATTCCATGTTTCCCACGTTCCCCAGCAGTTTTTATCGTCTCTTGACTTACCGAAGAAAGTCCGATCGGTACCGAAATCTCAACCTTAAAAAACAAATCAATTGCATACATTTTCAGGAGAATCCCACGTATATTCCAGGAAAGCAAAGACCTTATACGTCCCGCGTAACATCTGGCGTGAATTTCGCATTCCGGCGCGAAAAATTGAAAAATTCGAGCATTCACGCGCTTTGTTTCCCAGTCTATTCGTACACACACGGCTCTCAGCCTGTTATTTTCCTTTTCATATATTTTTCCTTTGTTATAAGGGGTCGTGCGCGCGCGCGCGCAATAAAAATCGCCGTTGGCCTTAATACGATGTTTAGAGAGAGACAGAGAGAGAGAGAGAGACCGGCGCGTGAAAATTGCGACGCTATAAGTCGTCGTGTGTCTGCGGTTCTCGGAGAGGCTAAACCGAGCTGTACGCGCTTCGAGGAATTGTTTTTCTTTCGATGCCGTGTGGCTTCGTCAAAAAGTGAATTCTCCACTCTCGCCTCTCTCGTCTCGTCGCGGCGTCGTCGTCGCGAGAAAAGCGCGTACGCAGCGCGGTACGCGTATATGTATATACATATATACATATATATATATATATATATATATATATAGTATAATGCGCAGACGCCGATTTCGTAACCGATCGCCGCGTGCGCGCGCAAAAACCCCATTCAGCTAAAACCATTCTCGCATCGACGCACAGCGAAATGCACTCTCAGCTCTACCCGAGAGCGTCTCTCTCTCTCTCTCTCTCTTTCTCGGATAAGAGGTGTATACATGTATATAGACAGAAGAGCGGACGAGAGTGAGAGAGAAAAAAAAGCTACAGCTATATAACAGACACTGCGTGTACATCGCGTAAGCGCGGCTGCTGCTGCTGGCGCTGCTCGTAAAATATTCGCTTGGCGTATAGTAGCAGTATATATAGATAGATATATATATATAGTAAAGACCGAGTAGAGCGACGAGTACACAGTAAGCGGCTGCGCGCCGCTATACACGAGAAAGGAAGAGAGGATGATCTAGGCCAGTGGAAAAGGAAAGTGAGCGCTGCCGCCGCCGCCGTCTAGTGCTGCGGGCTGCTGCACATAGGTAATAGCCGCGTTATTATGCAATAATTACCATCATCGCCGGGGCTCCCAACGCCGTCATTGTCATTATCGTCGATTCGCCGCGAGCGCCGCTACGGCATCAGCGGCGGAGGCGAAATCGGCCGATCGCGACACTGCTTTTCTCTGCGGTGTATAGTGCAGCTCGCGGGGAGCTACGACTTTTTTTTCTCTGTCTCTCTCTCTCTCGCTTCTAATACACTAGCGGAGAGAAGGAGCGAACGGCTCGCTCGTCGTCGTCGGAGACGGATAGGACAGCGCGGGCGTTGGTGTCGTGGTTTTTTTCGGAATATGCCCGGTCGAGCGCGACGATCGGCGGCCGATCGGTATATAATGGAAAATCGATTTCACTTTCGCGATCGATGATGGATACGAGACACTTGAGAGAGAGAGATATTGCGGAAAACGATAGCGAAGAGATTTTCTATATCAATTTAGGATTACGATCGACGATCGGCTTATTGTGACACTTGCCGATCTTATATCTTTGAAAAAATCTGAGAAAATCGGTATAGACGCGTACAGCGGGTGGGAAAAATCGATTTCCACGGGACTAGACAGAAAAATTCTCGACGATCGTGATGCCGGGAAATCGCTCGCGAAGTATGTAACAAGACAACAAAGGCGATGAGTCGCGCGCGTATCTATAACTATGTGTATACACGGCTCGTCCTTGCGGCCGTTGGAATCCAGGAAGCTCCGATGTCCTGTACACGCGCTCAAGAGATGCGGCCTTTTATTTCCGTTTTACGCAAGACGCGCTGCACTCCGTAAACGCCGCGTCTGATACATCGTTGCGGAGATCGACTTTTTTGTTTTCTTCGAAGAATTGAGAAATTCTTGGAGTCCTTTTTCTCTGCGGCCGATTTATACAGATCGGCGAGTCGTGACTCATCCCTTGCGCAAACGCCGGCGCGTCCGCGTATCCGGAGAAGGGAAAATCTCTCGACGAGCCCTTCGATCACCTTCGCGTTTATGTGTTTCCGAGATACGTATTAACGTGTATGTATACGTGTATGTGTACAGAGAAGTGGAAAGCCACGTCAGGTGACCATGAATTGATAGATTTTAAAACGCTCGCGTTTACCGCCTGCAATGGATACGCAAGAATAATAATCGTAGCGCACGTTCCGTTATATTGTTTATATTCAATGCATACGTTATACACACACACCCTCTCGTTATCGCGGTTTTTCTCAATGTCGCGCGATCGAAGCTCGATCTCGATCGTCGTCGTGAGATTTGCGCTTATAAAAGCAGCGGCTGAGCATAAGAGAGAGAGAGAAAGAGAGAGAGAGAGAGAGAGAGAGAGAGAGAGAGAAATCCGTACTCTCTAAATCTACAACAGTGAAAAATTTACTATTTCTCATAGTTAAATAATATTAACCTTCCAAATAGTGAAATTTTTCACTATTTACACGTTGTACAAAAAATATCAATTTACAAATTAGTGATTATTCACTAATTAATACGGTGCATTGTTGTAAAAATTATAATTCGCTATAGTACGTAGTGAATAGTCACTGTTTATGAAATGAGTTATCGTTTTGTTCATTTCATTGCGTTTACCATGGAATTAGTAAATATTTACTTATTTGAACAATAGAAAGTATTTTCTTTAAATTGTCACTAGAACACTGATTATATCCAGAACATAATCGCTTTAGCAAAAGGTGAACTTGAAAAATTATGAAAATTTACTATTTTTTCAATTAGTCATAATGACTATTAAGAGAAGTGAAATTTTCAGTACTTATACATTTTTAACATCTGAGAAATTTACTATTCAAGTGGAGAATCCGCCACCCAGAAAAAGTGAAATTTTATGAACGTAATCGTTTGGCGACATAAGAAAAATTTACTATTTAATCAGCTAAGAATAAACTTGTAGAATAAGAGAAAATTTATGTCCCCTTTAACCTCCTGTTACTAGGGCTACACACTATTTTGAGTAATGCAACATTGTAGGGCGGGAGGGGGGCTAATAATTTTATTCACTATTTGCAATGTTCATATTTACAATTCTGGGTAGTCCTTTTACACTTTTTCCATTGGCTCATTTTTTAACCTGTTTAAACCGTGACTATTCACTAGTTCACAGTTGCACCATTATACATTTTTCAAATCGTTAATATGGACCAAAAAACAGTGAATTTTCACTGATTCAGATTTATAGAGTACAGAACAGACAACACGGAGTGTGTGCTCGAGCTGTCTCGCGCTGCTCGTCTGTATCTACTGACCAGTAATATTTTCTCTCCCGTCTCGGTCTGTACAAGCCTCTGCGTCTCGGGTTAAAAATACAAGTAGGTAAATATTTTCCCTTTGTGTGGTCTTGTGCACTGCCGTAAAACGTGCGCTGAGATATTTTTTTGTCAGCATCCCCGGAGTAGGTCACAGCACTCACACCTATTTATCGGAAAAACTACAAAGCTCTGCGCTGAGCCGTACACGTATACACACAATTTTCCTTTCCCCCATGCGCGTATCCTCGGCCGCTGCAACCTCGGTTTTTCCATACAGCCTCTAGTGGCAAAAACGCCTCGCCTCACTCGACAATAGACCATCGCTCGCTCCTTCCCTCTCGCGCGCGTTAATATATGTATATACGTATACTTGTCCATTCTTCCCTCGTTATCCGCCTGTTTACTATACATATGCAAATACTCGTTTGTCTGTGTGTGGTATAGTGCATACATAGGTATACACGCATAGCGATCGGTGCTTCAGACTCGGGGATAATCGCGCAGCAGAGTCGTATAGAGTATCTCGCTCAGCGGCAGCAGTGGAGCTAGTTAAACAGCGTAAATAAGTCCGCTCGGGAATTTATTGCCCCTCCGCGATCCGCTCGACCGATAATCGTCGCCCCGACGTGCACATACGTATATAGCGTCTGTGCGCAGCGCGTATGGGAAAACGCCGTTTATATCGGTATATATGTACACACACACGTGGGACGCGACCGTTATTCATTGTAATTAAGCGCCGCGTGCGCTGATCTTGCGAGCGTACATATATATATATCTTTCTGCGTATGTATACGTGTATTTTATGTGTGTATATGTATAAGGGAAAATCTGTGGAATTGTAGTTTGGTTTTTTGGACGGCAATGTTCGAGTGCGGATAAGGAATCCCTGGTAGAAACTTGACGATAAATTAGCTAATTTCGTTATAAATCAGCTGATACATAACGAAATTAGCTAATTTATAGTCAAGTTTCTACCAGGGATAATGTGGTTGAATCTACCGATTTATCTTACTTCTGTATTTTGACGATAAATTAGCTAATTTCGTTATAAATTAGCTGATTCATAACGAAATTAGCTAATTTATCGTCAAGTTTCTACCAGGGATAATGCGGTTGAATCTACCGATTTTTCTTTCTTCTGTAGTTTGAAAAAACACAACGTTTCTTAATTTTTTTTAACTTCACGATTCTTTCCCCATAAATATGCACGTGTGTAATCAACACTTGTTTCTAGGGGGCGTCGCGTCCACTGAATTTTTTTTTTCATGAGAGGTGGCTCTTCTCGCGGGGTCGACTTTGATTTAAAGCGAGAAAATTAGAAGCGAGCGCACGTACACGCGCACATTTATATGTATATATATACAGCTATATGCGCGTTTTCGAGCGGCGCTGCACAGACGCGGTTGAATAAACGCGAGAGACTATCCTTCTCGGTTACGCAACACTTACATACGGATGATAAATCCTTTGCATATTCAGTGTTCTCGCATTCTCGTCGCGCGCGCGAGAGAGAAAGAGACGCATTTCGTTTATTTATCGCCTGACCGATTGGGGCTTTGTGTCGGCTTGAAATCGAAGCACACGAGAGGATTTGCGAACAACCGATCGCTATCTTCGGAATAATCCTTTTTCCGCGTAGGCACTGCGTGTAACGACAACTGAATTTACTGCGCTTTTTTCATGCACAACCGCGGCTTTGCAGAAGTGGCGATGGAAAATCGACGGAGCGAAATTTCGTGTTCGGCTAAATTTGAAAATTGTTTTTATTTTCAGATTGCATGAATGCACGAACCTGAAAACTTCTGTATAGAAGTACCAATTTTTTGAGAAAACGTAGAAAATTATCCTTTTTTATATTTAAGATTATAACCTTGTTAAGTGTGCATTGCCAAGAAAAACTACAAAGAGCATTGAAATTAAATTCTCGCAACAGAAAACTAAAAGGAAAAAAGAAACAAAGAAATCGTCGTCCAGCCCCCATAAAAAATTAACTATACACAAGAAGCAAAAAACTACGAACTTTCCTCAAATTTAGAAAAAAAAAGCATTAATATAGTCAATCTCCACGTCAGGCTCTTCCCCGAACGATTAATCGTCCGTAAACACAAAACTGCAAACACACCGTAACTACTGCACTCGACTCTATCCAACTATCATAAATAAATTTTGTCAAATTTAATCATCGTATTCTCGCGCGCTCTCGAGTCTATACACACTTATTTTTATCGACTTTTACGCTCTCCACGCGCCGCCGTCGTCGTGTTTCCCGCGGCAGCTCAATTACTTAACGCTCGCTCTCGCGGCGCACTCGCGTGAAGTTTGAGGAACGAAATCCCCGCGCCGACTTTCCCTACCTGGAAAATGTCAAGCCAATAAATTCCTCCGATTATCGTTCCCCCTGTCTCTCCCGGCGATTCGCGCATTATACATATAACCTATATATATATATACATAACTCGCGGCCGAGCGACTTATAGCCGCGGACAGATCCGTCATCGATCATAATCTCCGCGTACATACATACGCAAATCGGCTCGGAAAAATTTTTCGTAGTTCACTCGAGGAATCCGTACCCCGTGTGTATAATACGCATATATAGCGCGAAACGCGCGTATGTAGGCCAGTATGCGGCGCGAAAAGTCGCGCGCGCGCGCGGCACCTTTTTTTTCTTCTCTGTACTCCCCTTTTCCGCGAGCACCTCCTTTTTTGCTCGCAAGCGCGCCATAGCGACTCTTATACGGGCGTCTCGCGCGCTCGCGCTTGGGAGAGCAAAAAGAAAAAAAGAAAAAAGGAAAAAATTGAGGAAAAAAAACGTCCCCTCGCTCGCGCGCTTATAATAACGACTTATAACTCACACTTGTGCGTATGTGTGTGTATATATATATATGTATATACGCCCGAGAGAGAGCCTACGCACTCTCCATGAATTATTTACTCTGCTCTTAGAATCTATTAGACGAACGAGTCTCCGGACTCCACGCGTATATATCTGTCTGTCTATATATACGGGTGTATATACGTATACGCGCGAGCGCAGTGTCTATATAGGTGTAACGCGCGCAGCCCAGGAACGTATATCTATATATGTGTGTGTGTGTGTGTATAAGATGTCGTACCTGCGCGCGAAGGACGGCACGCGGCGTCGGTTCGATCATAAACCAGCGAAAACGAAAGGGAATATCGCTATTTTAATGACCCAGAGAGGCGAGTCGCTGCTGCCGCTGCCTCTGTATACGTATGTATAGATATATACGTGTGTAGCGCTGCAGCGCGGCGCGCATGTGAAAATGAAAGTATATGCGTGCGCGCGGCTCGTCGGGGATTTTCTTCGAGATTTTTTACCTCACGGCAATGTGCGCTGCTGTTGCCGCTGCTGTTGTGGCGCGTAATAAAAGTGCGTTGATTCGAGCATTGAATTTACAACGGCGACGATTGAATGGAATGAAAATTGAAAGGAATTATTTTTCGGCCTCGACGGTGCTTTATTCAATTCTGGATCGAAGCAATGTAACGGCCGCGTGAACGTGTGCGAGTACTATACATATCGATGTAGACATGTCCGTGTATACATACACGTATATAGACGTGTGTATAAAAGTGTAAAAGCGCGCGAGGGTTAAATTTAGAATTAGATATTAAATCGCACTTAATTAGCATAACTCGTAGTAAAGTGTCGTTGCGGAGCGGTAGGTGCGCGCGTTCGTTAAAAATATTGCGCGTATACGCGTGTGTGCGTATCAACATGTATTTGGAGCGAAGCTAACGACTTTATTACCTAATCCGCGCTTTATTTAACGCCGCGGAAAGGTTAATAAACATGCGCGCGGTCGATCTGGAGGGAAGAAAGAAAATACCTGTATAAAACGCGCGCTCGCGTTGAAGGGGAAAAAAAAATTTATCTATATACGCGTATACGCATGCCGCAATTTTCTTTCAATCGCGTGTATTTCAATTCCGCGGGAAATTCATTTCGCGCGCGCGGAATGCGAGCTCCCGATGCGGAATCGCGAGAGGTGGGAGGGGATTTGGAATTTAATTAAGATTCAAATTTCGCGCCATTATTACGGGAGGAGGAAAAAACGAGGTAATTCGCACTTGCGAACGAGATAGGCGGTGGAAATTAAATTATACGACGAGAGATGTTGTTACGCCTTGTACGAAGTGAGAATGTATATCTGTGATTTTACGAAAGTTTCGAGATTATGCTTTTAGTGACAAAAATCTAGTTATTTACAATTAAAGGTTTCGAATTCTGCATTCCGTTACAGGTATACACAGTTCCCAGACGAAATAATTGTTTCCCAACCTCATCAGATCCACTGACATACCCAAACATTTTCCACCGCGTCACCGCGCAGTCGGTAAAAATGCATCGCGAAACCCCCTAAAAAAAAATTTTTTTTCTTCAAAAATACAAAGCCCCCCGCATTACAAACGACAGATCCTTGCGTAACGCGCGGCGACCGTACAATCGCATGTATATCGCGCACTTTCACGTAATTTGATTTCTTGCATTATCAGTCACAAGCCAATAACTCCCGTTTCCATCGTCGCGCGCATTACGCCGCGAAATTCGAATTTTTACTCGACCACATATCTCACACCTCCTTCCGCGGGGCTCCTCCGCGCGCCCAACAAAAAACTCTTATCAGTCCGCGCGTACACGTAAAAAGGGAATCGATCTCGCGAACGCGGAAAAAAAAGTCCGTTCCCCCCCGCGGCTCTCGCGCATTTCCGAGCCCACGTATATATACATAAACTCCGGTGTATAGACACCGCAGCTCCTTGCGAAAGAGAACGTCTCGCAGCAGCAAAGATCCTTCAGCATCGGAAACGTCATATTGCTTTCCCGCTGCAGCGGCAGCAGCAGCTATTCGATAATTCTAATCCACAGTCGAAGCGTGGCTTGCTTTCTTGCAGCGCAGTGACCTGATTCCTGCGCGCTCTATGCCGTGAGTAAGAGTGTTCTCTCTATCTCCGTCTCTCTCTCTCTCTCTCTCTCGTTCAAGCTGCTGCATATACAGCGGAGAGGGAAAAGGCGGCGCGGCGGCGGAGTGAGAGGGAAAGAGAGAGAGACACGTAATAGGCCAGCGTCACGGTAATAGCTGGCGCGCGATATTATGGCACCGGCGTAATGCCATTCATTTGCCGAGTTAATGGGGGGAACGCGGCGCGCCGAGAGAGTCGAAAAAAAAAAAATAAAAGTGGGATCCGGGGGATGTGTCGTTGTTTTCTGCGCGTGGATATTCTTGGATCTCGCGCGACGAGCGCTTTCCCGCTGTTTAAAGCGCGCGCGAGATATATAGAGCGCGAGCGCGAGCTATGGGAATGTCGTGTTTTTCTTCGAGCTTGTACGGGACTTTTTTTTCGACTGCGCGCGCGTGTGAGAGAGACTAGACGTGTGTATACGTGTGAGCGCGTGAGTGTGTGACCCAGTTTTCGAGAGCCGGGCTTTGTGCATTTCGTGCGCGATGTGGTTTGATATATTAGATATAGAAGCCGAGAGCTACGCGCTCGGAGGCTTAGTTTGCATGTGTTGTCGAAGCCGAGCAGCTTTTGTATTATTGCTTTCTTTTCGGCGAGCGGGTTTGTCGTCTATACGTTTTCGGCGCGATGCGGGCTTTTTTTCGCTTTTAGTCTCGGTCGACCCACATGTCGCGCGCACGACACACTTGCTTCTATGTGGGCGGTGAATTCGAAATTGTACATTAATTGAAATTTGAATTTCGCGCGCTTTGAGTCCGTATGGCGGAGGATATGGAGCGAGTGGATTGTTTGCGATGGGCAGTAAAGAGAAAATTACGAAAGATTACGCGTAAGGGTCGGATTTGTAGTCGTCACTCAATACTTCGACTTAAAACTCTGTATACTTCAATTCCTTGTTCCTTTTCATTCCTCTTGTCCATATGTCATTCTTTGCACATGGTATGTATATTCGCACAGCTCAAGGCTGTCAAAAATCGGTAAACAAGGTAATGCTCGTTATAACCTTCAATAATAGTTCATATTATTAAAATGACAATTTTTAACGTGAATGAAAATGTAGAGCAGGTAAGATTAAATATTACATGTACCAATTTATCAATCAAATTTTGTTTTTGTATTGTTAAAGGATAATTGAAACTTTTGCTTTAATTATTTTGTTTAGTACGTAACAATAGTAAAAGAAACTGACTTATAGCTTAATAATAACAATTATAAAGATTTGAAAGAAAAGTTTCTTAATACCTCTTACAATAAATATATATATTATTGAAATAATTAATCTTACCTGTTCTTCATTAACGCTCATGTTGAAAATTGCTAATTTATTAATTACTGATTTAATTAAAAATATTAAGTAATATCATGAAGGTAGTTATCATGAACACAAGTTTGTTTATCTATTTTCGAAAACAATGAGCTACATGGGAACCTAGATACCATGTGCGACTTGGACAAAAGAAACAAAATGGAACTAGGAATTGGAGTAAAGAATTCTAATTCTGAGTTTCAAGTATTGAGCGACGACTATAAATTTGACCCTCTGCTCTGCTGTACGAATAATATTTCTTTATCATGCCAAAACGGATATTATAAATCACTCGCTCCAGATTGTGGCGCGAAATTTGAATATTTTTTAAAATTATATTCAATCGAATGCTTACACTAGCCGAGACTAACATTTCATCAGAAAATAAATACACTTCCATCAGAGCCGCGACGCTTGAAAATTTCTCATGATAAACAGCGCTCGACGGTAAAATCAACTTTTTTCAAATTGCAAACTCGGTATATCGCCGCTTGCACACTCGACGGACTTAATCTATTCCGATGCCACGTCCGCCGTATATCCACTGACCGGACAGTCGTGATTTGTAATTTTCGATCTGCGAGAGAGAGAGAGAGGCTAATTAATTCGATTCATAACTCGACTGAAGCAGATAAAGAGTGAAAAGTAGCAAATTACAAGCGGCGCACATACAAAGACGATATCTCTGATAAATGGATAAAGCGAACTCGCGCGCACACTCGGACCTTTTTACTCCAATTAAGATACACACATACTCTCGACTCGATGTATACGATTCCCATGCAAATGTGTATATCGCGAGCTCAATTGCGCAATGACAAATTGCAAGCCCTCGTTTACATATATGATCAATTCTCCGAGAAAAATGCACTTTTCGGGAGTCCAAAAATCGAAAATTTTTTTTTAAAACTAGAAGTTTCGGACCGATCAGACTTTATTCTGTAAGCCGAAAGATTGTCAAAAATGCAGATGAACATGGAAAACATAGAACACGAGAATTTAACAGGGGGAGGTACATGGAGTAAAAAGAAAATCGGCTATTCGGATTTTTATTTAATGTTTTTTTTTGTAAACGAACGTAAGATGTGATCAGAGCATCGAATCTGAGCATATTTTTCTTTAAATTAAAACTCTCTTATTACACTTTATTTTAGTGCAATTTGAAATTTTATTTGTGCCTCGGAAATATTCGTAGTTGTTATTACTCCAGTATTTTTACGCATTAATTTGTTGTAAAAAAAACGTAAAATGGCTCAGAAATATGGTATTAGTAACTTTTCCCATGTTCCTCTGAATTTTTCACTATCTTTCAGCTTAAAGAAAAAAGTCTGATCGGTCCAAAACATCTAGCCTCAAAAATAAAATTTCGATTTCCGGACCCCCCGAAAAGTGCATTTTTCTAGAAGAATCGGTCGTGTACGCATATGCTCATCTATACAGTTACACGCCCGAAGTATTTTTCACGGATTGTCGGGGAAGAGAAACATTTCCAGAAACGCGTGTTACCCTGGGAAGAAAAACACACTTGTTCCCCTCGGGACGAGGCGAGAAAAATTTCGACGCGTGTGTTACACTCCGGAGCGACATGTGAGTACGTGTGTATACATATATACCGCGAGAACAGAGAGAGAGACAGAGAGGGAAAAACGAACGCCGGGTTATTAAGAGCTAATACACTGGAGGCTACACACACACACACCGACACTATACGGAGGCTTGTAATAAATCGTAAAACGGCTCTTTGGCACTTCGCAGCCACTTCAAAGTCGCGGCTATCCTCTATTTAGGTTATCCCACGTCTCGAGAAAGAGAGAGAGAGACAGAGAAAGATTGAGAGAGAGAGAAAGACGCGGCGCTTAGAATTTAGGTTAACCATATGGCGCATCGCGAGTCTTCCTTTTTCTTTTTCTCTATATCGCTCGCTCGCTCCCTTCCATCTGCGCGCGCTTTATAAAGCTGTAAGCTGCTGCTGCGCCTTTGCAGCGCGATGACTCAGAGCCGCGGGTAATTCGGTGCAATGAGCGTCTCTCTCTCTTTCGCTGTACTTACTTACACTCGCGCGCGAGATATTTTTTAATTGTCCTGTCTTTCTCTCGAGTCGCAGGTTTTTCACGCGCTCGCTCGCATCTCCGTGCGGTATATATAGAGATATAGTGCAGACGTCGTTCATTAGACGCGGCTATAATGCAATGTATGTATTATATAGTATTTTTTGAGATAGGTACGTATATGTCGAATTTCAGGAAAAAAACGTGCACTTTTCTTTGGTCGAGATATCGAAAATTTTTTTATGAAGCTGTAGAGGTTTCGGACCGATTGGACTTACTTCTATGAGCCGAATGATAGTGAAAAGTGTAGAGGAACATGGGAAGAGTTACTAGTAACTATATTTCTGAGCCATTTTACGATTTTTTTTACAAAAAATTGATGCGTCAAAATACTGGAATAATAACAACTACAAATGTTTCCGATGCACCAATAAAATTTCGAATTACTCTGTAATAAAGTATTACAAAAGGGCTTCAATTTAATAAAAATATGCCAAGTTTCGATGCTCCGATCAAAAGTTATGCCCGTTAAAAAAAATAATAATGAAAATCCAAATAGCCAATTGGTTCCATCCCATTTATCCCATTTATCCCATTGGTCAGAAAGCTCTAGCTAGACGAAAGAAAAGTGCATTTATTTTTTGAAATTCGACATATGAGTACACGTATATTATGTGTGTATACACGTATGTGTATACGTATATATCTCGGAAAATAGTCGCACGTGTGCTGCAGCGTCGGCCGCGCGCTTGTAAAGCTTCCCATGCGTTATTTATCGTCCCGGGAATATTATTAGTTTGACATTGCTGTTTTGCTGTTTGTTAAGTCATCAATTGTTGATTTTGTGTCACAGCCAAAAATTCGTCGCTCCCGTACGTGCCTCCGATGCATCTCCACTGCTGCTGCTGCGGCGGACTCGAGTCTCCGATGTGTATTATACGTGTATACAACATTTCTGTATGACTATATACACCTTTTTCTTCCCCTCGAGTGTACGATGTATTCATGTATATGATCAATTATCCTAAAAAAATGCACTTTTCGGGGGTCCGGAAATCGAAAATTTTTTTTAAAGTTAGAGGTTTCGGAACGGTCCGACTTTCTTCTGTAATCCAAAAGATAGTTAAAAATGCAAAGGGACATGAGAAACATGGAACATGAGAGTTTAACATGGGTATATGGAGAAAAAAACAAAATCGGCTTACTATTCGGATTTTCGTTTATTTATTTATTTTTTTTTTTTTAACGGACATAACTTTTGATCAGAGCATCGAATCTGGGCATATTTTTTTATAATTAAAACTCTTTTGTTCTACTTTATTGCAGTGCAATTTGAAATTTTATTTGTGCCTCGCAAGCATTCGCAGTTGTTATTATTCCAGTAATTTGACGCATTAATTTTTTGTAAAAATAAACGTAAAATGACCAAGAAATATGATTACCAGTAACTTTTCCCGTGTTCCTCTGCCTTTTTGACCATCTTTCAATTTACAGAAGAAAGTCCAATCGGTCCGAAACCTCCAGCTTTAAAAAAACAGACTTTCCATTTCTGGACCCCCCCCCCCCCCCCGAAAAGTGCAAATTTTCAGGAGAACTAGTCACATACACGTACAATCAAAGTCGTGTGCGAGCGCCCACACTCGCGCGCACCGCAAATCGATGCGACCTGAAATCCGTCGAATAATTCATCGTATCGTTCATCGATTCAATTTACCTATATATCTATATATATATCATGTGTCGCGGCTACCGCGCGTGTGATGCATATAGCGCGCGCGCCGGGCGTTAATTCGAATTCGAAGACCGGAAAGCGCTACTGCGCTGCTGCACTATATATATATATATATTGGCTCTCGTTCCGCAAGGTTCGTATAGCCTAACGAACGACGAAAATAAATCGTTCGTTTCCGTCGCCGTATAGCTGCGTATGTGCGCGCGCGGTGGAAGCATCAGCGCCGATTCTATTTTTCGTCGGGCCTCTGCGCAGCGCGCGCCGAGACTCGCGCGCCCGCTTAAAAGTGCAGCCGATGGGTATGTATATAAGTATATACAAACTTTTTCGTGAATGTACGTAAGGTTGTCGCGTTGAATCGTCATCGCTTACTCGCGTCGATAATGAAAATTAAATAGCTCGACGTTCGTCGCGCTGGTAATGATGACCCCTATATATATATGTATATAGTTACGTATGGGGAGGGGGGGACTTGTTGATGGAAAGGCGTCGTCCCATATACATGTATATACGGGATTGAGGATAGGCTTAGGAGCGACGCACGAAACAGATATGCATTAGAGTTGGCAATTGGAAGGCGGGCATTTGTTCGAGTGAATTTTCATTCCAATTGCCGCCGCAGACGCGAATTAATTGCCTTCGTTTGTGGATGTATAGGCTTGGACGTCGTCGTTTATATCGGATTACCGCGCAGCGTCTTGTTTTTCTATATCTGTGCGGGCTCGACTGTCGAGCACTGAATCATCGAAAAATTGACTTGGAAGTCTCGGGCTGGTTTGTAATTTTTAAATCTGTTGATCATCGACGTTTACAACCGTGTAATACTATGTTGCACGAATTTACGGGCTCTGCGTATATAGCAATTGAAAATAAACGCATCGGACGAAAGGGGCTCGTTCGATTCGCAAAGTTATTTTGTTTACTCGTCGCGCCGATGAGTATGTGCGGTCGTTCGAATGATTTAAGCGATTAGAACACTATACCTATACTATACGGGAAAATCGGGCAAACCGAGTAATTTTTTTCTCTGCGCCAAGTGCAACGCTGCAAAATCATTGGCAATTGAAATTCCTACATTCGCACGAGACATTAACACTTGTTTTCCAAACATTATTAAAATTCATTCGCTCGAGTCATTGCGAGTTTTGATTAGCATATAAAATATGGTTTAAATTGATTGAAATAAAAAGGAAATGCGGAAACTCATAGAAAAATTATTTGTCTTAAATTGCAATTGAATTGGAAGCTGTATCTGTTGTAAAAAAAATATAATAAATGTTGAAAAAAAATCTACTTATTCTAGTAGTCAGCCACTAATTTTTAACTGAAAAATAATCATTTATTTTTACGTGCCAATAGTTTATTACTCCTATTCGAGATGAAATTAGTCATTTGGATTCAGTAATTAAGTTACTACTGAAAGAATGTTGATTTAGTTCATATTTCATTTTACTGTTTTCCTTCGTTCTCAATTCTTACCCTCATTTTTATACTTCTGACCGACTAATAGAACTGCGAACCAGATCTGAATATCCAGTGGTCGGCCACCAGAAGCAAAACTTATCACTTCACATCCAAAATGAAATACAACCTTTCCATTATTAGTTCATATTCTATACAATTTTAGAAGCTTAATAAATGTTAAGGAATCATAATATATGTAAATAGATCAATCATAAATTACTTTGTTTCGTATTTATTTTAAATGCAAGAAAAAAATCGCCGACTACTGGGGGGTGGCCGACTACTGGTGCCTCTATACCCTATATTTTTCTCGACAATTTCCGATTACACAATTTTTTTTTTTACGTTCCATACCGCCACATTCTAATCGAATGCTCCAAATACCAAATCGCGTGACTCATCCACTCGATAGACACACACACATACGCACACTTTCGTTTCTATATCTACAAATAGAATTTCGTACTAAGTGCGGCACTGCAGCTCTATATCTCTCTATACACGTATTCTCTTCCCCGGTGTGTATATCACAGCGCCTAATACGCTATACATACCTGTTATCTCTCGAATCCTCGCGCGCAGAGCGCACTATACGTCAAAGATAAAACTCCGTACAGCACTTTCAATCGGAGCGTACTAAAACACAAGCTGTATAGGTACCAGATTGCATAAATGTCAATACGGACGTGTATACATATATTTTTACCTATACGGTGGAGTGTACGCGTATGTCGAATTTCACTGAGAAAATGCACTTTTCTTTGGTCTAGAAATTGAAAAAAATTGGTTAAAACTAGAGGTTTCGGACCGATCGGACTTTCTTCTGTGAGCCGAAAGACAGTCAAAAGTGCAGAGGAACATGAGAGAAATTACTAGTAACCGCATGTTTCTGAGCCATTTTACGCTTTTTTTACAGAAAATTAATGCGTCAAAACACTGGAATAATAACAACTACGTTCCCGAGGCACCAATAAAATTTCGAATAACACTATAATAAAGTATTACAAAAGAGCTTTAATTTAAAAAAAATTTTGCCAAGTTTCGATGCTCTGATAAAAAATTATGCCTATTTAAAAAAAAAATAATAAAAATCCGAATAGCCAATTTTGTCTTTTTTCTCCATATGTCTCCCCATGTTAAATTTTCATATTCTATATTTCGCATGTTCCACGGCATTTTTCATCAACTTTTGGCTTACAGAAGAAAATCCCATTGGTCCGAAAGCTCTAGCTTAAAAAATTTTTTTGCGAATTCTACACCAAAGAAAAGTCCATTTTTTCATTGAAATTCGACGTATACGTGTAATATACAGTCATATCCCAGCAGACAATCGAAAAGTCCGCGCGTCTTTCGCGAAATCTCCTCTACAGCCCATTCTGCAGCACAATACCCATATAAACGCATATATATATACGTGTATGTATATAAGTACGCAGACTCTATATACTCCGCTCTCACTTTCCTCTCTCCCGCTCGTATACATCCGCCGCATTAATAAGAATTTCGCAATTCGTCATATCGATCCATTGTGCTCGTGTACACACGTGTTTATGTATATACACGTATATACGCGTACAGGCGACCGGTTTCTCCAAACGCGCCCATTTATCAAAAAAGAGAAAAAAAAACGACGCTTCCGCCTTGCGGCTTGCGAGCCGCCCCGCAGACGCACGAACGCTATACCCCGAGTTAAGAAGAGACGCTTCGCGCTGTATACACATTGCACGAAATAATAGCACGTGTGATGCGCGTCGGCTGCTGTGTACAAGACACGAGGAGGAGCTAATTGGAAGCAGGTGCGGCGAGAGAGAGAGAGAGAGAGAGAGAGAAAGAGAGGAGAAGATGCTTTCACACGGATGAGAAAAGTCGGCCCTGAAATTTCGGGATGCATACTGAGAGAAATACTTATGCATTAATTTTTCAAATGTTCAGTAACGAAAAGTTACAAGAAATTATAGTGAATCATACAATAACTTGTATACAATACAATACAATACAATACAATATAGTAATTTTTGTTTTGGTTGAAATAATTTAAAAATTTACGTTTGTTTTATGTGTTTGTCTGTTTTTAACTTTGTAGAATATTATTATTTTATGAGTATGATCGTTTATTAATTTAAATTGAAACGGAAATTGAAATCGAACCTGGACCTCCGAGACTGCAGTCAGGAGCGCTAACCACTCATCTAAACAGAATTTTTGCGCGTAAAACTTTGGATCTAGTATATAAATTGAATCTGAAGCAAAACTAATTTTTGCCATTTTATATAGTAAATTTTAATCAAAGTAATTTTTACTATATAAGTAGTATAGTAATTTTTTCTACTGTAACTTGTAATACTCGAACTTAAAATGAAACATAAAGTGAATATCAGCAAAATTGTAGTAAGAATTCTGATAATGGCAGTCTTTGCTCAGATAACTATAATTTCTTGTACTTTTTCGTACTTACAGTTGTAAAAATTACTGCTTTATTTCTCAGTGTACATATGAGTATGTCCAGGAAATTTCAGAAACAATTCGGATGGAAAAGTTGCAAAAAATTGTCTTGAAGGCACACCTACCAGACCTGTTTCTTCTCATTCCTCAGGTCATTCTGAAAGAGAAAAAGCTCGCGTACAATGGCGGATCGTAGAGTATACTTTTTTGGAGCAAAAACGACTCGAAAAAACGAGAAATAATTAACAAAAAGAGAATTCAAAGATTGTTTTCTCGAAACCTATGGACTTTTATAAAAATTTCATTAGAACAAAAATATCTTAAAATATCTTAAAATTTTCTGATCGATCCCACGCAACTTTTGATTTTTCGAAAATCCAAAACAAAAACGAAATTTCCTAGACATACTCATATAAGTTGCAGGTGTTTAATACTTCTGAAGTGCGGACATGATTGCGCGGTAAAGGCTTTAATATCTATTGTTTCTAAAATAATACAATAAGAATAGAAGATTTTGTATATTAGAACCTTACGAAAAGACACAATCGCTGCAATTTGTCTCTGACTCTCCATCTGGGATTTATATTATACAAATACAGATATCTCGCCAAAGAGCAACTATTACTAGTTCTTTTTTCTCAAATTGAATGTATACTTCAATCAGCTATGTACGCACGTGCAATATTGAATTAAATTTACCGAGGCATCGCTCACCTCATCCTCACTTTCCTCGTATAGCAATAAAACTCTAATACACTCGTCCCACATATACACCCGACGTCTCCGAGAACAAAATCGACTCTCTCGCTCTGAGGCTTCGAAATTTATTCCTTCCGTCGGACCGGAAAGTCTACACACAACCAAAAAGCTCAAAGACAAAAGGAACGGTGTACATATATATATATATATATATATGGGTGGTTCTCTGACAAATCGAGCGGTCAATTTTTTGACCCTAACCAAATATATTTTTAAAATGTTCCTAAGAGACATGTGAGTATCCCAGAATTTTTTCAGATTTTTTCCATCAAATATCTTCGAGTTACAGAGGGTCAAAGTTGATGAAATCAGGTTTTTTTGCTTTTTCTGACTACTTTCATTAATTTGTAAGGCCTCAGGGAAATATTTTTCACTATAAAGACATATAACATTTTTTTCTGGAAACTTTCTAAATTTTTCAAAAAAAATATTTTTGAAGTCATATATATATGTTTTAAGAATCTTATAAGTCATTTAAGCCTTAAAATCAAGTTTTAGGAAAGTTCGATCATCCGAATCAAAACCAAAAAATTCATGAAGATACCTTATTTCAATATAAAATAGTCTGCAAAAGACCCAGAATGTCAGAGACCTTGGTTTCTCTGAAAAAAATCATTATAACAGTTCATATTTGAAAAAATTTAGTTTTATTGCTGTATCGAAGCATTTCACTAACTTTATTAGTTTTTTATGATTGAAATTATTATAAACGAACTTATTTAATTGATAAGATTAGTTAAATGCTTCGATAGAGTAATATAACTAAATTTTTTTCAAATATGAACTGTTATAATGATTTTTTACAGAGAAACCAAGGCCTCTGACATTATGGGTCTTTCGCAGACTTTTTTATATTGAAATAAGGTATCTTCATGAATTTTTTGGTTTTGATCCGGATGATCAAACTTTCCTAAAACTTGATTTTAAGGTTTAAATGACTTATAAGTTTCTTAAAACATATATATATATGACTTCAAAAATATTTTTTTTGAAAAATTTAGAAAGTTTCCAGAAAAAAATGTTATATGTCTTTATAGTGAAAAATGCTTCCCTGAGGCCTTACAAATTAATGAAAGTAGTCAGAAAAAGCAAAAAAACCTGATTTCATCAACTTTGACCCTCTGTAACTCGAAAATATTTGATGGAAAAAATCTGAAAAAATTCTGGGATACTCACATGTCTCTTAGGAACATTTTAAAAATATTTTTGGTTAGGGTCAAAAAATTGACCGCTCGATTTGTCAGAGAACCACCCATATGTATATATATGTGTATATATATATATAGGTATACATATGTATACACTTCTATATACGTGCACACCCGAGAAAATAAGACACGGCTGTAAAAATTCGCGCACGAGAGCCGCGACGAGCATTCTTGGCCTCTCCCGCTTGGAAAATCCGCTGAGCGAAGCAACGGTCTACTTAATTCGCGCACTGGGTGTATATATGTATATATATATATGTGTGCGTGCGTGTGTTTGTATACGCGTTGATCCTCCGCTCTCTCGATCCGCTTATTTTTTTCGGAATTTTTCTCAGATACACATACAGGAATCGCTCTTCCCAACGGCTCGAAACGTCCTTTCACCGGTAAATAGATCTACGACGCGACGCTATATACACAAGCATATACGCAAATAGATCGAGAGCCGCTCTATAAACTCTATGCGCCTCGGGGGATATCGGTCGTTAGCGCCGAAAAGAGCCGGACTTGTTTTTCCGAGGTTTTGCGTATATACGCGTACACGTATGTATATATGTCTATACGCGTTTGTTTACGAGCGGAGCAGGGAAATTTTAATATTTATGATTTTACAACCTGTTCATTGTTTTCGACGCGGGCTATTGTCACGCGCATATTCCGCGTGCAGCGCGTATCGGCCGAAAAAAAAGAGGAAAAATGTATATATACGTCATTTCCGCTATCTTGCGCCGATCTCTCGCGATATGTATAAGTAGTCACGTGTGTGCGCAGCTTTCGACGAATATTTTTACGAATTTCAAAGTGTCTCGACGGATTTTGCGATGGCGATTTTTGTATGCATATATAGGTGTGATATAGGTGTATACTCGAAAATTTGAAAATCGGACGACTATATGTTGTCCGGCCTGAACAATAAAAATCTCCTGTGTGCGACTGTGCGCCTATATCGGATATACTCTATGGACACACTATATACGCGGCATAGAGCGTTCGCTCGACTATAATTTCGATCTGGCTTTTGTTCGACGAAATTTATGCCGCTCGTCGCGCCGGTAAATTGATTTAGGCCAGGGAATCGCCATTGTACTGGCTCTACGAGCGTTTCCGGGATTCGTCGCTGTTGTGCTTTTTTTCTCTGTTAATTTTTCTCTGTGATGTTTCGTTTTTTTTTGTTTTCTTTTTCTGGGACTCTCCGCGCTTTTTTTCTTTTTTTTTTTTATTTCGCCGAATTTTCGGATGGCGAGCACAATGAGAGCGACACACTGCATTATGATAATTGCGCGTTTATCGCATGCTAATTCCGGGTACGTACTCTGTAATACGTCATTTCTCGGCTCGGCGCGGAATCAGCATCACAAAAAAAGCAGCTAAATTCATCAAGCTCGAAATTCGACTTATCTATGCAGACGTATATACGTTTATATATACGTATATTATACAGCGGCGAGTGTGTCGACACTTCAAAAATCGTATCGCCCGGCTATACTCCTGCGCACATGCAGGTACCCATTTGACCCAATTCGAAAAAATAAAATGAGAGAGAGAGAGAGAGAGAGAGAGAGAGAGAAAGACAGAGCCGCGCGCGAGCCGTAATGAGTTGGAGGAAAAAAACCCTCGCATCGTGTGTATACAATTTACTATTTCTCATAATTAAATAATATCAACCTTCCAAATAGTGAAAATTTTCACTATTTACACGTAGTACAAAAAATATCATTTTACAAATTAGTGAATATTCACTAATTAATACGATGCATTGTTGTACAAATTATAATTCACTATAGCATGTAGTGAATAGTCACTGTTTATGAAATGAGTTATCATTTTACCGATTTCATTGCGTTTTCTATCGAATTAGTAAATATTTACTAATTCAAACAGTAGAAGTATTTGCTTTCAATTGTCTCTGGAATACCGATTGTCTAGTACATAATAACTTTAGCAAAAGGTGAACTTGAAAAATTATGAAAATTTACAATTTTTTCAGTCAGTCATAATGACTTTTAAGAGAAATGGAATTTTCGGTACTTATACATTTTTAACATCCGAGAAATTCACTATTCAAATGGAGAATCCACCACCCAGAAAAAGTGAAATTTTATGGGCTTAATCGTTTTGCAACATGAGAAAAATTTACTATTTCATTAGCTAACAACGAACTTGTAGAATAACCGAAAATTTATATCCACTTTAGCCTCTTATTACTAGGACCACAACTATTTTGAGTAATGTATTTGCAACATTGTATGGTAGTGTATTTTTAGAATGTATTTTGCTATCCAAATATTATTTTTATTCACTATTTGCAATGTTTATTTCCCCATTTGAAATGTTCATATTTACTATTTTAGACAGTCCTTCTACACTTTTTCAATTGGTTCGTTTTTCTAACCTGTTTAATGTTCACTAGTTCACAAATGCATCATTATAACTTTTTCAAATTGTTAATATGGCCTAAAAAACAGTGAATTTTCACTGTTTGAGATTTAAAGAGTATATGTACAAAATTCGAAAAAAAGAGCGCAGAATCGCGAGATCTTATTCTAATTCCCGCGGGCTTCCATACGCGCACATGCATATACATATAATGTATACGTATGTAATATGTATATATCCACACACATATATATATATATATATAGACACACGACTGGTTCACTCGCGAGAGCTGTTACGGCCGGCATAACAATGCATGACGTAACGGCATAGAGAGCGCGCACACACACTTATACATATATCTATACACGTCTATGCGCGCATATGTATATATATACATGTATACACACGCGATCGCGGGGTCGGATCCTCCTTTGCGCACCGCCACCTCCGTATGCAGTCGGCGCACAGGAAAGTGAAACTCTCGGAAACCAGGTCACACCCACATCGCTCGCCCGCCGCCTGAATCGCTTTGCCGATCTCCAGCCGGTATATTATACGCCGCGCACGTGTGTACGTACACGTACACATGCACATATATATGTACAATATACATACATATACTCGCGTCCGCGTGTCCCTACGTACATATAGCTATAAGTAGACGCGCGAGAGAGTCGGGATTATACGGCCGCTTCCTCTCGCTGCCTTTGGAGCTGCGTCGACGGGGCGAAGCGTCGCGCTGAGCTTGACCGTCGACGCAAGCGAGATTTGGCGCGAGTACGAGAGCGTCGTTTTTAGATTCTCGGAGACGAGCGCGTGCGAGTCGTCGTCGAGGGGATAAATCGTCGGATTCGTCGTCTCTCGGGGGGTGTGCGAGGGTAGGGTTGACGAGGGAAATTGAGATATGCATGTAATTTTCGAGTATAATAATTTTCATTGTTTTTAAGAGACGCGACAATCCGATGGCTTTGACGAAACGTTTAGGCTTGTTTATCGGAGCTTTGCGAGACTTGGATAGCTGCGTGTGTTTAGACGAAGTTTCGATTTTACGGGTGTTTTGATGGGCAGAGGCTTGATTGTGTGTTTTGCTGATGGGTTTAGAGGCTTCGATTTGCTGCAGTTGCAGGCGGCTTATGAATTGTATACTTTTGCATAATAATAATGAAGTAATTTTTTTTAGAAAAAATTAAAATGAATTTAAAAGCTCATTATATTTATTCGTAATAATAAATACTTATTAAAATACGATGCAGAATCAATGAATGCAAACATTTTGGTCTGCAGAACTATAAGGGGAGATCATAAAAAAATATATTTCATACAGACACTATGCACCAACGCTAATATCACTCCTATACATCATTTTCTATCATTTCGAATAAATCGCTCAAATAATAAGCATAAATATACACGTCTTCGACGTATACAGCACTCCTCGATCGGCGCATGAAGAAACGGTTTTTCCAACCGTCGATATTCCCATTCCCATAGCAATTTTCCGCCGTCGCGACACCCCGCAGCCGCAGTCGATTCCCCACAATATCCTATACACACACACACACATATACCTATATATACACCTCCGCCTATACGTCTATATCGCGCGCTTTCTTTATTTCAGAAGCGGATGTGCACACTTGCGCGCAGCGAGAACCGGCGATTTTTAACCAATTGCACGGCCGGCCCCGCGAGTCGTCGACGCTATGATTTTATTGGGAAATCCTATCCTATAACGGCGCACTCCCTGCATTATCGCGGCCGCCTATTGAGAAACGCCGAGCGCTCGTATATTCGCGGCCGTTTAAGGGAAGAGGTTTGGGAGGGACACGGGCGGAAAAACCGAGTTTTATCGCGCGACAGCGATCGGCCGAATAATCGCCGTAATTTTGTAATGTATATTTTTACGGCGCGACGACGACGAACGATAAAACATATCCTCCCCCCCGTAGGCCCGTTAACGTTTATATTGAAACGCGCGCTTTACGATCGCGGCGATCGAGAGCTCATTGCGCGTAACGAAAAAAAAAAACGTCGCGACTATTACGTCTCTGCGGCGACTATTACAGTTTGGCTGCACCGCTCGACGATGTCGACGAGAACGAAATTCGTCCACTCGCGGGAATTCGAATTTTCCCGCCATACGCGCGTCGAGGCGGCGCGGGAAAATCCGCACGATTCAAATGTACAGCCCGCGCGCGCGCGCCGTCGTTTCCCGGAATAACTCGGCGCAGCGCCGCTTTGGCGTATCAAGTGCACCGTCTGTTTACCTCTGCTTTTTTGGCTCCCCCCTCTCCCCCCCCCCCCTCCTCCTCCTCCCCGGCTATATACGCTCTTTTTCTATCTTCGTTTCGCTCATTCACCACTTTCGCTCCATATACTATATCTTCTGCTCCAATTTGCGCGTGTACACCTCACGTATATACGTATATATATACGACGCTGGCGGTGGCCGTAAAAATAAGATCGTACCCGTTTCTCCCGCGCGCGAGTCGCGAGATACAGCGCCCGAATTTCTCCCGCGCGGCCGGAGTGTCGGGCCGGGGAGAGGAGACACATTGTTCTTCGGCTCTATCTTTAGCGTCGCGCGCGTTATTCGCTCTCTCTTTCGTCGAGCGGCAGCGACGACGACGCGTCTGCCTGACTCATCTCTTGGACTTTCTCTCTTTTTCTCATTCCCGAGGCTCGCGGGCTCTGCGGCCGAGGAATCCGGAACTGGGATACGCTTCGCGCGTCCGATTTTTTGGCAAGCGTTATTTATCGGGGAGGATCGTTTTTTTTTTATTATTGTTCTTCGAGGTGACAGTGTTTGGTTGATGTAGCGAGAGAAACTTGGAATGGTCGACGTATAATTGAAAATGTAGGAGTGAATTTTGATGGGATGGTAATGTTTGTTGTTTGGGAGAGACACTTAGTTTGATTTAGATCTGATGAAATCTAGGTGGATATATAATTTAAAAATTAGGATATGTTTAAAAATCGTTATTCATCGTGTGAGTGTGTGCAGGGCTTTTGATTTGATAAGCTGAATTTTCTATTTCCGCTGAGTTAATGTTTTGTGGATTTTATTGACAAATTGTCTAATCATTCTGGTAAAAAAGCCTACATTCCCACGATAAAGAATAGTAATTATTTAAAATTTTATGATCATGAAATTATACAGATGCGTCATCAAAAGTCCAAACACGGACTTTAATTTAGTTCTATTATTTTTAATGTCTATTGTGTTAATGATTTATTCACATTTTTGATTTTTAACTTTCACAAACGTCTCACTCCCTTAATATGAATTATGACGTGCGATCGGAAGAAACCAATGCTTCCATCCATTATTCAATTTGTTAAATTTCTAATCGCATCGAATCCGGAGCGTTTCGCACGCGTTCAATATTGCTGCGTTTTCGAGCCGAGTATCATCTTTCTAAACAAAGCCATACATCAAAAATTCAAATGAACGATAGACTTTTCAATTTCGGAGATTGGAAAACATACCACGTCGTCGCTCAATTTCCGATACGTACAGATAACATTTCAAACAATCGCGTAAATAATATTTAAAACACTATTAAAAATTATTCCAAAATTTTTTGTTCCACCTCTTTATCATAATTTCAATTCAAATATAGTGAATTGTAAATATTGACGCCACGCTGGTGCCAGATATCAATCTCACAGCCAATCGAATCGTTTCACTATCTCTCCGGTACAATCAGAGCGCATTAGTTAATGCTTCAAAGAATCCGGCCATCGTTTTTCTCTTTTTTTAAGAGGACTTACTTCAGATGTACAGTCAGAATCTGTTGGATTTACAAGAAACTCGCTGCGAATACGTGAATATGATAAATTCATCACTTTACTGGCACGAGTAGCATTAATTAGATTAATAATTCACTCGCATATATTCCTTTCGATTTTCCTTTGCAAACGTCAGAATCATTGTAATTACTGTTTCGCGATCTGTGAATCACTTTTTTACTGTATATCGCAATTTTTCTGTGTTTCTGCATCATATTTTGTTGTTAGTTCACGTCCACGGACACACCTTTATGTTATTTTTTGCTCGCAAAAGTAAACTCTCATCTTATCTTATCTTATCTTATCTTATCTCACACTTTTCCACCTACGCATTTTCTAAAAATCATCTTTGTTACAGATGATGTTTACCATATACACCCAACGCCAACTTCGATAGACAAATTATTTATGTAATTGTCAAATTCTTGTATTAAACACCGCTTCTTTTCTCGTCGTTCTCGCATTTAACGTCATTTTTTCATGGGCTATACCGAACAAACTACGCGATACTCTCGCTCTCCATTAAATTGCATTAAAAAATTATTCTCGATTCCAAACTCCCCCTCCCCCTCCTCCCCAGCCGCAAAATCCGGATACAATCTGACTCATACGCTCCACTACATATATATACATGTATATATACGCTCGCCTCGAAACCTGTTTACGCATACCACCTACCTCGCTAATTAAACAATCGGCTATAGATCCAGCGCAGCCCATTGAATCACCCGTATATAGCCTTTATGTATATATATACACGCAGCTTACGTGTGCTTCCAGCCACCCCCGAGCGCGCGCGATCCGTCCCGCGTCAGGATCCCGTCGGTCCCTCTCACTTTCTCCATATCCATCTCGCGCCGCCTATATACATACATAATACATACATGCATAATATGCACAATAATGTATCCTTGCAGCTATAGCACACTCGCTCGTAAAATTCTCCTTCTCGAGTATCTCTATACCCTCGACTATATATATATATATATATATATATATATATATATATACGTGTAGACACGCGCGTCTCTCTCTCTCTCTCTCTCTCTAGTCTCGGCGTGTCGAGTGAGCGGCGTTGGCAGAGCTCTGGCCCTAACCTATTTACGGCGCCGGCCAGAGGAGAGCGCGCGAGCGCGCGACTATATGGGCGGCTGTATAGAGCGATAGATAAGTAGATGGATAAGCCGAGATATAGGTGTGGGCAGATGGATAGATTAATGGATTTCGATCGGCAAGACGAATGGCCCCGACGTCCGACGATTTTTTTTTCTCTCTCTCTCTCTCTCTCTCGGGAGTATACTTATACATATATATGCTTGTGTGTACTTACCTTGAAATAAGCTCGCGATCCTTTTGCTTTTGACTTAAGGGCAGTCGTGCGTCTCTGTAAGTTTGTGTTTTATGCAGCCGCGCGCGCGCCGCTTCATGGGAAAGTCTAATCGTCTCTCGGAACAATGGATGATTGAATCGAGCCTTAATTGTCTGTGGCTTGTACAGAGAGAGAGATGGTCCAACGATACACATATATAGTCATTCCACGGATACTGGAAACTTCTGGGGGCCCCGCTACCGAAAAATTTTGGGTAGGGCACATACCAGACGCTATTTTTTTTGATTCTGGGACCCCTCCGAAAGAAACCGTGCGAGCTGCATCATTATCGGTTGCCACCCGGGTTTCCGGTCGAAAAAACGCAAAAATCTTCATACATTTTCTTTTGCATTTTTACTGTTGAGCACATTATTTGTGTACTGTGAGTCCTATGGGACTTGGCGCTATACTTTATATATACAGAACGAAAGTGCAGCTCAAGAGCTTTAAATCGAGCCTAAAATTTTTAAAATCGGATGTTCCGGTCACGAGTTACATCCTCTTCAATATTGCTAACTCTTTATAGGGCTCTCGCGAAACTAATCGATTTTCACTTTTTTTTTCAAATCCTCGAAACTTTTGATCCAGTCACTCGATTTTAAAGTTTAATAGCTTAAATTAAAGCTCTTTTCCTCAACTTTTCGATTTTTAGGTCCAAAATTGATTTTTCTTATCTGTTGAGCTATATATATGCGTTCAGAATACTAATCCGCTTTAGAAGCATATATATAGATCAACAGATAAAAAAATTTTAATTTAGACCTAAAAACCAAAAAGTAGAGAAAAAGAGCTTTAATTTGAGCTATTAAACGTTAAAATCGAAGCATTGGATCGACAGTTACAGGGATTTGAAGAAAGGGAAAAATGTCTGGTTTTTGGAAAAATCGAGCTATTTCGTGAAAGTCAAACCAAACCACTTTTTTCAAATGGTCATAAATTTTGATGGAGTGATTCGATTTTGACGTTTAATAGCTTAAATTAAAGCTGTTTTCCTCAGCTTTTTTGTTGATACAAATATTTTTTTGTAGTGAGCTATATATGCTTCTAAATCCGATTGGTTCTTTGAAAGCATATATATAGCTCACTATATATCAAATTTAAATTTTGACTTAAAATTCAAAAAGTTGAAGAAAATACCTTTAATTTAAGCTATTAAACGTCAAAATCGAATTACTCGATCAAAATTTATGACCATTTGAAAAAAGTGGTTTGGTTTGACTTTCACGAAATAGCTCGATTTTTCCAAAAACCAGACATTTTTCCCTTTCTTCAAATCCCTGTAACTGTCGATCCAATGCTTCGATTTTAACGTTTAATAGCTCAAATTAAAGCTCTTTTACTCTACTTTTTGGTTTTTAGGTCTAAATTAAAATTTTTTTATCTGTTGATCTATATATATGCTTCTAAAGCGGATTAGTATTCTGAACGCATATATATAGCTCAACAGATAAGAAAAATCAATTTTGGACCTAAAAATCGTAAAGTTGAGGAAAAGAGCTTTAATTTAAGCTATTAAACTTTAAAATCGAGTGACTGGATCAAAAGTTTCGAGGATTTGAAAAAAAAAGTGAAAATCGATTAGTTTCGCGAGAGCCCTATAAAGAGTTAGCAATATTGAAGAGGGTGTAACTCGTGACCGGAACATCCGATTTTAAAAATTTTAGGCTCGATTTAAAGCTCTTGAGCTGCACTTTCGTTCTGTATATATAAAGTATAGCGCCAAGTCCCATAGGACTCACAGTACACAAATAATGTGCTCAACAGTAAAAATGCAAAAGAAAATGTATGAAGATTTTTGCGTTTTTTCGACCGGAAACCCGGGTGGCAACCGATAATGATGCAGCTCGCACGGTTTCTTATTCGGAGGGGTCCCAGAAATCAGAAAAAATAGGTCTGGTAAGTGTGCCCTACCCAAAATTTTTCGGTAGTCGGGGCCCCCAGAAGTTTCCAGTATCCCGTGGAATGACTCATATACACATACTGCTGTGTACATGTATATATCGGTGTTCGACGTGTATCGAGGGTACATTGAGGATGATTCGCGAATTTTTTCGATTCGCCGAAAGCGAAAGCAGCGCCTCGGCGCACTGCATATACGTTATTATCCAACGATCCAACGTCATCCGCGGGAGTTTAGTTGAATATACCCGCATAGCAATATGTATATGAACCGATAGACCGGGGCGCAACGGACGCGCGCGCGAAAAGTCGCGAGGCTTCTAATCGCTCCACAAGTGCATTCCTCTCTACTCCGTATGTGTATAAAAATATAGACGTGAATATGTCGAATTTCACTGAAAATTGCACTTTTCTTTGGTCTAGAAATCGAAAAAATTTTTTTAAAGCTAGAGGTTTCGGACCGATCGGACTTTCTTCTGTGAGCCGAAAGATAGTCAAAAGTGCAGAGGAACATGGGAAAAATTACTAGTAACCATATTTTTGAGCCATTTTACGCTTTTTTTTGCAGAAATTAATACGTCAAAGCACTGGAATAGTATAACGACTACGAATGTTCCCGAGGCACCAATAAAATTTCGAATAACACTATAATAAAGTATTACAAGTATGCCAAGTTTCGACGCTCTGATCAAAAGGTATTCCCGTTAATTTTTTCTTTTTCCTCCCACATGCCTCCCCATGTTTTTTCATGTTCTATATTTCCCATGTTCCTCGGCATTTTTCATCATCTTTTGGCTTACAGAAGAAAGTCCCATTGGTCCGATAGCTCTAGCTTAAAAAATTTCTTTGCGAATTCTAGACCAAAGAAAAGTGCATTTATTTTTTGTAATTCGACGTACACGTATTATCCGCGTTGAATCCCTATAATCACTCGCTTATACGATCCATACGCACTTCGTTTCTCTCTCTCTCTCTCTCTCTTTGTTCCTTAATCCTCACGCGCGAATTCTCCCCGAAAGTTCGCGTCCTTCGCGTAAAATTCGCTGCAGACAATGCGGCGTCAAAACTCTACTCTTTCTCTCTCTCTCTCTCTCGCTGCGTCGCCGTCGTCGTAGTAGTCGCGGGAATTGTGTCATACGCTATATAACGCGCATCGCGCGTTATACGGCCCGCTCGACGACGGATATTCTCGCTTCGCGAGCGAGCGAGAGCGAGAGAGTCGATGTTGACGCGTTTTTGAAGAAAATAGAATTTTATCGTCTATAATAAAAAAAGAAGAGCGCTCGGGACACGTGCGCGCGTAAGGTCTCTCTCTCTCTCTCGTTCATCAGTCGCTCGCGACGATGGGATTCAATCAATTGGAGAAGGAGAGAAGCCGCGCGCGCCGATTGAAAATCGTGGATAAAAGGGCTTCATCGCGTCTGTGTAACTGCGGTGGCCCCCCCGGTTTTCTCATTAGAGATACGAGAGACTCGACGACGCGAGAAAGAGAGAGAGAGAAGACAAACAATCGGAGCGAGCTGCTCTGGGTTGTGGGTGTGTGTATATGCGTATAGCTATATAACGGCGCGAATCCCTCACTATTTATAACGTCACCACGTCGGATGACGGCTCGAGCTCCTGCGGTGGGGCTCGAAATAAAACGCGCGCGTTAAAAACTGCACTTGACACGTGCGTTTTGGGTTGGCGTTAGATTGTATAGATATGCTATGTATAGGTATGTGCCCGGTGTAGTCGCGTTGGAATACGCGTTGCGGAGAGGGTTAGATGCGTGTATACATGCGCAAATCCAACGAATTTCGGGGACAACACGGACGGAAAAGTACTAGACCTCTTTTTTTTTAGATCCTAATTGGGTCACTATGAAAGAGAAAAAGCTCGTGTATACGGCCGATCGTATAGGGTATACACTTTATTCCGGAGCGAAAGAGACTCGAAGAAACGAGAAATAATTAACAACAAGAGAATTCATAGATTTTTTTCTCGAAAACTGTGGACTTTTGTAAATATTTCATTGGAACAAAAATGTCAAAAATTTTTTCAGATTGATCCGGTACAATTTTTGATTTTTCGATAATTCAAAAAAATCGAAATTTCGAAAGGTTCTTAAAAAATCGGAAAAAATTTCAACGCATTCCTTCGTGAATTCTAAAACGTTTTCGTTGCGATAAAATATTTTTAAAAGTCCGTAGTTTTCGAGAAAAAAATCTATAAATTCTTTTCTTTTTTATAACTATTTCTCGTTTTTCAAGTCGTTTTTGCTCCGGAAAAAAAGTATACCCTAAGATCGGTCATGCACGCGAGTTTTTTCTATTTCAGAATGAGACCTAGCTCAGGACCGACAAAAGAACAGAAGACAATTTTTTGCAACTTTTCCGTCCGAATTGTTTTCGAAATTTGATGGATTTACATGTATATATCTAACGATCATCGTGTGTGTGTGTTTGTGTTTATATGATGCACACGATGATCGTTAAATTTTCAGTTGGGTCAATTTTTATCCGATATACACATAGTGTGCTCTTATCCGAATTATATCTGATACGATTCTTTCCTTCAATTTAATAGATCGGCATTATATTGTTTACAATTTTACTATACCTCACACACGCATAATCCACGTTCTCTCTCGCGTCCCACCGATTCTCGTCGTTCTCATTGTTATAGCCGCGCGAGCTTTAAACCGCCTCGGGTTATGTTCCACAGCGCGGATTTAAAATTAGATGCGCGCGCACGTGTACGAGATTTTACCGAAGAAAAATACCGATTTACCCGCGCGCGCGGCTAATTAATCGTCAACACTCTCAGGGTCGACTCTCTTCTGGGCGATGTGTGTACCGCACCCGAAAACCCGATATTTCAGCCAATTGCGAGTCCCCCCCCGCAGAAGACGAGTCTCGCCCGAATGACGCAAGGCGCAACGACGTGTGTACGGACCGTTCGAAAAAAAAAAATCGGTAATTAAGGGTAAGGTATGTATTATACTCTCTCCCGCTCGCTGCGATTCGCCTCTGTCCGCATATCGCGGAGCGTATTGTATAGACGGCACCAAATTATGCATTACGTCTGTGCAGCATAATCCCATCGGGACACGTGCCTGCGCTCTCGCAGTCACGTAGGAAAACAATAAATCGGCTTGGAAAACGATCGTTGAATCGTTCCAGGGCTCTAATACCGCTCGCACGTATACCTACATATATCTATATACACACACGCGGGGATCGCCGGCATAATGAGTTTTCACACGATCGCCGCGCGTCTCTCTCTCTCGATCTTCGATTTCGTTGCTATATCTGCGCGCGCGCGCGCGGAGAGGAAAACCTGTTTCGGGGAGGGTTGGGGGGGGGGGACACGCCTCGCGCGAGATCATTACACAGGCGAGAGTGTAATTGATAATTCGCGATAAGCCGCCGCGCGGCGCACGCAACGCGACGCGCTTCTATACAGATGACTGATTGCCGATCCGTGATTTTTTCTCTTTTAGCGCCGATCTCTATCTGGACGGAGCGT
This sequence comes from Philotrypesis tridentata, assembly GCA_018906965.1. Lineage (NCBI taxonomy): Eukaryota > Metazoa > Arthropoda > Insecta > Hymenoptera > Pteromalidae > Philotrypesis > Philotrypesis tridentata. The sequence goes on from JACCIB010000026.1 coordinate 248,689, forward strand.
ATATATATATATGCATCGCTAATGAAGCACGTTTACGCGCGGCCGCATAGCGTATATTATAAGGCGAGGTATCGGGAAAAAATCGTCGCGAGACGCGAGAGCTTTGATTTTTACGGCTCGTGACTCTCGTGTATTTATGTGTGTACATATATATATATATATCTATGTGTGTGTGTGTGTGTGTACGTAAGGCTTGACGATAGCGTTGATGTCGCAGGGGATCGATTGGAACGTCGAAACTACTGCGGTGGCGAGGAGACCCGCACCTGTCGATGCGCTTCTGGATTTTTTGGGCTTCGGATCTCGCGGTACGTGCGATCGATACGTCGACGTGATATATAAGTATATACACGTGTAACGCGATTTTATAATTGAACATTATATATACTCTCCGCCGCGAGAATTTGATTTCTGATCGTTGGGAATTTTCGCGCATCGCCGATTGGATTTTTCTAATCTTTGCATAATTGCCGCGGCGGAGAACCGCCGTATATTATATATACGTATGTGAGTATTGTATTATTGATTTACGGATAATGCGCGATTAATCAAAGGCAAAATAGACAGAGCGGCAATTATGCGAGCAAATATTTTCTCGATGTATCGGCGTTGAGGATAAATGAAAAATAGCGATAAGAGAAAAAGCCGGAGATTACACTTCTGTGTGTGGCTTGCGCTATTGATATTAAACGATAGTACATATAAGGGGGGGAGGAGAGGGTGTAGAAGCGTATATATATAGATACGTGTAAATTTATTGTCAATAGTATCAATTGTTTCCTCAAACTTGAGCTGCGGCGATCGGAGAAATTGACGGTGAGATTAGCTCGCGTGTGTACTGATTAGTTATGTACTTGAGAGAAAAAAATCTTTTATTTCGAACGTAATACGAATGAGATGTGAATAGCGAGCCCTTTACGAATAGCTGAGAAGAGATAAAAAAATCTATCGGCCATTATATGGCTTTAAATAATAATTTCTCATGCTTGTTTACGTATATCTTAAACAATTTACTTACAGAATCCATGAATGAAAATGTACATTACGCATCGTCCTGACAATAAACATCTATATCAAAAAGCATATACTCGAGCTCTCGACTTTTTTATTTCCCCTTGTACACATCGCACATCGCACACAACGTGTGCAATGTACTCCTAAAGATTCTCCTACTTCTAAAAACAATGGCAATACGCCTCGGTGTATACACTTTTATTCCTTTTCTTCTTAAACGGGCTTAACTGCATTGCGCGCTTTATTGACTCTCACGGACTCGGCGCTTCTATATACACGCGTACATACATGTATAAGTGTATATATAGGCGAACAAGAGAGAGAGAGCCGCGTTAGCCGCAATGGTGTTAATCTATTTATTCAAGTCGCGGCAACGAAACTCGCCTGTCCGCGCCACATATATATATATATGTGTGTATGTGTGTGTGTATATATATATATACACACACATACGTACGCGTGACTCACGTTCGATGAATTCGTGTATTTAAGGGACCTTCGAGGCGCCTAATACGACTGCTTTGCATTTTTTTTCTTTTCTCGGATCGCCGCGCGAGTTTTTCCTGTTAGCCAGGTGCGGTTCGTTTATCCACTTGGGAATCGCGTACATATATATATATATACTTACAGTCGCGGAGAGTCTGTCTTTAGAGCCGACCTATTGGCAGCCGCGCGAAAGTAAGTATATAGTTCTGTGCGCGTAGAATGAAAAATTGAGGATATTCCATGTTCGCGGAGAATTTACTCGATATACCGGATTCCGATACGATTTACGCAATCGTAGCATAATATGTATGTATAATGTATATATAGTTATATGGGTGATGAGGTTTGGAAAGAAGGTCGTCGGGGAAGAGAAGGCGAAAAGACAAGTCAGCGTGTGCATGTAGGTTTTATATCAAAATATATTTGTGCATAGACAAGATGACAACCGTGACAGGTAATATCGTACCCAGTATGCGTCGTCGTTCGTTCTCCCATGCGCAATGTCGCTCTCACTCTCCATACGCTCATACTCTTTTCACGATACACACGCATTTCCGCAGCAGTCACACTCATTTCTCTTTCTCTCTTTATCTCCCTGTCGCTCCCTGCACACATCTTTCACGCCGCGCTAAATCTCTCGGTTCTCTCCAACACTCGCGATGGTGTTTTTCGCAGAAACGCACGTGTACACGTATACCTTTTTGTGATATACATACATGTATTATACATAATATATACTCTCTCTCTCTCGTCTTTCTCTCACTTTACATTTACAATATTATATATTTTTTGTCATCCTAAATTATAGAAATCTTGTTTACAATGCTAATCGTATAATCTCACTCGCTCGCGCACAACAGTCAACAGTCGAACGAATGAAAATTAAATGAAGCCCGCTTCACACGTTACGGTAACTGAATTCGGGACGCGGGGCATTGCATGCCGCGCTGATATGGTCCCAGGTAACGCCGTCGAAACACAACATTTCCATTGTCACATTCTTCTTCTTCTTCTTCTTCTTTTTTTTGTACATTTTTCAATACATTTTTTACCTTTTACTTCTTATTAAGTGCTGTTTAACGTATACGTCTGACGCAATTTATACAATTATTATTATACATATATATATTTTTATATATGTTTCTCTCTCTCTCACACTCACTCTCTCTCTCTCTCGCTCTCGCACACGCACTCGTCGCCTCGGTCGGCGATGCACAAGAAAAATTTCCTTTAAAAAAATATACATATTTATAGATCTTCGTTGGAAAAAGAAACCAGAAAATCTCTCTTTACCCGAGCGATCGAACTTTAATTTAACGAATCACATTGTACTTTCATTAGAAAGGCTACATAGAAACGCCGCGCAAATGACAATAAAATCTCGCTGTACAAAATCGTTGTTTGTGTGTCTCTGTGTGGTCGGTTGGTGGGGGAGTGAGTATACATTAGTTTCTTTTTTTTTTGTTCTCAGAAAAAAAAACAGGATTTTTCATCGAAACGCATACGTATAAGTATATATAGTATAACGCACGGGAAGCAAGGCTGCAGTATACAGTAAAAGGGTTTTTTTGGGGGGAGGGGGGGGGGGCTCAGAAAACGAAAAGAGATCTCGAAACATTCGCAGAACTATACGTCCGCGCGTCTCTCTGCGCGGAGAAGAGGTGTGTATACGTCCGTGTGGCTGTGAGTGTACAAATATACACATATATATATATATGTATATCCCGACTTACGAGAGCGATACTTAGTGTATAATTACCTTAGCGTTATCCTAACGACCGTATCTAATCACAACGCCACGTGGAAGAGCCTTTAACAGGGCCTTCGATTCGTACATACATGTATATATATATATAGAGTAAAAAGAGTCACGCCGGGGGATCCCCCGGCCCTTACAGCGCACTTCATTATAGTCTCCAGTGTGTGCTACGTAGTCTCTTTCGTATAAGTATTCGTTTTCATTCGAAACTTCCCGTAACAATGTCTTTCAGTATTTACGTATATTCATAATATAAAACGCTAGTGTATACGTGTGGGTAATTCGAGACTGCGGTACATTACGTCGCGTATAACGTGTAAATCAAATATATGCGTATAAACGTGAGTCGCGGAGCGAAAGCGCCCCAGTCTTAGAAACGACAGAATAAAAACATAATTCAACGTCGCGATACACACGAGAGAAGGTACAAGAGAGTATTGAGGGGACTTTCCGACGCTTTTAAGGCCTTCTTTCTCCCCCTTTTTCGCGAAATTAACTTCTGCCTATACATATTATATCATACAAAATGAAAAGGGCGCGTGTGTATACTGGCCGCGCGCGCGCGTCTCGGATTACAGTATACGAGAATATAGAGGAGAGCGAAAGAGAGAGAGAGAGAGACAGAGAAGAAGAGAAAAAAAAATAGGTAAATAGAGTATCTGTACACAAGTGGCGCCACGCGCGCGCGCGCGTATACTTACAAGACGCCCGAAACGACGTGAAACAGGGCCAGCAGACCGCGTCGACCTTCGCTCCCGCGAAATCACGGTCGAGCCCTCGAATACGAATAAAACGCTGCCTCTTCATCCTATCGTATATCATACGTGTGTGTGTTTGTGTGTGTGTATGTGTGTCTGCATATATACAGAGATTAATGTATAATGTATAATTAATGTATAAACAACGGCAAAGAGCGTCCATCGAACACACTATGTGGGGTACACGTATGGGGTGTTGGGCGGGGGGGTGGGGGGTACAAGGGGGATTACAAGCGCGCACCGCGCAAGCGTTATAACATCCTGGCGCTCATAGCCGGCTGATAATTCCTTTGGAAGCGGCGCGAGCCGACGGCGTCTCCCTCACGAGGCACCGGCTCGCTTGTGACCGCGCGAATAAGTAAGACGAGCCTTATGGTATATGTGTAATGCGTTCAGCTGCAGCTGCGCCGTGACTTGGCGTCGCGCTGCTACATGGGTGGTCCGCCGACGTGCTGCTGAAACTGATCGATGTGCCTGGAGATCTCGCGCTGGAGCTGCTCGGGCAGTACGCCGACGCTGCTGAAGAGGGACCTGAGGACGTTGAGCTCCTCGGAGAGTATCTCGACCTTCTTCCTCAGCACGTCGTTCTCCTTGACGAGGTGCTTGACGCGCTCCTCGGTCTCGCGCGAGCGCACCTTCGCCTTCTCCCGGCTCTTGCGGACGGCGATGTTGTTGCGCTCGCGGCGCCGCCTGTACTCGTCGCTCGCCTTGTCCACGGACTTGCTCTGCTTGCGCGAGCTCACGGCGCCGGGCATGGCGTGCTGTTGGTGCGCCTGCATCACGGGCTTCATGGGCCCGACGCGGCCCTGTTGCTGCTGCTGCTGTTGCTGCTGCTGTTGCTGCTGCTGCTGCTGCTGGGGATGGACGCCGGGGTGGCCGGGTAGGCTGGAGGGCGTGAGCGTGGTGAAGGTGGGCCCGCCGTTGGCGAAGGGCCCGGTGGGCCCGGCGGCCGCGGGATTGTAGCCGCTGGGCGTGTACTGCTGGCAGTGCCGGCGATAGTCCGCGGGGTCGAGGGGCTCCTCCTTGATGCTCGGCGACTCGCTGCTCGAGCTGTTGCTGTCGCTGCAGCTGTTGCTGCCGTGGTGGTAGCTGGCGGCGCTGTGCACCGGCTGGGGCATGTAGGCCAGGGCCGCGGCCCTCGGGTAGCCCGCGGCTGCGGCGCTGTTGCTGCCGGGTAGGCGGGCGTGCTTGACGCTGCCGTTGTTCCCGGCGCCGAGCATGTCCAGGAGGCCGTCGTTGAAGTGCGAGTCGTCGATTAGGTGCTGGAGGTCCAGCGAGATCTCCGGGGTGTTGAGGTCGGTCAGCTCGCCGGCCGCGGCGCAGTGCTCCGCGTACTGTTGGTGAAGAGTGGCTTTTGAGGCCGATACTTTGCTAACGCCATTCGTTTGCTGATTGTGATTTACCTGCAGGCTCGAGTTGTTGTTGTTGTTGTTGTTGTTGTTGTTGGCGTTGGCATTGTTGTTATTGTTGTTGTTGTTGTTCTGGCCGAGGAGCTGGCCGGACTTTTTCAGCTCGGCCTGCAGTTGCTGCTGGCCCACTTGGTGGGCCTGCGTGTCGTACATGTTCGGGGACTCCATCGCTGGGCGCGCACAACTGTCTTCTCAAATCTCCTCTTCTCTCTCCTCTTCTCTTCTCTTCTCTTCTCTTCTCTTCGGAAATGAGAACAGAACTAACTTAACCAAATAATAACGGCTGGACGATCAAGCACACATCACAGATTGTCGCAACATCTACAGTCCAGCCTCTGTCCTCTCTCCAAGTCCTCTCCAGCTAAGCACAACTTTGACGAAAATTGCACACAGTTTTCGCACTCGGTATCTCCTCTTTCTCCCCAATACAAATCTCTCTCTCTCTCGAGAAAAAAATCGGTCACTCCTGCCGCGCGGCAGAAGCAGACGACGGCTGCGCTCGCGCGCGCGGGGTAAACACACGCGACGGCTCACGTGGAGCGCGACGGGCCGCAGAGTCAAGGATCGTCGGCTGCAGGCTCGCGAGACACATGCGCGCGACTACGCGGGTCCTGCGTATATACGTATATACGTGTTACACGCGAGGCCTCTCTCGACACAGCGTATACAGCCCAACGAACGTTCCGTACACACGAGCGTGCTCCCCCGGAGTCAAGTGGCTCTCACGAGAGTTGGCGCGCGACTGAGCACCTCCGCGACATGTCGCAAGCTTTGAATGTGTAGCGCCGCCGCCGGAGCGACCGAGCGCGTGTAGCACTCGGAGCTGCACGCCCGCGGCCAATGAGCGACGCTCTCCTCCCTCCCTCTCTCTCTCGCGCGCGGCTCTCTTTTCGAGTGCAGCGCGGGCTTCTCTCTCTCTCTCTCTCGGCCTCCCCCGCCACCGAACCGCACCGCCAGAGTATATCATCCTCGAGGTGTATATGTACAGTTTGTACTATCCGTCCCTCTCTTTCGCCGTGTCCCGCTATCTCTCCGCTCGATCTGTCTGTTTTTATCGCCCGGCCCGAGCGCTCTCTCTCTCTCTCTCTTTCTCTCTTTTGTTCTGAGCTTCCTATAATGCACTGCTCGCGCTCTCGCGACGTGTCTCTAATATCGGCTTTTGGCTGGGTTTCTGTGTTCCTTTCCTTTCCCCCCACTCGGCGTTTCGGTATACAGCGATCCGATTTTCCGAGCGAGCTTTTTTCGAATTGCCCATGGGTTTCCCGCGCAAATTCGGCCGGGCCGTTGTTATGCAAATGTTTCGGATTCTCCCAGGCGCGCATTGTGCTCGCTCGGAATGCCCCACGAATTTTCCGTTCTATTTATTTTTCTTTCAAACGCTACTTATCCACTTGTACGCCGCGTCGGACGCTCTGCCAAAAAACTGGCGCAGATTCATTATATATAGAGAGAGAGAGAGATTGTAGCGTGTATATACGCGTTTTTAATAAGCGATGCATCGCGAAGTTGTAGCGTCAGAATTCGTCGTCGTCGCACTAAACATTAATCAGCGCATACAAAGTGCACGCTATTAAAGATAAAAATATACGAAAAACTACAACGAGACGAGCTACATGCAGACGAGAGCGAGAGCTCGTTTGCGAGAACAAATGTAATTTCGTGAAAATAAACGATTCCGCTAATCGCACCCGCGTTAAATACTCGTGCGAAATCCAACCGAGATACTTTGTTTCGTGTTTTGTATTATCCCGTATTATATACCTAACGCGTCACTGCGCGGCATTAAAATTCACGACGTCTTTGACAGATTCTCCGATTCTTCACTTTCCCTCGCGCGTCGCCCCTGTCCCTGCGTACATTACGCACAGCGCCAAGACGAGACGACGGAAGGAGAAACGCCGAGAACCGCGACTCGCGCGAGAAAGAGACGAAACGGAAAGTAATAAATGTAGCGACGGTGGGGAGAGAAGCGTCATTTCCCGCATTCCATCGCCGCAGTGCGCACCGGAGCCTCGGAAAATTGTCGTAGTCGTCGTCGTCGCGGGGCAATTGAATTTGGTCTGGGCTCGACGCTTTCTTTAAATGCCGCGGTTTCATAGCGCGCTATATACACTCCGTATATTAGTCCGCGCGTATCTTGGCGCTGCGCAGCGCGCGTCTCTTCTCGTCGCTTGTCGTCGCGCATATCGGGGTAAGTATGTACGAGACGCGCGTTATAGCAGGAAAAGTTTTGCGCTCGCCTTTCTTGCGGCTATTTTCGGAAAGCGCATGTGTATTATGAGAGAGTCTCGGGTATATATATATGAGCCCCGAGAGAGAGAGAGAGTTGAATCGAGCGCAGAGCGCGAGTGACTTTTAAATGCTTGAAAAATTTTGAAAATTAAGACTTGTGCGAGGGGTGAATTGAAAAATAATTAAGTAAATAAATAAATAAATTTTGGGACGCCGAGAGGCGTATGGAGCGAGCGATGCGTTGTGCGTATAATAGAAAACAGGTGCGCGCGCGCGGACACGTGCCGTTAGAGAGGAGAAACGAAACGACACATCCGGCGCGCTGCGATCCGTCAACGTCATCCCGCAACGAGTGTAACACGCTCGTCACACGCGAAAATCCGTCCCGAATTAGATCTTGGTTATATAGGTACGCGGCTCTCAGTCAAGTTCGACAGCGGGCCGCGGTGTATATATAGTGGCTGGTAGAAGCGTATTGTATCGGGTGTACGTGTGCGCATATATATACGTATACATACGTGACGAGACAAAAAAAAATGCAGAAATAACCGTTCGATTGTACATATATTTGTGATATACAAGAGAGCGAAATTCGATTACGCGAGCTTGCGCAATCGCGGGCAACCCGAAAAAGCTCCGAGCTTTTCGTCGCTGCTCGGACGAGCCGGCTATATATGCGCTTGTAAGGGTCGTCGAGCGTTTTCTCATTGGCTGGAGCGTCGACGGGGGTGATTTGAGCACCTTTGGAGTAGGCGGTTAGCTATGTGTATAAGCCGTGGCGGAGGGCGAATCGCATCCTTTGCGGAGAGAATAAGCCACTCCTACTTTACGCCGTGTATATAGGGATACCTGTTGCGTGCGGACGCTTAGCGAGTCGCGCGCCCTTTGCGCTATGGCTTCCCTCGTGTAGTATTGTATATATATAGTGTTATCGCGGGTATTTTTTGGAGCCCGTTGTTTTCGTAGGCGGGGAGAGTGAGAGATTGGAATGAAACATTAGAATAGTCTTATGTGATTGTTGGGAAGATTCAGTAGTTGTTGGATTGCCGTAAGGGACGGAAAGTTGATTGAAAATTTAAATTTCGCGCGGTTATGTGTGATGAATAGAAAGGTGACTGATATTTGATTGGGACTAATAGAAATTATTATTCTTAATGGACTTCACATAATGCAATAATCAATAATAATTTTACAAAGTTTCTAATTTATATTTTAGAACTTGATGCTTATTTAAAGAGGTTTTCTTTAGAGCAATTTTATAAAATTGCAGGCGTTACTAAGCCATATATAATGGGGATAATATATATTGTAATTACTTATTAATTAGTTGTAAGCCTATTAGATATAATATGTTTTTTTCTGTTGCAGTAAAATTTGAATTTTTAAACCTCCATAATCAATGCATTTATTCTACTCTTCGACAATAAAAGATATAAATTATAGTATATTCCACGCAAAATTGAAATCATAACGAACAAACGCTTTCTTCGAACAAATAAATTATACCGTGCGCTTCAAATCTTAGACATTCCACTTATACTTTACGTCTAATTCGAAATTAATGGGTAACAGGATAACAATAAAACTTAACGGATCACTTACCATTCACGATAAAACAGTTCCGATCGATTCGAATGTACCGATCGATACCGATACCTCATCTCCCCTAACCATCAGTCGGTAATCCAGACACTCCACTTACCGACCGAGCGTCATCCCTTCCGTACCAGCCGTCGATATCATAATTTGTTTCCGTAGAGTCGCTCACGCTACATATAATACATCTCGCACCCACGCCAACATGGAATCACGGTACTTTCCGATTTTCGCCGAGCGTATCCGATCGCGACCGAGTCGTCCCTTCCTACGAGCACTCACAGCGTATAAGAAAACGCACAGGCGAAAATCTACTTCTCCCTCGTGCCCCCTCCCCCCACCGCTCCCCTCCCCCTAGATATACTCTACTACCAAGCCGCCAAAGAAGCGAGCGAGACAGCCTCAGCCGCAAAGAGTCCGGAGCAACGGAGACGGCGAGAGTGTGTCCATAGGCGATTCTTACATATTCCCCGCACACATATACTGCACACACACATACGTGTGAATACACACGCGCGCACAAGGTATTCCGCGCTATATACCCGCTCCAAACGCGTATCACGCACGTTCGCGCGTATATATACAGTTCTGCGTGCTCCGCTGGCCGAGTGGTGTGTGGCCCCCGAGGTTTCTCTCGACTCCTCTGCGAAACAGGAGGCACAACGAGTGTATATAAGCGACAGTAGTATATAGTACAGATATATATATATATATCGCACACATACACGGAGAGGAGGCATCGCGCATCGCAGAGAGTGAGGTAACGTAACGGCGAAGAGGAGAAAAAAGAAAGGCGAGAGGGAGAGAGAGAGAGAGAGAGGAGGAAGAGAGTATATCGGTACCGCTATACAATATACGAAAAGGTTGCGCGAACAATCGTCATCGTCGCCGTCGTTTCGCGGACAATCATCGTCATCGACAGAACGTATTCTACGAGTGCGAGAGAGACGCTGTATACGTTTCATCCTCGTCGTCGTCGTCGTCGTCGTCGTCGCGCGGTTCTACACAACGAGGAAAAAGAGCGAGAGAGACAGAGACGCGTCTCTCTTTTCTCTATATACACACACTTCTCCTCGTCGCTGTACATCAGTGTGGGTGCGCGCATTCGAAAATCAAGTGTCTGTTACACACATACATACATACGCACGCACACGTATATACAGATTTCGTACAGTCGTCGTCGTCGTAGTCGTCGTCGTAGTCGATCGCTTTGGTAATACATTATTAGAAGCCGAGAGCGACTGCTGTGCGTATAACATATAGTATATAGACCCTCGAGAGAGGGCTTCGGTTTTTCGGGTAATAGCAATCCTCTCCCCCTCCCCCCCGCGCGCGCGCGGCAACGCACACACACCTGCTCTCTCTCAAGAGAGAGACAGCGCGGATCGTCTTCCAAGAGGTGAGTGCGCGCCCCAGTGCGGAGAGCAACAACCCCCTTCGGCTCTGCGTTCCGGGAGAATCTTACGTCTCTCTCGTATCGTATATAGAGTTGGCCTGTCGTCGAGAGAGTGAGAGAGAGAGAGAGAGAAGGCTGTTATAACCTACAAAAATACGTCGCGCGCGCGCGCGCGCTTCGTCTAGCTTGGCCTCGTTCGCGCGATTACGTTTCTTTTATTCTGTGTGTATATACTATATATACGTTGAGTGCGAGAGAGAAAGAGAGAGAGAGGTTAGCTAGTTTGGCGGAGTGTACAGTGGCCAAAAACTTAGACGCGAGGGGGAGAGCTGCTCCTAGCGTATTTTAACGGTATCGATTGTTGCACGCTCCGTTTTATTTTTGTACACTTCGGGGAGAATTCGAGGGAGAAGACAGAGAGAGAGAGAGAGAGAGAGAGAGAGTGACTGTCGGGTAGTTTCTGGCTTTCCGCGTCTGCGACTGTGTATGTGTGCATTGTACTTGTGGGTAATACACGGCTGTGTGCAGTGCATCCACCTGTGAATTTTAGATGCTCTTAGTGTGCGCATATAGTGTATGGATCTTTTATTATGCAGAGAGGATTGATTTTCAATAATTGCAGGTAGCAGCAGCGGTTACTTAGTGGCTACTAAAATAACATCCTCAGTGGCACGATGGCAGGCGAGCAGCAACAGTTTTTTCTCAAATGGAATGACTTCCAGTCGAATATGGTCTCGTCGTTCAAGCACCTCAGAGACGAGAAGAGCTTTACCGATGTGACACTGGCCTGCGACGGACAGACGTGTAAAGCACACAAAATGGTCCTGTCCGCGTGCAGTCCTTACTTTAAGTCTTTGTTAGAGGTGAGCATCCGTTGGCTTTGGTAGGTGGCTGCGTGGGAGAATTGCGTAAACTGACTCTTGAGCATCTTTTTTGCAGGAAAATCCGTCCAAACATCCCATTATCATACTGAAAGATGTAGCGTACAGTCACCTTCAAGCAATTCTAGAATTTATGTATGCAGGAGAAGTTAATGTATCACAAGATCAACTGCCAGCATTTTTGAAAACAGCAGATCGATTGAAGGTCAAGGGATTGGCAGAAGCTCCTGGTGCCATTAAAAGAGAGGGTTAAGTCTTCACGTGACTAGTTGCGGTAAGTCTTACTAATTCATCTCCTGGATTTTGCTAATTTTTCACCCAGTCGGTATAAATACAATGCCGAATTTTCTAATGTAAGAATTTTGTGATTTCAGATATTTTGGAAAACGTGCGGACTGAAAATACAGAGTGTAATGTTGTAAAGTGATTGCGTTAATACAAACAACACATACATGAACACCACACAAATTTTAACACACTTGCACTAAACACACTGACCTCTGGTTCTAGACTAGGATCAACACAACCGTAATACTATAAACCAACAACTATACTTACCAAATCTCCTTTATTTTTTTTTATTTTTTTTTTTTTTTATTTTTTATTGAGCTCAAATGCGTCACTTGCGCTACTTGTTGATGTTTGTCTTGAACCCAATACAACTACAATCACAGTAATTATATTTTTCAAACAAAAATCGCAGAAATATAAACGACTTATCACAATAGTTAAATGATGTACACATAAGCTGGCCGGGGTCATTTTGTGAATCGCTGAAAAATATTTATCTTTCAAAGTAGTTCGTTTAAGGCTACCGTGTAATCGGATAACTTTTTTCTTTAAAACACTCGCGCTTTACAACTTATTCCCGTTAATACTTCTTTATATACTATTTTAAACTTTGCTACAGCGGTTATGGTCTGCTTGGAGATATAGCATTATTAAGCTTTTATTTCTTTACACCAGATACGATTTACAAAATTCCTGGCCAACCGCTCATACAATTTTCAAGACGTCCTTGTTGCAAGTCGTGACGTTATAATTCTTGTAATTTTATTTAAGCTCTGTGATCTTTTTTTTCTTAATAACAACCAAGTTATTCTATAAAGTTAATGAGTAACCGAGAAATGTCTATCGAATAACTTAGCGTGACGACTTCCAACAATCGTGACTTCGTGTAACCAAATACTGCCAGTAAATGTCATTGGCGTATTCACATTATTACCGATAGACCAAATTTATTTATGATAATAATATATTGAAAGGTTGGTTGTCCTGAACCGAGGGAAATGGATTATTGTAACATAAAGCGAGCAAATTTTGTAAAGCCGGAGCGCACAGTTCCTTTCTCCTCTTTAATAAGTACAGGACCATTGTAGAGAGAAAAACGATCATTATAGATGAAGCGAGGGGTGAGGAAAAAAGTAAAAAATAAAAACAAATGCGGATGAAAAAGAAAAAAAATAATTAATACATCGTCGAGTCTCGCATTAATTCGGATTCGTACCTGCTGTACAGGTACATTTTGACAAGATTTTTTCGTGACATTCTACTTCAAGATAATTCTAATTTTTGATACTTCTATAGGATTACTTCTTTGTAACTTGCTGACGCAGAAAAATTATTTCAAATCTTTATTATACAATCTTTGAAATTTTCGGAGAAAAAAAATAATGTAATTTGTGATCTATATATGTATATTGTCTAAGAGGCATTTTTTTAATTCAACACGATGGCTGCCCAGAGAATTAACGCATAAACTGATGTAGCGATGTGTATACTTCATAAGATGTAGAAAACAGCGAAAAACGTTGGGGTAACGCATTTAGTTCGAAGTTCGGAAAAGAACTGAATACTATTTCGATCTTCGAAAAGCTTATTTATAAGCGTTGTACTCGTCGTTTATGGAAAAAAGAAAATAGAATTTAAATGGAAATTATAGAAATGTCAGAGTTTCGTTGTAGAAATATCACGTTTAATTTAACGTGGTTGACTTTATTTTCTACTTTTCTCAGTCAAATTATACTTTTACGAAAGTATTGTTGCATCACATATAATACTTTTCAATGTTTCGTTTATTGTACTCTATATTTTAAGCTTATTTTTCCGATTTATTGAGACAAAACTTTAACTCTTTTCTTCGAGACTTATTCTCGTGATTCTATGCTCTTGAATCTTATGCTATTCCCGAATCCAATCATTTCTCTAATTAGCGTTACTTTTGCTACTGACATGGCTCGATGATGACTATGATTATGATATGAAGATGTTGAGATATAAAATAAATTGTGTAAATATATGAAAACTTTGAATTATTACTTTGAAAGATTATAACCCCATCCCTTGATTAGGAACTTTGATAAAAATTAATTTCAGTAATATACATATTTTATTTTTTTCTTCTTGTCAGTATATACATAAAAAAGAAAGCTTATAAAAAATACATTTTAAATAAACCTTAAACATTAATGGAATACATAATAGAAGATAGTTTGTTCAAACTTAGTCAGAGTTTTGATTACTTTTAGTAACACGTTTCATATAATGTATCAAACATCACAACGTTCTCGTGAACAATTTTTTTTCCTAATTAGTATCTTTTAATTAAATAGTTTATAAATAATTATAGAACCTTGTGTTATAAAAACAAACTGTAAAAGTTTGCAGTTTCTTTTTACCTGTAACTATTGATAAAGCATTTTTGTGATTGTTGAGGTAGGAACATACATTTCATTTTATAACAGTTTTACGTCCATATTTCCTTTTTCTTGTTTTGTATATTTACTTTAAATCGTGTAACTTTTCTATTAATGTCATGTGCTGAATCTTTCTAGTTACCATGAATATCGATATCACAATCTCATTCAGTCATAATTTCTACAAATTTCTACTTAGGATGGATCTGAAATCGAAGAAGTTTAATTAGCTCAAACTCGCGTAAATTTTAAATGTTCTTCGTGCAACACTTACAAGGCATAGGCATTGGAAATTTATAAACTGGATACTTCGGTGCAAATTGTGTATTGGATCCGACCATTCCCTGCTCGTTTGGATCTGCAATGGGATTGCTTCCGCCGATGCACTCTTCATACGACGGTGGCGCTGAAAACGACAAGTCCTTTTGAAGACGGTTTTGAAAATTTCCTACGTATGGCAATTTGTGCACGTACTACATTATATTTATGCGGTCTAACTTTTAGATTCTTCGTTGTAAATTGTTTAGTTCATTTTTATTATAATCTCTCAGAGTTTCGGCGACGGATACTTACGCATTTCAGGCATCGGCTGCATCGCTGCTCCACCGGCCATGTAAGGAGGAGCACTCATTACCACAAAGCCGATCGGTGTAGCTTGTTGATCGGACCTCGGCAAGAGATGAGTGTTGGCAGTAACCTGGTCAATCGGCGGAGCTGAAGGCACTGATGATGAAGTCTGAGTTGGATTCGCTAATTGATGATACAACGGAACTGTACCGATTTCAATTGGATACGAACGACCGACATCGCGATGTCTGCAGAGCAATTATTGAACGTGAGCTCATAAAATGTACCAGTAAGTTATCGTTGTTAAATTAACCATTACGAGTACGTACATTCCGCTCATTTCGATTACAAAGACCAATTTGTAGGAAACGTTGATGAGCGTGCAGTGGTCCAATTTCGACGGTGGCATCGAGGGCACTTCGATGCACAAGCTCTTTTCACCCTTCTTCGGGTAGGGACCGCCCATCTTTATCTTTTTCACGACGTCCGACGTGTGCTTTTTGTCCGGGAACGGCGTCGACGCGAAGAACTGCAATTCCTGCAAAAGGATAGTATGCTCAGTAAAATGCTGTCCTTCATTCAGCCCGTCGGACGCTCGACAGAACTATTTGAACCTTGTGCAAGTACAGCTTCATCCTCCTCACGTCGACGGACGTGGAATTGTTGTCGAAACTGACGTCCAACTGTATCGTCTCTCCGGGAACGAAACCCCGGACTCTGCTCTTGACGACAGCCTTCAAGTTACCTGCGTTGCCTATGCAGCAGCAGGAACGAAATCTTCGCTTGATCTCGTCGTTAATTCCCGTCTGATTCGAGAACAGAAACAAAATTTTTTTAATCACTATATCCACACACCTCCGTATCTGCTCAACAAATGCGTTCACGCACACGTTATACGTGACGAGCATAAATATTGTAAGAAAAGCTTACAGCGAGATTCTGATGGGCATTCAAATCGTAGTCGGCGACGACGGTGAAGGCGGACACGACCTTGTGATCGAATTTCCAAGGCCGGTCGATCACGGCCTTGACGGTGTACCGGACGTATCCGAGGACGTGCTCGAAGCTGCAGGGAATGTTCATCGGTATGTGGAAGCTGAACTGATAGGAATGCGTGCCTGCCGATATCGTCGCCGAACTTTCTCCTGTGGAAGATCAACGTATATATATAAAGTTTTCTTTTCGAAACGCCGCGAAAATTTGAATGAAAAAGCTTTTGAATAAAAAAACAGAAATTTTTTTCCCTCACCACCTGTAGCGCCCACCAAGCGGTTGGACACGCTGAAATAAGTCTCGGAACCCTTGTAGTGGTCGGTGACGGTGTGCCTGCCGTCCCCGTCAGATTTCCGCCGCTGCTTCGTCCAGTGAACCTCCGCCTCGCCCTTGGCTTCCAGTCGAATTTCTGAAATTACGTCATGTGCTTATTGTAAGTTTGCTTAATTATTTGTTTATTTATATTCTTGTTTTTTTTTTGCGAAAGCCGAAAATTTATAATCACACGAATATTGCGTAATACGGGCAAGTGCGATGCACTCGAGATATACGGGTGCGAAAGGGGACGTATACACTATACCGGTATGTATATAGAATGTACACACAATAATACCAGCTGTTTGTGTATTCCGTACGCGCTGCACCAGGCTCGAAGAAACCCGAGCGAAAAAGTGCTCGCGAAGCAAAAATGCTGTATGCGCTATATGCTTGGATGATATGTCATCAGCGAATTACCTCACGTATCGAAGAAAATATTATGTGTGTCTCGCTGTTATATCGCGACTGATTTATGCGGATATTGATTTGTTTATCTATTCGTTATCGATGGGTATATACATGTATATGTACGCATTCACTTACTTTTTACTTATTACACACCGATTGCTCTCAACCGTTCGTTTGTTTCTTTTTTTCATTGTTAATCGCATTTTCTTTGTGACGCCACAGCCGATTTTACGTTTTCTTTTAAAACAAAAAAAAAATTGCCCCCCCGACGTTAGTCAGCTGACAACTGTTAATATTCATTGTTTCAACAACGTCGGTATGTATAATTAACGGTTACTCCGTATGCAGCAGCCGCGCGCATATACTTTTACTTTTTTTTTCATAGCCTTGGCGTATTCAGTCGTATAAGATATTCTCGAGAAAATATTTCCCATGGACTTGTACACATACTGCAGTCTCTCGCCGACGAGATTATCTCGTGATGTGTATTCCGTCGCCGGGACGTCGTCGTCGCGATGATTCATTAACCTGATTTTCGAGTAATATTATTATACTTCTCACATGTACGTGTATATATACATTGCAGAGTACATGTATGCGTCTGCGTCGAAAATGTTCAATCTCCTCGAAAGAGATTACGCCGTCTAATCTGCTCTATTACACAGGGCTATTTGCACAGTCATTTCGTGTGCCATTTCCTATACGTATATCTCCTCTTATACAGTCCCGCTGCACAGCGCAGCCCAGCGAATGGCTCGGTTGCTAATGGCAATGGGTAAACAGTGTTTACGACAACGAAGCGAACGCTTCCGTCCCCCGCACACCCGTACAGCATGTATTTTCGATCGCCGACTGGAAATTGCGCTTAAAACGTGGATTACTTGCAAAAAACCAATCGAACGCACGGGAAAAAATAACGCGGCTTTCATATAGCCGATTGATTTTAATCGCTGCAATATTTACGAAGCCTCGATTCAATGAACTCGCGCGGCCCATAATAGTCGTCGATCAAGCGATTCACCAGCCGTATAACCGGCTATTGAAAGAAAAAGTCAATAGCTCAGCCGTAAACTGTATACGGACACGCGACAAGCGCGAATTCTCGCGTAACAAAAGAATAATAAACAACACCCCGCGGCGCATATCCGGCCCCGCTCGTCGTTCTCGCGAAAATTCTTTCGCCCCGGACACACGTACGATGCGTTGCACGCATTATACCGCGTGCGTTGAAGAGAAAATCCTGCGCCGCACACACAGAGACACTCACCGCGCACAGTTTTCGAGCCAGACAGATTGAGAATGACTTTCCCGGTGACGGTCTCTCCGGGCGCGTAAGTCGCGCCGGGCCTCTCGAACTCGATCCGGAAGTCTTGCAGTTTGCCCATCTCGTATTATATTCTCAAGTATTTAGTCTTTTCTTCTCAGTCGGCGGACTTGCTGTCTTCTGTATACCTGTATACACTACGCGTATAGGTATGCACACCTATATTATTCTATTGTCCGCGGAAAAGGTATAGTTAAACTCTATGGAGAGCCCCGGCGATCAGCTCAGGGCGCGGACGACACTGCGCTTAGACTGACAATGTAGAGCTCTGTTGACGTTGACTCGGGCCGACCCGAGAGAGTCGTCCTATAGCCGTGTGTTACGGCTGTGGTCGAGTAGACACGCTATACTGGCGCGTAACCGGAGATTTCTCGGACGGGCATAATGCAGCGCGCAACACACGCGGCGCGCAGTGTCGGTGTGCGATGGTAATTTTACACGCGGCTGACAGTTGGGGATACGGCCGATAGAGGCGCTCGCGGAGCTGCACTGCGAGAGCTGCTGTGTAGCGTGGGCGTATGTTGTGTTGTGTATTGGATAATATACACGTGTGCTACTGTGAATTTGGGCTATTGCGATTCTATCTTGTGTGTACGATCAACCTGTTGCTATATATTGGATTTTAAAAGATCGCTGCGTTTTCGCGTGGGGGCGAATCGATACTGAATATAGTCGGAAGTTTTGGGAATTCACGGGCAAACACGTGGGGATGTTACAGAACGATTTTGGTCGGATAAAGGGTTTACGGATTTCGATGTAAATGAGAAAACAATTTGATATCGTAGAATAAAGCGTGTACATTGTAAATGCACGTTTTCCATATATTTTCCAATTAAAGGCTTGACTCTTGTTTTCTTAGCAAGCAAAAAAATGTATAGAAAATAAGTATAGATAATACATTGAATCTTAACTGCTGCGTTCTTCCCTTGTTACACATACATATTTATCACAGATACACGGACAACAATTCCACGTGTTCGAACACACCCTTCAGTCCTTTATGAGTCTATTTCGAGGAATGACTCACAAGGGAGTATTCTACACAGCAATGTGGTAAGGCAATATTTCATTGTCATGGCTTCGCACGTAAAGTCACGGGACATTTCGAAAGATGCCCGCTCGTTCATAAAAAAACCAAGGAATTTACGTATATGTATACAGGAACGTTTTAAGGTATAACCTAATCAAATAATAAAAAGGCACATTAAAATCGACATTGAGTAAAAGTATTTATAGTATAGTTTCCTTGAAGTTATATTGGCTGTACTGTGATCTGCTCCTGAGTACGATCCTATGAAAACAAAAAAGAAGCCAAGAATTTTATCAGGATTCCAGTCACTTACTCGTCCGTTAGTTCTGTAACACAGCTGCAACGTATACTTACAAGGTTTACCATCTGGAAATTTGTAAACCGGATACCTGGGCGCGAATTCGGCGCTGCTGCCCCGTTCGTCTGGATTCCCAATGACTTTGCTTCCACGGAAGCATTGCTCATACGAAGGTGGTGCTGCAGAACAGGAACGTTTTGCAGTAATCGATTTCGTTACTCGGTCCATTTCGACGAACATTCACTATGTATACCAAACTTACGCATATCGTAGGGTGACGTGCTTTCAATGACAAAACCGAGCGGTCGTGACTGAGGAGCCTGCCAGCCGTCCGGTAGCGATTGTTGATTGCCTTTGACAACGTAATTCATGGGTGGCGCTGAGGGAACCGTGACGGCAGGTGGAACCTGATTCGTCACCCGATGGTACAGCGGTATTGTGCCGATCTGAATTGGATAAGTGTGGTTGATGCTGCGATGCCTATGGAAATCATTGCCGTTACAGGTATATAAAGGGATGTTAACTTTTGGCATTGTTAACACTTACATTCCCGATGTTTCGATTTTGAAGTCGAGGTAGTAGGAGATGTCGATGATTTGGCAGTTCTGCAAAATCGAAGGGGCCATTGAAGGCACTCGCAAGCGCAATAGTTGTTCGCCGTCCTTAAAGAACGGACGATCTACTATGATCATCTTTACTATGTCCCTTTTGGTTTTCGTAGCATCCGTCGCGTGGAACGATATTTCCTGAGGAGACGGCGACAACGATGTGAATCAACCGTTGTTCATTTCATCATACGTACATATGAGCAATTGTATAATGCGCAAACCTTTCTCAAAGTCAGCTTCATACCCTCCAGATCCACGGAATCGGACGTATTGTGGTAAGCGACCTTCAGCTCGATAGGTTCGCCGGGAACGAAACCCTGGACATTGGTCGTGGCGACGACCGACAAGTTACCTGCATTTCCGAAGCAGAGGCAGGTGTGAAATTGCCGCTCGATCCTATCGTGAATTCCTCTCTAATTCAAAAAATTAAAACGACCACGTCACTCTTCTCGCGTGTGCAAGCAAACGGAAATTGTATACTGATTGGACGAACAGTTTACCAGAAGCTCGGGATGAGCGTTCAAATCGTAGTCGGCGATAACGGTGAAGCCTATCATCACCTTGTGGTCGAATCTCCAAGGCCTGTCGATGACGGCTTTGACGGTGTATCGAACGTGTCCTATAGTATGCTCGAAACTGCAAGGCACACTGCTGGGTATTCGGAACAAGAAGGGATAGGTGTACGAACCGGCCTCCAACGTCATCTGACTGTGTCCTGTCGCGAATTTCACGTTCCATTAGGCTCCCTTAGTGGACTTTCAATAAAACGTTTTCTCATACCATCTGGAGGGTCCACTAAGGTGATGCTCAGGTCGAAATAATTCTCGGAACTGCCGTAATGATTCGTGTTGTTGTTCCACCGTCCCATGCTGTCCATTCTCTTGAAAGTCTCGGTCCAGTGAACTTCTGCCAGGCCCTTGGCTTTTAATATCATTTCTGAAATCAGATCTTATTAGTTAGTTTGCGTGAAAAATTCAGTCACAGCATGACTAAATGTAAAAGATCTCGAGTCTGCGCATGCCCGAAAGTACATTCGACAGATGTTGCAGGTGAGCATGACGTTGACTAAAATCTTGCCAGCTTTTTTTTTCAAATATTCAAGATTAACAGCGCGCGAATACTAATGTTTCACTTTGAAATTTTTGCCTTGCTAAGAAAACGCATATCTGTGGTGTGAGACGCCTTATGCGCATGTTTCGTGGCTTTTATCGATTCATCGGGGGTTGACGTACCCAATTCGGCGTTTGTACGAATTCTACCAGCATAGTATATTCAACGGATAGTAGGTCAGTAGAAACAAGTGTGCCAAAGTCTTCAATGATTTATCTCTTTAACCGTTTAAATTTTTTTATTGCCTTTATGAACTTAACAGTTTGAACGAGACACTATTTTTTTGACATTGACCTCTAAAGAACCGTAGAAACATGTTTGCGTATTCAAGACGTTATTGCGTCTTTTAATTTTCAACAATCTTATGATTAATTATATATTTTCATTTTATGGAATTTTTCTGTATCTATCGTTTTTATAATTAAAACTTTAGATAATAGATTTTACTGATTGCAGCGCATGCAAACGAGGCCTTTTTAATTGGAGACTGCCTTTGCGGTTTTGGAATAAAAATTGCAGTTTCAATCAGCACTAAATCAGTACTTTATCAAAATATAAACTGTAATACTGTTACTAAAAAAAGTAAATTGTAATAAAAAGAAATAATATTACTAATAAATCTTAAAATACGTTTTATCAAACAATTCTTTTTCTTACTGCATGGATTTTTTTACTCCGAAACAATCAAATTTTTCAATTTTACGCTCTTTTCAACAGCGTATAGTTTTTGCATATATTTTCCTTCAATTGTACGTTTCCAACAATTAATTTCAAAGAAAAAAATGTTGTCTCTTTTAGTATCGTCGTACTACATTAATCCAATATACGTTCGATACAACTTTTATCCTACCAAAGCAAGATTATTGACCTCAACGAATTAGAATATACTAACCTCGCATTTTTTTGGGACTCGACAAGACGAGAAAAACCTTGCCAGTGACAGCATCTCCAGGAGCATAAGTGGCGTTGGATTTATCGAATTCGATGCGGAATTCTTGCAGACCCATGTTCCGCTTAATTCTCCGTTGTCAGTACTGTAAGCTCAATGAAAATTCCGGATTCTTTCGCGAAACGATTGTTACGTCACTGCGGCGGAGGCGATTTTTCCTTCGAACGCCCAGTTGATTCTGACGCTATACGCATGTCAGACGCAAGTGTTTATATTCCGCGTATACGCCACGTGATCGAATAAAGTGTGCGTATATAGATGCGCGGGACGGCGGGAAATACCCCGAATGCGAGTTGCGGGCGGGAGAAGTTTTTAGCCAAGTAGTAGTGCGTGAGATGAGCGACAGAGGCGCTCGAGATGATTTCGGAATCGCAGGATTCGCGCAGAGTCGCATCAGAAGCGAGAGCACATAATTTGAAATTAGAAAACTGTGTACTGGGGGATCGTTGGCGTATTATTAGGGGATGGTTGTGCGATATTTTTGTGGAGTATGCAATGCAAACGTACTATGTGTAGTGGGTACAGTACACTTTATATTTTTGTAATTATGTGCAGTACGTAATTAATGAATATGGCTTATTTGTATCAGGCGTTGAACTTTTTTTGTGGAGCACACTAATCACAGTTTTTACATTACTCGAAATTCTTTGATTTTCTTTGTAATATTTTTTGTGCAGGTTTTCTTTTCTCTGAGAACAATAATTATTCGCAACTTTTATATTATTAAAAAAATATTTCCTTTCGAGTTCATCTCTTTAAAAAAATATTAAAAAAAGAGAATTTTTTTGTTTTTTAATTAATTTTTCTCTTTACCATCTTAACCGTTAAACACTTTTACAACAAACGCCTTATTTTTTGTGAGTTCCAAAAATCATTCACATTTTTTAAATTAATGCAATTTCACTTCGAAAAGGCATTCTCTCAAATAATTTAAACAAAAAATCGACTTTTTTCCATCAAATTTTACTCGCAAATTCCTTCAATTTTTTCGCCAACAATTCTTGGTTACAGCGATCGTCATCAAATTTATATTAACCTTTCGAAGCGAACGCGCAGATTTTCTTTTTTTTTTTCAAGTTAATACGCATAAAACAAATCGAAATCAAATCTCGATAACGAAACGCATCCGAAACACGCCAGCCGGAAATTCATCCGGGGGTTAGAGAAGTTCGTTCCCTGATACCGAAATACGAAGCTGCGGTGTTACTCGGAGTAGTTACGTCGGGTCGCGGGGTAGTAAACTATACGCCGAATATACACCGGATAACCATGCCGCATACTGCATATGGAATACGTGCGGTGGTGCGCGCGCTTTATCAGCTGCGCCGAGTTCTAAAAACGAAACACTCTCGCGCGCCGCGCCAAGTCCTCGCGTGAAGCCCGGCAATTTACAATCGCGCGTATTACAATTTCGACGATCGATCGCGCATACCTCTCGCATTATTAATCGCCGGAGTAATCGAGAATTGCGTTATTTAAACGATCGATCGTGAAAGCGGCGTACGAGCTCGAATTCGAACAGGGGAATTTACCCCCCGCCACCCCCCCCCCTTTTTTTTCAATCGCGTAAATGGAATATTACGCGCATTTTCGTCCTTCCAAAGAAAAAAAAAACGGAAAATTCTCTGAATTACGAAAGGGCGCCACAGTGTGACAATAATAAAATTGTCCTGCTCGGACGACTGCGACCATTTCTTTTTTCCGGGAAAGTATATGTAGGTCGCGCGCGCGCGCAACTATGACGAATAAAGTCGACTTAATGAGAGCTCCGAGGAGAACCGCGAATATGATTTACCGAGCTCTCAAATTCCGAGCCAATTAAACTTTTCCGCCAGAGTTTTACGAGGGCTTAAGCCGCTCCTGCTGCACAAGGTTTACATACACACACACATATATATATATATATATTTATACAGTAAAGCGCGTGGGTAAATCGATGCAGTAATTTTATTGATGTGCATATGAATATAAACGAGCGGCTATGCAGTAACGGAGTGATTGCGAACATTTTTTTTTCTAATGTTTCGCGTGTATGCATAGACATATATATATACATACACGTGTATGTATAATATATATGTACATATACGTGTATATGTATAATATATATGTACGATTGAGTTACAATTGACTCGTGCAGTGTGCGGTATTGGAGTCGATATTCAAGAGGTTTATAGCTTTTTTTCAGTGCACACGGTCGATTACATCGAGAAAAATTTTGCGATAAATAATCACTCGAAAGAGTCACGATATAAATTTTCAAAAATATTCAGAAACGATTAAAAAAATTTCTTGTACGTACACATACCGAGCAGTAAATTTTTAATATAATAAATTACATTAAACTGCCGAGCAAATTTTACGGAAGGTTCTGATAAAATTTATTTTCCTTTTAACGAGCTAAATTGATTTCCATTTGTACACTTACTGCCGATATCCCTCCAAGTCCTCATATAACTTATTGATATCGTTTTCTCGCTTCTCATTGAAACTCCGCATAATTATTGAATTGTACAATTATATACTTGCAATCTTCATCGAGAAAATCGTAATTACACTTCGCGATATAAGTTTGCCTTTTGCAGTTATAAAAGATTCCACTTTAAAAAAGAAAAAACGGAAACAGCGCTAAACTTCAAATTAGTTTCTATATACCGACATCTTTTCACGAAATCTTTACCGAGCATATTCCGCTCCTGCGGATTTCGCCAGTTTTGCGCAAAGTACACCCTCTCGTCGTTTCGCTGGACTGCGCACTTCCGACGCAAATTTCAAGCCCCTCGTGTCGCCCGCTGTATAGATCAATCTATCCGCTTGAACGGCTCGCCGGGGCTTAAAAATCTTGCGCAAACACGGCGTATCGTTTGCGCATTGTTTATCTTTCCGAGCGTTTTCACTATCGTCCGGAGCGGCCGGACATTCACTCAAAAATCAATATCACTCCGCCAAAAGAGCCATTAACCTAAATTTTCTTATCCGCTCGCTCATCCATACGCACAGGTGCAGGTCAATACAGCTGCTAACGTTCGGTGCTCGGCGGCTTTTCCCATTACCCGCACGCCTCTCCTGCGCTTTGCATTCGATAAATTTAATGGGGGAGAAAGAGGAGGGAAAAAAGCACCGCGAATGAATAAGGGACGCGTTCCCGATGAAACGGCTTTATTCGCCATGCGACAGCTGGAAAATGCAGGAGTCGCTCACGTAAATTATTCTACCTGTTGGACGCGAGGCTGCAATAACGTCGCCGAGCCTTTGTCATCGACGCGGAGAGACATCGCTGTAATCAATGAAGCTCTCTTTTTTTTTAAAGAGATTTTTTTATTGCGAGACGAACAAAGGCCGCTTTCAATTTCTTTGTTTCTTATTGCGCGTACGCGTGTCTTGTTCTGGGGGTAAGGGGGACAATGGAATAAATTGACGTTAACCATTTTATGCCGAGGTACATTAGATTTTTTATTTTTTAAAGGTTCTTTGAGCTCAGTCTTGCAACTGAGGCTGAAATTTTTAAATTTTGTTGTTAAGATAAGTTAAAGTAATTTTAAGGTAAAACTGAAGTAACTGCTTTTTAAAATTTTAAGAAACCCTGATAGAATTTTTGCTATAAAATATGGTAGGGCTATCATAATATCGTCATGATTTATGACGAGTGTTATTGTAACATTACATAACATTATCATAGCTGATCACATTATGTTACCACAATCACATTATAATCATTATTGATATTATTATAGTCATAACTAATCATATTATGTTACGATGATTATATTATAGTCCTAACTAATCATATTATGTTACGATAATCACGTTATAGTCATAACTGACCAAATAACCATATTATGTTACAATGATCATATTATAGTCATAACTGATCATATTATAGTCACAACTCATCATATTACGTTACAATGATCATATTGTAGTCATAATTGATCGTATTATGTTATGGTAATCATAACTAACAATCAGATTATGTTATGATGATCATATTATAGTCATAACTGATCATATTTGGTTCTAAAATGGGATCAGGGTTTATGATGACATTATAGGCTACATTACGATCCTTCAGCATAAAATATAGCATATTACCATCATAAACCCGATCTATTTTTTACCATCGAACCTTATACCGAACCTTATATCACCGAATATTATAGTCACAACTCATCATATTATGTTACAATGATCATATTATACTCATAACTGATCGTATGATGTTATGGTGATGATATTGTAATTAAAACTAATAATCATATTATATTATGATGATCAGATTATAGTCATAACTGATTATATTTTGTTGTTAAATCGGAGCAGGGTTTATGATGACATTATAGGCTACATTACGATCCTTCAGTATAAAATATAGCATATTACCATCATAAACCCGATCTATTTTTTACCACCGAACCTTTGTATTTCTAAATCTTTCGCATACATATTTATACTTCAAATAGCAAAAATCCACTCAAAACAACAAGGCCTACACATAAATAAAATTCAATATTCCATTAACACGCATAGACTACGGGAGTATAGCGCTCGCAGCCAATTCAAAATCCATCAATTCCACACCGGCCAATTCGATAAATCAGCGCAGGGCAACCGATCGTAAATCGAAAAAGGAAAAACCTTCGCTTCCTCGTCCCATCGCCCTCAGCCGTATAGTACAGAACCCCGTACGCACTACGATAAACTTCGGATGTACACAGCGTCGCGCCTCGACTGCCAATATATTCGCGCGAAACGGCGGCGCGAAACTGCCTCGGTGACGCAAAGAGCCTCGCGCTAACTCGAGGATTAACACCTCAAAGAGCCGTGAAAATGTCCGGCAACTTTCCTCATCTCTCTGCGGATCTGCGGAAGACGCGTTAAAGGCTCCGCCGTAATGTCGAAAAGTCCGGGAGAATACCTATACGGCGGCGTTCGAGGAGAGAATGGAATGGGCGAGCTTTTCGGGGCTCGAACTTTTTCCTCGTCGACGGAGAGAGAGAGAGAGAGACACGACGAGAGCTTGCGGCGAAATAAAGTGAAACAAATGACGGGCGGAGAAAAAAAATCTCTCCGAAGGGACGTGTATTAAGGAAGAAGAAAAACGGGGGCTAAGGAGCAGCTATTGACTGTATTTCTCCCTTATTGATATACTTACTGGAGAACCTATAACGGCGGCGGCGGTGGCAGCGGCCTCTGTGCATCTGTGTGTGTTTGTGTAGCGCGTGGGAGAGGGGGGGGGGGAGGGAGGGAGATATTGGCCGGGGTTTTCAGCTGTGAGCTTGATTAATTTGACGTGCAGGGTTATACGCGTTGGGTAATAATGAATTATTATTATTATTATGTTTATTTTTTTTCAAATCGAGAGAATTTCTCTCCTCGAGAGCTGATACTTTTGAAGAGATTTTATATTGAAGAATTGAAAAATTTTGTACACTTGTCTACCGTGGGTTCTTTTAAATTTTAGGTTCAAATTCTGTGGGTCATAATATCATCATAAATTATGACGAGTGTTATTGTAACATAATATGATCATAACTGGTCATTTTATGTTACATTAATCATATTATAGCCATAATTGGTCACATTATGCTACCATGATCATATTATGGTCATAACTGATCATATTTTGCTCTAATCATATAATACGGTTTATAATGACATTCTAGGATTTATTATGATCATTCGACATAAAATATAGCATATTATCATCATAAACCCGATCTATTTTCTATCGGGATGTGGGTTGCTTTGAATTTTAGGTTCAAATTCAAATTTTTTTTCGTACTTCATTGAACTAAAATACCTGCATGTTTCGGTAATGTATAGAGGCAGGAGGGGATGAATTGGTTCGGTGAAAGCTCTTCTGACGCAGAGGTAAGCCACTCGACGAGTTAATTTGTAAATTCGTCGATATCGATTAGATCGCTAGATATTAGCGATCTTGAGGACGAATTTCTCCAGTGAGAGCTTGCGGCGCATGTGTCGGATGTACACGAGCCTAATTACTTAATGGCTGGTATTTCGAAATATAGCGCACAAGGTAATTATCTGAATTAATCGTTAAATTTAGGTGTATCCAAAGCTCGATGTACCTCAGATTATTTGTATTTGTGCATACCCACCAATTATCGGAAACAACGCTCCCCAAAACTGCAAAAATTGCAAAATACCTACCAGGCCTCTTTTTTTCTCATTCCTTAGGTCATTCTAAAAGAGAAAAAACTCGCGTGCATAGCCGATCATAGGGTACACTTTCGTACCGGAGCAAAAAAGAATCGAAAAAACGAGAAATAATTAACAAAAAAAATGAATTCATAGATTTTTTTCTCGAAAAACTATGGACTTTTATAAAAATGTCATTACAACAAAAACATCTTGAAATTCATCTATAAGTATGCTATGGAATTCTATCAGATTGATCCAATAACATTTTTGATATTCCGAAAATCCAAAAAAATCGAAATTTATTCGAAAAATGTTTTTAAAAAATTTGAAAAAATTCCAGAGTTTTCTTCGATGAATTTTAAGACATTATTGTTCTAATGAAATTTTGATAAAAGTCCATAGTGTCCGAGACAAAAAATCTATGAATTATTTTTTTTTAATTAATTATTTCTGATTTTTTGAGTCGCTTTTGCCCCGGTAAAAAGTATACACTTCGATTGGCCGTGCAAGCGAATTTTTTCTCGTTCAGAATTACCTAGAATTGAGAAAAAGTAGATCTACTAGATGTGTCTCGAAAAAAAAATTTGCAACTTTTGGGGAGAGTTGTTTACGAAAATTGGTGGATATGCACATTTACATTGTTTAAAAAGAACACGTGTACACCAATATTAGCGACGGCTTCACCGGAAGTCCAGCGGAATATTAATCTCAAAAATATTCGCGTTCACCCTCCCTCTCGAGCCAATATATCCATGCCAAATTTTCTTCTTCGCCTGGGGAACAAAAAATTTTAATATACTCTCTTCCAAGAACATAAAAGCCAATATCGCTTCCGCTGAAAAAATCCAGACTCAACTCGATCCCTCCGTAAACACACAGAGTCGCACTAAAGCCATTAAGATCTTCGTTTCCAACGGGTCACCGATACGCGAACGTTCGAGCAACCGAAGCCGCACTAGTACAGTCGGTCATAAGTCGATTTACATCTGCCTATACCTCAATAACCTCTAATCAGGCTGTGCAAAAATCGAATGCGCGCACACTCCCTGCGCACAAAACTCCCTCGCAAAAGGCCCAACGAATCATCGATCCCCCCCCCCCCCCAGCCCCCCAATAAAAAATCTCCAAGCGCTTACAACTCGGCCGTCGCGCGTTAATCTTAACGAGCGCATCGGAAAATCCTCCTCTTCCACAGCACTGCTACTCCGGCAACGAGAAAGAGAGAGAGAGAGGGACGCGCGCTGGAGGGGGAGGCTCGTCAGGGCTGCTGCGCGGCGAAGTCGCAGTAGGGGCTGGAAAAGCTCAGTATCGCGCCAAGCGCCGGGGGAGAAGGAGCTGTCGCGCGTCGGCCGGACTCTCTCCCCCTCTGCACCTCTTCGTTTCTCAATCCCTCATTCTCTCTCTCTCTCTCTCTCTCTCGGGACGCTTCGCCTTCGCCGAGAGTCACACGCACTCGCGACCCGCGCCCGCCTTCGACTTCGGCCTCGAGCGTCGTCGGCCGCGCGAAGGGGAGAGGAGAGCTTGCGGCCGTGTCGATCAACAGGTTGAAGCGCGGCGAGTGCAGTGCGTGCGTACGTAGTCCTCGCTTCGCGGCGATGTGAACGCGTCACACGCGGCATCGGACGATTACGACGATCCGGCGCTTATTACGCTGTGTATTGCGGAGGATGGGAGCCGCCGTCCGATGAGCTTGCGACGGCGTGGCGCCAAAGGAGCTGGCCCGGCGCCGCGTTCGCGAGCGGCTCTCGAGCTCGAGATCATGCTGCGGCCTGTCGTGGACGGGGGATCGTCGTCGTCGTCGTCGTCGTCGTCAGGCTTGGAATTGGAATGCGGCCGGAGGAGGCTCGACTCGCCGCCCGATCACGGGGCGTTCCTAGGTGGGCTGAGCTTCGCGATGGAGCTTTTTTGTGTCTTCGGTGCTTCTCGCAATTTTTTTTTATTTCGAGAGTTGGGAGAACAATGCGCGGGCGTGACGTCGATTTTCACCGCGGGAGGGATTTATTCCGTAATTATAGCCGTTGGGGCCGAGCGACGCGTTTAATACGACGCGCACACGTGACAAATGCGATTCTATACGATGCAAAGCTCTGTGTACACGTCGGCGTGTATGAGTATGTCCATGGAAAAATTGCAAAAAATTTTCTTGAGGGTATATCTTCACTAGACCTGTTTTTTCTCGTTCCTTGGGTCATTTTGAAAGAGGAATACTTATACTTTTTTCCGAAGCAAAAACGACTCGAAAAAATGAGAAATAATTCGTAGATTTTTTTCTCGAAAATTATGGACGTTTAGAAAAATTTCATTAGAAGAAAAATGGCTTTGCATTCATCAAGGAATGCTCTGAAATTTTTTCAGATTGATCCGGTACAATTTTTGATTTTTCGGAAATCCAAAGAATCGAAACTTCGAAAAACGTCCTTGAAAAATCTGAAAGAATTTCAGAGTATTCTTTCATGAATTTTAAGACATTTTTGTTCTAATGAAATATTTTTAAGAGTCCATAGTTTTCGAGAAAAAAATCTATGAATTCTTGTGTTTTAATTATTTCTCTTTTTCCGAGTCGTTTTTGCTCCGGAAAAAAGTATACCCTACGATCGGCCGTGTACGCGAGCTTTCTCTCTTTTAGAATAACCTAAGGAACGAGAAAAAAACAGGTCTGATAAGTGTGCCTTCGAGAAAATTTTTTGCAACTTTTCCGTCCGTGTTGTTTCCGAAATTTCCTGGACATACTCATATACTTATATATATACGACACGCGATACGCGATGATCGTTTGTTATAGCGGACTCGTCGAAGCTGATTTTCATGGAAAAGTATACATATGCGAATCAATCTCGAGTTTGCTTTTTATTGCAACGTCGAGAATTAATGGATTCGTTAGGCTTTGCTGCGCGACAGGCACGTACGGTATATTGCTTGTAAATATATGTATACGGCGTACCTGCACCGCGTCACACGATACACAGCCGACACAATATCGTTTCCCCCCCCCCTTCCGCACAGAAAACTTTACTTTCTCTGTATCAAGTTTCCGCTAAAAGTTGCGCGAAAAATAAAACGCACTCGCTGAATTTCTATCTGAAATATATCGCCTCTATATGTACCGGATATGCGCGCACGTGACCAGGAAGAGGAGAATAAAAAAGTTTCGCGTCGCGCGCATTGAATAGCGGCGTAATTATTCCGGGAAGTCACGACAACTAGGCTCGTGTGTACTCGCCCGCTCGACAATGGGAAAAGAAAATATAAGCTTTCGCAACAAGTGCGCAAATACGCGATTGTATTAGTGCGTCCGTATAACGGAGGATTCAATTAAGCGCGGGAAATTCAAATGTTAATTTAGCGATACTGGGGCGATACCGAACGGTGTAGAAGAAAAAAAGGAAAAATTTTTCTCCCACTCGCCTATGTACTTACGGGATATCTCAAGGGCTGCAATAGAAACTTCGTGGAAACAGAGCCCGAGGCCGTGACTCGCTCTCCGCGTTTCCTCGCTGTTCTCGCCCCGAGACGTATAATACGCGCGAACACTGCACTTATACATACAGAGAGAGAGAGAAACAGCGATAAAAAGTTGGCGTCGGCCCGCGCGCGAGACTTATGTTTACTTATATTAATCTCCGACTTTTCTCGGAACCGGCCTCCCACTACGATGCTTATTAGCCGAGGGAGGAGGGGATGGGGGGTGGGACAGAGGGGGAGGGCGAGACGAAACGCGAAACGTTGCTTTTCGTCGGCTCTGCGCCACACGAAAATTATGCAAATCTTAAGTTGCACTTTCATTCGCGCGGCACCGACGGTATCTCGGAATTTGCAAGTCAATATTGAAGAAGTTGAGGGGGAGGGGGGGGGGTTTGCGCTCTCGAGCCGATTATAAATTCAAATGAGCAGCACGTTGCAAACGCGGAAAATGCCGAATAGCAAAGTCAAATCTCCGTCACCCCCCCCCCCCTCCCCCTCCCCCTTCCCTTCAACGGCGAAATCAAAGAGTCGACAGGAGAACGTCGTGTGCCGCGTGTTATATATAGGGGGATAGCGCTAATTTCACTGTTTCAAAGTTTCGGAATGCGTATTGCGAACTACGCGCGCGCGACGGGGGGATGGAGGAAGCGTTTGAGAGGATTCAAAGGAGAGTTTAATTTCGGAGCTGGAATTATGCTGCGGAGATGATATTTGATCGTTTCACACGGGGGAGGGGGGGGGGGGTTGAAGCGGAAATTTTATAATTTTTTTGGGCAAACGTGTGCGTTTCGAGGGAGGGATTTTATTCTCTAGATTAATAATTGTTTACGTATGATCAAAGTTGATTAAAGCGTTTATTAGTTTTCGGATAGAAATGTAAAGCCTTACGTTACTTAACGTTGATGGTTCAGAATTAAGATTTTCTATGTGAGCCTGTTGTTCTTTAGTTGTAATATTGATTCTCACTAAAATTACGGAAAAAATAAGACTGATATAGAGATATTTTACAATAATCAAAAAGTTTCTTCGTGGAAACGTCTACGCAAAATTACATCCTCCTCATCGTCGCTATAAATAAACTTTCCTTCACCCCTAGGATAATCGTACACATCAGTTTCTTCTTCTTTTTTCCATCCCAAAGAGACCGAGTATAATCGTTATAATCTTCTCTCGCGTATACTCGCAGACGAGCGTAAAACGAAGCCAAACACATTTCCCGGGGCTTTCCTTTAACGTCTCGCCTATGGGCAAACGCGAGGAAATTCCGGAATGATGAGCGCCGACCGTGCAATTTCGACTTAATACCGAAAAAGAAATGACGGGGGGGGGAGGGGGGCAATTCGTTTAACAGACGCGTGTCGCCGTTTTATGCGACACACGGGCTCCTCTATATTATTTCGCGTACGTCTGCATTACGGGCCTCTTTTCGCGCATATGTATACGTGTGAATCCAGGAAATTTCGGAAACAACTCGGACGGAAAATTTGCAGAAGTTTTTCTTGAAGGCACACCTACCAGACCTGTTTTTTCTCGTTCCTTAGGTCATTCTGAAAGAGAAAAAGCTCGCGTACAGGCCGATCGTAGGGTATACTTTTTTCCGGAGCAAAAACGACTCGAAAAAAGAAAAATAATTAGAATACAAGAATCCATAGATTTTTTTTCTCGAAAACTATGGACTTTTAAAAATATTTCATTAGAACAAAAATGTCTTAAAATTCATGAAAGAATACCTGGAAATTTTTTCTGATTTTTCAAGGACGCTTTTCGAAAGAAAATTGTACCGGATCAATCTGAAAAAATTTCAGAGCATTCCTTCATGAATCCAAAGACATTTTTGTTCTAATGAAATTTTTCCAAAAGTCCATAGTTTTCGAGAAAAAAATCTACGAATTATTTCTCGTTTTTTCGAGTCGTTTTTACTCCGGAAAAAAGTATGGAGTATTTTCTCTTTCGGAATGACCTTAAAAAACGAGAAAAGACAGGTCTGGCAGGTGTGCCGAGGTCCGAGTTGTTTTCGAAATTTCTGGACATGCACATATACACGTATATATAGGGATGGAATGCGAATATATTTTACGTACGCGCGAAGAAATGCGGGAATATTGTTGCGCGAAATTTTTCTCGCGAGCGCGGGCTCTCGCAGATGAATGCGCGGCAGTTTCAGTTGCGAAAATTTTTATAGACCGCGCCGCTGTATCAAGCGTCTACAGTAAAAAAGCGTCGAGGATAACTTTATCAAAAAACGTAAAAGTAAGCATCTTCAAACAATAAGAACACTCGCGCACTTTGAAGTTTTCTATCGAGTTATCCTCAACGTCTGCGACCCCCTTCAATTTTTCACGCAGACTCACAATGTTATTAGCAACTTTGTCTGCATCAATTCCTGGGACCTGGATAGCTGAGTCCTCGGAAGACAATTTGTTTCTACAAATGATAAGAATAATAATAAATTTCTTTAGTACATAAAACTTTTTTTTCTTTATGATTTATCATAAAAGAAATAAAAATGAAACAAACATCCTGTTTCGTACGTATTTCAGTTAATAATATAAATTTACATTTTTAATGTCAAAACATTGTTATTACATGAAATTATAAGCACCTGGTGTCAATCACATATTTGTTTAATACGCCGTCAAATATTCATTTTGCGTTAAAGATGTGAATATATCTGCGTATTGATTAGTGGTTGAAAAATTTTTATTTCCTTCTTCGAAATACACTGTCAAAAAGAAATTTACTATTTTTATCATTAACTTCTCGAAAAAAAACAAATAATTAACGCTCGCGCAAAAAAACCGGTCCGCTCTCAATTAAATTTACAACAGCTTGCCCGCGACCCCGCGACAATAACGCAATCTCCTTTCCAGCCAGCCATCGTCGCTCGAGAGCTCCGGGGCCGTGAGGTCCTCGCGCGCCATGCGCCAGCGCTCGAGTCCGAGAAACTGAAGAGAAAGAGAAGCGAGGCAGAGAAAACCGAAAACAAAAGCAAAAAAATGGCCTCGAGCAGCAGCAACACGAGCAGCCCAGCCACGGTCTTCCCGAAGTCGCCGAAAAGTCCTCGTCAGCTGCCGCAACTGCCCGGCCAGCGGAGCCCGAACAATCAGCTGTCCGGCAGATCTCCGAGTACACCTCGGGTATTCGAGTTTCCGCCCGAGTTCTGCTCGGGTGGACAGGCCGCCGCCGAGACGCCCAACACCAATTTCGACTTCGAGGACTTTGTGCGCGCCGTCGACGCCAAGTCGCCGCAGGTGTGTGTGTGTGCGTGGGGGCGTTTGCCGCTGGTAGTTAATGGCGCGTCGATAATTTCGCGCGTCGTGTCTTTGGGGATCCGAGAATCATCGGGTGGCTATACGTGAGTTGAGGATTAAAGGGGACGAGCTTGGAAAAAAAATTTTTTTTTCACCTTTAAGTTAAGTCTGTGGAATTATTACTGGAAGTAATGTGATGCTTTAGTTAAAAAATGTTCTAATTATTCAAATGGAAATTTGTATACATAGCCGGGAATAGCCGTTACTTAAAATGCTGTTAAGAAGAATACATTTTACGTGTTGTTTGGAACCTAGCGGTTAACAGATTAAATTTACTATTTTATTGCAATTTAGTATCATCTTCTAATTCAAAGATTGAGGGTATACTTAATTATTATTATGGATAAGGATAAAGAAACATTTAGATCGCAAATAATAATTTATGCAATGAGTATTAATAATAATATTAAGTAAATTACTGGATATAATGTACGTTTCATATTAATTTTGTGATTTAACAGTTTTCTCTTTTGCCCGGACGTGATGATTGCTTTAAAAGATTACAGAAAATTTGTAAATTAAACATTTTCATCAAGTTTTAGATCGGAATAATTCTGTTTGCTCTCAAAGTATATTACTTGCAGCGGAAGATTAAACAGAGTTCAAAAGTTTCGTTCAAATTTAAAATTTCGCATCATAATTTAGTCGGCAAATCACCAATAAAATTACGGCAAGTCATGAATCACAAAGTTTGTATAGTATACATTTGTTATTCCCAAATGAAAAAAGTTTGAATAATGCAACATAATCGTTCTATCGAAAGTTTTTTTCGCTCTGGTATTACAACAAAAATTTTAAACTTTCATTTCTACTGTATATTCGTTATATTCATTAAAATCAGTTGTCATAAAATAATGAACTAGAATAGGTCTTGAAAAAAGTTTTGGTTAACAAAAGCTTAGAAAAAAGAAAAACCAGTTCTTTTTCCGTCTTCCTCTACACACCGAAAAATGTATCGGAGGTTCCATTCGCGAAACAAGAGAACGAAGCATTTCGAACGAATCGTTCAAAGGATTCAAACATCCAAATTATAGACTCGCCGACAAACAATGAAAGCTCTCTCTTTCCGCAGGACCTCTCCGCGGGCCCGAAAAGCCCGAGCCTCTACGGCGGCAGCTCGTCGGCGGGCCCGAAGAGCCCGAGCCTCTACGGGGGCAGCTGCGCCTCCAAGAGTCCCGGGGCCGCCTCGCCGAGTCGCGCCAAGTCGCCGATCTTCCAGTTCTGCAATCCCCGGCGCAACATCAGCAAGACCCTGAGCTACCCCCCCAAGTCGCCGCTCTCCCCGAGCGTCAGCGTCCACAGCCAGGTCTCGAGCTCCCTCAAGTACGTCGGCGGGCCCAAAACCGAGGGCCGCCGGCGCAACTCGTCCCTGAGCTCGCCGAGCATTGTCACCCCGCCGGTCGTGCCCACCTCGCCCAAGGCCCCGGCCGACTCGCCGGAGCTCGAGCTGCGGGAGGCCAGCAGTCCCGGGGGCCCGTCCGCCAAGGCCCAAAGCTTCGGCAGCAACGGCTTCAGCCGCGAGAGCACGAAGAAGCACTCGCGCAAGCGCCGGACCTCGGGCTACCTCAACAAGAGCCAGGGCTGCCTTAGCGAGGCCGTGAAGGACGGCAGGTGCGGCCACTCGACGAGGAGCGAGAGGAACATATCGCGAAAGTCGACGAGCGATCTCACCGAGCTCAACGACGCCGACACCGAAGTCACGATTCTCTCGAGTCCCAGGAGGAGGGGCTCCATGAAGGGAGGACTGGGTGAGGATCAGCTGCTTTTCCTTTTACGATGTATATAATAACGCGATTCTGCCGAGACGGAAAGAGCCCTTTTTATCCGGGAGTCGTAAGGAAACGGGGGGGGGGGGGGCAGGATTGAAATAAACGAGTTGCCGAGCTCATTTGGGATTCGTTACGCTGGGAGAAACTTGCTTCTCTCACTCGCCGTACGTTCGAGAGGAGGAAACTGGCTGCGCGCATATTTTGACCTCGTCCAAGTTGCCGCGACTTTTTCCCCGCGAAACTCTCGGGTTGGCCCGAAAGAATCTCTGATACGGGTTTAAACTTTCTGCTGCTCCATAGCCGCCTCTCGCTCTGGCGGAGGGGGAAAAAGAGAACTTTTTATTATTTTCTCTCGTGTAGGTATAAGGGCTATACGGGTACGTGTCACGTATAATTCGAACGAGAAATTCGGGCGTTGCTTTCGAAACGCACTGGTGTATCGACGACTGATTTTTATCGCGAGGAAATTGAAAGCCGAACGACGACGAAAATTGAGCGGGCCTCTCTTTGATCGAAAAAGTCGGAGAAACGTTTTGGAACAGACTCGTCGACGTGCCCTGATGGAAAGTAGAGCGAGTTTATGGTGATAATATGCTGTAGTATAATATGTTATGTTGAACGATTACAATATAGCCTATAGTGTCGTTGTAAACGATGCTCCCATATTCGTATAAAATATGATGAGTTATGGTGATAATATGGTCACAGTAACATAATATGATAAGTTATGATTATAAAATGATCATGGCGACATAATATGGTCAGTTATGATTGTAATATCATGGTATCATAATATGATCAGTTATGGTCATATTATGTTATAATAATACTCGACATAAATTATGGTTATATTATGGTAACTCTATCATATTTAAGAACAATATACTTCTACCAGGGTATTTATTCGTTTGTGACAAAAAATTCAATCAAATACTGAAATGGCAATATACCGTGAATTTAAGACTATTTTCTTTCCATTAAAAACGGTATATGGTATTTTCATTACTGACGCGTAAATATACAACGCTACGTCTTGTCACTGCGCGAAGTGAGTCAAAATAAATGGAACAAAAAATAAGACAAAAAAACAGTCGACCTGAAAAAAGTTTTCGTAAACAAAAACTTCGGTCTCTCTGGAAATATCGGCTATGCTGTCCAATTCCGATAATTACCAACCCTTCATCGGGACCCCGATTAGTCGCACTTTCAACGAGGCTTAGCCGCGTGCGCCTCTTATCGAGACAGTCGGGCTTCTTATCCAACTTTTTCGTCGAATCGAATTACCGGTAATTTCGTCTTTTCAGGGCTTTCGCATTTCTCTCGCTATATGTAATACGCGTACGCCACGAGACCAGGCGGAATCCGGTTAATTGGAGGGGAAAATCTCTTTTGAAATATTATGCGTCAGTGTATGCTTCGACTCGTATTTCACGTCAGTTTAATTTTGCAAAATGCAAAGAGATGCGCGGCGCAATCGCGCAAATGCGGGGATTGATTATGCGATTGAAAAACGTCGGCTAATTAAACGATACGTTCAATATATGTATATCGTTAAGCAATTAAACGAAATGAAAGGGAGCTTTTCCGAATTTTTGGTGAAAATTGAATGTTAAAAATTTTTGTTAATAATTGCGATTCTTCGCGCGCATATATTTAAAGATATTCACTATACAGTATTATGTGGGGTGCCTCTCCCTTTTGAATTTTACACCATCAGTTGCAGCTGATTTCTGATGTTCGTTTGATGTGATACTGTTGATCTTTAGAATCATTTATGCGTGAAACTGTTTGAATACCAGTATATTAATATTTATATTATTAGTATTATGTACTGAAATCATTTTCTCAAATATAATAAAATTATATATATATAATAATCAATATTGGAAATGATACATGCCCTACAATCATATTGTACAGTTTCATACAGATTTAGAATACACATAACAAATTGCTTTTTTTATACAATTCATGTTTAAACAATGTTCAGTAGCATCGTCGCACAATAAAAATTACTCGCAGTCGCAAATTTTCATGCTTCATACGTTTTGCGGAATTAAAAGCAAATTTAATAAACTACAATTAAACAATTTAAAAAATTATCACAGAACCGAAGAAAATCACCGAATCCGCGTTCGCGATTACGAATCAGTTTTCAGCAGAAAAAAAAATCCAACTCTCGAGTCACCCCCCCCCCCCCCCCGAGACCTTACCGAATTCCCGATAAAAGGAAATTCAGCTCCTCGCTGACAAACCAAAAATATGCAATAATTTCCATGACCTCTTGAGTGAAGAAAGGCATATTGCGTGTGTTTTGCAGCCTATCTCGCATCACGACGGGGCTCGCGGGACAGTCAAGCCTCGAATTTGTCAAACGTCAGCAATGAGGAAATCGGCCCGCTCAACTTCAGCGCTCACCCCCGTGTCCGGCAGAGGAGGACGTCGAATTTCCTCGAGTTGCCAGGTACTTATTTTCGGCCTCTCTGTATATGTGCGTTATAGCTCTTACAAAAGGCTGTCCGCCAATTTTCACAAGCGCGGACGTGTCGATTGACCCGACGCTCATATATATATATATATGCATACTTTATCAATCGAGGGTCGACATAGATATAAATATAAAGAAAACGGCGTATAAAAATTGTATAAGAATTTAATAGCGCGTATCTTGAGAGAGGCTCTCTCTCTCTCGGGTCGATAAAATCGAGGAAGAAATGACTCGAAATCATGCTTTTAAAGATGTTAAAGCGCCGATAAGCTGCGTAAGAGCGTGATAAAGGTGACCTGCGAAAAATACAGTGTAGCCCCCTATAGAGTCGCGAGCTTATCGTCGCTGTCGAATCTGTTTTCTCTTTTGGACTCTGTTCGCTTACGGAGAAACATGAAGGTCCGAGTCGTTGTTCCGTTGGCGGAAAAACAGTCGAAATTTTCGCGTCGGGTTTTAGGACATCCGCATGTATCAAATGCGCAAATTCAGGAAATATCGGAAACAACTCGACCGAAAAAATTTCAAAAACTTTTTTTGAAAGCACACCTACCAGATCTGTTTCTTTGTCGTTTCTTAGGTTACTCTGAAAGGGAAAAAACTCGCTTACATGGCCGATCGTAGGGCATACTTTTTTCCGGAGCAAAAAACGGATTAAAAAACAAGATTTTATAGATTTTTTTTCTCGAAAACTATGGACTTTTAAAAATATTTAATTAGAACAAAAATATCTGAAAATTCATGAAAGAATGCTCTCTTTTTTCAGATTTCGTAAGGATATTTTTCGAAATTTCGATTTTTTTTTAATTTTCGAAAAATTGCAAATTGTATCGCACCAATAAGAAAAAATTTAAGAGCATTCTTTGATGAATTTTCAGACAGTTTTGTTCTAAAATATTTTTAAAAGTCCATAGTTTTCGAGAAAAAGAATCTATGAATTCTTTTTCTTTTTAATTATTTCTCGTACTTCGAATCGTCTTTAATTGCTCCGGAAAAAAGTATACCCTACGGTAGGCCACCTACACAAGATTTTTCTCTTTCAGAGCGACCTAAGGACCGAGAAAAAACCGGTCTGGCAGGTGTACCTTCAAGAAAATTTTCTGCAACTTGTATCCGATATTCGGTGGATATGCACATATCCAAAATATAAATTACAATCCACGAGATACATACACGCGCGCACTACGGCTTATAAAATCTCATTAAACGCAATGCAATCTTCCTTCATAAAATCCCGCGCGACTCTCGGACAGTATAAGCATTCCTTTCATCCCTGGCCTACTTTTTACGATACGAGCCGCGCACACCGGTATCGCCGGGTCGTAAAGAATCTTTTTATCGCATTATACCGTATAAATATAACGCGCTGTTATGTACAAGAAAAAAAAATCCTCATAACTCTCTTCGGCTCGGCTATCGCGCGGAGAGAGTAGCTGCCCCCTATAAAAATCGGCGATCGTCGCCTTGGACAAAGAGAGAGAGGGAGAAAAAAGCGAGAAGGAAGAAAAAAATTTCCGGGGCTTATCTCGGCAGCCCTTGGAATTGAGCGGACTTTTTTTTGCGCACCGCGCGAGCGTCGGCGATTCTTAAGAATCTACTCACTGGGACAGACGTCGCGAGAGAGCGGAAAGTGTGTGTACCGATGATATCTGGTCGCACGCGAGTCGGACATTCGCGAAGATTGATGGATTCGAGCGTAGAATCGCTGGGGGTATATACATATATATATATGTATGTATTAGGTGCGTGTACGTACGGACTCTCGCGATTTTGGCAAGAGTTATCGAGGAGGTTTTTTTTTTGGCAAGATGGAAATTTTTGAAGCGTTCGCGTGCGTACCCGATGCGATTCTAGTCGCGAGATAGAGAATTTTCATTCTTTGGACGAGTGAGTTTTGTGATTGCGATTTTTTAGGGGGGAGGGGGTTGACGGCGATAATTTTCGTGATACGTGACATACTTCTGATGCGAGAGTGTTCAGTGATCTTAAGGTAGAAATTTTTGTGCTTGAATTGTGGA
The DNA here is from genome assembly GCA_018906965.1 of Philotrypesis tridentata. Lineage (NCBI taxonomy): Eukaryota > Metazoa > Arthropoda > Insecta > Hymenoptera > Pteromalidae > Philotrypesis > Philotrypesis tridentata. Next base: position 289,728 of record JACCIB010000026.1, read on the forward strand.
TTTGGGGTCGCTTCTTACATGGAGAAAATGGATTATGGAATTTTACTAAAAAATTCAATAATCTCTCATCGCGAATCAACGATTATGAAAAAAAAATTATTGCTGAACTGTAGAGTAAGTTTTAGTAATTAGAGTTTAGTAATTTTTTGGTTGGACATTTTTTGGCTGAAAAGTATGCCAATAAAAAGTTACAGGCCAAAAACTGAAAAAAAGTAACGTTAATTTTTGCGCTTTTTTTCATTCTCCTAAAAGTTTAAAAGCAGGCCGTATGTTAAATGAAATTTCCAACTAAATAAAATAAAGTACTTAAAAAGACCTTTTATTTTGATGTCAATTTGTCTAAATCGGATGCACTGGTCAAAAGTTTCGCACTTTTGAAGACGACGAACTTGGATTCAGGCTTTTACGAAAATAGTCGACTTTACATTTTTTTCTTAAAATCCTTCTAATTTTTTATCTAAGCATTCGTTTGCAAGGTTCAATTCGTCAAATTAAAGGTCTTTTTTGTACTTTTTAATTGCTGGACAGGTTTTTTCTTTGATGAGTTATGTTTTTCAAAAAGATCATTTTTTGAAAGCATATACATAACACATTACGTAATAAATTTGAACTTCGACTAATCATCACAAAAGTAGAAGAAAATAGCTTTAATTTAAGCTATGAAACTTTGAAAACGCACAAATGGATCAAAAGTTAACAGCATTTGAAGAAAGGGAATAATCTCTGGATTTTCCAAAATCCAGTGATTTCATGGAAAAAAGCGAAATTTGCCTTTTTTCAAATCCTCCTGCTTTCCGATCCAACCGACCATTTTCAAAGTTTAATACCTCAAATTAAAGCTCTTATCATCTACTTTTTTTCTAATCCATCTAAATTTTAAGGTTCTCGTGCGACAGGCTATACATATGCTTCTCAAAATCAGTAAAAAAACGATCACCGTGACGGTAAATTTTTCAGAAAAAAAAATCAAAAAAGCCGTATTTTCAAACAATACGAACAACATATTCTTTCCGTGCGTATTACGTCGTCTATAAGCCTCATATTGCCACGTACGTAAAGTATAAACGCTAAGAAACTAGCCGTATATAAGTCAAGACGATTCCCTCCGAAAGAAAAAAAAATGCCATACGCGCAGAGAAAGAGAGTACAAAGGCCACCTCTGCTTTTCTATTACAGAAAAGTTCACCTTCTCCTCGCAGTCCTTCCAAAAAGCCATTACACACACTCGACACAATGCCCACCGCATTTCTTCTTTTCACTTTCGACAATAGAGACAGTCCAGGCGCGAACGCTTTCATCCCACTCGCCATACGTATACACCTCTACCTCTGCGCACACGCGTCATATAAAAGCTTCAGATTTTTTATTCTTCGAAACAGCCAACATCTGCGAGGTTCGACAGTCCTTTCAATCCACAGCCCGCTATGCGTATGCTCACCTCCTCACCTCGAAATCTCCATCAACAACCATTCCGTATCTCTCGAAAGGCCGCCGCGCATTGTTTCTTTTTTTCCTCTCCGTCGCCTCCGCGTCGCTGCGACGTAAATATAGCTCCATCAGGCTCGCGCCTCTGCTTACATGTATATACATATACATTTGTATACATATAAGACAACGACTTCTGTCCTGTCGGCCGCAGGGAAAAAAGGCGATCGTATAGATACGTAAAAAAGGGTCGAGGGCTACGAGGCAAAGACAAAAAAAAAGGAAAAAGAACGGAGGAGAGCAGCGGCTCGCGCGGCCCAAAGTGCCCCGGGGATTACGCGCGGCGAGTGCGTCGTCGAGGGTCTGAGTGGAAATTATTATATCCGCATATATAGAGGGAAGGAGGCGAGCGCGGCTTAAGCGTCGCGCCGAACGAAAATTGATTTGGTCGTCGTCCGCGCCGTAGGAGAGGATGGGGTATTTAGATGTCCTCGTGTATATTATACGTATATATATGGGAAAATCCGCCAAAATAATTCAGATAATTGCAGCGGAAATCGAGCGAAAAAAACCTAGCGAGACTCGTCTGGGGCAGCGTTTTTCTTGTTCTACAGGATCCCCAGAACACGAAAAAAAATAGTGTTCCCGCGAAATCGAAAGAGTGTTTTTGGGTATTTAGATGTTTTTGTAAAAATTTACGAAAATAATTTATTTTTTTAAGCGTTTTTTTTTTCAATCCAAATTTAGAGGGAGAAGCAATTTTACTTTTACCGTCGCAAATATGCACAAAAGTTTACAAATTTTCTGAGCTTTTCAAATTAGTCAAGCTTTTTTGTCTATGATTTTTTTTAACAAAATGACGGCGGTTTTTGCGAAACAGCGTGATGTTAAACTTTGTTGCGAGCGTTATGTTAAACATGATGTTTTTTTCTCGAGAAATATCATCTTAACGAAAAAATGTTATAGAATAGAAAATGCTTGAAATTACTCAAAGAATACGTATTAATATTTTCGACAAATACGTATGAATTTTTTCGTACGTATTTTACTTTCTGGGGGTGCTGTAGAACAAAAAAACGCTGCCCCAGACGAGTCTCACGAGGTTTTCTTTTGGTCGATTTCCGCTGCAATTATCTGAATTTTTTTGGCGGATTTTCTCATATATATATAGCGGATGCGTATACGGTGTACGGGGAGGATAAAAGAGTCGACGTCTCCGATGGCCACATATGGTTCCGCGGAAAAGCGCGCGCGCGCGCGAGAGCTTTTCCCTTATATACGTTCCCCGGGGATGGCTAAACTGCGGTCAAGGACGAATTAAATCCCGTCGCCGTCCGCTTTCTTTTCCTCGCCGAGAGTAGAGACAGGAACTCTGTTTTAATCTCTCGCTCGTTTCGTACCTTCCCCCCCCCCCTTCCACGTGAGGGACGTTTCTCTCTCGGGCCGATTTCGTAAGTTGCATAAAGTTTTCTCTTTTTGACGAGGGACTTATCTTAATGGATACGCAGTGAAACACACCGACTCGCTGGATTCAAGTAATCGCCGGCCTCTTGCGCGTACGACGCTTGGCAAGTTTTACAGACTCGGCGGTTTTTTTTGTTTTCGGGGAAAGTTCGCTCGCGATATCTGCGCGCCGACGAAAATTCGTAATAAACAGAGATCATAATTTTTCGCTATCGTCAGAGTCATCTTAATAGGCTTCGAGGAGCCGGCCGTTAAAATTGTATGCTCGCGAGCACGAGTTTTTTTTTTTCTTTTCTCGTATACGAATATACATTATACACACAAATATATAATTAAGGTCGCGTCGTGATATCAATATATTATAATAACCGTCGTTAAATTTTCGAAATCGCTGTTCTGTATACACACGCTATTCGTTGGTATGTCATAGCCAAAGTGACGATTTGTGACCATACCTCGGACCGTATTTCTCATTGTTTGCTTACTATTTATTTTACACCATCAAAAATCAAATTGGTAACTATTTGTTATTGTGTACACTACCTCGGAACGCAGAGTTTTTGTTGATTCAGTTAGTGAAAATTTTAATATTAAATATAGTAGTTGAATGTGACGGTCATCTTACTCTTCCATCTCGCGACGTATTTCTCATTGTTCATAAAAATAAACGAAAATTATATAAATGCGAGACTGATAAAGACGAAGCATAAATAATTATAACAGCTACCTCGGAACACTGCGTTTTCATGCAGTAAAGAACAGTAAGCGCTTACTATTTATGATCGAATACAATTTTTGAGGTTATGCAATACACCCCACTTGATTTGCATTGGCTTCGATATTCCCTTCCGCGTATTAAAGCATTACACGACAATGTTTCAGGGCTTCACATCCGCGTTCGGTACGATTTTCAATCGTATACAAATGATATACAATCTCGATATCACGAGCCTTATACCCTCCGGCTCTCGAGCCCCCAAAAGTTGGGCAACAACATAATCAGGCGCGCGCAGAGCCCCCCCGGAGAGGAAAGGAACTTTCGCCGCGCGCGAAGCTCCTCTCAAGCTTTTCAAACTGTCGAACGGAAGCACAATGATTGATGAAGCCATCGGTCTGATTGCAGGCGCAGAGGATAATCGAATAACTCATTTATTTTCGCGTCTCTCCCCCATTCGTGAGTCGCCGCGCGGAATGATTCGGCACATCCCGAATCGTTATTATTGCTCTTACATAATTGAAAGTAACAGCGATCGCGCATGCATTATGTATCGTGTAAATCGTGGATCGCGTGCGTTATATTCCGAATCGAAATTCGTCGTCGAAGAAAACGGATCGAGCGGACGGCGGAATTACAAATTATGTTCCGCCCCCCCCCCCCCTACAAAAAGGTACGGGACGCGAGACGCGGGTGTATATAAAGAGCCGCGAGGACGTAAAATTCTTTATGGTGCTTTAGTGGCTTCGTGCCCCACAAAGCAGTTTCATTAGTTAACGGAAGCGCAGTCGGTTCGCGGGACGCACTACACGCTTCATTAACATTCTTGCTCAGGTTGCTGAATACACGTGCGAGAGCGGAGGCTTTTGGTTTGTTATATATACGTATAAAAGACGTTAGATTTTATGCGAACCGCCGAGAGACGCTGGCATATTGAATTTTCGAGGAGATCCAGAGAGCCTCGATAATGCGGATTATCGGTATTTCGATAAAATTTCGATCGTCATACCGGTCGCGGGCGCAGCTTTTATTAACAGATTTTTATCGCGCTCTCTTTAAAAAGGTGATGGCCGGAGTGCGCAGTGCGCGAGGCTTTTAATTAAGGTATATTGAAAAGAGGCCGCGGGAGAGAGAACCAAGCGATCTCGTGGATTAGGGGTTGGGGGGATAAATATCGGATTTATGGGGTACCGGATAGTCGATGGTTCGAATGGAATTATGAAAACGAATTTTTTTTCTGGTTTTTAAGTAGTTACACTTTGTGCGAATCTGGCACTAATGATATTCTGTTTTTATCGCATCTATTTTCTTTTACGTGTATTTAATTAATCTGCGCAATATATTTTTTTATTATATATTTTATTGAATCTTTTTCGCTAAATATTAACGATGTACTTAAGTTATAAAAAAATCAAGAAATAAGTGTGGACTTATTGGAAAAATGCAAAATTTTTCATTTCCGATAAGTGGAAATTACGCGAATTGAACAGTAAACAGAATAAATTTTAGTTTATTTTAAAATATATATAATATTTGAGAAGCTTAATTAAAGCTTATATTGGAATAATAAATATGATGTTTTGAAATCAAATTTTATTTCTTACGCGTAGGTTTCACTTAAAAAACAAAAAAGAAAAATATATACGATTTCCCCGCCTAACAAGTACTGTATTACTTCATTTATTTAGATTTTTCGAAAGCAATATCTTCCCGGAGCTATATCCCGGAAGTAACAGCGATAATGCGCCTCCGGTATATAATCTCGAAATCTCCAATCAATATTTCACCCCCGCGCACTAAAAACTTTTCTATATACCCAGAGGAATTCGGTCTCGCCGCAGCGCACACCTATTACCCCACCCCCTCCCCAAAAAATAAAAAATTTATCGGCACGTCATTGGCCACCTCGATCTTCAAGTCGCACTAAAAATAAATTTGTCAACCGCACTCGTGGAATCGCTTTAGCCGCGCCATAAATATTTCATTCGCGGCCGACGGAAATTTTTTTTTCTCCTCTCTCCCAGAATCTGCGTCCACCCCCCCCCCCCTGTGCATCTTCTTTTCTGCGCAACAAAAAAAAAAAAAGAGAAAGTTCATCGGCAGCCCCTTGTTTATACACTCGGCGCTGTATACACGTGCGCGAATCTCGTATATTTCACTGTCGTTCGGCTCCGCGCTTGCGCATTTCCGATTCCACGTATACGTCAGGGTGTGTGTATATATATATACACATATCACGATTCTTTTCTCTTACACGCAGCTTCGGCTCGGCTCCTTTTCTCCCCCGATGTCGCGGAAAGTGGTGCGAACCCCAGGAGCTTTTTCGGCGTTTGTGTGTATTTGCTTGTGCACGTGTGTGTGTGTGTGTGTGTATGCGCAAAGAAGAGGGAGTAGAAGAGAGGGGGTGGGGGGTGAGCGTGGCAGTTGCGACGCGCCACAGGTTATTGAATCGATTTCGCGTATATATATATATATATAGAGAGAGAGAGAGGCTTTCCCCAGGATTTGGCTGCGCGCAATTTTCCTTCGGGAAAACTAACTTGGCTTCCACATAGGATCAGCTGCTGCGCCGCGATGCTCACCGAGAAGCCGGCTATGCATGGATATTTTCGCGGAAGAGAGGAGCTCGCTTTAACTTTCGTGTTTGCTTTTAATCGAGTTTTTCTTTTTTTCGGGGGGGAATTACGATGTAAGTTACGCGGCCTGGAGGCCAATATCGCTTCCAGTAGAAAAGCGCGGCTGTGGATCAGACGCGAGAACGTAAGCTCGTTTAAAGCCACGGATTATTTGTTTATTAATGGCGATTGAAAATTTCTCTGCGATAACGATTAAACGAGGAGAGTAAAAGCTGACGCGATGATTAATGTTTGTAAACGCGGATGTAGTAAACAAACGAAAAATGAAAACCGTATCGATCACCGCCGTCCGAAGTCCGCTATCTCCACTGACGATTTAAGCATGATTACAAAATTGATTTGTGAGCGTTTATTTATTTTCTTCACTTGTTTTTCTCCAGTCGCGACCGTCTGACGGATATATTCCTAATGCTTGTTGAGATCTTGATGGGATTTCGTGATTTTAGATTCGATTATACATATGCAATTTGTATTGTGGATCAAAACAGTGTCAGACTCGAGGCACAATGTTAGATCTCGATTCAGATTCGAGATTTTCGATTCGATTGTATGCTTATGCAACTTAACCAATAAGAACGAAACAACCGCAATAGGACCAATGCGACATCTTGATCGAGTTTCTAGATTTTCGATTTGATTATACTCGCTGAATACATATTATGAATGGATCTAATGGATGGATAAATGTCATATGTATAATTATGCAATTTGTATCGCGGATCAAAATAGCATCAACCGGAATAAGGCCAATTCCGAGGTCACGATTGAGTTTCGATTTGATTATACTTATGCTCAATACATATATTATGGACGGATGACAGATGAACGAACGAATTACAATAAGAAGATGGACTTTATCCTCGGTCCAGATCAGATTCGAAACGAAAAAAAAGTATCATTCACACTTTTCGTCCGAGCCGTGCTGGTCTTTCGTAGGAAGCGACGATAAGGTCAAACCGTATTTCTCACACATATTCATCCCGATCCTTCCCATAAGACGTAAACAAGCATATTACCACGGGATCTTCTAATCAGTATCAGATAAACCGGGAAATCAACGATTCCCATAAACTCGAGTCTTCTCCCGTATCCCTGAATAGGAAAGTTGACTTTTATAGTGCACATACTTCATGCCGAGGATTACCATGCGATTTATGGCCGACCCCAGGGCAAGGCACTCGAGTTGTGGTGTCGAAATGCGTGACTGCAAGCATTGTCGCGGTTACGGATTTGCGGTATAATGCTGTTTCAAGCGGCCACACACCCGCTGAAATGAAAATATTACCTCCACGTATTTCGTTGTCTGTACAGCGCATTATGTACACCTGCTCTGCACGGCCCGTTGCCGAGGCAGGATATTTCATCAAATTACGGAGCTTTTGGAAAGATTTTGTTGCAGAAATTGTAATTTAGATCTTTTTGTCATTTTGAATTTCACTTTAATCAGTTTGCAGCTTTATTATTTTTTCATGGTAGAAAATTGGTAGGGTTTGTAATGATAATATCATAATGTTATGTTTTCTGTTGAATGATCATAATATAGCTTCTATCAGTATAAAATGTGATAAATTATGTTATGGTAACATAATATGATCAGTCATGATTATAAAATGATCATGTTATGTTATTGTAATATAATATGATCAGTTATGGTTATAATATGATCATGCTATGCTATTGTACAATAATATAATCAGTTATATCACCATAATATGATCATGCTATTTATCATATCAGTTACGGTTACAATATGATCATGGTAGCATAATGTGATCAGTTATGACTATAATTTGTACATGGCAACATAATAAGATCAGTTATGATTATAATATGATTATGCTATGTTATTGTAACATAATAAGATGAGTTATGGTTATAATATGATCTTGGTAACATAATGTGATCAGGTATGACTATAATTTGAGTATGGCAACATAGTACGATCAGTTATGATTATAATATAGTTACGGTAATGTAATATGATCAGTTATGATTCTAATATGATTATGATAACATAATTAAATCAGTTATGCATTTATACTATATTATAATAACACTGGTCATAAATCACGATCCCTATCATATTTTATAGCAAAATTTCTACCAAGAAATTTTTATTAATTCACTTATTTTTTATTTGCTTAGCCCAAAGACCTATTTCCATCGGAAATCACAATTACCTAACTAAAAAAAAAAAACAAAAAATATCTCCCTAAAATTTTTGGCATCCCGATAAAATCTCCAAAAACAAGCAATGAGAAATAACTCGATCACACGACACCGGCCCCTACGCTACGTAAAATCAACTCTTCCACTTTATTACACCGTATACGCGCGCGCGCTCGCTCTCACGAGCCCGTCGTCATTTCCGAGCCTTGCGCAAAGTCAAAAACGACGTTTGACGTGCCGGTTATCGGGGAAATTAAGTGATCGCAGCCGCGCAGCGCGTTTCCTTTGAGGCCACGCTGATTTCATCATAGCAGAGGGATACGTCCCGTGTCGTATACATATATACGTATACATCGCTGTTAGGCTCCTCGTAGCCAACGCGGAGAGGAGGCTTTGCCGGCATGAATACTGATGCGCGATAGAAATATCGCGCTGGGGACGGATTAATTATTCCATGGGGCATATATATACGTGTCGGACAATCTTCCCTCTGACCTAACGAGCTGACGCTGCCGGGGGGGTTTGTGCTCTGCGGGCTTTCAATTAAACGGCTCGTTCGTCTGTCTCGTTCTCTCGTTTGTTCGCTTCGATTTTTAAATGCTTATCTCGCATCGTCGAGTCGAATGCGGAAGGAGTTCTGTCGAGCGCAGCCGATGAGCCGTATGGTGATTTATGGGCTGTCTTGGAGAGATTCGAGGTTTTTTCTTGACTTACCGCGAGGAGAGAGGCTTTGCGAGAGTAAATTTTGGAGATGCTATTACGGTGGAGGTGGGAAGGCTTTGATTTTAGCTCTTCATTAAATTTTGGGAAAGCATACTTGATTTTATTGTTGTTCACGCGCATTTTTTTTTGTTTTGGTAGTGATTGTTCGATTTTGGAATTTCCTGTTTCCAAGTTTATGCATATTTCTTAGCGCTAGAGTTTTTTTACGTTTTTTATTCAACACTGACAAATAGGACTTGATTTTCAAGTCTTTGAAAAAAACTTATATAGACAGAATACCGCATGATTTGCTTTCAGAGCGAGTTTTAAACGATTTCCCAGAACAGATTTCGGGAAAAAAATCGAATCAAACGGAAAAAACGCTCCGAATCGAAAAAGGGAAAAGCCGAGTCAGGAGGACTTCGAGACGTCGTGTTTAGAAACACGAATTCCTCTCGCTTCTGTCATTAATCTTGACATCTCGTGTCGCACGTGTAAATCGATTCTCCTCGGAGTCTGAGTGGAAGAAGGAAAATGAAAAGTGCGCCAAGTGTGTGTTCGCATATATATATATATATATATATATATATATATATATATATATATACATATAACACAAAGTCCCACACACACACACATTCGAGAGCGAGAGCGACGCTCTCCGAGACGCTCTCAATATCTCGCAAATCGATTTTTTTCCTCTCCCCCGGCGAGGTATAATGGAAAAGAGATTTTTTTTCCATCCGAAGTAGACAGACTCCGGTACATCCTTGGAAGAAGCTGCTCGAGAGGTGCCCTCTGCTTTTAGGTCACAGGTTCGTTTGCGATGGAATTGCGTTAGGCGCACTTCGCCGTTTGTTCGCCGTTGTTTTTACGCGTGCACACGTAGACATCGAGATGTATACCTTTACCTAAAAGCATAAATCGATTATATCTGAGCCTTGCTCTGTGTGTGTGTGTGTGTGTGTGTGTGTGTGTGTGTGTGTGTGTGTGTGACGAAGAAGATGGAAAGAGCAGGGAAAGTTGCGTAGGTCACCGGCGCGAAACTGCAGTGCTACGACGGCATACAAAAATCATTCCCTCATCAGTAGGTAAGGCAACAGCAGTGGCGGAAAAAAAATACACAGAGCCAGACAATGGAGGCGGGGGCGAGCCAAACAATGCTGTTCGTCTTTACACTCTCTCTCTCTCTCTCTCTCTCTCTTGAGCTTTCGCACGTGTAGGGAATCGACAAGAGCTTGCGAGGGTCTTCCGGAAAAAATCACCCCCACCACTTTGTCTTTCTCGTTCTCTCTCTCTCTCTCCCTTCGCTCGGAGAGGCGGAGAGAAGCCGTTGTACACTAGGCTCCTACTACTACTACTACTACTACTTCTACTACTTCTACAACACGACGATTCTGCAAATCTACGGTAATGAACAGAGTGTAATTGATTGGATCACGTAGACCATACAACTGTCTCGTAGAAAATTGAGCTTTTTTTCTGTCTCTCTCGCGCTATTTCTCCTTCTCTCGGATCGATAGACGAGGTTCTGGTTAATTTTTCTGCTGTTAGGAAGAATTGGCGCGGATGATTAGGATCGTCGATCTTGCATTGTGCTAACGACAGGCTCGTATTATGGCTGATATTGTTTTATGGCGAAGGACGCTCGCGGCCGTGTGCGCAGTTGCGCTCTTTGGGGGTGGAATTACACTCGATCGATTGAAATTCGATTGGTATTAAGAGAGCGAATACCTTATAATGGGTGTGCGTCAGTGTGCGTACGAGTTTGGTAAAATTGTCGTTTAAAAAAAAATGTTGTGTATCATTTATCCAGTGTCGCTGCTCTGGTAGAAATTTTGCTAATATACGGTGGGACTATCATAGTGTCATCATAATTTTTGACAAGTGTTATCATAACGCAATGTAATCGTGACTGATTGTTTTATGTTACCATTATCATTTTATAATCATAACTGATTATATTATGTTACTATATGATCATATTATCATCATAACTGATCATATTATGTTACTGTGATCATACTATCATCATAACTGATCATATTATGTTATCGAGATCATACTATCATCATAACTGATCATATTATGTTATCGAGATCATACTATCATCATAACTGATCATATTATGTTATCGAGATCATACTATCATCATAACTGATCACATTATGTTACCGTGATCATATTATCATGTTAATTGATCATATTATTTTAGCGTAACATACCTGATCATATGTTGTACTAATGGGAGCAGGTTTTATAATGACATTCTAGGCTATATAATAATCATTCAATATAAAATCATAATCATAACTGATCGTATTATGTTACCATGATCATATTATCATCATAACTTATCATATTATGTTACCATCATCATATTATCATCATAACTGATCATATTATGATAGCATAACATATTTCATCATATTTTGTAGTAATAGGAGCAGGGTTTATAATGACATTCTAGACTATATTGCGATCATGCGACATAAAATGTTAGCATATTATCATCATAAATCCGATCTATTTTCTGCCAAGATGTACAATACAATATTTTATTCACTATCCAAACATACACTTTTTGTCCAGTTATACGACCAGTAAAAATTGTATACAGTAACTGTAAAATAAATATTTAAGTTGTCAACTTACAAGAATATCCTAAACAATTGTGACACGTCGCCCGCCGGTCAGCTCACCCCCAGTATTTCGCAGAAAGAATCTCAGCGCGAATCTTTATCCTCGAACGAAAGTCAATATAATCCCCCCGAGTATCCGAGTGATTTGCTAATGGAATTCCGAGATCAGATATGGATATAATAGTGCGAAAACATTCGACCCTACAACACAAGACTCGAGATCTCTCTCGCGACGTGTTGTTCTCGCGTTCCCCGACTAAAATCTCGCGCCCCTTTTTTCCTTCGCACGTCGGAAATCGGATGCGGCTGCCCCTAACGGAACAAAATCCTAATAAACGAATCGCGACGCGCGGTGTGTATAACGCGTCTCTATAAGTGCGCACACCTCTCGAGAAATCCGAGAAAGTTGACCGTAAGACACGAGCCGCACAATAGGCGATAAGAATATACCTTCTCGCCGAAACGCGCGTGTGTTATTCGCCTCGCCTTTGACACGTAAGAGCCTCTGCTTAAGTGTCCTCGTAGCCATTAGTCTCTTGTGAAACGTGACCTTCATTAAAGTTCCAGCCAAAGGCTGTCCGTCGCTGCAGCTTCGTCCGCCTGGCTGTGTACCGAGAGAACGATTCTCCGCTACACACACACGAGAGTCTGCGTACGCCAGATCGAACGGGAAATTAACCGCAGATAGGCCATTCGACGGGTATACATCCATCCCACGCGTCATATAATAAACATGCCAAGAAAATTCCGTCGATCGCGTACACACACCTTATCTCCCGAGAGGCAGTGAAAGAGTCTGTAACATCGTCGACGATGCACCGTTTGCGTATAAAAACGCTCGAGTGTGTGACACTGCATTGCCGACGATGTACATACGATATAGAGGAAAGTTGGAAAACACGGCACTCACGTCGTGTAGATATATACGTATATACGCGTGCGCGTGTCTGAAACTAATAATGCAAAACCGGTGTTGTACGTGTGCAGCGGAGTTTTCATTAGAAGCAAAGTTATACGCGCACTATGCACGACGTTTGCGACGGACAGAGAGAATCGGTGGACAACCGTACATATATATAGTCTCTGCAGCCGGGACGTCCTCGATTCGACGAATATAACGTATGTACGCGGCTGTAATGATTTATGCCTCGTACATAAGAAGATTACGTGTTTCGAAATTTCGATGGCGAGAGCGCGGCGAATTATAATCGGCACGTATTTTGCGTGACAATTGACAATTTGAATTTCGCGCCGCCGCCCGGCGCGCCCCCTTGCGGCGGGGGTTGGCTATTTGAAAAAAAAGAGCAATGAAATCACGATTAATGACGAGCTGGACACTCGCTCGCTGATTTACGTTGGGTAATAATTTATCGTTTCGCAAAGTTTGAAGTTTATACCGTCGTGACGGGCGAGAGGGAGAGAAAAAAAATGAAGTTTGAATATAAAAATCAACGCCACCGACGAGAGGGCGCTGAAGTGTATACGACGCGTTTTATGGTCGTTCTTTTTTTGTTTACTGGTTTTGTTGATGAAGAAGTGGATTATACTTTGCAAGGACCTTTTCTCGTACGCAAATCTTTTCTCGACTTGCATACGGCGAATTACCTTTAAAATAAAAAGTTTACGCTACAATACATCGGTGGGAAAAGTTCGTTTAATGTCGAGAGCATTTACTAGTCGTGTTTTATCGACCTTAAAGATAAAGCTGTTTTATAAAGCTGTTTTCATAAAATTTGTAAATGGTTTTTCACTTTGGTAGATTTTTATTGGATTCCACATTTTAGCGAAACGGCGGCTCACGGAATCAATTTTCTTTCAAGGAATCGCATTCTGAGATTCCAGTTAAGAGAATAAGTTCCCGACAACTTTATTGAGATTTGTTGCCGAAAAGTTGAATCTCTGCTGACTAAGAATTCCAAAATTTTATCAAAAATACCGGACTCGATATTGGAATAACGGATGGATCCTTGATAAAATCATCGATGTTTGTCAATGCATCCACTGATTAAACTTTTCGCGAAAAGTACAGTTGAACAATCGATCGAGAGAGATTGGCTTTAAATATAAAAAATCACATTGTACTTCCACCATTTTTTAATTAAGTTTATTGCAACATACAAACTTTATCTACATAAAAGACGCTAACTACGTCAAGCTTTATTGTAATTAGCTCCACACCGTGAAGCTTTACAGTTTCTCATTTTACTTGCCAACACAGCTCATCCGAGTAAATTAGAAATTTGGTCGTCGCTTGCATTGCGGCGCGAAATTCGAATTTACCCGAAAGTAAACTTCCAAGCTCACCGCATCACATTACACCATATCGTATACGCTCCGTCGTATACCGGTGCGAAAAAAATTTGAAATTAAAAAAAAAATCGTCGTTGTACCTGTTTCAGTGCCTGATCACATACGACCGCGAGTGCACAGTCTGCCGGAAAAAGCGTACAATCCACGAGCCGGAGACGATCTGTACAGACTGCGGGCTTTCAGCATAACCCACAAAGGCGTCGTGAACCGCGGCGACTCCATCATTTCCAGACGCAGCAGAAGCAATACGTCAGTCAATAGCAGTAGGTAAGTTGTGTGTGCGCGACGTCGATCGCTTTTGTATACATTTATTTTCACGTCGACGTATATATATATACGTGAAGATTAATTGAGCGCCGTTACATCGGACGTCGGACTGCGACTGTCTCAAAGTCGATTTGGGGTGCGAGCGATTGTAATGGGGTATAACGTCCGAATGGGGTAGGCCTAAATACTTTTAGTTTTGTTTGCTGAACGCGTTGTACACACAACAGCTGCGCCCGTGAACTTTAAATTTGAATCCACTTTGTCGGCGATCACGCCTGACCCAATGTGGAATTGCAATTCCCGACAGGCTTAGTTTCGTTATTTAGCCGAGCACCTGGTTGAAATTTTACTCGGAATGGATTTCTTTAGCAAAGCCGTAGGTAGACTGTAATTGTGAAAAATAATAAATGTTAGTTTATCTTGTCCTACATGAATTGGTGGTATAAACATTTGAAACTTAATGACCTGATATTAATAAATATTATCGGGTAGAAAGTTAACGATAAATTAGCTAATTTATCGTTAACTTTGAACCAGGGTCCATTGGCTTGATCTGAGCGAGAAACATAATCCATGTTTATTTATTTTATCATTGTACGGGAGAAGTTTATCGTACCTTAATAATTAATATAATTATTACAAAATAAATTAATCATCTTATACGTATCAACCGTGTAATATGTTAATCAGCTTATTCTGACAAACGATTCAGAGTTTCTACGACAAAATAATCTCGACTAATGCCCTTGTGACGAGGTACGAGTGGACTTATTTCACAAATTCGAAATAAAAAATACATAAAGCATAAGATACACAAGACGACGTCGCTCACCCCATAACAACACTACAATCCACGAAAAAAGGAAAAAATTTCTCTCCCGCAGTCGTTCAAGCACACAGTCGCTTGTATTTCGCCTCGCGATTAGCTGGGAAAGCTCGCGCCTTGACGCTCAGGGAGTATAGCAGCAGTCGACGACTACGACGACGGCGAGGGAGAGAACGCAGGGGGCTAAGCGCCGGCGCTTCCAGGGTTCAATATTGACTGAGCGAATCTGGCATATATATATATATGTATATATATAGCTGTGCTCGCGACCGGATTCGCCTTATCAATATTTGCCGAATTTTCTATTACCCCCGGTTATGCGCGGGAAGAATAACAACAGCCCTTCGTCGGTACCAACATTGCTTTTCTCCATCTCTCTCTATTCGGCCTATATATATCGCGCGTGTACTATATAATGCTTTATATAGTCTCTAAATTTAAAACAGTGAAAATTCACTGTCTTTAGGTCGTATTAACAATTTGAAAAAGTTATAATGCTGCAACTGTGAACTAGTGAATAATCACAGTTTAAGCAGGTTAAAAAAATGAACTAATTGGGAAAGCGTAGAACTACCTACAATAGTAAATATGAACATTTCAAATGGTGAAATAAACATTGCAAATAGTTAATAAAAGTAATATTTAGGGAGCAATGTACATTAGCTGAAATAGTGAAAATACACTAACTACAATGTTGCAAATACATTGCTTAAAAAAATGCGTGGCCTTAGTAATCGGAGACTAAAGGGGACATAAATTTTCACTTATTCTACAAGTTCATTGTTAGCTAATTAAAAAGTAAATTTTTCTCATGTTGCAAAACGATTAAATCCATAAAATTTCACTTTTTCTGGGTGATGGATTCTCCACTTCAATAGTGAATTTCTCGGATGTTAAAAATGTATAAGTACCGAAAATTTTACTTCTCTTAATAGTCATTATGACTCATTGAAAAAATAGTAAATTTTCATAATTTTTCAAGTTCACCTTTTGCTAAAGTCATTATGTACTGGATAATCAGTGTTCCAGTGGCAATTTAAAGCAAATACTTTCTACTGTTTGAATCAGTAAATATTTACTAATTCGATAGTAAACGCAATGAAATGAGCAAAACGATAACTCATTTCATAAACTAAAACTCCTCAGGAAAGTGTTTTTTGTCGAAAACGTATCGAATACTTTATTAAGGAAATTTTCTCTAGGTTTCAGGAAAAATACATTCAACATGATATCTATTCGTTCCAGTAGCTTTATATACAATTTAGACGTTTAAATTCAAAATTTTGAAGGATTGAGATTAAAAAATTTGTAAAAATAGCTTTTTTGAATACAGAAGCATCTGGACAAATCCCAGAATGCCATTCAAAGTTTAAGACCACTTAAAGAACCAAAATCTCACTTGTCAAAAACAAAAAATTGGATTTCTTATCTGAAAAAAATATATTTAAACAGTAAAAAAGATCCAAAAAATATGCTTGGATTTCTCTTGATTTCGCTAATTCATTTGAAATAAATCAAGATAGGCAACAAATGCAAAAATCACTGATTTCATGAAGCGCAGGCGGTTTATGGAAAAAATCTGAAAAAATTCATGAGATCCCGTGACATGCTCCGGAACAATTTCCAATAATTTTCTTCGACAGGACGTTGGGGGGGTTAAAAATTTCATCTTCTATCTCGCAGAGAATCACCCATATATACATATATATTCTTTTTGGAGCCGTGCGCGTTACGACGTGAGAAAATAGAGTGCAGCCGGTTCAATCTCCTTTTTTTCCTTAAGTTTATTTACGCACACGCGCCGGGGAGGAAATTCGCGCGCTCGACGTTTTACGCCTTTGTCGCCCTGTACACACGTGTGTAAACCTCGAGTCGTTCGCGTGAATATACGTAGACATCGTATATAAATACGGTTTAGCGCCGGAAAGGTTTGCGCAGCGCCCGACAAGTAGCGCAGGCCTCGATTTCGTCAGACGCACGTGCGCGTGTATATGCAAATACTCGTGTGTGTATATATATTTAAATCTATGTATGTATATGCACACAGCCGAAGAATTTTGTGTATCGGATTTGTATAGCGCGCCTCTTATTTGCTTAGCCTTGGCTTCCACTTACGCACTTTGGTAAATTTTTCAGAATCGCGGTCTCCGCGGTCGAGGCGTTGTATTAATGGCTCTCCACACACACACGTGCACACACATGCTTTCTCGCACTCTTTGCCCATCGAAAACGATCGATTTTCCTTTTTCCTCTCTCGCGGTTCATCAAATGCACAGCCTCATTCCGCCGTTACGACACGAGATCTCGCAGTCTGCGCGCAGTGTATATTCTTCATATACTCTTCCGGGTTTGTGTATTATAATCAAGCTGCTTTTATTACGCGCGGCCGGGTAGAAAAGGTGCAAGCACCGTTTTATTACGGGGGAGAGAGAAAGAGATAGAGCATAAATAAACGCATCTTGGCCCTCATATTTAATAATTATCCCGTAAGGCCGGAGCCATTTTTCTTTCCTCTTCTGAGAGAAAGAGAAAGAGATAGAGAGAGAGAGAGCTTTCATCTTCAATTCTATTGCGGGCTGTTTTATCCTTCTTTTATGCTCGCGGCCCGCGTTTTACGTGGAAATCCACAGTGGGCCTCTTTCTCTCTCTCTCTTCCTGTCTATTCACGGAAAAAGCGCAGCGAGCGAGCCGCGGAGCGCATTTTCTCGAGCCGGATCTCCTCGCGGGGGAATATCGCGAGATTAATGCCCATTGAGGAGAGGAGAGACGAGGAATAAGGAGAGAATCGCTCGGGCGATGTAATTTAAGGGGGGGCGCGCGCGAGCGGTGGTCTGAAAATTAATTGAAAATTCAAATTTCCCGCCACGACTAAATTTGCCCCCGATGCGACCGAACGCGAGCAGTGACGGGTATCTCGTGAATTATATATACGCGGAGTTTCGAGTTACTTACGGACGAGTGAATTTTGAATAATGGAAAAGAATCGCGTGTCGAGCCAGCCTGTTTCTCGAAACTGGAAATTTTGTAAAATTGTAGCGAAACGCAGAATAATTTGGAGAGGTACTTGTACAATTTTATTTTTTCGAACGATTCGAAGCGGGAAATTTAAATGTTTAATTGCGAAAAAGCCCGGTATATTATTCGGAATTTCTCGAGGAAATCGCGAACGAAGAGAGCACTGCGCCAACGGAAAATTGTTGTCCCAAACATTGTCCCAATATTTATCGCGTCTCGCGCGTCTCTCGACAAAAAAAGGTAAAAGCGACGAAGGCACTGTAGTCCCCGCGACTAACGAAGACGCACGACTACGTCTTAAAGGAAAATGCGTCTGGGCGCTTCGGTGGACAGCGAAGATGCGCATATATTTTTTTCTATCGCCTAAGAAAAAAAAGAGAAAAAAAAATAACAACCCAACAAAAGTTCGGCTCTTCAAAAGAAAAATCCACAATTTCCAACCGTTGCTTCGTTATTCGCTGAAATTGCATTGATTATTTTTCTTCGCCGAGACGCGCAATATACAGTTGCAAACTGCGGATGAGCGTCGAATCGTAACGTAAAGTACGCGGAAAAATCCGCGGCGCAGAAGCTCGTCGAGAGCGCAACTCTTCAGAACGAATGAAAAAAAAGAAAAAATGTCTCTCGCGCACTGCAGACTCGCGTGTATATATGGCGTAAATTATATTCCCAGCCGCGTCGATTCGCAAAAGCAGCGAAACGTGTTCGCTGACCGAGTCGAGGGGTTTATTTGTCTTTGAGCGAAGAGGAGCTCGCGGACGCAAAGAAAAAAATTATAGTTCGTCCCGAAAGATATATATATATATATATATATATATATATATATATATCCGTGCATTGTTCGGCAGTGAGCAATTTTGATGACGCTTATAATTTCGGGGTGAAACCCGCACGCAATTATAGCACAAAACGAGATGATCGTTATCTACGTATTTAACGCGCCAAGCGACTTTTCACGTACAAGCTATTAGAGTTATATATATATATATATATATATATATATATATATATAGAGAGAGAGAGAGAGAGAGACGCATACACGTGAGGTTCTCTCGTTAGAGAAGCTGCGAACGACGATTTATCGTGTCGAGTATATATCTGTATATATATACGTGCTCGAGATGACGGCTTCTTCTTCGGGGCTGGAAGAAAAATCCCGAAACACGGGGAGAAAAGCATCCAGACAACGACGTTTAATCCCTCGAGGCTTTGGGCTATACGGCCGGCGTCGTCGCCGCGAATCTCCGCTTCGCCAACTCTTTTTGCTTATACGGTTTTTTACGCCTCGCCCGAGCCCTTCAAGGGATCGACGCTTGATATTCTTGATTTTTAGTCGACGGTCTATTCGAGGCGCAGTTGCCGTTCCTTTTTTTTTCTCTCTCTTTTTACGCTTTGTATGTTGTGATTGGATTTTGATGTAAAGATTTTATTTTGAAAACTGTTGCCGTTCGCGTAAACTGGCGCAGTGAAAATCGGCGAGGCTGCAGCACGGTATACACGGTGTGCTTCATCGATTGAAAAGCCATGCCCTCGTAAAAAATAAAACGAACGGAAATTCTCGGATTGTAAATACGTACGTAGTCGTGAGCGCGTATGTATGTATCTTGATCGAGCTTTCAAAATATATTTTCACTGTTCACGTGTAGCGAGGGGGGGGGGGATGTGTGTGTGTCAATATTGTTTTTACACGTCAATATGTTTAAAAAACAAATAGGGGGAAGGGGCTAATGGAGCGAATTTCCTCTGTTGCGGCGTAACTCGTGTTTGAACAAAAGCTCTTTAAAAATTCAAATTTCGCGCCGGTAATGCACATTGTATCATCGGTTTTGTAGAACGATGGGGGAGCGAATTGAAAACTTTTACTTTTAGTTGCAATGTTTCTTAATTAAGATAACCATGTCTCCGAACAGTAATTATGTACATCAGTCAAACGACAAAAATAACTTCCAATGTCAATTTGAACAACTTGTTAATAAACTCTTTAACAATTACCTCACATGTCCAAGTGGACAATCCAATAAAGTCCAGCTTTTGAACCCTCCCCCCCCTCGAAAATTTTGTTCATTATTTCCTCCGCCTCGTCATTCCACGTCAACTTCCTTCATCTTCGTCCTCAATGTCTTCAGCATCCCAGAGATTACGTCCACTCACCAAAAACTTCACTTCGCGTCAAACGATTCCGGCGTCAACTGTCTTGTCCCCGGCTTTCCTTCCATACTCGCTCACACTTTTCCCGCGCACGATGTATTTTTATACACGTTTACGAACGCGCGCGAGGCGTCGAAACTTTTTTGATCACAGGTGCCACTGGCATCTTCTATTAATATACAGC
Organism: Philotrypesis tridentata; assembly: GCA_018906965.1. NCBI lineage: Eukaryota > Metazoa > Arthropoda > Insecta > Hymenoptera > Pteromalidae > Philotrypesis > Philotrypesis tridentata. The sequence continues at coordinate 310,231 of JACCIB010000026.1, forward strand.
ACACAGTGTCGTCCGGTGCGCGCGACGTTTTTTTCCGACTAATTGAATTTTTTCCGATAGGAGAGCTTGCGACCTCGCATCCGAGGGCGAAGACAGCCCTGCCCTCCCCCTCCCCCTCCTCCGCCGAAATCGACAGGTGCAAACGAAGTAATCTCTTCGCATACGTATACATACGCTTTTAATCCATTCCGCGCACTTGTACAGACTCGGTACACGTAGCGGAGAGATTTCGACTTGACGACGCGTACCTAAACTTGCCTAAGAACGTTGAAAATTGCCGTTGAGCCGTGCGCGGCGGTAACGCGTTAAGTTTCGCCGTAATAATTTATTCGATACACTTAAGGAGGTATTAAACTGTTAAAGTACAGTTGAGCGTAAAAGTTTCGGCTGTCGCTATGCCAACTTATTCGCGCGAGATATCACACGCGTATATATACTCGACACACGCCGGGCTTTATTAGCCGAGCAATTATGTGTCTCTGGATTAAAAGTAATTTAGGAAAAGAATCTTGTTTATTTAAAAAGTTCGAAGGTATAGTTTGCGACTTTCAAGCCGGTCTCTCTCTCTCTCTCTCCCATTTCGGTATATTATACGCGCATTATGCGCAGGAACGAGGATCGCGACGAGGAAAAGTTGGCGAAACAGGCGAGCAAGTGCACGTTGGCCTCCTGAATTCGCTGCTCCACTTGGACGACGACGTTGAGCCTGGAATTACGATCGGGATTTAAAGTTCTGGCTTTTCGGGGGCTTTGAATGGCAATTATAATTTCGCGGATCTCTTGTCTCTCGGCCGGAAAAACGTAGTTTCCCTGAAAGTATAATGGAACTTGGATGAACCACCATTGTCAATTTCGGCTGGTTATCGTCGCGTTCGCACAAGAACACGTCACTTTTACGCTGTATTGTTCTTATCCGTCGACGATCGATACAACTTTCGGCGATAAGAGCCCTGATGCTCTTGCGTCAGATGGTATACATATATATGTCTATGTGGCAGGGTTGCGGCAAGCTCAAACATTATGAATCGGTAATAAGATAAGGAGTGATGAATCATAGCTGTAATACTTAGCTTGTAACTGGTCTTTTAGTCAATGGCAGCTAGAAGCCGATTAAATAAGATGTAGGGAGAACCCCTATAGACCCTATATACCCGTATGGCCTATAGGGTGGACTAAGGTCAACTTTGCATGACCTCTTAATTGGATTCGTCAGCTTATGGTACGCTCGGTTAAGCATTTATCGCCGCGGTAACAATTTATTTGAAGGCTAAAACACGGTCTTCTCGCCACCTGAGAAATGAAAATAAACAGAATTTAATGCTGTAACAACGTAAACAAATTTTGGGCAAGTGGTTTGACACTTGAAATTTAATTAGACGGTATTTTACGTTCAATTTAGCCCTGGTAGAAATTTCGCTATAAAATATGGTGGATCTGTGATAATATCATCGGATTTTATGACCAGAGTTATTATAAAGTAATAATGATCAAAACATAACTGACCATATTTTGTTAGCACAACATAACTTATCAGTACTGTATTTTACATTAAATTTAACCCTGGTTGACATTTTGCTATAAAATAAGGTGGAGCTATCATAATATCATCATAATTTATGACCTTAATTATCATAACATAATATGGTCATAACTGATTTGTTAGCATAACATAACTTATCGTAGTACTGTATTTTAAATTCAATTTTAGAAATATTGCTATAAAATATGATGGGCTGTCATAATATCATCATAATTTATGATCAGCATTATTATAACATAATATAATCATAACTTGCCATACTTTGTACTAACGAAAGCAGAGTTTACAACGTCATTATAGACTGTACTACAATTCACCATAAAACACAGCATATTATCATCATAAACCCGATCCATTTTCTACCAGGTAACCCTAATGAATTCACACTTACCATCGTAAAGTAATAAGCCTTCCTTATCCTTCAATCCCCTCGACCAAGACATCTCGCTCGCCCAACTTCAACCGTTCCCCACAGCGCGTTTAAAGCACCAGTAACAAAAACCAGAACAGAGCTTGCGGAGCTTTCGCTTCCAAACTATAATAGAACTCGAAAAAGAGCTTTGCTTACAGAGCCTCGCGATCATTTATCCCTCGCACACGAGTCTAAAGTACGCGGTATGCGCGCACAAAGCGCAGCAGAGCCGACGCAAAGAGATACACCCGGAGACCCGATGATGAATCTACCCTCGAGCTTCGCCCCGAGCATTTATTCGCTTCTTCTCGAAGCGCATTTCTCAAGCAGAAAGATAGAGAGACGTGACGCGCTGCCGCTCTCGATGAATATGGGAAGTTTCCCATTATGAAGTTTTCAGCGGGCGGAAAGTGATGGATGACGAGAGCCGCGCCGAGAAGTGGAGGAGAAGAGGGAAACACACCTGCCCCCCCCGCAGTGATACTTTATGGGTTCGCGACTATACGTGTACACCCGCAGAACTGCACAACAAATGTTACGAGCTCGAAAACACTCGTATATATGTAAGCGTTAACGAGGGTTATTTACTCTACTCCGCGAAGTTATGCTGCGCGCCAGACGCGCCCGAGGTGGTGAAAGGGGGACTGAAGTTATACCGGCCGCGATGAGTTTCGCTGTAACCGCGGCTATTTCGGTTCGTTTGCCGAGGAGCCGATGACCCGCATAAATTATGCCTTGGCGTTTGGGAGGGAAAACTACTTTCGTCGGGGGTGTTGGGTTTTGATGTATTCGACGCTCTCTGTTGTTCGATGTTTTTTCCTGTGCTTTTCGAGAATTGGCTTTACGCGACGGCTTGTTGCGGTATTAAAGTGAAAAAAAAAAAAATCAAGTTTTACGACTGCCGAACGAAGGGGAAACATCTGCCAAAAGTGCAGAGCTCGAAAACAAAATCGGCTATACATCGATGTGCGGGACGCAAGTGCCAGTTAACTTTTTGGCTTGGAGTTAATGTCTGAGTTTAAGAAATGCTTAGCGGTAACGAATGACGATAGTTATGTGGCGCGTATTTCGTTGCGGAGTGGCTTTGGTTTTGTAAACAACGAAGCAACAGGTGGTTGACTGTCGCGAATTTAATTTGGAAAAATCCCGCGCCTAAAACTGCACGTACGATTATTGCGAGTCGAGCGATTAAAAGATAAGCCGAAGTAGATTTTCATTGGGCAATTGAGTTTCCCTCCGGTTTTCGAGCGAATTCCTACGGGGATTTAAATCCTTGTGAAAGATAATCCCTTGCAGTAAGGGCGTCTAAGAAAATTGTGTTTCTATTGGTAGAAATAATATATGGGTTGCATTTCCGATTGATTCCGAAGTTAAACAGGTCATAGGGTTATAGGATCGCAATCATTTATTTAAGATATATTGAATGAACTGCGTATAAATCTTCGCGAGTACTGGGGCAACGGATTTTAAATTATATATTTTTCTATGCATATTCCATGGCATAATCCTATTACGTGCTCTGCATAATCCAATAACCAGTTAACCTAATTAAAAATTGAATAGTTAATTACGTTTAGTCGTATTTTTATTACGATTGCAATATCGAATTTCTGCGCAAATGCTCTAATTTCATTGTCTCGTTCATTAACGAAAATGGTTCAATTTCGCCAGAGTAAAACTGAGATTCTTTCATATTTCATTAACTATAAACATTATACATAGTTAACCACTATATACGTTATTCATTTCGTTGATTGAAAACCGACTCGAGAGTGTGTGAAAAGTAAACATCTCGAAAACGTCGTGTATTACTTTCTGATTTCGAGGACTTTGAAAGCCGTCGTGAAACTGCTAATTGGATCGTCGGAGCTATCGCCTACCACGACAACTCTTTTTCCTTTAGAATCATTTTCCGCGAATAGCCTCTTTCTTCTAGTCTTTTACTTACTAATTCTAGTCTTTACTGTGAAATTCTCGTAAAGACTGACTTTTTTCGATCAGGAATTTTTTTTTCATGGCAAACCGCGAAGCCTGTCGTTATCGAGAAATCCGAGATTCCTGGGGTTGGATTGGTGTTATTGGTAAAATCAGTCGAGGGTCATCGATTTGTACACCTTTTTAAGCAGAAACTAATTTTTGGTTAAACGATCGATTTTAAAATTTTCTTTCTTACGATGAACGTAATAATAAATGTCACATCAATGCATCAACACTGAAATTTCGTAATAATACAAATAAATGAATCACAGCCATCTGCAGATCGAGATTTAAAAAATTTTTCGCAGTCGATTCCGTCTATAACGCGTAAAAAGCTCGCAAAAGCTCTTCCGCGACTGCGCACTCGGAGTAATTTTAGAAGTCTATATTTGCGACGTAGCGCATGTTTCTATTGGCGTTTATCGGTCATAAATCTCTCGCTCCGAATTTTTCTCTGTACATAAGCGATGCATCAACGTCCGACAAGATACAAAACCGCGAAAACGTAACAAAACCGCCTCTCGTAATAGACTGTTTTTCGAAACAACTATATTTCCCCGACGTTCACGAGATGACATTGTATTAGCCAAGAATTATTCGCGTCGTTTGTTATGCGCTTTGCAGTCTCTCTTCGAGCTCGAGTTGATGCATTGCGCGCCGGGGATTGATGCGAAAATAATTTTTGAAAGTTGAACGCATCTCCCGACACGCGTTTCCGAGAATATTTCAACAGCTCGTCTCGCCAACGCGCGACGGGCTGATCGCTCCATTGTTCTCGCCTCCGAAATAATCGAGAAGGACGCGCGCGAATCATTCGATATTCGGGTTGGATCGAGGCTTGCAGCGTCTCGTGCAAGTTTCAGATGCCAATTGGCAAAGTTCCCTTTTCATCGAACTCGCGCGCACTGAAAAATGCATCGGAATCGCCGAAAGGCCGTCTGTGCCTCTCGCGAAAGAAGACGAGAAAAAAAAAATGACGGACGACAATTTCGCAAAATCAATGGGCTCCGTTACACCGTAACATCTCTTTATTGTTAACAAACTTTTTTTTCTTAACAAACTCGTGTACAAATAGAAATCTTAACTTATAACGACGCTTACAATCGTATACATGTATGATATATAAAGCTCCTTTCCGCAAACGTTTAGAATTAATGTAGAACAGGAAGAAAGAAAGAATAGAAGAAAAAAACCGCGCATCTACAACGTTGTTTGCCTCGTTTGAGTAAGTAAACGTTGCCTCGAGCCGCGAATAGCCCCGCGCGCTTACAACCAATCGGGCAAACATTTGCCTATCGCTCCGCACATGTATTCTCGAATAAAACAAAAAAAAATTGAGGAAGAAGTAAGAAGAAGAAGAAGAAGAGGCTGAGGACCTAAAAGTCTAATAATAAAGTCAGCCTCGCAACGAACGATCTCGAAATATAGATATAGATATATATATATATAAGTCAGTACAAGCTCGGCAGTCGTAAATCCGGTGAACGTACGAGCAACAGCTGTCTCTTAATTAAACGCTCGCGAAAAGAAAGAGAAAGTTCCGGCGAAAACACTCGTGTCGCGAGACATCGCGTTTCCCACACACACGAGCACACACACATACGTATATATGTATACACGGACAAAGGTATAAAATAATTCCGCGGCGTGTCTTCTTGGAAAGCTTCCAGATTACGATTCCCCTGACGTTTTCTCTCTCTCTCTTTCGCCGACGCTCTCTCGCATTCTCTTGTAAAAATCCCATCGCGATTCCCAATTCATATATATATATACATAGTCGTCATCGAGGCTTCATTATACAAACGCGGTATTTTTTGATATGTTCGTCATTGACACAGAAACACGATTCCGACGACGCGCGTACCCCCCCCCCCCCCCCGAATAATTTTCTCTCTCTATATAACGCGCTCCTTCCTCCGATATGCATAAGAATAAATATACCCGCGTCTCGCTCTCTCTCGGGGCGCTCTTTTGTTTGCTCTAACGAAATGCGCCTCTGGCCCTCGGCATACCGATGCCAATGGCGCGTTGATCAACGGCTGCGGATTCGCGTATACGCGGGGGTATCCGAGTCAAGGAAAAAAAAAGAGAGCGAGAGAGAGAGAAGATATTCTTGCAAGCTCGTATTGCACTTCTCCACCGTCCGAGAGATTCCAGGTCGTTCCGGATTCCAGTTCCTGATCTCGTTGATTTTGAATGGGCGACGTTGGAGAACAAGTGGGGGGAGGGGGAGGAGTGGCGACGATGGAAGGCTCGTTTATTCCTCGTACTCGATCTCCTCCTCGACTTCGACGGACTTGGACGAGCTCATGGAGCTCGAGGTGACGGTTTTCACAGGACTGCGAGGACTCGACGACGGACTTGCTCTGGACGCTCTGCGTCTTCGAGGAGGTCTTCACGGACTGCGAGAGCGCCGTGATGTTCGCCGTGTCGGAGACCTGCTGGACCAGGCTGTTGCCCTCGTCGACTGCGGGGAGAGGGGCAGAGATAGACAGATGAATAATTTATTTTGTAAAATGTGGATTGCGTTGTGCATAATTAATAATGTAATTAATAATTGATAGATAGATTAATAATTTGTTTTATGAATTGTACATTACGTTGTGCATAATTGATAAGAGAGAGGAAGACGATGGGGTGGAATTAGTTTGAGGACCGGTGATTGGATCGTTAATGTTTGAAATACTTGGATGTGTATAGGCGTGATTGAAAGACGAGATAAGCTGGAATTGAAACGGATTTTCAATTTAATCGAAGAAATAAAATAAAATTTTGAAGAAAGGATATCTGCCTTGCAGTAACAGAACAAGTGTACTTTATAAGCATCCAAGTATTTAAAATTTTTCTAATTGCATTATTTTACATGTCGTGTCAAATTTTCGTTCCAGTGCAATACAGATAAACTTTCAAAAATCTAGGTTAATTATCACTTGAAAAGACTTCTGTGCGATGCAACTTTACCAACAATTCCAGAAAACAAGGCAACGATTCGAATTCTCGAAACTGAATTGCACTTTCGATCGTCCACGAGTAAAATCCCAACGCACCTCGCAAATAATTACAAAAATTCGAAAAACTCACTCTTAGCAACTTCCATCTCTGCGTCTCGGCCGAATTTGCCTTCTGCACGACACAAGGGGACGATATGAAAAAATCACCGCTCGATCTCCTTCTGTCTCTGTCGCGTAAGCTTCTCGTCGCAAGCTCGACGTGTTGCGCGCGAAACGGTCGGCTAGACTTTGTCGGCAGAAGTGGCCGGGCGTCGCTTAATACCTTCTCCGACGGAGCGAGTGGTGGGAGGGGTGGGGGGAGGGATGCGTTGGAAAGCTCTTGGCGAGAAGACGACGTCGACGACGACGACGCCGAGAATTTCCGAATTCCTCGAGTGAGTCAATGATCTCGCGATTTTTCATTCTCTTGGACGGTGATTCAGTTCCGAATACGTCCTCCCCTTTCGCGTTATTGGGAAGTTTGTTTTTCTCTCTTTCTTTCTTTTTTCGTCGGACAGCTCGACGCCCGCGTCGTCGGGAGGAGGGGAGAGATTATTGCGCCTTTTACGGAGCAGATTATATTGGATTAGTGTATAACGACGGCTGGAGCTCGGATTCCTGCGGGGGATATTAAAAATGTCTCGGGCGATTGGGCCGAGGGCTATGTGGAAGCTGTTTTCTTTGCTGATGAGTCACTTAACGCCCGGCAGATGTGCTCGACGTCGGAGACGTGCACTACGTTTATTTATTTTGACACGAGTTTTGAAGCGATGGGATTGGAATGATCTATTTCTAACGCAAGTGCGAAGAGATAAATCTTTTATGTTTTAGGTGTGATATACGTCTCGCGAGTTCAGTACACTCTCGGAAGAAGAAGATTGAAAATTTTTGGGAGATGAGAAATCGTCGAACACTTTGAGTTTGATGTGCGCGGTTTTCTGTTACAAAATTTTCGACGAAGCTTTTGAAACAAGTCCAGAACCCTGGTCGAAATTTTGCTGTAAAATATCATCACAATTTATGACGAGCGTTGTTATACTTTATTTCATTATTATGCGACATAATACAATCATAACTGATCATATTTTGTTAGCATAACATATTATGATCATATTATCATTATAACTGATCGTATTATGATACCCTGATCATATTATCATCATAACCGATCATATTATGTTATCATGATCATATTATGCTACTATGCTCATATTATAACCATAACTGATTATACTATGTTACAATAACATAAGATGATCATATTATAATCATAACTGATCATATTATATTACAATAATATAGCATGATCATATTATAATCATAACTGCTTATATTATGTTACAATAACATAAAATGATCATATTATAGTCATAACTGATCATATTATGTTGCAATAACATAGCATGATCATATTATAATCATAACTGATCATATTATGTTGCAATAACATAGCATGATCATATTATAATCATAACTGATCATTATTACTTTACCATAACATAACTTATCACACTTTGTACTGATGGGAGCAGGATTTATAATGTCATTACGGGCCATATTATGATCATTCGACATAAAATATAGCATATTATCATCGTAAACCCGATCTATTTTCTACTGAAAAATCTCACGCCATGATGATAGTTCATCAACGGGAGAACGATTCCAAAAAAGTGTATCATGCAAATACTAACTTTTTCATGCAATGCAAATTGTCCGTAGATTCAGCAAATTTTTCCACGTGCGCTTTAATCCGGAATCGCTCATATATATGCCGATGATTCGAGGGGTGAGAAAAATATTCACAGCCTCGTTATACACGTGCGAATATTTTTCAGTTATATGCAAATTCCCGCCCGAGCGGTGAATTTGCATGGAAAAGCGCAGATCTACGAAGCGAAAAATCCTTTTGAGTTATCGTCGAGAACAGTGCGCTCGATCCCTCGAAAGTGTATTTCGCGGGATACGAGTCCTTGAAAAGTTCTCGTCATATCTACGACGATCGTAACTTTGCGCCGCAGCCGAGAGTCAAGGAGCTGACATATCCACGAATTTATCCCTAGGATAATCCGATGATAAGGAAATTCAAGTTTAATTGCAGGCTCAGCCCCTGCGTCGAACTTCATCTGCATACATTAGATTCATTGGAATCGAGCGATCTTCCGGAAAGTTCGGGAATAATCCGTCTCCCTCGCGACTACGACGGCGAGAATCGTTAAAAATCGTATCACGAAATTTTAACGTCTATCCTACGTAGAGCCACACGTTCGTCTAACTTATTCAGCTCTTTTCCAGCTGTCTCTCGCTCTCAGCTCTGTGTAGACATACGTCGCGAGCTTTAAAGCTTTCTCTGCATTATAACGCGGGAAAATCAGCGCGCGCCGCAATTTTCTCGAGAATCAAATTCGCCCGACAAATTGTGAGAGCTCGGGCTGAAAGCCATAAATCGTCCTCTTCCTCAATCTATACGCTCTGTACACACCGTGGAGAGAAAAAAAATTGCATCGGCTTCTCGGATCGCTGCGCGCTTTTTCTGCCGAAGGAGAGCACACCCCGTACACACAGCTCCGGAGAGTCGAGGGTCGGGTGGAAAAGCCCTTGATTTTTCCAATTGTCGACGCGGCCGAAGAAATTCCTCATTACGCGCGCCGGGGATCCTCTCGACGTCGCTCTTCTTCGTCTCCTTCTTCTTCTGCGGGACACGACGAGCTTTCATTTCGTCGTATAAACATCGGGCGGGATCGCGTGAGTGTAACTCTTTTTTTCTTCTTCACTCCTCGCCGTGGCCCAAAGGCGGAATTTTCCGAAGAAAAAAAAATAATAACGATGCGTCAGCCGGGCGATAGGAGGCGTTTATTCAGCGGGCCGCCGACGGGGGAGGGAAAACAATGAGAGCTTTTCGTATGCGAGCTTTTCTCCGCGCGCTGACGAATTGGCGCTTCTAAAAAAAGCGGCTTGACTCACGCGCGACGTTTTCTGGGGGTCATCATCATCGTCGTATTTCCGTCGTCCGATCGCGTAGCAGCTGTACGAGTTGTATACAGACTTTTTTTCGCGCGCGCTATACACAACGCGTGTATGTATATACATATGCGCGAAGCTTTCTGGGTGACTCATGCGGTTCGCGCCAATTCTCGTCGAAACGCGATTTTCGCGCGTTTATATCGTCGCGGGAAGGCGAGAGCCAGTTTGATGATGAATAAATGAGCTCAGCGCTCTCGGAGCTTTCCCGGGAATCGCTTCTTCGCGGGATGAATTATACATGCGCCAAATTAATTCGTCTCTCTTTTGTTTCGCGATTTTTTAGTCCCCCGCGATGACGCTAAGAAAGTTTTTACGTTTTGTTCGGTTTTATATATATATATTTATTCATATTTATTCATGCGCGTTCGAGTTTCGTGGAATAAAAAAGTTGCGAAATATCGTCGACACTGCTTCGTCGGAGAGAAAACTTCGCGATGTAATTGACGAGAAATTTTGTGATTCAATTATTGTCGTAATTTTGAAGAGAGATGTACTTTTATAGGATTCTTGTAAGAATGTCTATGTGCGCTCCCCTGAAATTCGTTTTTCTTATCTTTTTCTTTATGCATTTTGTAACGTTCAGTTCTTGATTGTGATCACAAAAGATGATTTCACCTAAAAAATTTAGATTAAACTATTTTTACTTTAATCCTTTGAGACAGCATTTTTCAGTTAAAATTGATTACTGTATGTTTTAGAAGAAAGATCAATCCAGCTTTTAGAGTAAAAGAAAATGTACCCTTTTTTTTGGATGAAATTTTAGTAGAGATCCACCTTAAACAGCACATGGAATGAAAAAACAAAGGAGCTTACTTTAAAGACAGTATAAATATTGCCTCAAATTTTCGTTACGTTTTAATTTCAACTCGAATCCCCCCCGCGCGCCATCCAAAAAATGCCGCGAAATTCAATTTCCTAACTTCAAAACTCAATATTTCCCTCGAAAATATTATCTTCACACCCCTCATCCCAGCGAAATCATCCCCCGTGCCGCAGGAAGCGATTTCCCCAAAATCCGTCCCCGCGTAAAATCGACTCCGCAATCGCGCCGCTACATAGCCAATCCGAGAGCTGCACCGGATCTTTTGTAAATAGAGCAAAGAGCTGCTCCGGCACACACGCGGACAGAGGCCCGCTGCAAGCGCACAAACGCGTAAATCTATTCCCGGCCTCGTCAATGTCGGCGAGGGCACTCTTCCGACTCTCGTCGCCCGGAGTCCTCGACATCCGCTTCCACATCGCTCGGTGTCTGCCTCTCCCGCATAGGCACGCGGTTACCGAATCATTTGGCGTCTCCGTACCGCCCGATCAATGCAGCACACTTGCGGACGCGTCTATTATCGTCGGGAGACTAGCGAATGAAAAAGAAAAAAAAGAAGTGATTTATCGCACGCGGGTATATGCGTATATACGTATAGAGGAAGAGGCGAAGTTGTTCATTAACTGCCAGAAAGTTAAGACGGCGTTGCGCAACTCATCTCGCATTCCTCGCGCTGCTATTCGGGGAGAAGCGATTGTTAGCTATTTAAATTTGTGAATTCGAATCGAGGGCTGCGACGAAAAACTTTTCCCGCGAAAATTCGAATTATCGATCCGTGCGCGCGAAGAAAAAAGAGAAGAAAGTGAGAGGGACCGGCTTTCTCGAGAGCAGGAAAGACGCAAGACGTTCGTTTTCCCGCTAAGTAGTCCAAGCCCTGCATCTCTCGCGGCCGCGACTATATACACCGACATTCTTCTCTCGAAATAAACGCGCGAAACGCTATTCCCGCTATGCATATCTATCCGCAAATATGCCCCGGCTATGCGCCGCTCTCTCTTTCCCGAGCATTTCCATGCCGACGAAAGATCTTTTGAATTATCGCGGCAACAATGCGGGGGGGGAGGGAGTGGGTTGGGGGGGGGGAGGGACTCGAAGGATATACGAGCTGTCGAGCGTCTCGTTAAGAAATATATTGTCCAGGCCGTAGCCTCGTTCGAGTTTTCTCGTTGGTTGTATGCGCGCGTGTGTGTGTGTGTGGGAACTCGTCCACAGCTTTCTTTTTTTTATTTTCTTACGCGAGCCGTTGAATGGAAATGAAAATTTAAATTGCGCGGCGTAGGTGGACTCGAATCCATTCGAATTTCCCGCCACTGCGGTAGAGGATACTTTTGGAATCGTGGAAGATGTGCAGCGGGGGTGGGGGGGTAATTGGGGTATAGAGGGCGAGTTGCGCGGGATACGTGTCCGAATGGACGGGACGAAAGATTACATTGGCTCAGTGACGATGTGACGGATGCGGGGGAGAATCGTTTTGGTTACACGACGCAGATTCGACTGTGTGCTTGCGCGACATTTGAATTGGACGAGCTCGAAGTTTCCGGCGGGATAATCTTCGGATGAGCGAAAGCGACACGACCGTTCCTTCAACTCTTTGTGTACTCAATTTTTTTTATTAATTTTTTTATTTATTTATCTTTTGTTAAGACTGAGATTTTAAATGTTTTGATTGTCGACGTGTAAGAGATAGGATTTCGAGGACTTTCTATCCCTGCTGCACTAGTCAAAATGTAATCTTCTTTTATTTATGGAATATTCGTGGAACGTACTGCTCTCAGTGGCTTTCATAAATCAACTTAAACCAAATAATGATTATAAATTCCATTAATATAAGTCTATTTATCTTGATTATTTATAAAAAGTTTCGTGCCTTCGCGGATTCGACTCATATTTTCAGGTTAAATTTATGATTTTGGTATTCAATTATACGTCCGAACTTATGAACAATATTTTTGAAAAATAAGTAATGTTCGTTATCAATTCATTTTCATTCACAATAAATTTGGGCAAAATTTCAATTTTTAGTACTTTATAGTATATGAAGTAGTATGATTCGCCATAAGAGCCCATGCTAATCTGCGCAAAATAAAAACATTCATAATATGGCTACTTCTATGCTCTGTAGCCTTCTGAAAATTTACACGAGTGTTTCTGAGATTTATACCTAGCTGTACACAAAATTTCAATCATATCTCAATTTTAGTTCTGTTAAATCTATATATATAATCGACATGATGCCGAGTTATAAAAAGTGATTAAAAAAAAGTTTTCTACTTAAAATGCCTGACTTTTTAAAATACGTAACTATTCATAATTTTAGATGGGCGCAAATTCTTCACTCGTTCTCATTCTTCTCGACAAACCGGATTTCAAATTCGTCGCCTCTCCACCGCCCATTTTCGACCGAAAAATCTCCCCAACCTCAACGAGAAATTCCGTTACACACGCAGCGCACTCCCTAAAATTGGACGTAGCGATTAATCCCCGCCTTTTTCTCCTAATTCGCGTAATACGCGCCAGAGAGAGAGAGCCGTTGCGCTTTCCGCATTAAATCACCGTCACGTTCGCTCGGAGCCTCGCCGTTTTAGCGTAACTACAAATGAATGGCATTAGAGAGCTAAATTACGTTACGTATATAACACCAACCTCCACGGGAGACTCTTCGCTGCAGGCCGCACATCTGTACACCTGCAGCGTCCGACTTGCCCGAGCAATTCCAGCTCCTCGTGCGCACCTGAGGATCCGAATTTTTTCATCGCTGAAATATTCGAGAATAAAAATTTTGCCAGCGTCGCTCGCAGCCCCCGGTGGAGAAATTAGTTGGGGCCAACAGCTGTGGCCACACAGTCGAAAGCTCGTCGGGCTGATACTTGCCCGAGACGCGGGTCAAATTCGTGTATGATAACCTCGTTATCCCGCGATATTCGTATCCGCGAACAATCGAGCTTCGCCGCGTTACTCGTCAACCCCCCCTCACCCTCCACCCCTTTTCCTTTGCAGCACCGCACGATATCGCAGAGTCGCGACTGACCCAGATAGAGAAGTATTTAGCGTTGGCGCGCGAATCTTTCCATCTCTCGCTCAGCAACTGTTCAACTTTCTCTCTCCCCCTTATCCCCCCCCCCCACCCCCGCCGGCAAGAAGGAAAATTAATTAAGCGTATAATTGATTCTTCTAATCTAACCTGTGGAGCTTTGCCGTCCCGCTGATTGATTCGCAAGATGCCGGCTAAGGAAATTTTAACGAGCTTCGCGTGCCCTCGCGAGAGCTCCTGTATATATCGCGAATCGCGCGAGATTATCCGGCGCTGAAAGAGCTTGAAAATTATTGTGCTGTTGTGGATTTTTAGGGGGAAGGTGGGGAGAGGCGCTATCGCGTCTCCGCCATCTTTTGTAATGTCGCTCGAGGCCCTCGCGAGTCGAGCTTTGGTTTTCGTGCTTCGTTCTTTCTCTCTTTTTCATTTTTATATAAAGCTCGACTGGAGATTTTTCTTGCGCAGCGTTGGGCGAACGATTTTTCCGACGCCGCTCGACGGGAAGCTTTTGAGAGCGGCGCGGGCTCTTTTGAATTTCCGACGATTTTTGAAAATCCATTCAATCGGACGCGTGTTTAGAGAGCCATGAAAAGTATCTGGAGTGCGATGAATGCAAGCTCGATAAAAAGGCATTGATTTGCCTCGATTGCTCCGACTGCGTATATAGTCGTGAAATCGCTCGATGTATACGAGGAAAGTTTCTCTCTCGTTATTCAAAGTTTTCCGAAGATTCGTTATCGCTGTTATAAAAGCCGATGCGCGAGTCTCTCGCTTAAATGGAGACCGAGGCTGTAAAAGAAGCTTTCAGCGTTAAATTATCTAAACAGAGAAACCAACTTGGCTTTCTGTCGATGAGTCGTCGAGCTATACCATTTCTTTTATTGAACTGGTTAAATAAATTAAACTGGAGTGTTTTTATAAACTGATGGACAGAGAAAGAGAGCAACAAGAGATGGACAAGGGCAAAGTATCGAAATTTGTATTTCGCGCCTTTTTGCACGGAGTGAGCTTTTTTCTGGTTCGCCCTTATTTTGCTGAGCGCGATGCTACCGATATACATGAAAAGGAAGACCGAAGAAAATATACGTGTCCAATTACCAATTAGAATGATGGACGAAGGGGGGCGGGGATATAGGGAAAATGAAGCTTTTCAAAAGCTTGCGCAAGCTCTTTGTGAATACTGGACTTTTTACGATGATGGGTTTTCACGCGGGGGCCGCCGCCTGTCCTTCTTAGTCGTAAAAACGTTTCTTATTAACCTCGCGTCGACAGATGTACAGTGGAATATTTTGCTTTTTTTTCCAGAAACATTTTTGATAAAATAACCTTTTAATAAAATATCGATTGCAGTGCTCGCCTATTAACGAAATTCAGTGTATTTCCTCGTAAAACAAGTATTATGATTTTCAGGTATAAGCTATTGTAATATTATATTTTGCCGTACCTTCACGCTTATTTATGTCCGAAATAATAAAGTTTTTATTATTATTATTATTATAATAAAATTATTGCATATTTTACGTAACGAACATTTAATACACATATAACCGACCGCATATGTATTAACGCGAGTATAATAATGAAAATAGAAATAAACCGTGCGCATAAAATCCTAAGGTCAAGCGTCCGTTTTTAATCAAATTTTTACATTCGAGCATGCGTATAAAAGATACATACGAACGCGCAGTTGTAGTTCGAAATCGGATCTCCCTTTTAATCTCCATATTGATGCCGAATAACCGTTCGGGGGCTCTACAAATACAACCAAATATAAAACTCGAACGTATATAACTCCCGCTAAAAAACGAGGCGTACGATTGCGATTCCATATAAACATCCCCCCCTTCCCCCCTCTCCCTTTCAGATCGATTGCCTGCCGGCAATATATATATATACGGGCAGTTGGAAGTTGAAACTTGTTTCACGGACTGTTCGTCGCTGGGAATTTCCGCGCAAAGCTCTCTCTCTCTCTCTCTCGTCGACGGCCGCTGCTTTCAAATCGCCTTATTAATTTTCCCGGCGCGAAGTCGAGCGCGCGCTGCGGCGCAACAGTGTGCGCGATACGCTCTCGCGCACGAAAATTGCCATTCCACGCGGAAATCCATCGAGAGAAAAATTCGCCAAATGGCCCCAGTGTACACGTACGCGACTTCCCCCTCGCCATAGAATCGGATGGTTATAATCCGTAAAGAAATCGATAAAACGAAAAAAGTCGTTGCGCTTGAACAGCGAGAGCCCGTGTGTAACGCCGCAGTCGAGAGCTTGCAAGCTCGCCTCTCGACGCGGAAGAATAATAAAGCGCGGGCTACCGCGGCTATTCTCGTCTTGCCGCGCGCTTTTTTTTTTTTTTGTTTTTTACAAAGGCTGTATACACGTATATACGCGCGGCTCCTACGTGCGCAACTCCTAATTGCCGCTGTAATTGTAGCAATTCGCTCCGCTTGTTAGATATTTCAAGGTTTTTTCTTCCCGCGCGCGCGGGCGCCTTCTATTCCCGGGGAACAATGGTAAATAGAATATCGCGGCTTTCTTCTCTCTCTCTCTTTCGTCGGCGGTTTATACACACGGCGTGTCCGGCCGAGTCGTTTTAGCTTTGAACGAGGTCGTATATACGCGAGCTGTATATACAGCGTGCGTTATTGTTCAGACGCGCGCAACACGTTTTACGCATATGTATAGGGGCATATCCAGGAAATAACCGGCAACAGCTCTCCCCGAAAATTGGAAAAAGTTTTTTTTTGAAGGCAGGTCTACCAGGCATGTTTTTTCTCGTTCCTTAGTTAATAATTGATCAATCGACTTATTAGAAGCAACAAAATGAACTTTCGATATTTTGCTTGATGTTATAAAAATTTCAATGAGATTTCATCGTCGTAGTCTAAGATATGAGTAAAAAATGACAAATCTCCATAAGAGACTATTAAAAGTAAAAAATAATATTTTTAGTAACCCGTTTCGAAAGCAACCCCAAGTCTTGAAATTTTAGCCAAATCTTTTTTTATGTATACCTAATGATATCAAGTTACCTAATGACGAAGTTTCATAATTTTTTCATCATTAATTCTTTCACTACCATACTTCTTAAAAGAAAGAATTTATAGATTTTTTTTCGAAAACTATGGACTTTTAAAAATATTTCATTACAACAAAAATGTCTTAAAATCAAGAATCTTCATAAGAGAATTTTCTGAAATTTTTTTTTAGATTTTTTAAGGACGTTTTTCGAAATTTTGATTTTTTTTTTAGTTTTTTGAAAAATCGAAAATTGTGTCTAATCGATCTGAAAAAATTTTAGGGCATTCTTTCGTGGATTTTCAAACATTTTTATTCCTATGAAATTTTTATAAAAGTCCATAGTTTTCGAGAAAAAAATCTATAAATTCTCTTTTTGTTAATTATTTCTCGTTTTTACGAGTCGTTTTTGCTCCGGAAAAATGTACGCCCTATACGATTGGCCATGCGCGCGAGTGTTTTCTCTTTCAGAATGACCTAAGCAACGAGAAAAAACAGGGCCGGTAGGTGTGCTTTAAAAAAAAATTTTGCAATTTTCGGGAAGAGTTGTCTCCGACATTTCCCGGATATGCGCATATAGGCACTCTAGCTTTTCGAAAGGGAAGCGGCAAGTGCGCGTGTGTGATTTTAGCAAATGAGATGAATACACACCTGTGTATAGCCGCGCTGATTAATTCACGGGATTTCTCCTGTGCTTTTTGTGCTACCCCCTCGTCGTTGTTTACACGTTCCCGAGCGTGTGCAGCAGCTCTCGATCATTCGATGCTGCGGACATGTATATAAAGCCGGCCGTGAGCAGCTTTAACGCTCGTTTCGTTGCGACCCGTTTTTTTTTCTCTCGCGGGGCTATGGAATATGGATAAGGAAAAGGGAAGGTCTGCGAGACGGACAAAAGCGTCGATTTCCGCGTATAGCTTTACATGGGAGTTATAGTATGGGGGAACCTACGACTACCAAATAAAAGTGAAAACAGTTCGTTACATGGACATAAAATTACTTTTCCGCAGCTCTCTGTATTTTTTTTTTCGTAGAGTAAAAAATCCAGCCATTTTTCAATCAGTCGGCGTATATAAACGCGTTGATTGGCAATCTCCCGCGTTATAAGCCGCGTCATCGCGCAAAAATCGCAAGCTCCGCGATAATACTCTCGGAAAAAAATTTTAAATTCCATCCAGACGCAACGGCCGCGTCTCTCATTTACCTCGTGTATTAACGAATTCATTTGTCCGGCGAGGGAGGGGGAGGGGGGTAAAAGCTCTCCTCGGCCGAGTTGCGCAATACCTCCCCCCCCCGTCCCTCCCTCACCTCCGCATCCCTTCATTAGTACGCGGGGGGAATCCCCGCTGGTATGCATAATCCATAGGCTCCCCCCCCCTCCCCCCTCATTACGCGAAGATTTTATTTCCTCTGGCGCGTTACGCGACGTGCCGTTACGCCCTGCCGTGTGTGCGCGCAGCGACGATTATACAACGTCGTTCTGGCGCGTAAAACACAGGAGAGCCTGTGCGGCGTGCGCGCGTGCGTTTGCCGAGCTTTTCGTAAATGCGCGATGCATTTGTAGCCGTGAGGAATACGATGGAGAGACGCGAAAATTTTGCGCGTAGAAGCGATTGTTTTAATTCGGTTGTTGGAGAGCTTTGGCTTTTTTTGTGTTATTTTTGTTTTTTTTTTAGGTTGAAATTTCCGCTTATAATATGAATGAAAATTTGGGTATGAAAGACATTTACGCTGAAAATAATTTAGATCGGTATTGAAACATTTAAACATTTTATTCAGTATCCGTCGAACTCCCGTAATAAAACTATAACGATCGTTTTATTTCGATAAAAAAACCTACGAATTTTTCCGTTTAATTGATTGAGAATACGCTAAACAGTTACTCTGTCGCTTCTACGATTCTACCCGGAGAATTTTAATTAGCTGAAGAAAGCGTTATTTTAGTACAACGACACTAAGTTACAGCAACGGCCATTAAGTGGAAAGAGCATCAAACACTTTATTAGCCCATTACAGTGCTCTGGCAGACTTGGCTTCGCGATAATGCACAACGCCAGCGATGCGCAACTGTTGTACATTTGCAAGCTCCAAAGCTCTACCCATTACGTAAATTGCGACCGTTTGAAATTAAAAAAAAAAGTTTACGTGGGCGATTCGCTCTGCGAAATCGAGAGGAAAAATAGTTAATAGCACTGTAATTGTCAAAAGTGTTCTGTAGATTGATACGATGTCCCGTGAATTATTTCAGATTTGCAAGTTTTAGAATCTTTTGCCATTTCTGGCTTATTTTCGTTTATTTATATAGCCTGTTAGCAAAGTATTTTTCACTATAGACATGGAGACATCATTTTTCTAAGAAATTTATTCTCTACTTAAAAAAAAACATACTTTTGAAGTCATATACATATGTCTAAATCCACCCAATTGCGGAAACAACTCAACCGAGTAAGTCGTAAAATTTTTTATTGAAAGCACACCTACTAGACCTTCGTCATTCTGAAAGAGAAAAACCTCGTGTACATGGCCAATCGCAGGTTATACTTTTTTCCAGAGCAAAAGCGACTCGAAAAACGAGAAATAATTTAAAAAAAAAGAATTTATAGATTTTTTTTCACAAAACTATATGGACTTTTAAAAATATTTCATTAGATTAAAAATGACTTAAAATTTATGAAAGAATACTCTAAAAAATTTTCAGATTCTTAAACGACGTTCTTCGATTTTTTTGAATTTTCGAAGAATCAAAAATTGTATCGGAAGATTAACATGCAAAATCTGAAAAATTTCAGAGCATTCTTCGATGAATTTTAAGTCATTTTTATTTGAATGAAATATTTTTAAAAGTCCATATAGTTTTCGAGAAAAAATCTATTAATTCTTTTTTTTAAATTATTTCTCGTTTTTCGAGTCATTTTTGCTCTGGAAAAAAGTATACCCTATACGATCGACCACGTACACGAGTTTTTTTCTCTCTCAGAATGACCTAAGGAACGAGAAAAATCAGGTCTGGTAGGTGTGCCTTCAATAAATTTGCGACTTGCTCATATCGAGTTGTTTCCGAAATTGGGGGTAAATTTACACATGTGTCGAATTTCAAAAAATAAATGCACTTTTTTTGGTCTATATTTCGCAAAAAAACTTTTAAGCTAGAGCTTTCGGACCAATGGGACATTCTTCTGTAAGCCAAAAGATAATGAAAAATACCGAGGAATATGGGTAATATAGAATATGAAAATTTAACATGGGGAGGCATATGGAGGAAGAAGAAAAAATGGGCTATTCGGATTTTTATTATTTTTTCTTAAACGGACATAGCTTTTGATCAGAGCTTCAAAACTCGGCATTTTTTTTATTAAAGCTCTTTTGTAATACTTTATCATAGTGTAATTCGAAATTTTATTGGTGCCTCGGAAAAATTCGTAGTTTATATTAGTCCAGTATTTTGACGCATTAATTTTTTGTAAAATTATGATTACTAGTAACTTTTCTCGTGTTCCTCTGCAGTTTTGACTATATTTCGGCACACAGAAGAATGTCTAATCGCTCCGAAGCTTTAAAAAATTTTTTGGATTTCTATTTGACATATGCATATATCTAATAAGTATATCCCAAATGCAATTAAAATCTTGGTACATTCTAGCCAGTTTCCGGAGCCGCATTTTACTTTCATTTTATTCATTATACACACGTTATATTACACCAAGATTGTCTTGTTGTGCCGCGACAGGAACAGCAACGTGTCGGGCGAGCGCTCGCCGTTCGACGGTAGCTGCTGCAGCGGCCAGGGCGTCGCGGCGGACAGTACCGAGAGCGAAGGTGAGGAGGTAACGAAATACCGTGTCGTCCTGCTCGGCGATTCCGGTGTCGGGAAGACGGCTTTGGTCTCGCAGTTCATGACCAGCGAGTACATGAACACCTACGACGCCAGCCTTGGTAAGTTGGGTAATTGAGTCTTTTTTACCATCGTCTTCTCTTGTACATACGTGTATGGTCCGTAGAGACGTAGACGGCAAAAGTTTATCGCGTCTGGATTAAGGTTTGTTGGAAGAGAGACAGTGTGTGTGTGAGAGAGAGAGAAATAAAAGGAAATTGGAAAGAAAGCTCTCGTCGAGACGAGCTTTCTTTTCGACATTCATATAGAGGCTGTATATACATGCTTCAAGTGTCTGTGTGTTTGTGTGTGCAGAAAAGCGAAGGACGTGCTCATTCCCCACGGGTGTGCTCTTCTAGGCTCCGCGTGAAATTTATGTCTGACGGTGTTCGGAATTGCGATGAAAAAAAGAAAAAATGTTTCGTTCTTTTTTTTGTTTCGCTTTTTTCCTTTCATCAAGTCGAGCTTCAAGGTGGAAGGCGAATTCTACTCCGCGAAGAGAAAAAAAGTGCGGCTTACGCATGTTAATCTTCCGATAGAAAAAATAAAATCAAATTTTTCGGCTTTTCTCGCCGCCGAAAGGTACGCGGAAAAAACATTAAATATTTGCAATATTTCTTTTAAAGATTTTTAAAGCAAAAATTAGAGACTACTTTATTTTTACGCTATTTACGTTTGCGATTAAAACTACTAAAAATTTTCCCGCGGGTTTATAGAGAAAAGAAAAATTTATCAAAAATAAAAGAAAAAATAAAAATAATACAACGATAAACTAGACTCGCCAAAATTAAAAACTTTTAATAGGACTGACACACCTTTAAAATGTTAAATAATGAAAAATTGAATTTTATTTTTTATTAACTTGACATTGGTTAAATAATATTTTATATAGCGTATTATTTTATATATTACGTTATAAACATGAAACCATTTTTAAATATGCCATATTCCAGGTACAACATGTCTTCGAAGGCCAAAATCCATGAATTCCATTTTTTTTCATTCACCACAGACTTTAGTTGAATCAGGGCATCGGAGAACATTCTGGTAGGTACAGATCTGCTTTAAAAATATGTAGTATCCAGATGAGTGTGGGGGTTTGAAAACAATTAAGATTCAAAAAAGTTATAAACAATTTCAAACGAATATTTATAATTTTTTGCATTTTTTAATGAAATTTTGTAATAAATTGTATCTAACTTTTTTGAATCTTAATTATTTGGAAATCCCCACACTCATCTGGAAACTACATGTTTTTAAAGCAGATCTGGACCTGCCAGAGTGCTCTCCGACGCCCAGATTCAACTAAAGTCGTACCTGGAATTTGGCATATATAACAATTGTTTCATGTTGATAACATTATTTATAAGCTTATACCATTATTTAAACAATATCAAGTTAATAAAATAATAAAATTCATTATTTAACATTTTGAAGTTGTATCAGTCCTCTCAAAGCCAGAGACGTTTCGCTTTCTCACAATATCGCGCACTCTCGGAACTTCAAGATTTCCTCTCCTGCTGCTGCTGCTGCTGCGGCGCAGTCGGCGCAGGTGACATTTGCTCACCGAACTTAATCGCCTCGTCGCGAGAGCAATGATTTTCCTTTGAAGCCGCAGCTTTCAACCCCTTTCATTTCGCCCGCCGTCTGCGCCCGGGATACCTAAGTACCTATGGCTGTTTATATTTACATTAGACTCCGGCGTTCGTTATACCCAAAGTTTCGAGCGCGCGAGTGACTTTAAACTTTCGACTTCCGCTGCGACGAGCAGCAGCTCTCGGGTCGATAGGTCAAAGCAATCTTTTCTCTTCTCTCGCCAACCGGAGATAATAATAATAATAATAACAATAATAATGATAATTATTATAATAACAATTATAATAATTATTATAATAACAACAACAACAATAATAATAATAATAACAACAACAATTTTAATAATCAAACTTGATTGCGCAACGCGTACGCAGATGAGCGGCTCATTAATTGTGTGTTATACAAACAGTTTAACGAACGACGACGTAGTCTCGCTGTGTATAGGATAAATAGAATATTTGTGTAGCGGCGTAATCAGAGTTCGGCGAGCGGAAATTTTCTTCTTTAACAGAAGACGTCGACTGGAATCGAATGGTTTTTTTCTCCTCTGAAATAAATCTCGCGCGCAAAAAGCGCAGAAGCGACTTGAAGAAGTTTCGAATAAATCGTTCTGAGAATTCGAGTCTATATATACGGAACAAATAACAATCGCGGAGAATCATTGGGTTTTTCATAGTCGCGCGATACATCTTTAAAATACATGAAAATTCATTTAAAAAAAAAACAAAAATTTTTCTCGAATTCTCGCTGTAAATATATATACGTACTCACGTCGCCCTCGAATTTCACAAAAGGGGACTCCGAGATCCAATACAGATTGAACTCGCATCTATACGGAAACCTATGCTATATATATCAAAGTTTCGATGCGCGCCTAGATACCTGGTTACGAATATATATATATATATGTATATACGTGCACGTCGCAACCGCAATAGATACAGAAATAAAACTTTACAGTTCCGCGCACGTCCGCGCGTATCAATACATACCCATTTGTCCTTATCATATACACAGCCCCACATGCATATTCATATCGATCGGCCGCGTTATGCTTTAGTTTCGCGATCGCCAACGACGTACACACGCGCGTCTACGACCGTGTACACCGCAAGTTTTTATAAAAAAAAAAAAAAACATAAAAAAGAGCCGTAGGTACGCGTATATATTCGCTCGTCGCGCAATGGAAAAAGCCGAGTTCAGTCGCCGACTTCCGTCGAGCACAAGCGAGCTCGTTTTCTGGGCTACTTTTCCTTCCGGCTCTTTCTCTCTCTCTCGGTCTCTCCCTCTCGAAGGTATTCACGCGACGCGGTTGAATTTGCGCGCAAATGGAAGGGAATACAGTCGCCGATGTGTGTACGTCGAGGTCGTCGGGAATATATATATAGGATTCAATAGGCAGAGGCTCGTTTTTTTTGTTCGTATACATATATGCGCATGCGTGCGAAAGAGAGAGAAAGAGAGAGAGAGAGAGAGAGAGTAATATCCGAGTCAGTCGGTCGGGATGACGAATTTCCCATCGAATGGCATCGACGCATTTCGAAACTCATCAGTCATTCGCTCGGCTGGATTTTACGCCGTTGGGTTTTAGAGGCGAAACTTGGCGTACGCCATTCGAGGCAGGATATCGAACGCAGTCGCGTATTTCCGTTTTGCTGCATCTTGGAGCTTCGCGGTGCGGGTGGAGGAGGGGGGGGGGCTTTATTTGGAAGACGAGCGACGAAGGAGACTGCGGGGAACTCGAGGGATTTGAAATGAATTAAAAGGGATTGTAATTGTCGTGTTCGGGGTGGAGTTTGGGTAATTGCTTTGTGTACGAGGAAGTCGGGCTTGCGACTCGCGCGAAATGATTGATGATGAGTATTAGCTGATTTAGACCGGAGAACGGCTGCCGGGTCTTCGCTAATTGCTCTTTTTTATTTAAATATTTAATGCGTTCGCTGTTTTGCTTGAAATTAATTATAATAAATTAAAACGAATTGCATTCGATCGTCGGTCATGAATATTCATTGGAAAGTGAATGTAAACATAATAAATGCCAAAATTACCATAGAAATAAATGAGAATGAACAATGTTCGGCGAGCAAATAACTCGACGTTTCGCGTTATAATAATTAAAATTGCTGTAGTGCAAGTGAAATTTAGCTTTTATTGAATAAAATTGAAAATCGTTATCTTCGGATCGTCCTCGCTAACTTTACCCCCCAAAAAATTGCATATACTCCTCAAGCAATGCACTGCCGCATTAAATCCAACCTGCTCCGAGATATAATTGAAAATTATCGACTCCCTCTCTCGTATAAGTCGGCTTCGGAACCACAAAATTTAAAGCACTTCCGAAAAGCCTCGATAAAATCTCCCCGCTCTACATCACCGCAACAATATTGATCGTCCAAACACATGCCTCTCTCTCTCTCTCTCCTTACGTTATATACCCTATCTCGAACAGTTTCGCAATCACTCAACGCCAGCTTAAAATGCATCCGACTTATGCCCCGGCAAACATCGTCCGAGAGTCCACGCACACACACACGTGTATGTGTGTGTATGTATGTGTATATATATATATATATATATATATACACATATATATATTCGATAAATTTCTCCGCAATTTACGAGCTTCGCGCTGTCCCTCACCCTCCGTCGTATATATATATATATAAAAGCACGGGACACGTCGTTCGAAAAAATATTGCCCCTCTCTTCTATATATAGCTGCACGCATACGCTTGCGGAAATATCTCGGATTATCCAAACGCACACTTGTCTTATATGGCTATTCATAATACCATCCGGGGGGGAGGGAGGGGGGATGTATATAGACGAGAGGAAAAATATTGGGGTGTCGCACCTCACGTGTGTGTGTGTGTGTGCATGTAAAGGCTCTGCGTTTCACGTTCCGCGCTATATGCGCCCAGACAAATATATATACGTGGGACGATTTATCGCTTTGACAGCCATCGGCGCGTTACACACAGGCGGCGAAACGACGGGAAGAGCGAGACTTGTAATCTGTTGGAGAATTCGACACTTCGGACTCTGACCCGCTGCATCGAAGGGGGAGAGGGATCGCACGGGCGAAAATCAAATTGGGCGAAGAACAATTTTTTTTCTTCTACTTCTTCTTCGCGATAAATTGGGTATATTATCGTTAAGCTGCGGGGCATTATTCTGCGTTTGTAACGCACGCGCTAAGTCCGAAAAATTGTCGCAAAAGTGACTTTACGCCAACTAATTAACGCTTAACGCCGAAAAATTGTCGGAAAAGTGACTTTACGCCGATAATTAACGCCTAACGCTGGCGTTATACGGTTTAACGCGTGCGATAAAGAAAAAAAAATGGAATGACGCTAGCGATAACGTCAATTAACGCTTATTTTTAAGCACGGGTCCAAATTTGGTTTTTATACCTTTGCGCACATTTTAATCAATGATAACGCCTGTATAACGATAGAAATCCTAATTTTTAAAGAATTCTAATTAAATAAAGAATTTATTTTTACGCTATTATAATGCGTAAAATTTTTTAAACGCACTAGAGTTACAGCGAAAAATAAATTATTTCATTCGACGAAATTACGCTACTAGTGCGTAAAATTTTTCTTTAACGCCACAATTTCCATATAATTGAAATTAGCGACGTTGCGTTAACGCCTATAACGACGGCGCACATTACATTGTAAATTTCGAGCGTTACAAACACAGAATAATACCCCCAATGGGAAATCGACGATAATGCGGCTAATTTATCATCCGAGTTTCCGCCGAGAGGCTGCGAAAGCGTGACTTTTGCGATCGCGGACACGAGAGGGAGTATACACTTTTGTATACAAGCAACGCTTGTTTAGTATACAGTGTAAAAACGCGTCTGCTGGGCTCCGCCGTTAAAGCAACGGTCCTCGTAAAGATCCTTAATGTTCCTCGACGTAGCCGTATAAAGCAGCGAATGAAAGCGCGACGTTTATCGGCAGCGACGGTATATCTCCGCTACCCACTCTATACTTACGAACTTTTTACACGACTGCGCCCCCCCAAGTAAGATCCTTTGTTTAAATTGAAAATCGTCCTTGCAATTCAACAGGTGTAATCTACGCTACGAAGAAATTTCGCCCGGAATTAAGGCTGAAACTCTAGTTCTAACTGAAACAATCGTTGCGTTAATCCGGTCCGTTTATGCTCGCCGATATAAATTCGCGGCTGTCCGACCGGACTCGGCCGTACTCTACTGGCCCTTTAAACTCCCCGCGTAAATTATTCGCCCGGTGAATTATCCTTTCGACTTTGTTGAATGATAAACTAGCGCGACATCGTGCCTGCTCTTAAGCGCGCTTTTTCTCGCCGATTATTATTAATATTTCAGGGTAGCGTAAGTGGCGATTTTTTACACAGGGGTGTGTATACCTGTGTATTTGCGCCTCCAGAGTATACTCGAGCTCGCAAAGGAAAGTTAATCGAATGATTCTTGCAATTTGAGGAAAATTTTTTCGTTTTTTTCGATTCGAACGTCGAGACAAGGCAAATTGACGTAAAGCTGCGTATTCCGTTCGGGATCGGCGTCGATCTAAGGGCGAAGATTGACCGGCGCGCGTCGACGGTCGTCGAGTTCGAAAAAGTTGTAGCCCCCCGCTAAATCGTGCAAAACGCGGAGATTCGCGAACTTTGAAAAACTGTCGCTCTGCGTCACGCTCTTTCCGTAAAAAATTCACGTGTATAAAGCAACAGCTTCAGCCGCGCACAATTGACGCGACCTAACGAGGTCTGATCGCCTCAACCGCCCCCTGTATATATAGAAAGGAGTCCGACACGAGTCGACGGTTTGCTTATAAATAACGTAATAACGGGCGACGGTAAACTTGGCAAGAGAAGGAGAGAAGCGCAGCAGGACTCTAAACCCCCTCCCCCCCCCCGCGTGTTTTATCCTCCTCATCCTGCTCTCGCGATAATGGAGATTTCGTGTTCGCACTTTTCGCGCGTAAGAGTGAAAAGAGTGATTCGTTATCGACGTCAATTTTTCTCCAGTCCGTCTCTCCGTTTCGGAGTACCGAATGCGTGGTGTGCGTATATGTATATATACATTATATAGCCAGTGAGACTTTCGCTGTCAGTGTCATGTTTTACATCGTTGTTGCTCGCTTGGCTGCGTGTGCGTCTCTCAATATGATTGATCTGCACTATATACTCGATGTGTGCGATGTCTATGTGTATATTTTTCTATTTTTTTTCAACTGCCGCTGCTGTGTTTTATTTGGATGCTGCCGAGAGTGAAATGACAAAAAAAAAAAAAATAAATAAAAATAAGCCGAGTCCGCGCGTGCGACGTAAATTCTGCTTGCGAAACGCGCGCGATTCGACGGATTTTTTTAATTAGAAGAGTTTCAATTAGCCTTAGTGAATTTGTCCCGTCGTAGTGCGTAGCGAGCGAGAAGTATATAATTGCATCGTCGTTACGCCGCGAGCTTTTGACTGTAATCGTGGGTGTTTGTCGTTAGAAGTGTTTGGTATATATTTATTAATGTATGGGGCGACTTGGACGATTTTTTGAGAATCTCGGTATCTTCTTTTGCCTTGCAGACGACGAATTCGGCGAGAAAACCGTCTCGATACTGCTCGACGGCGAGGAATCCGAGATGATCTTTATCGATCACCCGCACGTGGAAATGAGCGTAAGTAGAAATTTTTTAATCGTAACTTGACTGTAACCATTGTTCAGAATATGAAAATGATGTATCCGTGTATTATGAGTGCATGAACCTTAAATATTTTATTAAATATATTATAAATTAAAAATCTACGAGAAAATAGTTTATTATATCGTTTATGACGAATTTCAAAAAATAAATGCACTTTTCTTTGCATGGTCTAAATTTTTTAAGCTATAGCTTTCGGACTAATGGGACATTCTTCTGTAAGGCATATGGAGTCATATGGAGGAAAAAGAAAAAATTGGCTATTCGGATTTTTATTATTATTTATTTGTTTATTTATTTTTATTTTTAACGGGCCTAACTTTCGATCAGAGCATCGAAACTGGACATATCTTTTTTTAAATTAAAACTCTTTTGTAATTCTTTATTACAGTGTAATTCGAAATATTATTGGTACCTCGGAAACACTCGTAGTTTTTATTATTCCAGTATTTTGACGTATGAATTTTTTGTAAAGAAAACATGTAATGGCTCAGAAATATGATTACTAGTTGTTCCTCTGCACTTTTCACTATCTTTCGGCTTTCAGAAGAAAGTCTAATCAGCCAAAAAAAATTTTCAATTTCTAAACCAAAGATAAGTGCATTTTTTTAAATTCGACTTATACGTACTTCATATAGATTTTTATACTTTTTTTCAGTTTGCTTAATAATTACTATAATAATGAACGCCTCCAATTATTGTAATACAGTTGATAAAACATCTATTGATTTATATATTTCTTATTCAGTTGCCATATCAATTCGATTAACACCTGTGGAGTTTAATAATACTCCATCACACAATATTGTCTCCTACACTCTGATATCGCTAGCTTATCACGTTCCATAATCTCCCGCGAAGGATTTACGTCAAATATAAAAAATCACATTGAATCACGACCTTTCCTTCATTTTCGCGCAACGCACTCCAGCACTTGCGAGTTACGAAACTGAATCATCGCTCATCATATCGGACACCTTTATTACGTAATTTCTCGCTCTCTATACTGATTCCCCTTTTTTCTTATCACATTTCTGATCGCTATATGGAAGTGTGTCTTTCATCTTTGACGTTAATTACTTTTCCAGAAGACGTTTCTCCGCCGCGCTTCGTTTTATACGGTTTCCTCTCAATTAAGAAAGGAAAGTCTTTTCCGGAATACTGCGAAAGTAATTAATACATACGAAAACTTTTCCTGTACTTTGTCTTTTCACTTCGTATATACAGTATATACAGACTCCTCGGGTTTCGCGTTTTAATCTTGTAACCTCTGGTGTGTGAATATTGTGCCGCGATAACAGGTCAGGCGACTTCAAAGTGCCAGTGATTTTCGACCTGTGAAATAAGCTTTAAAGGTTACAATGGACAAATCCACACTTGTCTCTTTGACGCTCTCGTCTCTTCTTTCCCTTTTCCACGTATACAAAGGACGAACTGCACTTTATATATACCACAGCACAAAGTCACCACTGCGTATAACGTTGCGATACAGAAAGAAAAATTCTTCAGGATTTTCGTTTCTACGTCCGCTTAATGAGAGGACCAATTACAAGCGCTTTTAAAATCTGAATAATTAAGCAATGGACATGGAATATGAATAATTACACGGAGAGTAATGGTTTATTAAAAACTGCCATACTTTATACTAGTCCGAGGACCAACTTGACGTAGCGTGAAATTTACTACGGGTTATAGTAAACATTACCATAGCTGTCCCAAAATATATACTTATCCTAAAAATTACTATGTTGAATAGGACATTTTTTGCTACATCAATAGTACAAAATATAGTAAGTTTGAGTAAATAAATCTTTCCGTGTACTGTTAAAATTGGGAACCCTAGTAGAAACTTTCCTATAAAATATGGCGGGGTTACGATAATATCATCGTAATTTATGACAAGTGTTATTACAGCATAACTGATGATATTTTGTACTCGTGGAAGCAAGGTTGATAATGACATCACAGGCTGTATTACGATCATTCAACTAGATAGCGTCGTTGTCCTTAAATTTTAGACGAAACATAGACTCACGCCTTTTTTGTCAATATTTGAAACACCTGTGTTTCCCACGTCACACAAAGCAAAGTTCTAAACAAACGTTCACAAAGGGCTTACATCAAAGCTAAAGCATTGCACACCTTACCCCCAGTCCACCTAAAAATCATCACTTTATCTTTTTCTCCATCTCTCCCAACCATTCGTCTTC
The DNA here is from genome assembly GCA_018906965.1 of Philotrypesis tridentata. NCBI lineage: Eukaryota > Metazoa > Arthropoda > Insecta > Hymenoptera > Pteromalidae > Philotrypesis > Philotrypesis tridentata. Next base: position 340,401 of record JACCIB010000026.1, read on the forward strand.
CAGAAACCGTTGGATCACCTCAAGAACGTTCGACGACCCGATCCCCGTCCCATATCCCAACATCCCACGTCAAAACAACACCCCAGCAAAATCCAATATCACAATATATCCATCGGAAAGAGTCCGACGTCTGCGTACACACACACACACACACACACACACACACACATCCACGAGCACGGCACGTGTATTAAATTCGAGGGCCACCCGCCGGGCTCGTAAAGAGCTCGTTACGCCGCCGAGTGCGTCCATGAACATCGTCGTCGCGGCATAGCATCACAGAAGCGCTTTTGGCCGCAGCTGCGCGCGCGCGTCTTCTCTCTATATATACGAATACGCGTCGAAACAGGCTTCCATACACGATATACACGCACGCGATGTTACATATCGCGTTGTGCATATACCCTTGAAGCTTCGCAGCCGTAATTGCTTCGTCGTACTCGAGGAAATACAAAGGAGGGCCGCGCCGTAAGGATTTCCCACTGCAATTTTGGAATGTAATTAAATCGACGGCGCGCGCGCGAGCTGTGTTTTCCCTCGATTAGCTCTCTCTCTCGAGAGAGAGAGAGACATGTTGAACAATGCTGTTGTTAGTGACGAATGTGTACAGACATCCGCGGCTCCGTCTCTCTGCGGTACTGCTGGAAAGTTTCGTCGGGAATCGGCGGATTCTGCTAAGGGAACGTCGAAGCCAATGTAAATCAAATGAGGTCTTACATAACCTCAAAAGTTGTATTCGATCGTAGATAATAATTGCTTACTTTTGTTTATCGCATGAAAACGCAGTGTTCCGAGGCAGCTGTTATGATTATTTACGTTTAGTAAGTCTCGTGTTTGTATAATTTTGTGTTATTTTTGTAAACACTGAGAAATACGTCGCGAGATGGAAGAGTTAAGGCGACCGTCACAATTAATTACTAGTTTTAATAATATTAAATTTTTCATTAGCTGCCCTGGTAGAAATCGTCCCCAACCATTGGCCAATCATTGGCCAATATTAAAAGACTTGGCCAACCGTTTGGACAATAATTGGCCAAAAATTGGCGTACAGCGTCACGTTTTTCCCCATTCATTGGCCAATGAATTGCCAAAATCTTGGCCTGGTTCATTTGACCAAGATTTGCCCATCCATTGACCAACGAAAATGACGAATATTACTAGATATAATTTTGGAATTAATTGAATAAATCATATAATTACAATTATTGTTCTTTTTATTGTTATTATTTAAATTAAATAAATAATATAAATAATAAATTATTATTAATTTGAAATAATATTTTTTAAATTAATACTTAGGCATCAGTTATTGATATTTAAACATTACGTTTAATTTTAATTTGTTTCGAAAGTGTATATGTGTGTGTATATATATATATATGTGTGTATGTGTGTGTGTGTGTGTGCGTGTGTGTGTGTGCGTAAAAAATCAGTAATAAGTTCAACCTTTTTTTTAATTTAGCTTTGATCTCAGTTTAACAATATTAATTCAAATTAATAATAATTTATTATTATATTTAAATATTATTTTTATTATTTAAATTAATATATTCAATAAATAATAAATTATAATTAATTTGAATTCATAGTATTAAACTGAGATTAAAGCTAAATTAAAAAAAAGGTTCAACTTTTACTGATAACACTTCTTATTTTTATAATATTAATGTATATAGATATGTAAAGAAACATTTCTAGTTTCGAAACAAATTATTATAATTAAACGTAATGTCAATAACTGATGCGTAAGTATTAATATTAGATCATAAATCGTTGAGTATATATAAACTTTTAAGTTAAAGAAAATAATTTGGCCAACGGTTGGCCAACGGTTGGCCAAAACTTTGGCCAACCGTTCATCATTCAAATTGGCCAATTATTGAAATATAGGCTATTTTTCTTGGCGAAATTTCTACCAGGGTGAATCAGTAAAAAAATAATAAATAGCTATCAATTTTATTTGTGATTTTATGAAATAAATCGTAAGCAAACAATGAGAAATACGGCCCGAAGTGAGGTCACAAACGGTCACTTTGGGACGAGGGGATGAAGTTAGTCGTATTCCGTTTGGATTTTAGAATAGACCCTCGACTTGTGCTATATTTATTCTTTTTTTTTTAATTTCTTCGCTAACACACTCGCGGATCGGATTGATGGTATGCGTATGCTTGCGGGGCATTTGTGTTTCTAGGTCGGGATAATGTATGCGGATTTCGCGCGTAAAAATTAATGGGCACGCGGATGCAAATGCGCGCGCGACGTCGCAGTTTCCAATGTTGTTTCGCGCGGTAAATATCGCGTTTAAAGCTCTCGCGTTTCTCCCCCCGTGTCGCAGGAGAGAAAAAAAGAGGTGAGCTTTGAGAGGGAGAGAAAAAAAATTTGTTGCGTATACGTATACACCGCGAAACTACAGGTGGTCCGAGCGACATGAAAATACCATTATTTCTCGCGGGAAACTCTCGGCTTGCACATCGCGCTGTGTAAAACGCGCTGTTTTTATTATCGGCTGCGGAAAGAAAAATCTGCTTTTTTCGAGCGGGAAAAAATTGTAAAAGCCATCCTAAGAGGAAAAATCTCCGATCCGAATCTATATGTTCGTGCGATTATACGTTCAGCCATAAAGGATATATTCGTCCTGAGAATGCAGTTTTCTTCTATTTTATTTTTTTTATTGAAGGGGCCAGCCTGGCTGAATTAAACGCTAGAATCGATGCGTTTCTTTAATAATATTGTAGACATTTTTATATTGTTTCTAGCGTAGTCGAGTTATCGATACTCTGCTTCTGGGCCCTGATAAGGTCCATCGTTTTAAGTCTTAAATTTTTGCATTTTAAGTTACTAACCACGAATTTTCTAGCCAACCAGAAATATTCCTTTTGAATAGTACTGTGGATTCGCTGGATTACTTTTTTAAATTAATTCTTTTTATTATTATTATTCACGTATTTATACAGGATATCTGGTTAAAAGCCAATTTTTGTAATTTAGTGAAAAATTTTCGATCAAACCTTTAATAAAACATATTTTTGATATATCCAATAATTCTTTGAATCCTGACTGATCATCAAAGCAACAGAGGAAATAGCTGATACGACAGTCAAAAATTTACTATATATTTTTCAATATAATTCATGAGTCGCATATGGGTCATGCCGGACGGAATCTGTAAAAGCGACAGTGGCTGCACATCCTACGCAATTGGCCGCAATAGTAAAAAGAAAATTACATAAAAAAAACCAAAGCACCCGAGAAAAAATCTCCCAGAAAAGACTCCTTCGATCCGCCGTAATCGCGAATGGAACCGCAGAAAATCAGCCCGGCTCTCTTTTTGCAGCTGGAAAACTCGCTCTCGACGTACGAGCCGCACGCCTGCGTGGTCGTCTACTCCATCGTGTCGCGCGCCAGCTTCCAAGTCGCCGAGGAAATGCTCAACTACCTCTGGCGGGAGCATTACACGCAGGAGCGCTCCGTCATCGTGGTTGGCAACAAGTCCGACCTCGCCAGAAGTCGCACGATCTCCGCGAACGGTAAGGCGTATTTTTTTATGTACTCGCGTTTCCCAGTGGCGGGCCTCGAGTAATTAACCCTCGACCAAATGCGCGTACAATAAATGCCTCGCGATTATTTATCGTTCGAGCCGATTATTTACCGATGCGGAATATTGTGAATAAAGCCTCGTTAATAAAACGAGCCGAAGAATTACGGCGCTGCTGCTGTAAATTAGCGACACAGTTCGATTTATTAAGGATTACGATATGCGTGTGATGTTTAATAATGTATATACGGCTCGACGGGAATAGATGGCTTTTAGTAATGGATTGCCTTTGGGAGGTAAGCTTCATCGAAATTTGGACGCAAATCTCAGTTTTTTTTTTTAATTTTTATCAAAGATTGAGGGGGAAAATGTCCTGTGTATCTGCCAATTTTGAGGAGCAATTTTGAAATTCTCGCACAGTACTGTATAGTAAAATGAAGAGTGACGGTTTGATTTTATTCGATTTGTTTTCATTAGTTTTCATTTACAAAATTTTTTGGTTGGTCCAAGTTGAAACCTAGTGATGCGCAAGAGGCTTTTGAAAGAAAGTTTAATTTTATAACAATTAATTTACAATATTTTGGTTAATAAACCATTGAAATTGCTCAAAATTTGGAAATCGTGCGTATTTCTCGTATCAAATAAGAGTTAAGAAATTTGTTAAAACTTCAGGGATTATAATAATTTTTATGATATCATAAGATCTCCACGTCAATGACGATTTCTTAATTTTAAATAAATAAATGATCAATAAGCATTAGTAAAAAACCATTGTAAAAAAGAAGAAAATAAAAAGACGAAACTGTCGATCTTTTTTAAGAAAGACTTTTCAAAGAAAGATTAATTTTTAACGATTAATTTACTGACTAATAAACCACTAAAATTGCTCAAAATTCAGAAATCCAAAAAGTTAAGAAATTTGTTAGACCTTCAAGGATTATAACAATTTTTATAAATATCTCAAAATCAATAAAGTCGATCAATATCGACAATAATCTATAAGTATACGAGTAAAACCATCCTCAAAAAACGAAAACAATTTTTTTCGCAGACGGAAAACAATTGGCGACGTCGCGCGAGTGCAAGTTCATCGAGACCTCGTCCGGCATTCAGCACAACGTGGACGAGCTGCTGGTCGGCGTCCTGAAGCAGATCCGACTTCGCGAGTCCCGCGACCGCAAGCTCCGCCGGCCGGGAAGCAAAGGCAAGATGCTCTCGAAACTGCACGGCAGCAAGACGGCCCTCAGTCTCAATCTGGCCCGCGAGATCCTGAACAAGATGTGCTTGAACGACAGCAAGAGCAAGAGCTGCGAGAATCTTCACGTTTTGTAAGAACGGAATTTCCTCGCGGAATGGAAAAATTTTTCGTCGCCCGCGTGCCGCGGAGGACTCTGCGATGTGCGAATAATTTTTTTTTTTTTTGGTTTTATTTTTGACGTTTTGGTTTCTATTTATTTGCCTGTCCTGCTTTCAGCGGCTTTGGTCGAAATGGTATTTTCGGCGGTGTGTAATTATAGGCCGGTCTCGGCGCGAAAAATTCGCGAGAGTCGAGCTTTCCGTTGACCTTAATTTATGGATGTGTTTCTCGAAGAAAAAAAAAGAAGTTTCACTCGAGAAAACTTACGCCTGTATTTACGAGTACAGTAGCCTAAAAAAGAAGAAGAAGAAGAAGAAGAAGAGAAGTAACGACATGAATAATGATTATGTAATTTTGTATATGGAGTCGAGAGTTTTGCGAGCTTCAAAAAGCTCACTCGAGGGTATGTATAGGCCTTATAGGAACGACGTGTAAGTCAGAGTCGGGAGTGATCAAAAATAACTTTTTCATTTCACGTTTTTCTTTCTCCGACGAGGAGGTGAAAATTGGCGCGGGTTCAAGTTTCGCTGCAGCCGTCTCGGAATTTTCATTCTATACACGTGTGCGAGTCTGATATTTCTTACAATTTTGGCTTGCGCGCATTAAGAAGAAAATTTATTTGCATAGGATGATTAACACGAACCGCTTGTGTATTCATCGGTTACTAGAATCGACATTACGAAATATCAGGTTGAACCACTTTTGCAGTTATTTTTACTTCGATAATCATACATTCCGCATTAAATTGAATTATTAGCGATTTTGTCACTTTATACGCTCTAAATCTATTAGTGTAATTAAGCGTTAATTTATCGTAGTAGCTGTATATCTTTAATTTCTTAAAGACTGATGTTGGACTTTGCGAAGAGATGATTTTGCAAAGAATCGTGGATGATACAGGAGGCCAGTGATGCCGAATTAAAGTATCGTCTTCTGTGTATCCGAATGTAGATAATAACGTGTTTGGATATATAAGTGAATACCATTGTGTATTTGAATTAAACGACTGTTGCATAAGTTCCCTCGAACCAACAGTGTCAACTTGAAATTCGATGACTGTATATTATACTGATATATTCATGGAACTAAAGACTTATTTATCAATTACAATCGAAACAATTAATTTCTTTGAGTGATGAGATCCTTAATTGTTTGCCGTTACATAATTCAAGCTATAATGCGCGTATAACATAAAACAGAAACGTAAAAAAAAATATTACAAGTTACGTAACAAGTTGATTGAAAGTAAAAATTACTTTTCAACTTTTTCTACCGACGATTTTTCTCAGAGCAGACACTAGCTTAACGAAATATTCTAAAAATTCGTTTTCTATCATCGTTGCTCGGCTTAATTCTCGTAAATCAATTTACGTTGTGTATAGGGACTAAGTGCGGCTCTTGTAACAGGACGGCCGTCAGTCTGCAATGCAGTGATTTGATTATTCATTAGCCTGTGAGACGTAATGCTAACCGCAAATTATACTAATGTGTCCGTACGTAGCGTATAATTACGAGATTAAAATTTAAACAGTCTGAGAAAAATAATTAGTGGTTCCAAAGGAAAGTTCCTGTATCTTATTGTTTCAAAGTGAGCAAATTCAATTGTTCAAATCAAATTGACAATTGTCGTAAACAAATTGAAGTTTAAATTAAATCTTAGTTAAACTCGTTTCGACACCATAGGTGCATCGAAACTTTCAATTCAGTGGTCTTCTCGACTGGATCCAGTAATTTTTTTTCTCTGTGCACAGATCGCGGACGTCGATGTCACACATATATAGTTGATTTAAAGCGAATAAACTTTCCAATTACATCGCCGAGGAGGATAAGTATGTAGATGCGCGCAAATTAGCAACTAAGATAATAGTCATTGTATAAATTTAAGGGAAAGCAAAGTGTAAACAAATATATGATAAAGAATAGTCAAATAATAAGATGGACGCTGGTATCGTTCTCTTCGACGCTGGCCGTCTCTTCACTTTGTATACTGTACATTGCGATGCCACATATATACTATATATATATAAATCTAAACATATGCGATATGCACTCGGAGAAATGGTGTACCGAATTTCAAGATACTTTGGAAAACTGAACTTGCTCGAACACTCTCGCTTTGCATTTTTGTGTTTTAAATACAGAAGTCCTCTTGCTGTAATGTAAAATTATCAACAAAAAAGAAAAAGTATTCGAACTGACGAATTCTTAGCTATCAAACTCCACGTCTATAACGGCAGACCGAAAAAAGCTAAAGTTTCGCCCATGAACTGGACCAATCGATAAGCCACCTCTCCCCCTCGGCTCGAGGGGGAAAAAGCTAAAACATTCAAGGAGACCATTATCTTTCGGCACTCCATTGAGAAAGCCGCCTCACTTTTCATTACCATTTTAACAGAATTTTCGCGAAGCTATATATATATATATTCCCTCCCGGCATTCACCGGAGACACGGGGCAGCTTTTAATTCCGCGACATCGTCAGCGCCAAACCCTTGGATCCAATCTCCCGCGCGAATTTTCAATTTGAGCGAAAAAAATCGATTTGCCCCTTTTGCGTCTGACGCGCGGACGCAGCGCGTTTTTGCGCACCTCTCAATTAAGCATTATATCGCTGACCCGGTATTGCGGTATACAACATAAGGCGGAATCCGTAAAAACTGGAGCGAAGGCATTCCACGAAAATGAAATATCCAGGGCAATTTCTTCGCGGCAATTTCAAATTCCAAGAGTCGCAGGTATATATACCCTTCCTCTCTATCTCGGAGATTGTTCTGACGCAACGTTGCCGCTGCCGCGCCGAGGCAAACGCGAAAAAGTGCATTCGATTAGAATCGAGGCCGGAAAAGCGGAAGTATCGGTTGGCGTTGAATTGGAACGAATTAGCATTTCGGATTTCGATTTAAAGAGCTCGATCGATCAGGAGCCGGAAAATAAAGGAACCCCCTCAAAACCAGTAACTATACATTTCCAGCTTTAATCCCGAGATTCGAAGACCCTCGTAAAACCGGGCGTTGTCTATGTACATAAATTTCGCTATTGGTTCGCGCTTACATTGAATTTACGCATTGCAAATATACGTCCTTCCGAGTTTGCCAAGGCTGTCCCTTTCTTCGATACAATTGTGAATCTGAGCCCTGGAAGAAAGAGGCATCCGCAGCGTCGAGGAAGGGCCTGTATTGCATCCCCCCCCCCTCAACCCCCTGAAGCGTGAGACTATATATATTCTGAGTACCCATCGTTAAAATGCAAACATTCGCGGATCTGGAAGGAGAATTTCCTTTTGTTCGTATATATGACTTTGCTCCCTTCGCCGTCTGGGATGATTGAGAGATCGTTAAGATCCTTGCCGCTGTGCTTCAGCTTTTTATCGAGTTCCGAAGCGCTTATTCGAAAATTTTGCTTTCCCGCGTCGGATTAGCGATGGAGTTCCCCGTTGAAAATTAAAAAAAAAGGATTCGAACACTTTTCCTGAAAACTGGCTTGGAGTAAAAAAAGTTTAATAAATCCTCACAACTTAGCATCCGCATCGAAATCCCAGCCTTGGAATAATCTTTAATAGTTAGAGAAAATTTTTAATTTTGCGTACAATTGCATGTGTACTGTGTGCGAAATTTTTTTTCGAATGAACCGTGCTGTGTTTCTTAATTAAATTATTTCTACTCGTATGTCGAATTCTTTGAAAAAAATGCTTTGGTCCGAAATTGAAAAATTTTTTTTTAATCTATAGAGCTTTCGGAGAGGTCGATAATTCGAAAATATTTAAATTTAAAATTATTTATGTAACCAAGCTGCATGATCAGTACTCTGTCTTTTCTGACAAAATGAATTTTGGATTCTTCAGGTGCGAGCATTTGTGATGAACATATGAAAAATAAAAAAATATCTATTTTTTGACTAAAAATAATGAATTGCGGTCTCTAAGAATTACTTACAACCCTGTGTATAGTCGTATTTTTTATGAAAACAATCGTCAAAAGCTATCTTATAAGGTCGTCTCGGTCGGGCTTTTCAGAAAGTGTATAGTTTGCGAAAATCTGCAAAAACTGTCGAGAAACTCTGATTGTCGGAAAAATATTTAATTACTAAATATATAGGACAACAGAAATCGAGTAGACGAGGCCTAATCGCGTGTAGAGAAGCGACGGGAGAAATCTGTGTCTTGGAAACTGTACTGTCGAGCCGAAAGCCGTATAATATATTTTCTTTGTCTACACAAAAATGGTCCCTTATACTCTCTAAATCTAAAACAGCGAAAAATTTACTATTTCTCATAGTTAAATAATATTAACCTCCCAAATAGTGAAATTTTCCACATTTACACGTAGTACGAACAACATCATTTTACAAATTAGTGAATATTCACTAATTAATACGGTGCATTGTTGTAAAAATTATAATTCGCTATTTAGTTCGTAGTAAACAGTAACTGTTTATGAAATGAGTTATCATTTTGCTCATTTTATTGCGTTTACTATCGTATTAGTAAATATTTACTGATTCGAACAGTAAAAAGTATTTGCTTTAAATTGTCACTAGAACACTGATTATATCCAGAACATAATCGCTTTAGCAAAAGGTAAACTTGAAAAATTATGAAAATTTACTATTTTTTCAGTGAGTCATAATGACTTTTATAAGAGAAGTGGAATTTTCAGTACTTATACATTTTTAACATCCGAGAAATTCACTATTCAAGTGGAAAATCCACCACCCAGAAAAAGTGAAATTTTATGGACTTAATCGTTTTGCAATATGAGAAAAATTTACTATTTAATTAGCTAACAATAAACTTGTAGAACACGCGAAAATTTATGTCCCCTTTAGTACTACCATATATTATAGTCCCCTTTACTATTTGCAATGTTTATATTCACTATTTGGAATGTTCATGTGTACTATTTTAGGTAGTCCTTCTACACTTTTTCAATTGGTTCATTTTTTTAACCTGTTCAAACTGTGATGATTTCCTAGTTCGCGCAATTGTACCATTCTAACTTTTTCAAATTGCTAATACAGACTAAAAAAACAGTGAGTTTTCACTGTTTTAGATTTAGAGAGCAAATTACAAAACTGAAACCAAAGATCACACCGTCCATACAATAATTTTTCCTAAATTATTATTATTAAATTACATTTAATTTATGTTCCAAAGTTACACGCATAAATTTTTGTCCCCGCCATCGCAGTAACGACTTTGTACTCGGGGAGGGTTTGCATAAAAATTATCAGATCCTCGAGCTATATACCGCGAGGCGAACGGTATATAAACCAGAGGCAAACTCCGCTTTTATTGCCTTCGTAAAAGGCCAAGTCGCGTTTAACACCGAGACGCGTATCCGTACGAATGTTTAATACGCTTTCGAGTTCGACGGTACAAGTGCAACCCGAATGACCATTCTCGTCGTTTACGTCTTTCGTTCAATTCGCAACTAGTATTAGTCGATAAATATATACGCGCAGGTTCCAACTGCGGACAGGCTAAGCACACCGAGTAACCGTAAACGTAAATGTTACTGATTGTTAAGCGGTTTTCGTAATCTTAAGTATGTTATTATACGCCGTATAGCCGATGTGGTGCGCATAAGTTGCAAAAAAAAAAAAACTGCAAGGGACGATGTGTGCAGTGCGTTCGAGGCTCGAAAGCGTCGTAAAAAGAAAGATGAATTAGTGAGGCAGGCAGTTTTGGAGGTATGGAGACGGTAACGCATGTGTCGTAAGTGTAATAATGTGAATTTTTTTAAAAAGCCACGCACATATCCGATTATGTCACGTGAATGTGCCAATGGCGCGTCGATGCGCCCTGACACGATACTATACATAAATATATATCTCTATACTGCCTGGATTTTCAAATTAAAAATTTGATTTCGATTGCTGTTCCGTGTGTTATACGCTTGGACTTTAGGAACACGTCCGGATGCGCTTCGATGAAAAAGAATCTTAAATCAAATGGAACGTTTTGATTATTTGCAGATTCAAGAGTTCGACTGTCTATGACTTGTGAAGCATAAACAGTGGTTTGATAATATTGATTGATTAATGATATAATTATATCTCAATGTGCCTGGATTGGAAACCTATATATACTAAATATACTTCATGTCAATCCTATCACTAAGTGTTCGTTACTACGTATTAACAGTAAAAATGAAGATGTATTATGAAACCAACTCGCTATATTTGATTTAAGATTTTTTTCTATTTCTATAATATGTTTCCAATAATGACCACTGGCAGTGTACACAAGTCAAATTTATTCCTTAATTCACAATTCATCGTGAATCATGAATCATCACCTTTACCCAGCTTAATCCTTAAAATGTTTATTAATTACAATCTGTCGTATAGAAAATTCTGAATTAGAACAGTCGACAGCTATAATGATCGTAAGTGTAGCGTATGTCTATGCGATGAAGTCCACACGTTAAATTCTTTGTAAAACTAGCGATTAGTTGGTATAGAGTAAACAAAAAATGATTATGATAAAGTCACACAGCTTCTTTCATTGCAGCTCAAGTTTTTACGCTTCGCGCGCCAAGGCTTATTGAAAAAAGTTCGAATAACAAGGCACAATAACAAAAGAAAAGAGCGACAAAAAAAGTGACCATTGTTATGTAATATTACATTGGATATGTTTGTCATGTACTGCTCGGCGTATCCATCTAAGGCTGTAATTCCGGTATGTCTCTCCCGAGTCTCATATGTAAATCAATTGAATAAAATTGAAGGAAAAAAAAATGTGTCGATACCAGGTAATTATACATAATACATAATTATCGACTTGAGCGGCTTATATCGCACGTATATAAATATACATAATAATAATAAAATATATATGAAATATATCTTGACGCATATCTGTCCAGGGTGATCTATTTTTATAACGATTCGTTGACGACTCACGTGACTCTTCGTTGGCGATCGTACGTATTGAGCTTTTCTACAAGCTGTATGTATAGCCGAGAGAAAACAATTGTCAAATCTTTATAATAGCCTCCAAAAATAAGTTTTATTCAATTTTTTAGCTGGCATATAAAATGTACATCACACGTAAATTTAATACACGTGCGTGAAAGATTTTCACTTAGAGAACGATATATAATTAATAAAGAGAATTAAATACTACTATATATAACTATAGTTGTTCTTGGGCCCTTACAATATGAATTACGTGCGTATCCATATATGGAAAGTGGAATATACCTATAATATGTTTCGTGCAGTTTTAGCCGAGGGCTCCTCACGCATCACTATGACAATCAAAAATATTTTTTTATTGTCCTCGATGTATGTGTAGTATATAATACATTGAAGAAAGCTCGTGTGTCTGTGCGAAAGGATCTAAAGCAATAATCGATCGATGAAGGAGTGTATGGAATTCGATGCGAATGTTATTTTTCACCTGATCAAAAGCTGTGTAGCTTACGTTGGTTCATTTATATTTTTTACCAAAAGCGACGAGATGCAAGTTAATGAACGTATATGCGCCCGTTCCAATTATTCGCCTAATTTACACATCAATTGTATTTTCGTGTTTCTGTATAATTAATAAAGTAAATATAATTCTATAATAATAAATTATCATAATTTAATCGCTCGCTCGTGCATTTACAAACAAGTCGAATTGCGCATAATGCATTGGCTGTTTAACCTTTAGGCTGTTAAACTGTTGAAAAAGTTTTCTTATACCATTCATTGATCATAAAATTTCTCGAATAGTCTAGAGATTAAATAGAGTAGCAACAGACGATTAAGTCAGATTTTTTGTTAACACACACACGTTAAAATTTGAACTATAACTATTAAACTAATTTCGTTGAATGAAAAACGAATCTCACGATCTAATTATTATTTGTTGTTCTCTTAAGACAGCTCAGAAAATTTACATACGCATAGCTTTGAACTTATTTCCAAAATATAAACCATTCGTATTTCCCGCCAAAATTTAAAAAACAGAAATCTAACTTACCGACCGCTGTTTCCGTTTTTACGCTCACTCACTTCCGCATCGACGGTCGATAAAACGATCTACTCCACTTACGTCACCTATATATTATACACATTATCAGACACACATCATACACAATATAACGTGACCAACACACGTAAAATCGCAGCTCCGTCGATAAACGCGACTTAAATGCGCCATCAGTCGCCCCTGGAATACATCACATGTATACCTATATGTCTCGAACGCACACAGGCTCTCGCAACGTACGTGTCATTCAACAGGGTCTACGTATATACGACGACAACACACCTCCTGCCTGCGCTCCCGAAGTCCAAACACACAGAGTGATGGCCGCCGGCGCAGAGTACGCGACGAGCTCGTGCCTCGAACGCGATTTTTTGCCCTTTTTCTGATCCCCAGGAGCGGGAATCGAGCGGCTCTCGCGTCCCGAGCGCAGTCCGCAGTCGTCGCCGCCGCCGCAGACGCAGAGTCGCTGACGAGGGGGAAAAATGGCGATGAGAGCAGGACGCAGCCTGTCCAACGGCGATCTTCGCGGAGCCGAAGACGCGGAAAAAGTGAGGCTATACTACGTTATATTATATACTCCTCCGTTCGACGTGTATACGTGTTATTTTTATACGATATTGCGTTTGCTCGAGGGTATGCATTTGTACCGGTTGCCGTTCAATTGAACGAGACTGAATTTTCGCTTTGTTGCAGGAGACACTGTTGGACCATGACAGCGATCTCGACGAAGACATGCTGTTCAAGTGAGTATGGTTTCCTTGTTTTTGCATACGCGGGACTCGCGGATTGTCCAAAGGGTTTTGCTTGGCTTTTGCGTAAGGTTACGCACCGAATTGCGTGTGTTTTGTCGGAGGGTTGAGACACTTGTTGGCAGAGGGAGCTTTTTTGGCGCTAAAGTCGAGATTTTCGAACGTTTTCTTCTGTTTTTCGAAACATGCCTTTCGAAAAGTAATCATCATTGACTTAACGACTGTATTCTTTGTTTTCGCAGCCGAACGAGCTCCGCGGACGGACAGTTGCACATCGATGGCAAGATATCGAGGTGAGTAATCGTCGATACTGGTTCTCGTGTGTGGACGAAAACTTTATCTTCGTTAAGGGGATCCGATAGCCACTAATGACCCGTCACTAACGGTACGATAAAGAATTGCTGAGATCGTATAAATATAAGGAATTACGCAAATTCAAGGAATACTTGCTCTTCGTCTCGGTATTACCTATCGGCATACACGGTTTGGAATCAAAATGTTCAGGTATTGGGGAGAAAAATGCGAACGAAAATCAGTTACGTCAGGTTACGGCTACTGATTTTCGTTCGCATTTTCCTTCCCAATACCTGAACATTTTGATTCCAAACCGTGTATGCCGATAGGTAATACCGAGACGAAGGGCAAGTATCTCTTGAATTTGCGTAATTCCTTATATTTATTCGATCTCAGCACTTCTTTATCGTACCGTTAGTGACGGGTCATTAGTGGCTATCGGATCCCTTTAAGAATAAGTCGAACGAAAGCGTTCGCAACGATTGTGACGGCCATGAGAGTGCAGTATCTGTAAGGACAAATATTTATTATGCGGAGGCGAGCAAACGCTGGACTTGTGTACAACTCCGCGCGTATACGTAATTTTTTACATGAAAAAATTTCCAACTCGATAATTACATACATTTTACGCTGTTACTTCGTCGCGATGGTCCACGGAATGATTCTACAATCAGTTACCGTAATGATGCGTAACAAAAAATTATTGTGATCGACTGCGTGGAGTTTTGCCGAGGAGTAAAACAATGTGTGAGTCGGAAATTCTCGAGTGGCGAGTCCGAGTAAGATTTTCTTCGTGTAAAAAAAACACGACTTGTGTGTACTTTGTTTTTTTGGAATTTTATACCTGTAACAACTGCATCGAAGGTCCTCTTACGATTGAAGTGACTGCAAATTATTAAGTGTTATAAGCCAATTTTTAATACCAAGGCAACGGATAGCTGATCAATTTTTTTATTTTGTGACAGTAAAAAATTTACTTTTATATTTTTTAATAATTCATGAGTCATATACGGGTCATTCCCGGCTGAATCTGTTAAGCTTGCAAAAAATAATTTCACTAAATTATTCAATGTTGTAAAGTCTGTCAACATGTTGATATTACCTCTAAAATTGTCGACTCGTCAAATAGCTGTCAATTCAAAAACTTAGCTAATATCAAAAATTACTTGGTATCGTATAATCTACCAATTCATCAAAATGTCAGTCATCCGTCAGTTAGTTTCTCAAAAACTCGTCCGTCAAGGGTCTCGAGATCCACCGCTCGAGCATATCCGCACAAAAAATCCTGTAATTTATTCTTCAAAGAATGATCCTTGTTCACGCAATCGCATACACAAGTTCATCTTCCGCTCGAGGTCCATCTCGTTGCCTCTAATACATCCAGCGTGTACCGCGCGCTTTTTTTTTACCTCCTATACGATCTCTTTCGCTCGCGCGTAATGTTTGTTCGAGCACCCGTCGAAAAACACGTAAAAAGCTGTCAACGCTGAAAAACAGTTTAATCACATCTTCGTAACAACGCAAATTAACGCTTCGATTACATTTGTGTTCCAGCGTCAGGATCCAGATCAAGGAAGTGACGGACGTGATGCGCGACAACGTGCACAAGGTGATGGAACGGGGCGAGCGTCTGGAGGATCTGCAGGTCGCCAGCGACCGACTGAGCTCGGCGGGCAACGAGTTTCGCGAGGCCGCGAGGAAAGCCCAGCGACGAGCCTGGATGCAGAACGTTCGCAGCAGGATCATCATTATCGCCATCACGATAACGGCTATACTCTGCATCGTAGGTGAGGAGAACGAAGCTGCTCGCCTATACATGTGGTTTTCTTTTATTCTCTTTTTTGCTTTGGAGGTACTGCGAATATGGGGCAATACATGGTTTTGCTTATGACTTTTGAAGATGATCAACGGATTCTTGTCTGTGGGTGTGTCGTTGCGGTGAAATGCACGAAGTGTTCTGGACTATATATACTTGGTTGTAAATTATTTTGTCTTTCACGTCGTCGGTGTGCGCCCCGTAGAGTCGAAAGCTCTGGGGAGAACGATCGTCATGTAATCATCTAAGCACAAAATTTTTGAGGAATATTTAAAATTCCGTTTGCTCATGCTCGCATCACCTTCCTGGTCTGCACTTGACCTCTCTTTATCTCCCTCTTTTTCCCGAGTTAGACACCGGCGTATGTGTGTGTGTATAATTTTCAGTTCTGGATGTCTTGGCGCTTTACCTGGTTCTCAGGTAGCCAATCGCGCAGCCAGAGCTCCGGCTTAGGTAATTACGTCGCACATGGACGATATTTTCTTTTATTTTTTCTGTATATACATTAGGTATTGTACATTTGAGCATTCGAAGGAATGCGCTCCAATGTACAATATTTCATTTTCATAGTTTTATTGTACAAATTTGATGCATCTTTATTGTTTGTTGAATTTTTTTCTCTGTATTGTCGATTGTCTAAAGCGTATGACACCGGGAAAGAAGCCTAGATCAAGTACTGGGAATAATAAAAGCATGTTCAGCGTTATTAATCACATTCTTTCAACGTGAAAGTAGATTAAATTAACAATTTCAAGTACTTACTGCAATGTTCGCTTTGTCTGCTTTTCTGCTTTCAAAATCTTTGAATTTCTAACTGAATTTGCAGTGATAAATAATATGATAATCCAGATTTCATTTTGTTTATTGTATTTCAGTGCCTATCATCGTCAGATACTCTTGACCCGTTCAAGCAACAAACGTGTTAACCAGAGGGTCGTAATTAAGCGGTATTGCGTCTTTTAGCCGCAGTGCCTCTTATTTATATTTGGCTGTTTATTATTGTATAAGACCTGTATATCTACACGCGTACTTGAAAGTACACATAATTAATGGTTTGTTATTATTATCTTTTTTTTAGTAGGTCATTAATAATTTATTTTTACGTTTACCAATGTAAGCTTTTTCTTTAATCATCGTTCTATGCGAAATTAATGTAATTTTTAATTTTATGCTTACTACTTTTGCGGAACATAGATTAATTTTTTATACAAAATTTGTCAACGTATTCAGTTGAGCACATTTTAAGCGCACTTGATCTGAATCTTAAAATTTCGATACTTGCTTATAAATGTGTAATGCTCGTAAATATTCCATTTGGATATACATCTACATCTAACTGTTTTTGTGTACATGTGATGTAGCTAAACAAGCGTTAGTAATTCACATGATTTATTTTTGATTATTGTACAACTTACAGTTCTAATTTCCTTGTAATTTACTTGTAAAACAATCTTTGAAGCATTTACATCAAAATTAATCGATTCAATCGGTTTTGAAAAATTCGATTATTATGCTCATGCGCTTTTTTTTAACGTACAACACTTGTAGGTACGATTTTAAATGCATTGTACAAAGTCAGTTGAATGCGCATTTTGACTGAAAATTCTAAAAGAATGTAAATAATATTTTTCTATTGCAAGTTAATAAAACGTTATTTTCAAACATTTTAGATTCAGTCTAAATCATTGAGTGAATTTTCACATTTGTCCAGAAACTCGTACTCAAATAAGCTTTTCTTACATTATCTCAGCTTCTTAATCTTCGAGTCTATAATATCTACAGTCCGCAAACTCCTAAACAAGTCACTAGCGTTCCTAATCGCAGCAGTTACTGCAAAGTCCGTCGCCCGTAAACGAGACCGAAACTTGTAAAACAAGCGCGAGCGAGCATCGTAATCTTGCGCAACGAAATAAAAAAGTCGTGCGTCGTGCAACACATGTTCTTCGTTGTAAACGAAAAAAAAATTACGTAAATAACTTGAAAAATAATAAACGGTCGCGTGCGAGTCGCGGCTCTTGTATATACCTATACGATGCCTTCGCGCGCCGGACACCTGTTGCGCTATACTTGGCGCGTTTAACGTAAGCGCGCATCGCCGGCTCTTTCTCCTTTTATTTTCCGAGCGCTTTTCCTTCGGCTCGAATGATCGCAGGCCCTTTTTCTCCGGTTGCGCTTTCGCTCCAAGCGGAATATTCATGGAAAATCGTGGGAAGAGGTTGTGGGATACGGATTGTTCGTCTATCATTGACGGTCTTGTTCGAAATTTAGTTTCGACGTAAGCTGATGATGTAGTTTGTCGGGAATGGATAGGCAATACTTAACTGTGGAAAGAAAACTTTGTTAAGTTTCAAACGATTGAGGATCTTGTGTTAATACTTTATGGTGTTTGGAGGAATTTTAACGGTTTATTAATCGAAATATTGCAAATCATTTGTTAAATATTAAGTTTTCTTTAAAAAGTCTCTCGCACACTAGGTTTCAACTTAGACCAGTTACTTATGACTTCAAACCGATTAAACTTCGTTACGAGCTTCGTTTTCAAAATAAACCCGTTTAGGAGTCTCTGAAAAATGTAAATTGATTTTTATCCTAAAAATCGGTAGAACTTTTCTAAGTCGGAGTTCGTAACTTTATTCGGTTTAGTTTCGTAATCATTTATAAATTTTTTGGTTGGTCTAAGTGCGCAAGAGACATTTTAAAGAAAGCTTAACTTTTTGTAATTATTTTTGTAATATTTCGAATAATAAACGGTTAAAATGTCTGAAAATTTAGAAATTGTCCTTATATTCCTGGTACTAAATAAAAGTAAACAAATTTTTAAAAATATCAGTATACGAAATAAAAAAGTTACGAAACTTAATAGAACACCATCTTACCCAAACTTGGCTATCAACTTGAAACAATTCTATGACGATGATAATTAATCGTTAGGTTTTCTTTGTTAAAATCTAATCTTTGAGTAGGCCTATAAAGCTAGTTCTTCATTTTTGAAGTTTTCATTTATATTCGAATATTAATTATCATTTATATTTCAATAAAAAGTGCCATCAGATAAACCCAACCGATTGACGTCCAAAAAAATTATCAAAGAATTAATTGCGATACGTTATTATCTCTACTGAACCAAATGCCATTTGTATTACACATCTCAACTAAGAGAAATGATTTATACGCAGATACTACAAGATACTCGCTGAAACTGTAAAATTTTACAATTCGTCCAAACCAAATAATCCTCTGTGCGCTTTTCAAACGTCTATACATATATACGCGTCTGACTTACTTCTGCGAGCCATCGTACTTTCTAACAGCCGCAATTGCAATTGGTTTATACTTCAGAAAAACGGAGTCTCCCCAACCACAATTTTCTCGAGAGCAATCAGGCCATGACTCATTCCGTATCGGACGTTACAAAAATCTTCGCCATCACCACCGATAGCGTAACTGCGAAAATTCGATCTGTACAGTCGCTTCTCGTAACGTATGAAAATCGTGCATTTTTTGCTAAAAAATTTGGCAAAATCACGAAAATTCTTAAAAGGAAATTATCAGACACTTCCTGCTTCGAACGAAACAGAATAACAATACCAACTCTATAAGCTCTCTTGTCTCTACCACAATTTATTTATTTATTTAGACGGGCAAAATTACCTTGAATACAAAAATAATACAAAATCAAAATTAAAACTAAAAATTAAATCAATAATGGCTGAACTAAAGTTGTAAATCATTAGTATCCAGAGTAATATACTCAAAGCTATAAGTTTGTGCTTAAAAAATTTGTCAAAAAAAATGCATAATCTTCTTTACTCCGAAGTGACGACCGACGACACACACCCGCCAGATCGAACGTTTCGTATCCAAAAAAATTTCCAAAAAAATCGTGAAAAATCGCGAAAACTCAAAGAAAAAAAACCGAGCCATCCGATATATACTCCGGTCTCTCCGACTCCGAGCCACATATACATTCTTCATTCACCCGCGCGCAGCGATACGAACTCTCGTCTCTCCCATAACTCATGTATATATACATACCCGCACAAAGCGCATCGCAGTCACTCTCACAAACACTACGAGAAAATCCGTCATATATCTCCGTCTTTGTCATCTCTCTCTCGCTATACACTGCGCCGTGCATATACAGGGAGTAGGGGGGTCTCTCTCTCTCTAGATGTACACACATATATATACACATCGTATATATACAGTTGAGCCTCGCGCGAGCGAGCCTCGGCTCTCTCGCTCCCGCTACTTGTCAGTCGCGCTCGCGTATCTCGCCTGCACGGAAGACCTCGTGCATCGGACACACCTCCGGACATTGTACACATACCTATATATACAGTATAGATATACTCGCGCGTCGCAAGCCGTATATATCTATACACTGTACAGAGCCGCGTTTATTACACGCATCGGCTAATGTCGCCGGCGAGGCGTTCCCGTCGCGTCGACGCGTTGTAGGCCTGCAAGTCGAGCTTTGCCGAGAGACTCTTCTGCGGTCAACGAAGAGGAGGACGAGTTCGTCGTCCGGAAGGATCGTCGCCCGTCAGAAGTATATACAGTCGGTGCTCTCCAAGCGCCAGAGAAGAGAAGAGAGAGAGAGAGAGAAGGAAGGAAGTCGAGTCG
Source organism: Philotrypesis tridentata (assembly GCA_018906965.1). Lineage (NCBI taxonomy): Eukaryota > Metazoa > Arthropoda > Insecta > Hymenoptera > Pteromalidae > Philotrypesis > Philotrypesis tridentata. Next base: position 360,755 of record JACCIB010000026.1, read on the forward strand.
TGGAGTAGAAGCGGCGAGGATGACACTGGCAGCGCAGATCCTGGGCTCGCTGGTCGGGCTGCTCCTGCTGGGGGTCTTCCTGCTGTCCGAGAGGCGGCGCCGGCTCGTCGGGATACTCTACAGGACGCTGCCCAGGGACATTCTGTGAGTTTATGCGTTATACGCGCGCTGCATTCAATTCGGCTTTCTTTTTCAATTCGTTGCGGGTCGGGTGTAATTGGTAATTGCTCGTCGCGCGCGTTTTGTATATATAAGTACGACACGAGAGTCAATCTCGAGATGTGCTCCGCTGCCCGTATATATGTAACGTCGTCGTCGCGCGTCTGTATTATGCGATGACGATGGGAATCGGCTGTTGCACTTACGACGAAAAATTATGCGGACTAGCGATATAGTGCGTCGATGATACAAGTACTTACGCGAGATTATTGTTGCGCAAACTCGAAAAATGCGTGTGCACTTGTATGAGATGGATTTGCGATGTAAACAAGTGAATCGATGCCGATCTCTCGCTGCCGATTTACACTGCACACACGGAGAATACGATGGCTTCTTTCCAACCGTATTACAATGAATTCGCGATTAACGAATAAACGCCGTGTGTAAATCGCAAGGCCCTCCGACTCGTCGTATATATTACACATGTACGTAGCACCAGTGTAAATACACAATGGGAGAGCCGAGAGGAGAGAGATCGTGCGTCGCAGAGAACCGAAACGAGGCCTTAATAGTAACATCGCGTGGTGCGTCGTCTCGGCTTTTGACATTACGTACACACACACACACACACACGCACACACACACACATACATATATATATATATATACATACATACACGTATACGAATGCAGTGCGCACATATACGAGCGCGCGTATAATACACCGCGGCGAGCAATTTGCTGACAGGCGCGTTGAGAAAAAGACGAAGAATGAAACGAAAAAAAGGCTTACTAATTCATTGCGACTCCGAGCTCGCTCCCTCTCTTTCTCACAACGTTCTCGCGCACAGATTATATATACTTATACACGCATTGGTTTGCGAGTCGCGCCGTGTGTGTGTATATGGATCAATCGCACGAGTGTATACTTACGCGATATTAATGTTTTATGTAAACACGCAGAAATCGAGTAATGTAGAGACGCAGTGTAATTAACTATAGGAAGTAATTACAGCGCGAGACATTGACTTCCGTCGTCGTTACTAGTTCTCGTAAAAATTTGCACTTTTTGGGGGGTTCGGAAATCGAAAGTTGTTTTTTTTGTTTTAAACAGGAGGTTTCGCACCGGTCAGACTTTCGTCTGTAAGAAATACAGAGGAACATGGGAAACGTGCGGAACACGAGAATTCAATATGGGGAGGTGTGGAGAAGAAAAAAGTAAATCGGCTATTCGGATTTTTATTATTCTTGTTTTTTTTTAACGAACGTAACTTTCGATCAGAGCGTGAAATCTGGACATGTTTTACTTTTAATTAAAGTTGCTTTATTGCAGTGTAATTTGAATCTTTAGTTCTTAATATTCCAGTACTTTCACATATTTTTTATAAAAAGAAAAAACGTAAAATGACTGAAAAACATGGTTGCCAGTTACTTTTCCCATGTTTCTCGGCATTTTTGACTATCTTTCGGCTTACAGAAGAAAGTCTCACCGGTCTAGCTTTACAATCAAACTTTCGATTTCCGGACCGCCGAAAAGTGCAAATTTTTTAGGAGAGTTACTCATACATACAATTCTGGACGAAAATGCGTATCGCCTAGTACTCATTGACGCTCAATTCAGGGGACAATTCTTTTTTTTGTCTTTAGGGTGGGGAGGGGGGAAGGGGGCTTCTCGTACGAGCGTGACTTTATTTACCGCCGCGCACGGAATAAACTGACGTCCCCCCGCCCCCCCCCCCCTATACATACGCCGTGATTACAATAATAACACGCGCGTAACGCGTCATTGACTCGCGACGTATGTGGAACTTTCGCTTCGTCCGGTCGTCTATATAATGCATCATAGACGAGAGAGAAAGAGAGGAGAGCACGTGTGGACTCAACAAGTGCTCGTACGATCGCCCGGACACGCTCTGCGCATGAGAGCTTTCGCATACATAGAGATTATTACGTGTACACAGTGAAATTGGAAAATTTGTCGTGAGCAAGTTTAATTAAAGTGTCGCGCGCAGCGATGCTGGAAAAGCGAGTTTAGAAAGGAGCGGTCGAGATTTCATTCTCGTTTTGCGTATGCGTGTCTTTGTATGGGTGTGCATTTTTTTTTAAAATTCCGTGTTATCGAAGCGAGTGAAAGTCTCGAACACACGCGATAAACTTATACCAGCAATATAGTAATATAGTATAGTCGCAAGCTTGCGATGCAGCTCTTTCGCGCTGTCCTATATACATGTACATATATAGATATTTATCTGTTTATTTATCACTTCATCAAAGTTAACGGCGCTAAAAATTTCACTCCGATTTGCGTCTTCAACGATTTCTCGAGCGTCAAGCCGAAGCCGCGTTTGATTCGGTGTACTCGTATTCATTGTTGACAATGAAATTTTCCGACCACTTCTCCGTTGTAGAATAAAAAAAAATCCGTTGCGACAATTCATCGATTTTTCTGTAACGATTGCAATATATCGATCACAACGCGTCGACTCGAGGAAAAATCCGCCAAGGCTGTTGTATCAACTGCGATCACATGCGCGGAATTGAATTTCGTTTCGAGCTTTTCACAAGTTGTCGCACTGCGAGCGGAATCTTTCGTTTTTTTTTTTTTGTGAAAACGCGTTTGCGGATGTCGTTGTTGCTGGAAAAGCGATAGAAGCGTTTTTTATTCGTATTGTATCGTTTGTTGAATAGACGTAAACAGACACGCGAGAAAAGAGTTTTGCAATAGTGTATTTAGTAATAACTAAGCTTTCGATGGAGCAAACAGTACATCCGGAGATAAACCGGACTAGCACTTGAATGAAAACAATGACGGTAGTGATGATGATTTACGTGTATGATTTTCAAATTGTAGAAAGAAAAATAGAGAAAAACAAAAAAAGAAGAGCTTTTAATTACAATCACAGTTGAAGTACATAATTAGCGATTGAGTCCAACATTCATCAAATAAAATCCTCACCGAACAAACGAAATCAGTCAGAAACGCGTTCTGAATTCTTAATAACGTTTCCCGTGGGTCGTCGACTTTCGATCGAAAATTTACCTGCTTTACAACACTCCTTTTCTTATATAACACTCCAGTCAAACACGGCAAATAAAATCATCACCAAATAAGAGTAATAATAATAATAGTAATTAATAATAACTATAGGCGGAATTCCGAACGAGATTTGCCGGTCGCCGGCTTTCGAAAACTTGTCTGCCGTGTGTTTCTTGTCTATACAGCGAGCTACATAAGTACTTATATATACAATGCGAGAGAAAGTTCCAAATGAGGAAGTTCGCGCTCGGGTCGACTTTTTTTCTTCCATCCGATCGTGCCTACCGTGTGCCGCGCTGTTATTTCGCGCGAATGAAGTGTTTATGGCGTTGATGAGAGCCTATGCGGGAAATAAATTGAAATTACCATTACAGCGTCTCGAGAAACTTTGTTATTACATCGATAATAAAAAGGGACAGGTGTTAATCGACGATTGACGCTCGTCTTTGGTGAAACAAAGTTTTCAATCGTGATTGGCAGAATCATTTATTTAATTCTCGTATACTTCACGTACTGATCTGATTCCAAATTCTAAGGATTTATTCAAATTCTTCGCAGTCAAAATGGCTCGTAAAGTCAGACGAGTCTGATCTGAGTGGATTCTTCAGGTGCGAGCATTTGTGATGAACATATGAAAAATAAAAAAATATCTATTTTTTGACTAAAAATAATGAATTGCGGTCTCTAAGAATTACTTACAACCCTGTGTATAGTGGTATTTTTTATGAAAACAATTGTCAAAAGCTATCTTATAAGGTCGTCTCGGTCGGTCTTTTCAGAAAGTGTATAGTTTGCGAAAATCTGCAAAAACTGTGGAGAAACTCTGATTGTCGGAAAAATATTTAATTACTAAATATATAGGACAACAGAAATCGAGTAGACGAGGCCTAATCGCGTGTAGAGAAGCGACGGGAGAAATCTGTGTCTTGGAAACTGTACTGTCGAGCCGAAAGCCGTATAATATATTTTCTTTGTCTACACAAAAATGGTCCCTTATACTCTCTAAATCTAAAACAGCGAAAAATTTACTATTTCTCATAGTTAAATAATATTAACCTCCCAAGTAGTGAAATTTTTCACTATTTACACGTAGTACAAACAACATCATTTTACAAATTAGTGAATATTCACTAATTAATTCGGTGCATTGTTGTAAAAATTAGAATTCGCTATAGTATGTAGTGAATAGTCACTGTTTATGAAATATTTCATTGCGTTTGCTATCGAATTCGTAAATATTTACTGATTCAAACAGTAGAAAGTATTTGCTTTAAATTGTCACTGGAACACTGATTAGCCAGTACATAATCACTTTAGCAAAATGCGAACTTAAAAAAATTATGAATTTATACTGTTTTCAGTGATTCATAATGACTTTTAAGAGAAGTGAAATTTTCAGTACTTATACATTTTTAACATCCGAGAAATTCACTATTCAAGTGGAAAATCCACCACCCAGAACCGGGTATCAATATACCTAAATATTATTTACCTAAACATTATTTTTATTCACTATTTGCAATGTTTATATTGACTATTTGCAATGTTCATATTTACTATTTATACCTAAACATTATTTTTATTCACTATTTGCAATGTTTATATTGACTATTTGCAATGTTCATATTTACTATTTTAGGTAGTCCTTCTACACTTTTTCAATTGGTTCATTTTTTTTAACCAGTTTAAACTGTAATTATTCACTAATTCACAGTTGCACCATTACAACTTTTTCAAATTGTTAATATGGTCTAAAAAACAGTGAATTTTCACTGTTTTAGATTTAGAGTATAGGATTCAGGCGAAGTGCGTCAACGACGACGACGACGTATTAGGAGCGAAAATTCCTCTGATCTTCGTCCTTACCTCGATCATCGCGTATAGTTGAGCCTGATCGTGACACGCTGACACACGTCCAACTCTGTACGGCGCACTAGTCGTCTGTGTGCGTTTATATATACGTATACGTGCATTCAAATGAGAGCGCGTAGAGCAAATTGAAACACGCGTCGTTCACCCGTACCATCGCTTCTCTCGGCAATCTATGCGGACTCGGTGCTGCTGTACGCGCGCGTGCGTGTACTACGTGCACAGTGGCACTGATCATGTCTCTGTGTATATTACGGGAATATCGAGTTCGCGGTTGGGAATGGGAGGGATATATTTTTTTGTTTTGTTTTGGAGGATGATTTGGAATATGTGGTATTTTGGAGGATGTGCAGAGAGGCAGAAAGAGAGAGTGAGACTGATGGGAGACTGGCAGTTTGAAACATTCCACAGGAAGTGTCTACTTGCATCTCTGGACTGACGTAGTTACGCAATCTCTTATTGAAAGTAGTCAAACTGGCTGGTGTTTAAATTGAATATTTTTTTTCTTTATATTTCTTTTTCTTTTAGGGGGAGATGATGCGCGTGGAGTGGAATGGATTTGGGATTTTGAAAATGAGCGCGAGATGAGTTGCGAAGAGATCAGAAATGTAAGAGATGGTCAACCGTTATGGGTTGATGATTGGTTTAAAACGAAAATGTCAATAATTTAGTTTCATGATGAATAACTTGTAAATATATACAGCAGGGGACTAATCGTGAAAAGATAAAAAGAATTTATTAAGTAAATTATAAAAAAATGTAATAATTTATTAATTATTTGAATGATTATTTCATAAAATCTTTTTTATAATTGAAACAATGGTGTCTAAAATTAGAATCAAGAGTAATTAAATAAAGGGGAGAAACTATATACTGACCAGCGAAGTAACTATAAAATATAAATAAATAAAAAGAATATAGCCTTGCCGCGTCTTCTTCACACTCCATCTTCGTCCGGTTTCCCTCGGACATTCGTATTTTATTTTGCACCAAACCCCGCGTGTAGTATCGATGACACCAAGATTTAAATAATAAACTATAACCAAACAGTGTATATAAAAAAATGTGCGGCTTTATATAGGCGACATATAGATGCGCAAAGAAGCTCGCGTTCCTTATCAACCGTCACAATATATATATACATATACGCACGCGCATACATTCATTCATTCGATCGCCGTGAACGAGCTGAAACTGCTCGAGATATCGAGTGACAACCGCTGCGCACGGTTTTACGCCATTGTTCGGGTTCTGAAAAAAAAAAGAAAAAGAAAAAATCCGCACACCTGCAGCTGCGGAGCTCCCCTCGCTGTGTGATGCACACGTTTCATTTCTAGCGCGGAGTTTTGAATTTCAAAATAATTTTCGCATTCCGCGCATCGAAACGAATTTACGCGCGGCGAGGCCTCGATCGCGGGGGAAAAAACAAGGCCAGTCGTAAAATTCGACTTTCTAGGCCTGTACGTATACGTATGTATCCGTATATATAGCTTTTCTCTCTCTCTTTCTTTCTCTCTCTGTCTCTCTTATAAGTACACACTGTCCATATTATGCAGCTGGAGCTCTCGATTTTTCCGAGAGTAAAAAGTCCCGATTCGCGCGCATGTGGCACAAGTCACGCGTCTGGAGAGTATGCGGCATTAACCAATTTATAACGCTCGCGCCGAGAGAGCCGAGAGAGAGAGAGAGGATGTTACGGGGGTCGATCGCGCTTCTGATGCCTTTGATCGGCACGTGTATACACATGATCGAGATAGAAAACATTTTTTTTACTACACGAGCGGATTCTTTATGTGGATGCGGAATTGGATGAGGTTATGTTAGTTGTGGTGTTTATAGGTTAGGTTTGCTGTTCAAAATACAATTTAAGTAGTGACATCAGCAGTTTAATGAAAGTAAAGGGGACGATGACAAATGTTATGTGTTTCGTTCGTATATTTAGACGTGGAAGGGATCGAAAAGTGTATTACGTACGTTTGTTAACAATCAGGCATAGGAGGGGTCGTGACCGATTCGAATTCCTCGTACAATTGTGTTGATGTTGCGGAAGAGACTTTAATGCGGAGAGCCAATGCTAATTTTAGTGGTTAAGCTTCTATTTGTTTCTACACTGGACATTTTAGATGCACTTTACGCTTAGTTTCTTTGATTTGGTTAAATCTTACTGTTTTAGGTTAGAAATTGATGGGTAGTCGTAATATTAGACTACGCGCGATTTTGAGCAACCAATCAGAGAACAAACAGAATATTTACTCATCTATTGGTTGGATCACTACCAATATTTTTAATAATGAAGTCAATTAATCCTTGATAGAAATTTAACTGTATAACAGTAGCCACATAATCGTCAATGTTCTTTAACGAGATAACCAATGAAAGAACTAATATCATTTTTAATATCTATCTTATGATGTACAGAATTACAATTGTTTATATCTCGTGTGTTTCAGAGGTGCCTTCAGATTCTTAAAAGTAAATGCTCTTCTGTGGTGGTGGGAAACTCGAAGTTTCTCGGTGGCCGGAATTTTTACGAGGCTCGCCACGGCTCACCCCGAGAAGATCGCTTACATCTTCGAAGACAAGGAATGGACTTATCAGCAGGTATAGAGAATATTTTATCGTTGAATACGAGATGAATTATCTTAATAGTCGAGATTAGGACGTGTTCTTAGAACTTTCAATCGACTTATGTAATATAATATTTGTACGCCGATTAATGCAATCTCTTTTATTCGCACTTTTTCTTGCTGCAAGTCATTCTGCGCGAGAGATGACTCGCAAAAACGTTAATCTGACCATGATCGAATTCGTTTATTTTTAAATCGTTGTACATTCTTTATCAACTTTTTGATTGAACGAAACGATAATCAATGTACATTTATAATGCAAATGCAAAAGCGTAGAATTAATTTATTAATGCGAGTTCTGCCATTTTTGAAATTGAACTACAGAAAATAGCTTTAATTGAGAAAAAAATGACTTTTGGAGTGTGCTTAATTCAAAAGAATTTTAGTTTAAATCAAAGCTCTTTCGGTGCAATTTTTCATTTTAATTAAACTTTTCAGTTAAACAATATTGTATGCCGTAAAACTTTTAAAAAACTGCATAAAAAATCGCATTAATCGAATCGCGTAAATTTGGTGTAAGGAAACGAGTTTTGACACACTCTAAAAGCAAACGAGGCGATATATCAGCGCAAAGGAAACGATACGCAAATATATAAGTGACAAAAATAAAATCGACTTCCGCGACGAGTGAAAGCCCGGCAAATCGAGCGCGACGAAACGTATATGCGCCAAACATAAATAAATTCTCCAATCACAAGCTGTACACATGTAAATTGCACAAAATTTGCCGAAACAGCTCGAGGACTTCAGCAATCGCGTGGGCCGCTACTTCCGTCCGAACAGGGCTTTGTCCCGCGGCGACAGCGTCGCCCTGGTAATGGAGAGTCGAGTCGAGTACGTCGGGACTTGGCTGGGCCTGAGCAAAGCCGGTTACGTTACCGCACTCGTCAACACGAATCTCCGGGGCGACGTCCTCGTCCACAGCATCAACGTCGCCGACTGCAAGATCGTCATCTTCAGCGGCGAGTTCAAGGATGGTGAGGAGATTTTTTTTTAGTTAACGAATGCACGTTGTTTTCTCAAAAAAATGTCACGTTGTTATCGTAGTTCCAGGAGTAACTTGCTATCAAAATACACGATCTTATAAGTAATAAAAAAAAATTTAATAATTCTTGTGCACTTGTAATTTCACTAAGAGTTTTCGAATTTCGAATTATTTTTTAGTTTCTTTTATGGTAGCAAATATTAGTGAATCTTCATTAGCCTACAAATTCCAAACAGCAACTTACAATACAATATTCTTTTACTCTAAATAATTCGCAAGTAAGGTTACTTACACTTTTTGGAAGCATTTTCCACAAGTTGCATACGCAGTGCTCTTCAATTTCGTAAAATTTTTTCGCTCGTACCTTCACGTAAACAGCAAATTTTGTGCTTTTATCATCGATGTAAACCTAAGAAATTATTGCAAATTAAAAAAAAAAATATAGTTAAACAAATAATAATTTAATGAACAATTAATTTATTAATTTAGTTCAACTTAATAATTTAATAAATGTTGCAGCCATCAGCGAGATCAAGGACAAGATCCCCGACCTGAAGCTGTACCAGTGGTCGGAGCACTCGGACGTACCCCTGTTGGAGGGCGCGACCGACCTGAGCGCCGGTCTCGCTGAAGCCGACACGGAGCCGCTCTACGTCGACCTCCGCCTCGGCAGCCCGCGCGACAAGCTCATCTATATCTACACGTCCGGCACGACGGGCCTGCCCAAGGCTGCGGTTATCAATAATTTAAGGTATTTAACATAGGATACTCCGCTATACGATAAATTGTTCAGAGATGTGTATAGGAGGAAATCCGTATTTTTCATTCACTTTTTTGCCCCCAAAAGCTGTGAAAAAAAAATCTCGGGCTACATCGACCGGATAAGGTTTTTTATGTTGCATAGGACGTGCAGAACAAGAAAAAAATAGTGTACCCACGAATCGATCTTGTGACACTGTTATGCAGAGATTATTACGCATTTTTTAATAAAATATTCTGGTTTTTTTTCGAAGGTAAGACTGCACAGGCATATGGACAGGCTTAAAGTATAGTAAAAGAGCTGTTGTTTGATCAAAAGTAACGTACTTTTGAAATAAACGAATTTTGCTTCAGACTCTCTTTAAGCTGTTACGAAAATTCTAAATTTTACATGTTTTTCCTTTGAATCCTGGTAACTTCTGATTCAGTGACTCGATTTTAACTTTTAATAGCTCAAATTAAAGCTCTGTTCTTCTTCTTTTCTGTCATTTAGTCTAAATTAATTCTTTTTAATATAGCTCACTGCATAAAAAAATTTAAACTTATACCAATTCACAAAAAAGTAGAAGATAAGAGCTTTAATTTGACTTATTAAACGTGAAAATCGAATCACTGGATGAAAAGTTATGAGGATTCGAAGAAAAAAATGTAAAATCGAGAATTTTCGTAACAGCCTAAAGCTAGTCAGAAACAAAATTCGCTTATTTCAAAAGTACGTGACTTTTGATCAGTGCATCTGATTTAAACCAATTATGGTTCAAATGACAACTCTTTTACTATACATTAAGCCTATTTATATGCCTATAGAGCCTTGTATTCGAAAAAATCCAAAATATTATACTAAATGCGTAATAATCTCTGCATAAAATCACAAAGATGTCAAAACAAAAAAAAAAATTGTGTCACAATATCGATGTCGTGGGTACATTATTTTTTTCTTGTTCTGCACACTCTGTGCAACAGAAAAAAAACCTTATCCGATCGACGTAGCCCGAGATTTTTGTTCGCAACTTTTGAGAGTAAAAAATGAAATGTACTACGTATGTGCATATATACACGTATACATCGCTATGTAGCGAGAGGATACAGAGATAACCAAGCTCCAATAATACTCGACAGGTACATGCTGATGTCGTGCGGCGTCTACTCGATGCTGGGACTCAGGTCGACGGATCGGATTTACGACTCGCTGCCGCTCTACCACACCGCGGGTGGAATCGTCGGAGCCGGACAGGCTCTGCTCCGGGGGGTAACGGTCGTCCTTCGACGGCGATTCAGCGCCTCGAAATTCTGGCCCGACTGCGCTCACTACGAGTGCACGGTGAGATAGAGAGAGAGAGAGAGATAACGAGTCGAGAGAATTTCCCATACGTGCATGTTCGAGGCGGGGGATGGAGGTCGACTCTATCGAATGCGCACATGTACATAGGTATAATCGTGGATACGTCTGCTGTGTAGGTGGCCCAGTACATCGGGGAGATTTGCCGTTATCTTCTGGCTGTGCCGGCGAGCTCGGCCGATACCTCGCACAAGGTGCGGCTTATGTACGGCAATGGCCTGAGACCCCAGATCTGGAAGACGTTCGTCGAGAGATTCCGGGTCAAGCAAATCGGCGAGTTCTACGGGGCTACGGAGGGAAACTCCAATTTGGGTAATGACTGGGATTCGACTGAAGCGCTTTGAATTTCGCGCCATTGAGTTACGGATCGAAGGTCGTACGATATTTCCGGGTGACTAAATTGCGAAAGATGATTGCTCACCTTTTGTGATTCCTAGGTGTTTGCAAAAAAATTGAGAAAAAATTAAAGAAGAATCTTTTATTAACAGAATGCGTTATGGAAGCTTCAAACTTTATGAATCCTGGTTGAAAAGAGATTGGGTTTATGACGATAATATGCTATATTTTATGTTGAATAATAATATATTATATAGCTTATAATGTCATCAGAAACCCAGTTTCGATTAGAACAAAATGTGATCAGCTCCATTATTGTAACATAATATTATGGTCATTTATGATGATAATATGATCAATTATTATGATAATATGATCATAAGGACGATCAGTTATGGTGATACTATGACCCTGTGTATGATCAGTTATGATGATAATATGATCATGAGTACGATAGGTTATGATGATATTATGGTCATGCTTACGATCAGTTATCATAATAATATGATAATTTTAATATAAAATGATTAGTCATGATTATGTTTTGTTATACTTACGTTACAATTAATTACAAAAAAAATTAGTCGTTCTTCTTCATCCACGTAGATCGAGGCGCGAAATTCGATTTTCTTTTTCATCGATTCGCAGTGCCTCTTGAATTCGAATTAACGCAAATCATTCGTCTCCAGTCAACATCGACAACAGAATCGGAGCGGTGGGCTTCGTTCCTCGCTACGCCGGCTCGCTCTACCCCGTGGCTCTGCTGAAGGTCGACGAGTCGACCGGCGAGCCCGTGAGAGGCCCCGACGGACTTTGCATTCTCTGCCAGCCCGGCGAGCCCGGCGTTTTTGTCGGCAAGATCAATCCGAAGAAGGCCGTGAACGACTTCAGCGGATACGTCGACAAGAAGGCCTCGGAGAAAAAGATCATTCGCGACGTGTTCAAGAAAGGAGATCGAGTTTTCAATTCTGGTGAGCATCGGTATATTCAGCTTCTCTGTTTTTTTTTTGTTTTTTTTTCGTTAAGCACACATTTTTCTCGCTTTACATTCGCTCGTGTATTTTTCAGGAGATATTCTGGTGATGGACGAGTATGGATATTTCTATTTCAAGGATAGAACCGGAGACACTTTCAGGTATATACAACGATACGCGCCGTTCTTCGGTGGAGTACAAAACTTTTCGAAAAACAAATGCGGAAATTATGCAGCTCTCTGCTACTTGGCAGCGCTGCCAAAAGACGCGTGCGCGCATCGGAGAACAAATCGTTAGCATATCTGGCGGATCGTCGTTCCCTTGTGCTAAGAGAGAATAATATTTTCAGATGGCGAGGAGAGAACGTGGCCACTTCGGAAGTCGAGGCGGTTATCAGCAACGTCATTGGCCTGAGGGACGCAGTGGTGTACGGCATCGAGGTAATCGAAAGGGGCGTTTTGTACGAAGGACAGCTTTTGTTTTGGAATGAAAAAAGTAAATTTGCTCTGTGTATCAGGTTCCCGGAAACGAGGGTAAAGCTGGAATGGCAGCCATCTACGATCCCGATCAGAATATTAATTTCCAAGACTTGGCCGAGGGAGTGAAGAAAGCTTTACCGACGTACGCGAGGCCTTTGTTCGTCCGAGTCCTGGACAGTCTTCCGCTGACAGGTGAGCCACGATTGACCTGTGTTTTGAAGTTATTCGTGATGACGCGACGTTAATTGATTGCGTTGATTGCAGGAACCTTCAAATTGAAGAAGAAAGATCTCCAGGAGGAGGGAATCGATATCCACAAGGTTTACAATAATTTTGAGTGGAAATTCTCGTAAAAATGAGGAAAATTTAACGGCTTTTTCGTCTTTGCAGGTAAAAGATCCGATATACTTTTTGGACAAGTCTGGCAAGTACGTCAAGCTCACGGAGGATCTGTACAACGGCATCCAAGAAGAAAAAGTCCGATTATAAGAACAATTTGTGTACATTTGGAATAGTTGATGCGTCGCGATAGTAATTGAAAATTCATTGAAAATTTTAGTGACTGTTCAGGATATGAGCAAAAGGAGAAAAAAATAAAGAAGCTTCAAATGCTTCTGTTTCGACGAAAAACAGAGTGCGGTATTGCCTCTCAAGTCTCGAGACTGTCAAAGACTTCGTGTTGTAATAATTTTTATATGAAAAGAGGGAAATCACAAGTGATATCCTAGTTTAAGTAATTTATAGCTGAGCTAAAAACAATCTTAGAATGTAAGACGTCGAATGAAGCGTGTACTATAAATTAGCCATCGAATCGGTGTATTATTATACGAATTAGATATATATTCTACTCGAAAGTGAAGTAATTGTTTTAAGTACAAGATGGTACGTGAGTAATTGTTGAGAATTCGATATTATCTAATGAAAGTTGCGAAGACTTTGTAAATTTTATTCGATCTATTAAATTTTTATATGATTATATTATTCTCGTATTATTTTTCCACGCAATGCTGTCTCGAAACGGTAAAAGAAAATTTATTCTCAAATCTATTTATGTAACTTAAGCGCTGGTATTACACTGATTGCGTTGATTTTGTATCTGCTAGAAAAATTTTTGCGCTCAAAAAAAAAATTAGGAAATAATTTTATCCTCAAACAAGTCGCAAATATTTTCTCGCCATTCGGCCAAACAGTTCTCAATCAGCCTAACAATACGAAGTTGAATCATGAGTACCGCTGATCGCCACTCGATATCTATACAGCCACAAGTGGCACAAGTACATGATCCATGAAATTTTATCTTGTCGTTGTCGTCAATCGTCATTTTATATCCCAACCGAGCTGTAGAATTCAGTCGCGTCGCGGCGCTGACGTAGTGCTCGCCTGCCATATTACTATCCTGGGAATGAAATAAAGCCGCTATGGAATCGCCGAGTGTATTAGTCGGTAAGTCGACCAAAGAGGCAACCGGCCCTGCCGACGAGCACTGCGTGTGTATGGAACGACGATCAGCTGATCTCTGCTCCGAAATTGTGTGTTTGGCTCTACGGCAATAATCGTCGACCTGGTAGGTGATAATGACCGTATTTTCGGTGAACTTTCAAGTTCGCTGTGTTAGTATAGACATTAGTTCATTTTTGGTAAAAACGCTCGTGGGCCCGTTCGACTCGACGCGAATTTATCGAGAAACTTACATAGGCGCCAGGTGTTTTTGCCAATTAAAAATGGATATTTTTCGAAAGAGTAGTAGATTGACTAGACGTGCGGGACGATTTTTTGTTTACACTTCTGCATGAATGGATTGGAAAGCCGACCGGTAAATCCGAGCCGAATTGTAGATTCTTACGGACACGTGATTATAACCAAGAAATTCGAGACGTCACGCTGTACATGTGTACGCGCGTATATCAGATTTTTTTTTTGTTACTCGCGACGTGTTATAAACTGACAAGAGAAAATTTCAAATCCATCGATCGCACACTGGTTCGAAAACATTGTTTATCGCAATTCATTATCCATAAGATTCTGCAGTTGTAAAATTTCCTATATCGTGACACTTTACATTACACGGCCAGCTTTATAAGTTACATATATTTATTTTCGAACGTTACGTAAGCTCGTTTACCTACACGCGAACGCCTGGCGCGTCTAAGCCGCGAGCCGGTTTTGCTCGTTACACGCAAAGTTACGAATTTTCTCTCGGCGAAAATTAGACGAGCTTTATTAAGATCCTTCAGAAAGTGAAAACCTCGCGTTTTCTCGCGGGCTTACGAGGTGAAAAATTTTCCATCTAAATATTCATGACACCCACGACGTTGTAATTAACTGTATTGCATTGCACGTCTCTCGTCGTCGACGGCGTGTGTTATACGACGAGGAGTCGAGAAACATTGTGTACAAGGAATCTCGGGGCCTATTCTTAGATTTAAAGTCAGATGCTCGATTATCTGTATTTGAAGACTGATAAAATATTAAGTATACGTATGTACCCTCTTCAGCTCTCCGAAGCGAAATTTTCATTTCTCGTACCAATATATATATATATTATATATACCAGGAAGAACCACTTAAGTGACTTTTTGTAAACAAATTTTTTATGTCAAATTCGAGATGCTGTAGTACCCTTTTTCATTATACAATAATAACATCGATATACACATATATTTTAAATGTTACCGCAGAACCATCTAAGTGCACACGTTTTTTTTATTTTTGTGCGCGATACTCCGTCTGGAGTGAATTAAAGCTGTATAATATATATCCAATTGTCTGTATATCGATATATTCGTCGGTTTTTTGAATTTTTAAATGTTTTAAAAAATTTTTTAAACTTTTCAAAAATTTTCAATTTGCAAAAACAAAACAATTGCTGGGATCGCTCTGATAAAATTCGTATGTATTCCTTAGCTGATTCTAAGAACTTATTACTCTTGACAATTTTTTTCCAAAAGTGCGTGGTTACTGAATAAAAAATTCGTAAAAGTCTTCGTAAAAAATTTTCAATTATAATATGCGCCAGTTTGTCCACACCGAGGTTCAAAACCAACCCTCAAATCACGTATATTTTAGGTTTGGACATTTATTCCATTGGTTAGAGGGTTCCAGATACATTGCAAATGAAAACGTTCTTGAAAACTAGAATTAAAAAAAAATTGTTGCAAAGCCATGTTCTTTTCTCCTTTAAACCGTTTTGTCATTCTTAATAACAATTTTCGAAAATTTCAATTACGCTATTGGAAAGGGTATGAGTTAAACTTTAAAACTGCGCCCCCGCGCCCAAATTCTTTACAAATTTAATACTACGGTTGTATTTGTATTAAATACCTAATCAAATGAGCCAATACTTAGATCTTTTCTCTGACATTTCGATCTTACGTACTACTCCAAACATTGAAGTCGCTTTTTTTCGAAAACACGAAAAAGTCACTTAAGTGGTTCTTCCAGCAAGTCACAGATATATATATATATATATATATACACACATCCGATGCGGAGAAATTGTTCATCAAAAATGAAATTGCGCTCTAAAATTTAACGTCGAAGAGCTTTGAAAGCGAGACCTTTATCGTCCCATTCTCCAAAGCTAATACATGCATCATAGGGCGTATTGCACTCTCTCTCTCTCTCTCTCTCTCTCTCTCTCTCTTCGTATCGCACACGTTTCCGCGTAAAATTTGTCCTCCTCCTTGATCGTCGGGGGAAAAAATAGCTTTTTTGGGAAAAAATATTTTTTCAAAATTTTCTCTCTCTCTCCCAGCAGGTCTCCCGCCGCCACGATGTCGGATAATCGCTTTCGCTTCGCCATCGATCGCGGCGGCACTTTCACCGACGTTTACGCGAGATGTCCGGATGGGAAAATCCGGGTAATGAAACTCTTGTCAGTGGATCCGGCGAATTATGAGGACGCCCCACGAGAAGGAATTCGCCGAATTTTAGAACAGGTAATTCAGCTCTCGACCCTCTACAAAGTTACATAGAAAATTTTCGCGTATTCCTCTCTCGGTATTACAGCTAGAAGAAAAAGATTTAAAAGAAAAATAATGAGAAAACAATCGCGAGACAAAAGAGGCTGTGGGTCTAATGTAGTTGCTTCTAATGCTCGATGTTGGTATAGAATGAAAAATTGAAAATCTATTCATCTCTTCGAGCCAATAATTTTTTTATTTCGCCAACGTTTCGAGCCCGGTAAGGCTCCTCTTCGGGGCTGCACAATATTAAATTAAAGAATATACACAAAAGGAATATTACAAAAGTTTTTTTACACAAAACATAATTTAAAATTACCAATAAAATAAAAATTGACGCTATGGCGTCCTTCAATTATGCAATTCAATTAGGAAAGCGGAATGGCAATTAAAGGCGAAATCGATACCTCGCGAATCGCCTGGATTCGAATGGGAACGACGGTGGCGACGAACGCGCTGCTCGAGAGAAAGGGCGCGAGAATGGCGCTGCTGATAAACGAGGGCTTCAAAGACCTGCTGTACATAGGGAATCAAGCGAGGCCCAATATCTTCGATCTGGTGAGTTATTGTCGCGCGAAAAATTGCGTGGAAGAGATGATTGATTGATTGATTGATTGATTGAAAAATTTTTTTTAAGACGTACGACATCGATCTCTCGATGTGTACACGAAGACTATGGCGGAGATCAGATGTGGAGCGAAGAAAAGTATAGTTTGGCTAATTTTTTTGTTTTTGTTTTACTTGATGCGCAAAATATTGCATCAGAATTTGCAAAGAATTTTCAAATTTTTCAAACTTTTGAAAACTTATCGAAATCAAAGAAAAACTGTGGGTACACTAAATGTTTTGTACTATTTCATAAGTTTATATTCTATTTTTTATTAAAATCCTTAAAAATAAGAAGTATTTTAAAAAATTGTCAGAACTGTACTAATCTTCATAAGGATCCCGCGTAAAAGAATTTAACTCTGTCAAACTTTTTACAAACTTGAAATTTTCCAAATTTTAGCTCAACATGTCCAATGAGACTTTAAAGATCACTCGTGAAATAAAATATATCTTTTTAAATGTTTGGAAAACTTGTAAAAAGTGTAACATCACCGTAATGAACATGATATTACATAAATTATTAAATTCAATTAATCATTTGAATTAGAATTCTGTAAATTATTTTTTATTAATAATTGTACTGAAATGTTTTTTTTAAAAAGTAATAATAATTTTCAATTTAATCGATCTATTGTATCCTTGCACTTAATAGATTCTTTGCATTTACACAGTTGCGCAGCTTCAATTTTCTCAGATGATACATAATTTACCATAAAGTTATAATCACATTATTATCTTTTTTTTCTTACGATTACAACAGACCCGTATACGATTTATCATTAATCATCCCCACCGAGTTACGCACCACCATTACCGTACGCACAACAAAATCGAATGCTATATACTTGGCTCGAAAAATATTCGCTTGACAAACCCCAGCGGCAATCCAAATCGTGTTTATCTTCGATAGCCAATTCATTTAACTGCACATAAGCAGCCCGGCAACGACCCCAAAAACGCGAAAGTACGTACTTACTCTCATCCCGGGGAGAGACGGGCGAAATAAAAAGCCTCGAGTGAGCGAGCGAGATTGGGAGGGGGGAGGAAGGGACTCGCCGCTCAACGAAGCGCGTCGAGTCATAATAAATAACGTTTGCGTATAGGAAGTCGCTACGCCGGAAGTGCTTTATTCCGAGGTCGTGGAAGTGCAGGCCCGGGTCGTGCCGAGGTCGGCTAAATGCGAGCTGCCGAAAAATTCATGGAGGACGGTGAAAGGCAGCACCGGCGAGGAGCTGTTTGTGAGCCAAGAGCTGAACGAAGAGAAACTGAGACAGGATCTGAAAAAGCTCAAAGCCAGGGGGATCGAGAGCTTAGCCGTCGTCCTCATGCACAGCTACACGTGAATTGATTAATTATTATTTTTCCTTTTTTTTTTTGAAGAGCTTCTTTCTTCATCTTCTCGCTCAATTTACGCGTAGGCGCGCGTTTATTATTTTCTTTTTTTTCTCAGGTATGCCGAGCACGAGGTTCGCGTCGGCCAGCTGGCGAAGGAAATTGGCTTCCAGCAGGTGTCCCTGTCGCACGAGGTGATGCCCATGACGAGGATCGTCCCTCGTGGATTTACCGCGTCCGCTGACGCTTATCTGACGCCGCATATTAAGACCTACTTGGAGGTGCGTGATTTCTTTGTTGAGCGGGCGAGGGGAAATTAACAAAGTTGAATTCAGTTTGTATGTGGTTCGAAAGATTGAGAGGAAAAAGGTTTGCCTTCACTTGCTCTGAGTGCATGTTTGGAAAGAGGGGGTGAAGATCTTTGACTTCTTGAGAAAAGGCTTTTGGCAGAAAATAGAACGGGTTTATGGTGATAATATGCTATGTTTTATGATGAATGATCATAATGTAGCCTCTGATGTCTTTATCGTCACCCCGTACGAAGATTATATCAACTCAAAAAAGACCTATTTTAATTTGCCATTTTTAGAGAGAGGATAAATCAATTGGTCGGAGATGTGATAAATTTGAAATATAATTCTTATATTTTAAGTTTTTCAAATCGTTGACCAATTAATTTACCCGGACTCTCTAATAATGGCAAATTAAAGTAGGTCTTTTTTGAGTTGTCATAGGCTTCGTACGGGGTGACGTTATAAGCTCTGCTCCCATTAGTACAAAATATGATAAGCTGCATTATGGTAACATAATATGGTCAGTTATGCTAATAATATGATCAGTTATGATGATAATATGATCAATTATGATGATAATATGGTCAGTTATGATGATAATATGATCAGTTATGATGATAATATGGTCAGTTATGATGATAATATGATCAGTTATGATGATAAATGGTCAGTTATGATGATAATATGATGATGGTAACATAATATGATCATTTATCATTCTATTATATTATAATACTCATCATAAATTATGATGATATCATGATAACCTCGACATATTTTATTTCTATCAGGGTCACTTTGATACCCAAAGTTTGTTTGTTTAGCCTAGAAACATTGAATTATAAATCTATGAAAAATCGATAACGCACATTCCTTTTCAAGAGAGCACCATTTCTCTCGTATTCTGTGTACACATCCTATTGAATAAACGCGAAGCGGTCGCAGCGTAATTTTCGAGTCACTCAAAGAAATTAAATTTCCGCATTTTCCCATACGCAAGCAAACTTATTTCTTGAAAAAGTAGATTTCACCCCTTTTACTCGCTCGAGCCACTAAAAATAAATTAAATTTTCTAATCTTCCCAGTCGCAAGCGCGCACTTAACCCAAAATTCTCTTTTATTTTTTACATAAATTCTGCCTTTTCAGGGATTTTCCAAGGGATTCAAGGATAATCTGCGGGGCGTCAATGTGCTCTTCATGCAGAGCGACGGTGGCCTCACGCCTATGCACTCGTGAGTATCGCCACGAAGGCTTATCATAAAACAAAAATTGTATCTACGCACACTCGACGCGACAACAGCCGCAGAGGCATCGAACACTTGTTCAAACGTCATTGACCGAAATCGTTGTAGAGGCTCTGGCGCGAGCTTTAAAAATTTATTGCCATAATAGGCCGCGTTCGGAAGGTTCAGCTCTCGACGGCGCTGTGTAGGTGCGCGAGTCCAACTGTTGTCTGCGCGTGTTTGCTATTTTTTTCCCCTCTTTTCTTCTTTTTCCGTCCTCCAAATATCCACCGTGTGTGGCAGATTTAATGGCTCGAGGGCTATACTGTCGGGACCTGCCGGCGGGGTTGTCGGCTACGCGATGACCACTTATCAGAAGGAAACCGAATTGCCAGTGATCGGTTTTGACATGGGCGGCACTTCGACCGACGTCAGTCGTTTCGGCGGCAGTTACGAACACGTTTACGAGAGCACCACCGCCGGGGTTACGATCCAGGCTGCGCAGGTAAACAACAACAAAAAAAAAAAAAAATATTTATCAAAATATTTTTCTCCTCTCCACCGGATATCCCTATACGTGTATGCACACTCAGACATTTTTTCGACTCCGCTCGATATTCACGACGCATCAGCGCGTATGTATGTGTGCAAATCCACGAATATCGGAAACAACCCTTTCCGAAAATTGCAAAAAAGTTTTTTGTGGGCATGCCTACCAGATCTATTTTTTTCTTGTTTCTTAAATTATTCTGAAAGAGAAAAAACGACACAATCGTATACATGGCCAATTGTAGGGTACACCGTATAACGAGAAATGATTAACGAAGAAAGAATTAATAGACTTTTTTCTTGACTATGGACTTTTATAAAAATTTTATAGGAACAAAAATGTCTTAAAATTCATCAAAAAATGCTCCCAAATTTTTTCAGATTTTTTTTCAGACGTTTTTCGAAATTTCGATTTTTTGACTTTTTGAAAAATCAAGAATTGTACCGAATTAACTTGGAAAAATGTGAGAGCATTCTTTGATGAATTTCAAGACGATTTTGTTTTATGAAATTTTTATAGAAATCTATGAACGTAAAATCAAAAAATGTTCATAATAGGACGCAGTTTTATTGAAAAAAAATTTTCGGGCATAACACCACGAATTCGTTAAATGTGGACCTCGAAGCCATTTTTAGAATAAATCTTTCGTACATAGAAAAATCTAGAGTCCGAAAAGTCAATTTCAAAAAGAAAGTTTTCGAAAAATTGCATTTTTTTATTATTTTCGATTTTTGTATGATAAAATTAAATAGAATATTTACGAGTATTACGCTAAAATTAAATAGAATTTTTAATTTTAGCGTTTAATACATCGAAAACATTGGCTATATATACGCGAGCTTTTCTCTTTCAGAACGACGTAAAGAACGAGAAAAAACAAGTCTAATAAATATGCCTACGACAAAAATTTTTGCAATTATTGAAAACTGCTGTTTCCGATATTTCCTGGATTCGCTCCTATATACGTACACCGCACACATTCCCACATTCGTACGCGTGTGCGTATATCTTTTATATCGCGCTCTGATACGACGGCCTTGCCGCTGACAAAAGAATTTTTTTCCCCCGCGCGGGGATAACGAAGAAAAGCTCGCAAAAGCTCGCCGTATAGCCGCGCGCGCGTAACTGTGCACAAACAGCGCGCTTCGTTCACGTCCGCGTCTGTCTCTCCGGGTGCGCGTGCGCGCATACCTGTAGCGGGCAATTTATTGCCCGGCGAAATCTAATAACGAAAGGTGCAACTTAATTTACGCGCAGCGAGGCAATGGCAAATTCGCCGCTCTCGCGCGCGAGAAAGTCTCTCCGATGCGCCGACGAGTGTTTCGAAAATAGCGCGCGCGAGCGAGCATTTTTTGAAATTTAATTTTCCCGCCCTTTTTCGAGCTTCAATCGAGCGCACGTCCGTTTCACCCCCCCCCCCCTCCCCCGTTCGTATCGGCACTCTATTGTTGTCGTCCTCCCCCCCCTCCCGTTTTCTCTTCTGAAAAGCAAATCGAGAGGATCGGTTACACAGCTCGAGCTTTTTAAAGAGAGAAAGGGGGTGGGGGTGGTAGGGGGGCGGAAAAAAAGCTCTTTGGCATTTAACAGCTGGACGTGAATACGGTGGCAGCGGGCGGTGGCTCGATGCTCTTCTTCAGATCGGGCTTGTTCGAGGTCGGCCCGGAAAGTGCTGGAGCTCATCCGGGTCCGGCTTGTTACAAGAAAGGCGGTCCTCTGGCCGTGACTGACGCGAACTTGGCCCTCGGCCGACTGCTGCCCGACTACTTCCCGAGGATCTTTGGACCCAAAGAAAACGAGCCGCTCGACAAGTCGCGCACCCTCGAGGGCTTCGCCAGATTGACTCAGCAGGTATGATGTACTGGCTTTCCCAACTTCGCTCTCGTTATTATTTATTACGCTCCCCCCCCCCCTTTTATGTTCGTGCTCTCGTTTTGTTTTTTTTTTTTTTTTTGCGGGAACCCCATTGCGGCGAAGCGCATGTGCGTCCCGAAGAAAATAGCGGGGATGGAACTGTATAAATTTTGAAATCGAGCAGATGAAAATATCAGTTCTGAAAACGAAATAATATATTGTTTATAATAATGTAATTAAAAGGATTGTTTCTTTCATGTCAATTCTGACTGGTGTTTTGGGATCAATTTCAGGAAGAATTGTACTTCTATTATTAATCTTGTTTTTTTATATTTTTATTTATTCTCAGATCAATAATTATAATAATTATAATAATAATAATAATATGCAGATGTTGATAATGTACTCAATATAGCTCAATAAGCAAAATGGCTTAATAATTTGCATTTATCACGAATCGCATGCATATTGTTCCATTAGTGATCCGTTTATTCATTAAAATGAAACGGAACCCAAATTTCATCCATAGATAAACGAGTTTCTTTCATCGGAGAACAAACCGGAAAATGAAAAGATGTCAATCGAAGAAGTAGCAATGGGATTTATTAGAGTCGCTAACGAAGCCATGTGTCGCCCGATACGTGCACTGACTCAGGTACAATAACCATTTATAATTTTCAATACATCCTTGTGATAAATACTGTTTTGGGATTTCGAAATGGAAGAAACAAAAAAATCGTCTCGTTGAATTTCCCAATTCGTATTGTTTTACGGGAACGACAGTAGTCGAAGAAACGGAATTGATTTTTAAAATTTACACTCGTTCACAAGTGTTTTAAGCATACCCTGGTAGAAATTTTGTTATAAAATATGGCAGAACTACCATAATATAATCATAACTGATCATATTATCTTACCTTGATCATATTATAATTATAACTGATCACATTATGTTACCATGATCATATTAAAATCATAACTTATCATATTATGTTACCATGATCATATTATAATCATAACTGATCATATTATGTTACCATGATCATATTAAAATCATAACTGATCATATTATTTTACCAAAATCATTTAATAACCATAACTGATCCTAATTTGGTCTGAAATGGAAGAAGCGTTTACATAATATGATCATTCAACATAAAATATAGCATATTATCATCATAAACCCTATCTATTTTCTACCAGAGTAAACTTTTTTTTCTATATGAAATTGAATTCGAATAATATATATATTCCTGCAAAGTTAGAAAAAATTTCTATGATTCCAAATTAACTCTTCGAATCTCTCCACAAACGAATTTAAAACATTACTCAAACCCGATCAAACGCAAAACGAATACCCTCGAAATTTTCCACTCGACAAACATTACAGGCCAAGGGCCACGACACGTCGCGGCACGTCCTGGCCTGTTTCGGCGGCGCGGGAGGACAACATGCTTGCGCTATAGCTCGCGCCCTGGGCATGGGCACAGTTTTCGTTCACAAATACGCCGGCATTTTATCGGCTTACGGCATGGCGCTCGCCGATGTCGTTGAGGAAGCTCAAGAGCCCAGCGCTGAAACTTACAACGAAGGTAAATAATATATACACACATACCGTGTGCGCTTTATTTGTAAAATGCTCGAGTGCATAATTCTCCGTCGCTGTCTTTCCGGATTATCGAGAGAGAGAGAGAGAGGCGTCCCCGTTATATAGCTCGAAGCGAGCTTTATATAGTTTTTGAAATATTTAATTCTACGCCTACGCGTTATGGTAGGCAATATATTTAATGCCGTTTTACGGCGCCGATAATAATGTTCGGTGAAATAACGCCGAAAATTCGGGGCAATTCGAAAGTTAATATCGAAAATTATTTTAGTGCATTTTTTCTTAGATGATTATTGGTAGATTATTGGTAGATTGGTCGTTTTGCATTAAATGGCTCAAATGTAAATATATGGATAATCGTATAAGCAAACCGCGTTAAGTTTATTACCGATATAGAATAATAAGTTTTTTAAAAATAAAATTATTATTCTACGGTGTTATGTTAATAAGGGATAGAGCGAGATATAATTTAAAAATGCCTAATTTAGTCACCTACGGAATACAGCAAGGGATATCAATGAAATTGAAGTGATGTAATTTACCATTTGACGAAATTTAAATTTTTAAAGTTGACATCTGAAAAATTTGAATTTGGAAAAGTCAATGTTGTTTTGTATAAACAAATTCTGATAAAGTCGTCATTTGTCGACTTCAACTAAATAATAATTTCTTCAATTTAGTTTTGCTAAATTTACGTGTATGGGACATCGGTGACATATACCAGCTAAGCATACACATGTTACAAATCATTTTCAAACAATTTCATCCATTTGTTTGCCTTCCGGGCAGAACAGAATTAATTAAATTACAGAAATTTGTCAATAATGCATATCATAAATATATGTATACAATAGATAGAAATCAGTCAACTTCAGTCAGTTTGGTTCAATCGCATATGTTCCGGACACAGATGGTATTATTAATTAAATTTGTCAATACATTTTATTAATTCATTCATCTATATACAATTGAAACAGTGCTTACGCCTATTTGAGTTTATCCATTTCCAGCAATATTACGTTATTAGAAAGATTATTTGGATATTCGATCATTGCATTTTGAGAATATATTGTATTGCTAAAATTTTAGAATATAACATAAAAATGAATACATATATATAAGAAAATTTTCTGACAAAAATTGTAGATGAGAGAACCTCTAAAAAAAAAACAACTAAGTAGAACCTTTCTTCTAACACATTTGATACATAAATTAGCAGTCGATTAAAAATTTTTCAATCAAAAACCTCTTCTTTAAATAAATTTCTTTACAAACAGTGCAAATATTCCGCGAATCTCGGCAGAATCAAACTCATACTCTCAGCTGCTTTAAAGTCACATTAAACTCTTTCAGCGAATATCGGCTTATTTTGTCCCTTGAACTAACGCTGCGAAAACACAGATGCACACACGCGCAAACGCGCGCGTGTGAAATCCGCTAAAGCAAGTAATCCCCCCGAGTATCCCGGGGGAAAATGCCCGAGTGTCCTCGAAACCCACATGCACACCCTCTTTCTCTCCATCAAACAACAAAGTTTCTCGCTACCCCGTACAGAATCATTTGGCCGACTGGATGAAAGATTCAAGACGCTTCGCGAGAGGGTAGAGCGGAGACTCGTCTCCCAGGGCTTTTCCGTGGATCGCGTCGCAACCGAGTGTTTCCTCCATCTGCGCTACGAGGGAACTGATTGCGCCCTGATGTGCAGCCCGAGTCGGGAAAAGAGTCTGCCGGGTCCCAGTCACGGAGATTTCGCCACCTCGTTCCTCCAGCGGTATCAGACGGAATTCGGATTTACCATGCCGGATCGCAAGATCCTCGTTAACGACGTGAGAGTTCGAGGCGTCGGCAGGAGCGAAGTTCTCGAGGAGCCGACTTTGCCGGCGTCTAGTGCACAGCCACGGCCGGATAAGGTGAATTATAGTTCTGAGTTTCTCGCTGTATTGGCTTGTCAAAGAGAATCGTTTGGCCGAGCTGAGCTTGATGTGCTCGATCGTTGAAGGTTCGGTATATATCTGCACGTGTACGGGATTTTGCGACTACAGAATTTGGTTTGGTTAATTGGAATTGAAATTGTTATTGGCATTCGTGGATTTCGTCCTTGGTAGAAAGTTTGCTATAAAATATGATGGGGCTATCATAATATCATCATAATTTATTATGAGTGTTATTATAATATAATACAATCATAACTGATCATATTATGTTTACATGATCATATTATGATCATAACTAATTATATTATGTTACCATGATCATATAATAATCATAATTGATCACATTATATTACCATGATCATATTATAATCATAACTGGTCGCATTATGTTATCATGCTCAGATTATAATCATAACTGGCCGTATTATGATCATAACTGATCATATTACGTTATCATGATCATATTATAATGATAATTAATTATATTATGTTACCATGATCATATTATAATCATAATTGATCACATTATATTACCATAATCATATTATAATCATAACTAACCATATTATGATCATAACTGACCATATTATGATCATAACTGGTCATATTACGTTACCATGATAATATAATAATCATAAATAATCATAGTTTGTACTAATGGAAACAGGATTCATAATGACATTGTACGCTATATTATGATCATTTAACATAAAATATAGCATGTTATGATAAACCCAATCTATTTTTTACTGTGGATTAATAAAAAGATTTGCTGGGACAAAATTTTCTATTTTTATAGTTAGCACGATAAATAAGGATGATTTCTAAATTTTGAGTACAAGGTTTCAACTTGGATCAATCAAAAAACTTATAAATACTTATATGATACCAAACCGAATAAAGTTGCGAAATAAATCGTACAGATTACCGCGCCGGTTCATCGATGAGAATGAATATTCATAAAAATTAAAGAGAAAAGCAGAGTAGTAGTGCACAGCGGATTTATGGGATTTACAGAAAACAAAGGTGTATTTCGAGGGCGGCTATCGCGAGACCGATGTGTATCAACTCCCGAGCCTATCCGCCGGCCACGTAATCGATGGTCCGGCCATCATAATGGACAGTTTGAGCACAATTCTAATCGAGCCGGGATGCAGTGCATCGATCAGCCCGCGAGGCAACATCAAAATCAAGATCGGAGCCGGTCTCAAATCAAAAGTCAGCACGGATCTTGACATGATTCAGCTTAGCATATTTTCCCATCGATTTATGAGCATCGCCGAACAAATGGGCAGGCACGTACATACCTTTATATATATATATATATAAATCTTTATGACTATACGCACATGCCATATTGTTACAAGGCACTCGAAATCGGATCCTTTCGGGCAATATAAGAGCTCGCGCGCGACACGTTTATATAGACGGCGAGAGGTACTTTTTGTACAGGATTCTGCAGCGGACGGCCATATCGACGAACATAAAGGAGCGACTGGATTTCTCTTGCGCCGTTTTCGGCCCCGACGGCGGATTGGTCTCGAACGCCCCGCATATTCCCGTCCACCTCGGCGCAATGCAGGAGACGGTGCAGTATCAGATAAAGGCTTTCAACGGTATCTTTGAACCTGGCGATTCGATACTCTCCAATCATCCCTCGGCCGGTGGATCGCACTTGCCCGACTTGACTGTCATCACGCCCGTCTTTTACAAGTGATATTTCCTTGAATACATTCTATGCGCATCGCCTCGATGTATCTGACTTTGCTATTGAACATTTTACTCCAAGAGCTACTTCGAACTCTTGACGGAATTGTAGAGACAACTTTTTATATAAATTTAACAAAAGAAAAGGATCGTAATGTAAGATCTTGGAAAAATAATGCATACGTTCTTAACCCAGATCTTACATGTGATCTTACGTAAGATATCCGATATATTGCATACGATTTTGATTAGGATTATCTCAAATCTTACGTAAGGGATTTTTAATAATACGATTATTTTAATTATTATATAGGTAAGCATATACAATCTTACGTAAGATCTCATCCATGATTTTTATAAGATCTTAAGTGAGGTATATCCTACGTATATTATATAAAATTTACGTAAGATTATTCCAAATCTTGAATAAGATTTTATGCAAAATCTTACTTAAAATCTTAGAAAATTGCATATATTACTTAACAGAAGATCTACGTAAGATCTATAGATGACCTGGAAAAAAATCATTAATATAGAATTGTTTTTGCTTAGTTTAAAGTAAAATAATTTTTAAGTATAACTGTATTTAAGATCATACACTCAAGATCTTTTGTAAGAACTTGTGTATAAGATGCTACATTAGACATATCGTAAATTCTATATTTAAGATCTGAAGTAAAGTTTTTGATAATATTGACTTTTTCTTAATTCGAAGTAAAATACTCTTCAACTAAAATTGTATATAAGATCATCACCCACACGATTTTTTACAACTAATAAGCAATATCTTATGTAAGATCTGAAGTAACATTTTTGATAGCAATGACTTCTGCTTAGTTTAAAGTAAAATAATGTGATCCACATAATTATGTGTTCTTCTTCTCCGCTGGAAATTTAGGGACGTACCAAAGCCGGTGTTCTTTGTAGCCAGCAGAGGACATCACGCGGATATTGGTGGTATAACGCCTGGATCGATGCCACCGCACTCTACGATGCTCATACAAGTGAGATGAGAAAAGAATGTTTTTGTTTTCCTTTTGCCCCTCGAAGTTGATGCTGCTCTTGTAACCCACCGCGTATACACAATGGCCGTTCCTTTAAAACTTTCGAATCCCGACGTTCCATCGCTGGCCGAGAAATTAAGACGTTGAATTTATTTCGCAGTTTCAAAGGAAGCGAAATTGACGTGCTTTGTAGCGCAATAAAAGGTTAATTTAAAATTCCATAATCTAACGCGGCTTCAATGATTCGCAGGAAGGAGCTTCATTTAAAAGTTTCTTGTTGGTGCACAAAGGCGTTTTTCGCGAAAGGGAGGTCGCGGATGAATTAATGGCACCTGGGAAAATTGCCGGAAGCTCAGGGACGCGAAATCTCGCTGATAATTTAAGTGATCTTAAGGCTCAGATCGCCGCTAATCTCAAGGTAAATTACACCGAGAAAACAAGATTAGCTTCTTTCCAAACGACGTTTCATTGAGTTTCCGCGGAAAATGGGAAAATCTTTGTGCAGCCAATCAATGTTAATTGATTGAAACAAATAAAAGTTTATTTTTCCCTGCAAATAAAAGCCCAATTCATTTGTTTGTTATATCGCGTAAACAACGGGCTCTCCCGGCTCTTTGGTAAACAAAAAAAAAGCAAATTAGCAATTTAACAATGCAAACTAAAATACGAAACACACGAGATAAAAGTAGAATCTACTTGATTAGCAGTGACGTACGTTAACTTTTACCAAAAAACCGTCAAAGCCAGAAATATTATTCGTCAATTGATTAAAACATCGCTGCGCGGCCGCGTAATCAACGACAAAGCAAAATTTTATTCGATTCAACAATCAATCTATTACGCGCTGCACAGTACGAAACGTGCGATATTGGAAAAGCTAATTTCTTTTTCTCCCAAATCCCACGCAATATTGCAAAAATAAACGGACAATCACCTCTCTTCTCCGCGTAAATCCTCAAGGGAGCTCAGCTGGTCAACGAGTTAATAGACGTGTACGGACTGGATGTCGTTCAGGCTTACATGAAGCACATCCAGGACAACGCGGAGCTGGCCGTGCGCGAGATGCTGCGCTCGGTTGGGGGTAAACTTTTGGAAAAGTCGAGCCACAGCATCGTCACGTCGTCGGATTACCTCGACGACGGCAGCGAGATAAAAATGAAGCTGGAGATCAACGTGGAGAGGGGCGAGGCCGTCTGCGACTTCACGTGAGTGCAATTCATCCGAAATTCTTTCGCGAGCTCGTAATAATTTATATATACGTATCGGGCGTCAATATTGCTTCTCGGTTTTGTATGTACACCGTTACACACGTACGCGCACCCGAACAGAGGTACGGGCTACGAGGTCTGGGGCAACTGCAACGCGCCACGTGCAATCACTTTATCAGCTTTGATTTACTGCTTGAGGAGCATCGTTGGACGCGATGTACCTCTCAATCAGGTGACTATGTAATATTACACTCGCTCGATCATTTTTCCGCGCTTATGAAATATTCATATGCGCCCCGAGAAATCTTCTCGAAATGTTGTGTTGGCAGAGAGTCGTCCAGTGTGGGGTAACTTTCAATCGATGCGATTTTGTTCGAAGATAGATGTTTGTCGCGAAAACGCCACAGTCGACGACGCTGTCGAAAAAAAAGTTTGGTACTTATCGAAAGTTGCGACTTGCGAGCTTTTGAAAACTCCTACCTGTGGTATGGTTGAAATTATTAGTTTCACTGGCTCTGAGGTGGAAATATAGCTTTAAAACCTTGAATACATATAGCAGTATTGTATATTTGTAATAAAAGTTTCAATTTTCTTTTAATAAGTAATTTTTTTTCAATATTGTTCGGTAAACATTAAAATATTTGTTATTTCAGATAATTATACTGATACAAAAAAATTATAATTGCAATGTATATTATTAATACTAGATATTATCTAAAAATAGTAATGTAACTATAATACTTGTGGTACAAATTTGCTGTAAAATATGGTGAGGATATCCTAATATCATCATAATATAATTATATCATAATATAGTTATAACTGATCTTATTATGTTACCATAACGTAACAGATCGTATGATGTTACCATAACATAACTGACCATATTATGTTACCATAACACAACTGATCGTATGATGTTACCATAACATAACTAATCGTATGATGTTACCATAACATAACTGATCGTATGATGTTACCATAACATAACTAATTATATTATGTTACTTTCATAGTCACGGGAGCTGAGCTTATAGAAACGCTACAGGCTACATTATGACCATTCAACATCAAATATAGCATATTATCACCATAAACCCTATCTATTTTCTACCAGAGCCTCTGAACAATCATTGAATGATGAAGAAGTGCAATGTACACGCCACCTATTAAATCACACAGCTCGTAAACATTGTAAACCAAACTAGGCGACTCTCCTCTCAATTTTCTCGAAATCCACGCGCGCTCACAACCCCCCCCCCCTTTCAATGCACTCGATATCCCATAACGTAAGGAATATCCTCTCTCTCTCTCTCGTAAGGGCTGTTTGAAACCAGTGAAGGTGATAATACCCCGTGGCTCGTTGCTGGATCCATCCGACACGGCGGCCGTGGTCGGCGGCAACGTTCTCACCTCCCAGCGCGTCGTCGACGTAATTCTTTGTGCGTTCGGCGCGTGTGCCGCATCCCAAGGCTGCATGAACAACATTACCCTCGGGACAGAGGAGTGGGGTTACTACGAGACAGTCGCCGGAGGCAGCGGAGCCGTAAGTCGACCTCAGCTCAGTGTATTATTCATGCGCATTGCTCTTTACGGCCTTTTTTCTTCTTCTTCTTCTTCTTCTCTTCTTGCCGCGATGTTAAGGGGGGGGGGGGTGGTGAGGATGGGGAGGAAAAAACTGCCGCACTGAAAACTCATTATTCCTGAGGTGGTGCGGCTTCTTTAGTTTGCTATTCATGGCGGGACGATTGTTGGCTGGATTATTGCTTATTTTATCGAAGAGAACTTGCGGATTTGGTGCGGGGCAGTGCTGTATAGGTTCGAGTAGTCGAACGGAAAGATTTTCGGGCAAGATCAAAGTATTCGAACATGTATTTTTGAATCATTTTTCGTATACTCGAATGTTGGAAAAGAGTATGTTCGTATGTTTTCGAATATTTAAAAGTCTTCGAAAAAAAACTGTCCTTCAACAGACACGAGTGAAAGTTATTCGATTCTACTCGATGTATCTTGTAAAATATGGAAACATTTTCAAAAACATTTAGTGTTATATATACATATATGTCAAATTCACCTAAAATTTTGCAATTTTTGGCGGTCCAGATCGAAATAATTTTTTTTTAAAGCTAGAGATTTCGGACCGGTCAGACTTTCTTCTGTAATTCGAAAGGTGATAAAAAATGCAGAGGCATTTGGGAAAACTTACTAGCAACCATATTTTTGAGCCATTTTACGTTTTTCGTTTCTTTACAAAAAATTAATAGGTCAAAATGTTGGAATCGGAACAACTACGAATGTTCCCGAGGCACAAATAAAATTTCATTTACACTACAATAAAGTACAATTGAAACAGCTTTAATTTAAAAATATTATGCCCAGATCCAATGCTCTGATAAAACATTATGTCCGTTTAAGAAAGAAAAATCATAAAATTCCGAATAGCCAATTTTGTTTTTTTTCACCATGTGCCTCCCCATGACAAATTTTCATGTTCCATGGTCCTCAGCAATTTTTATTATCTTTTGGCTTACCGAAAAAAGTCCAAACGTTCCGAAAGCTCTAACTTTAAAAGAAATTTTTCGATTTCTGTACCCCCGAAAAATGCAAATTTTGAGGAGAATTCGAGATATATATAGTACGTCGAAGGGGTGAGCTTGTTTCGAATAAAAATAATTTGGGAATATTCTTACACGAGCCAGCGATGTCGAAAGTGATGTTGTTATACACGAGTCTGTAATTTTATTTAATTACTTCGGACGCGCGAAATGCACAACCTCACGACGTAACAAGGTATTAGCTCGTCGGTGATAATGCCAGTAATTAATCGAGGACTTCATTAGGAAGAGTGTACGCGTGAAATGTCGAAGGCGAGGCTTTTACCCGATTGATGATTGCGTATTTGCGTGGACGATTCACTTGAATTTTATGCTAATGGGAATAGCTCTATATTAAACGTAATCGAGACCTGCCTCGAGAAAATTGTGATTTAATGAAATAGCTGTGAGGAGACGGGATCATTCTGTAGCCTGAAAAATGATGGAAATATCGACAAATTAATGCGCTTACGTTGTCAGTATAAATTCTGGTAAACGTGTAATTCTTCACATAAAGTGTGAACAGCTTTAAATTTAATTAAAATTTCTTATTATAAATTTATATTCAATAATTAGTTGATCGTTTATAAAATGTTATTATTTATTATTAATCCAAGGTTTATTCTTAAAATTTTCAATCTGCAATTCAATCCATAATATTCTCGAAAGTAATAACACGCGTATCATATACCAAATAATTATTTTTCGCATTTATTAAAAAAAAGTACAGCACGATATCGACGAACTGTTAAGGGGCACGACGCACTAATAAATATTATCGTAACGCAGGGTCCAACTTGGGATGGCAGAAGCGGAGTTCACACCCACATGACCAATACTCGAATCACCGACCCTGAAATTTTGGAACTACGATATCCGGTAATTCTGCGAAAATTCTCACTACGACCAGGAAGTGGTGGCGACGGTGCTCATCGAGGCGGCGATGGAGTTATTCGTGAAATTCTGTTTAGGTGAGTCTATTATCGTGGATGGTTATTAAAAAATCTGCATACGTAATTATACACTCAGATAATAATAGAGAATCCAAATATTAACTACAAATTGTACAAGCACAGTTTACACGCGTCAATTTATTTTTCAATTTGATAACTCCAACTGAATTATTATTCTGGATTTTTCCGTAT
This sequence comes from Philotrypesis tridentata, assembly GCA_018906965.1. NCBI lineage: Eukaryota > Metazoa > Arthropoda > Insecta > Hymenoptera > Pteromalidae > Philotrypesis > Philotrypesis tridentata. The sequence goes on from JACCIB010000026.1 coordinate 394,338, forward strand.
TGGTTAAAATTGTCTTTGTACTAAAACAATAATAAACGCTGTTTTCATCGAAAGCAAACGAAACTCCCGTTTACGTCCGTTTAATATCTCGCCGGGAAATTCAATCTAAAGGAATTACACGCCCGGCATATTTATTTTGAGATTAATTATTTACATTGTACACACGCCTCTGACGCAAGAATACCGGCGCGCCGGAAGAAATATTCGAGCGAATGGTTACTTGAATTTAATTTATTATGCGCCTCGCACAACAAAAGAAAAGAAACTCTGCGTATTTTCCGAATAATGCGCGAGCGAAAAATGAATTATGAAAATTAACCGGCGCGCATAGCCGGAATTGCAGCGGGTAGAGATGCAAGGCGCATCGATACTAATTACCCGGCATGTCAAGAATTCAGTGTAAATTCGCCGCAGCGCAGTGTATATAAATTGGCCGAAGAGATAGAGAGAGAGAGAGGCGGGCGAAAATAATAATGCAGCTGATTGCATTTCGTGGCAGGGCACCTATGATGCTGTCCGTATTGACCGAAAGAAGAGTTCACTGCCCGCCGGGACTGGAGGGCGGCGATCCCGGGGCTCGTGGCAGGAACACGCTGAAGCGCGCGGACGACAGGACGATTAATTTGGGCCCGAAAACTGCAGTCGCCGTCGACCCTGGGGTAATTAAAATTTGAAATTTATATGTATCGCTATGAGTTTGCTTGTTTTCTATGGATTTTTTTTAATCTTTCGTACTGATTAATGTTTGTCTTTCGCTATCTGGTAGACAGCAGTTTATTTTTGGAAAATATTTCGTAACGTCGACTCGTGATGTAAGCGTCTTGTTACGTTACGTACTGGTGGCGCGTCAGAAGCCTCGCGTGCCCTGGTAGAAAATAGATTGGGTTTATGATGATAATATGCTGTATTTTGTGTTGAATGATCATGTTATATAAAGCTTGTTTCCATCAGTACTAAACAAGCTACGTACGAAAACTAGCACATCTCAGATTTCCATCGAAAATTAGCACGGTTCATTTTATTAATGGAGACTAGGACGGTTCAGATTATTAAAAGCGAAGAGCAGCGCGTTTCAAAAGTTCCGACTAGAACAAATTCGAGAAATAGTTACAAAAAAAAAAAACGAGAACATAGACTTATAAAATTTCATAACATTAAAAATAGCTTGATTTCATGACTTTACGAAAAATCAAAAGTTGTACCGATTCGTTTTGAAAAAATTTGAGTGTTTTTTGAATGATTCTAAAGTTTCTTAATCTTATGAAATTTTCATGAAATTCCAGTTATCAAGAAAGAAAAAATCCGAACTGTGCTACTTTTCGGAACAATCTGAACCGTGCTAGTCTTCGTTTATAAAATGAATGTTATTAATTTTCGATGGAAATCTGAATGGTGCTAGTCTTCGTACGGAGCGACGATATGATCAGTTATGATAATTATATGATAACGGCAACATAATATGATCAGTTTTGATCATAATATGGTCACCGTAACATAATGTGATCAGTTATGATGATAATAGGATCACGTTAACATAATATGATCAGTCATGATGATAATATGATCACGGTAACATAATATGATCAGTCTTCATGATAATATGATCATGGTAACATAATATGATCAATTATGATTGCAATACTTTAGAATAATACTCGCCATAAATTATGATGACATTATGATAGCTTTATTTTACTAGCACTCTATTTTATAGCAAAATTTCTAGCAGGGCGAAATCGTGCTCAAAAGACTACCGATCATTTTCATCGATAACTCTATCGAACTGTCAAGAGCTGTCGATGAAATTAAAAATTTTTCGTATAAAATTTGTACTTAAAGCATATATCTCGAGAATGTGTAACTATTTCGATGATCAGAGTTGTTCACAGCATCGAAGCCCAAGCTCCCGCGAATTCCATTCCGAAAAATGCTGCCAACAGCACTACCCGCTATGTATTAACATAGATTAAACAAAATTGATGAAGTGATTGTTGGCCGATATCGAGAGCGTAATATGCGGTCGAATTAACTTTAGCGTGCGCGCGTGCGCTTAATTGACCTTAATTAATTCTTCTCGGTGCGGTCGTGATACAGGTTACGCGAAGCGTTGAAAATCCAATCGCGCGCACTGAAATTTATACGTACGCGCGTTGCCTATTTTCACCGATGCTAATTTGATCATAGAGTTTTCATCGGAGTCGAGATTCGAATGGGAATTTCAATGCTGTCCTAATTTTCGGGGGTAAAACGGGGACTTGTTGTTCGCGGACTTCTTTTATTGCGGCGATAGCTCAGCCCTGGCTGACGTATAAACACGCGCACGAGGTTTACGATTAGAATGGGTATTGAGGCGTAGTGACGAATCGACGTGGCGGTCGAAATAAAGGAGCGGAATACCGAACGCAGCGCTGACTTATTGGAAAATGTACACGAGTATGAAGGAGGAATTCGGGACGCGAAACAAAAGAGCCGCGCGCGATAACGGTATGGTTAAAAATGTTTCGACAGTTGCGTCATTTTCAGCCGGAGCGCTAATTTCACATTCGAATTGGCGTAAATTTAATTTATTTCGGCGATTAATCCGAGCGCGAGTTGATTAACAAGGCGGATAATTCGTCGTGACGTCGAACGAGGGCCAAGACAAATGTAATTCTGCAATGGAGGTTTCACGTGAATGACCAATTTTCCTGAAAAAAGGAACTTTTCGGGGGTCCAGTAATCGAAAGTATTTTTTTGAAGCTAGAGCTAGAAAGATAGTCAAAAATGCTGAGGAACATAGGAAAAGTTAATAGTTATCAAATTTCTGAGCTATTTTGCGTTTTTTATTTACAAAAAATTAATGCGTCAAAATACTGTAATAATAACGACTATGAATGTTCGTATTATTGATCAAAAGTTATGTCCGTTTAAAAAAAAATAAATAAAAATCCGAAAAGCCGATTTTATTTTATTTTTTCTTATACTTCTGCATGTTGAATTCTCGTATTCGATGTTTCCCATGTTCCATTGCATTTTTTACTTTCTTTTAGCTTACAGAAAAAGTCTGATCGGTCCGAAACCTCTACCTTTAAAGAAATATTTTCATATTTCTGGACTCCCGAAAAGTGCATTTTTTTAGGAGAATTGGTCATGTACAGCCAGTGTAATTAACCATTTGTCAATTATGAAGTACCTTATAATACAATTTTTGATGCAAAACTTACAAATTGTTCGTTGTACGCGAGGCTCAGTAAAATACACGTGCGGTAATACGCTGTATGCTAGGAAGGAAATTTACTTTCGATATCGCCGCTCTCTGTGTGAAGAGGACCGATGTTTGCAAATAGTTTTTTTTGCAGATAAGCCCCTTTTTATAAGAAAAATAGATGGTTAAGAGAAGCTTTCTTTGCGAAGCTGTGGACATTTTTCTATATCCATGCAATTACAACGAAACTCTTTTATCATTTCGTACATCGGACTCTTAAAAATGTCGTTACGATTCGGATTTAAATTTTCGGAGGGTAAAATATCTGTTTTTTTTTTGGTACAAATTGAAGGGATTTCGTTTTAAATATTTCATCAAATTTCTCACCCCCTCCCCCCTCCAAAGTGCCCAATTTTTCACCCGTCATTTCACAGCATTTACGTACACTTGAATCCCCAAAATCTTTCCTTTCATCGCATTCCACATCGGTGTGAAAACATTTCGCTCTAGAAACGCGTCGAATCCTTCCAATTAACACTACTACCGCAATCATCGGCACTGGCAACCTTTGACCTTTCAAAAAAAAAAAGCTTCTCACCCCACCCGCAAATTAATCATGAAAACCTTCCATTCCCATCCCCCCGCACAAGCATACCATTCGCAAACATCCCCACAGCGAATTCGCTTTGCCGACCGCGGCGAACTCGAGGTACAACGCGCGCGAATATGATCCGCGCAGCCCATCCCCCTCTATCTCGCTCTCATCAAGTCGCTCTTTGAGCGGAATGATTTTCCGAACTCTGCGCGCGAACCGCCCGAGCCGAGGGAAACTTAACGAAATCAAACAGTCGAGCGCGCAAATGTACCTTACGAGCCGAGGGGGGAAGCCGAGATAGAGTCCGGCGAATTTCGCGGGAGCAAACATCGGCCACCAGCGTAAAAAAGCGAAGGAAAGAAAGAAAAAAGGAAAGGGGTTGGCGCACGGCCGTCGAGCTTGAATAAATTCGGAGAGCCGGAACACGGCCGAAACTTCCTGCGCGCTGGGGGAGGTGGAGAAACGCGGAAACGGGGCAGATGCGCGGAAATAAAATTGCAGCGGCGCCGGCCAATTCGCGCGAAGGATGCACGCAGAGAAGGAAAGATTGCGCGGAATAAAGGGATGCGCTGTACTGCTTTATCCCGTGCGCGGCCTCGTAAAGATTTTATCTGCCCGGGCCTGAGTGTGTACACGTGGGGGGAGTGGAGCAGAAGTTGCCGGGAGAGACAGAGAGAGAGAGAGACAGAAAGGGGGAAGGGAGGGTCTCGAGGCATTCGCACGTCTCGCTTGTCTTCTCCTTAGTCAAGTTGGAAAACGATACTTTATATTCAATACCGCGCGGGCTGCTCCGCGCGTCTATTCTTTTCGACGAGAAAGAGGGAGAGAGGCTGTCTCGGAGCGGCGAGAGATGCGCGTCGTCTGATACGGTTGCTTTGAAATTTTAATTTCGTTCGCGTCGGGGTGTTTTCGGGAGGAAATGGAATTTCGCGGGGTAAATTTAATGTTGCGTTATCTTGTTTCGTCGTTGTTGCTGTTGTTTTTATTTTGTATGGTGGCTCGACTGCTTGTTCTTGCGATTCTTGTTACGGTATAGTCGAACGCACGCGCCGATAAGCGAATGCAATGTATATGTGTACACAAAATATAGTTGTGGAGTAGGGTTAGAAAATTTTCGGTAAACTTTGGGAAATAATACTTCTTGCGTAGACGTCGTTTGAAAGTTTACTGAAAAGCACGGAGTGAAAGACGAATATCTATTCTTTTATAGGGTCGAACTTATAGTCGTCACTCAATGCTTGAAACTTGAACTTAAAACTCTATACTTCAATTCCTCTTTTCCATATGTCATTCTTTACACACGCGGTATCTATATTCGTATTTTTATAATCTGTGTTATAAAAATAGGTAAACAAACTAATGTTCATGATAACCTTCAATATTAGTTCATATTATTAAATTGGCAATTTTTAACATGAATGAAACTGTAGAGCTGGTATAAGATTAAATATTTCACTACATATATTAATTTATCAATCACATTTTGTTTTTATATCATTGTTAAAAGGTAATTGAAATATTTGTTTTTATTATCTTTTTTAGAAAACTTAACAGTAGTAAAAGAAATTGACTTGTAGATTAATAATAACAATTATAAACATTTGAAATAAAGACTTCTTTATACTTCTTACAGTAAACATATATATTGTGAAATAATTCATCTTACCTCTTCTTCATTAATGCTCATGTTGAAAATTGCTAATTTATTAATTACTGATTTAATCAATAATATTAACTAATATTGAAGGTAGTTATCATGGACATAAGTTTTTTTCACACGACAACCTAGATGCCGTGTACGATGTGGAGAAGAGAAACGAAATGGACATAACAAGGAATTGTAATATAGAGTTTTAAGTCTGAATTTTAAATAGTGAGTAACGACTATAAATTTCACCCATATGACACTTGAAAATAAGTTTTTTTAATAAATGTATATAATAGTAAATAAGTAAATAGAAAATAAGTAAATAGAGGTCGACCGGGTGATCCTAGAATTAAAAATTTTGCGGCACGCAAGAAAAAATTAGAATATACGCATCAAAGTATTTTTATTTTCATCGCATTAAATACACCTAAAATATTTTTGGTTACAGTTCAAACTCAGAAGAATAAAATTTAAAATTTTTTCAAACAGTAATACAAAATTATTACGACTCACCAATCCCATCTCTCCATCCCTTCCACACACACATACACACGCGCAAACTTCGGAAAAATCTCATCTACCTCAGAGGCGCCCGTAGAGTCGCGAGTCGAAAGCAAAACGCGGCGAACAAGACAAAAACAAAAAAAAATCAATTCCTATAAGCACAGCGTCGCATCCCGACCTTCTATACACAACCCACGGATTTTGTTTTCCGCAGGACCGTTTCATCCTGGAGACACCGGGCGGCGGCGGTTACGGCGAGCCCGGCGAGAAGCCCACCTTCACGAAGCGGCCGACCAGGGCGTTTCTCGAGCGCGGCAGTGTTTTCGAGTACCGGAAAGCCCAGGAATCCGTTTAGAGCGCCGCCGGCGGTAAAACGCACGTGTGCGCGCGACTGCGTCGCAATTGCGCTTAGCCGCGACGTCACGAGAACGAGACGCTCAATGGCCGGCTCTATTCCGGATAATATACTCTGCTGCAGTCGGCGGGCGAGCGTATATAGTGGCGCGATTCGGCGCCACGTTTATACAAGTGCGTTGGTAAATTTCGAGCCGACGAGCTTGCGCAAGCTCCGATGGAAAATCGAGCGTTATATATATATATATATATATATATATATATATATATATATACATGTTTTTATTTTTGTGTACTGTACAGTGAGAAAAAAAGGAAGCAGTAATTTTTGCAACTGTATAGGCACGAAAAAGTACAAGAAATTATAGTAGAGCACAGACTGACATTGTCAGAATTTTTACTACAATTATGCTGGTATTCACTGTTTTAAGTTCGAATATTACGAGTCGCAGTAGAAAAGATTACTGTATTACTTGTAGCAATAGTATATTACGTGCCTAGGGAGGAAAAAACTTGGAGAGTCCATATCTCGTGTATATTGATACCCGAGCCGAAGGCGAGGGTGGCAAACACGAGATATGGGCTGTCCGAATTTACTCCCGTGGTGCGTATACTATTTTTCTTCACACTAGCGCCGAAATTACCAATTTCGCTCCTGGCGCCCGGGAGCGAAAGTGGTACTTTCGGCGCAGTGTGGAGAAAAAATTATTTTTGTTTAAGATTAAAAATATCATTCAATTTATATATTAGATCCAAAATTTGACGCGTAAGAGTTCTGTTTAGGTGAGCGGTTAACGCTCCCGACTGCAGTCCCGGAGGTTCAGGTTCGAATCCAGCCCAAGTGAAGAATTTTTAATTTCTATGCTTCAATTTAATGCAATAAATAATCAAATAATAATAATATTAATCAGTCAATAATAAAATAATAATGTTCTACAAAGTTTAAAAACAGATAAACATTAAAAAAAATGTTTAGATTATTTAAACCAAAATAAAAATTACTATATTGTATTGTAAAAATTGTTAGTAGTTGGGAAACTTGTGCATGATTTACTATAATTTCTTGTAACTTTTCATACTGAACGTTTGGAAAACTAATGCATATTTCTCTCAGTGTATGGTCGAAAATTTTTGTAATAACGCAAAGCCAGAGTTGGATCTTTTCCATGTGAACTGATAGTTTGTAACGAGTGTTATGTTTTTATCGTGGAATCCCGTTTGGAATATGTATAATAAAAAGTTCTTTATATATTTGTGTACATAAGAAATGTTTCTCTGTTTTGCATTCCCTGTAAAATTTTGCGTATAACAGACCAGAGTCTGTCCCTCCCGTTCGAGCGAACGATCGCGAACATACGTCGTCCGAGTTCGGCTACAGTATAGGGTGTAACGCGAAAATTATACCCGACGGAGCTTTCAGTTTACGCGTCCTTTCTTTTCCGTGACCCGGAATTCTGAAAGGTATTTCACTCTTTTCTGGATAAACAGACTGAAATACGTGTATCGACTTTGGAAATAGTCGCGGGTTTTCAATGCGCTACTATATATACTTCCTTTTTTATTCATTTACGTAGTGCAGTTCGGTTCGCCCGGTATTTTACTCGCTTCGCCGATATCGTTCCCCATCGAGTCTCGCCGGGCAGAGATGAGCGAATATATAAGAAAATTTCTATTAAAGCGAAGGTCTGATAACGAAGGCTATACACGACGCAATATCATTTGTCAATATTATCTACGGCTGAATGATCGTACCGGAAGTTAATGAAAATTTTCCCAAAAAAAGTTCGCGCTCATTATAATATTGGATATGACTCATCGATTGCTATATAATGCGGAAATGAATATTCGAGATAGCTCGAAATTCTTTCGGATGTATTCCTGCTTAATTTTTATTTTTTACATTCTTATGTTTGTCATATAACCACAGCATGATAACATCCTATATTAGCATATGTATCTCCTGCGTCTCTCTATTGTGTCTTACAAACGTAATTTCAATTCAATATGGCTATTATTATTCATTATCAACTTCGATTCTATATTCTCGTGCTTTTATTTCTTTATCTCTCTCTCTCTCCTCGCGTCATTATCCAACAAAAGCCCAATTTTTCCATCTACACACCGTACGTCAATTAATTTGATCTCTGAATTTTCGAAAAGGAAAAAAAATCGCCGCAATTAATCGTATACAATACCGGATTTACGCGAATAAAATTCCAGCATCAGGCGAACGGCCAATTCGCAATAAGAACGCGGGCATACAAAGAACAGAATAAAACCGTTGAGAATCTCGGAAAACGACGAAATAAATTATATAATCGGCCCCGCGCATAATATGCTACACCCCCTCCGCAGTGGCAGCGAACGAGGCATTACACGCGAAACTTAATTATCGAATTCCAATTCAATTTTCCCGCCACGTTCGAGGCGAACGGATAACTTTCGCGTTAAATCAATCCTATAGCGCACTTTTCAAGAGGTCGCATAACAATCCGATCTCCCTCGAAACTCGCTCGCGCTCTCCTATGCACAATCATCGGCGTTAAACTCCTTGGGCGTTAAATCCGTAATCCTGTATGAGCCTGTCTATATACATACATAAAATATATATATATATATATATATATATATATATATGTATATGTATATATATGTATGTATGCATTATGCAGTTCTGCATGTCGTAGGCCGCTAATACGCATTTTCCCGCCTCGAGTCGATATCCGCTTACGTCTCCGCGTCTATATCTCTCTTTCTCTTATTCTCTCGGCGCTGAATTTCCCGGTTGAGGTTCTGCAGACGTAGCCGACGGCTTCGGAGATCGGCCAAAGTCTTATTTTGATAATGCGCTTCTTTGAGCGGCGCAGAGGCGCCGACGAGGGCGCGAAGAGTCGTCGCGCACAAGTACGTCTTGATTGAAAAGCTCGGCCCCGACGTGCGGCACTCTTTTACTTTGCAGTTCGCTCGACGGATGAAAAAAAAGGGGGGGGAGAGGGAGACTGATCTGTGTAAGGTTTCCCATTGAAATTTCTGCGTTTTTACGGAAGCTTGGACAGCTGCGCTGAAATTTTACCGAAAAATCGAAAAATTTGTTTTCTGTCTGTGAAAGCTTGATTTATATGTTTATCTTTGTGCCAAAACGCACAGCGATTAGTTTAAACTGAAAATTTCTGTTTGCTTTCGAATGTGCCATTTTTGCGATGGTGTAACTATGTCGTTTCTTTTTTAAAGAATAATACTGTTTTAGAGACTTGTGATTTATAAACATTTTCAGAATGTTGCTTGCCGTTTCCGCGAAGCCTTTTCAGAATTTTTTGTTACAATTTCTTCAAAACATTTTGAGAAAAAAATTATTTCAAAATTTTAGTTATGTTAAGGATTAATGTAAAAATTATTCTATTTATAAATTACATTAACATAAATTGTTAAATATTAGAATTATCTCAGCTTCATATTTACAGTTGATACGATAAAAAATATAAATTTTTATTTAGTTCAGTTTGAAATATACAGTACAAAATGTATGTACAAATTTTTAGGTTTGATTTAGTTGAACTGTTGTGCGCAAGAAAATTTTTCTAATACCTGATATTTCGTAAATAATTCTTAAATTTTTATCATAACTTGACTTTACACGAATGAAACGGTCGTTCAAAATGTACACAAAACTATCCTTTTCAACTACAATTCAAAAACCTCAAAATTACAAAACGTCAAAAATTTCAGATATACGTATCACACATATCTCTCTCTCTCTCTTTTTTCCAGCATGAAAGACATTCGCGTCGAATACTACACACGATTTTCATGCAAATCGACGCGACGCTTCGCTCTACCCCATAAGGCAATTGTCAAAGTGCAAACGTCGAAAATAGATAGATAGATAGATAGTCGTAAACTGGCTATTAATCGCGTAGATATATATACATATACATATACATCCATCATTTATCCCGCGCGCGATTCCCTACGAATACAGATGACAAATTCTAGCCCCGCTGTGATGTGCAAACGCGCTGCTGCCGCTGCGGCTTTCCGATGCGCACACACACACACACCACCTATTGCCTTATTCGATACAAATGGCACTTGCTCCCCCGGCGACAACAGTTTCGGCAAGTTAAACATGCTCCCGATGTATAAACGCTTCGACGCGAGAGAGAGAGAAGGTCGTCGTCCGGTGCGTCGACGAGCAATAAGTGCTCGTCCGCGCAGAGCGAGAATTTCCATCGCGAGTAAAATAAACATGTTTTCGCAATCAGAGCTGGGCGTATATATATTTTCTCGGCGCTCGCGGGATGGTGAGCGACGGAAAAGAGACTCGACGCACACGAGGCGTTCGATGTATGGGTCGTTCTTCCGAAAGTCGTGTTTTTTATCTTGAAAAATGTGACCGATATAGTGGCTTTTTGTTATTTGGAAATTATTACAGCTACGGGTTTGTTTGGAAAATATTACAGCTGTGATTAAGTTGTGTCGATAAGATTAACATATAGGCAAACGGAGGGATTGTTACGTTATTGACATTTGACCACTAAATGTTACACTGTAAAGAGCGATTAATAAATAATCGGATTCCTTGCGATTTTTTCTTTTAAGAAGGTTTTTAACATTTTTCGCTCATTTAGATTGTATACATATTTACTTATCAAGCACTAGCCTGCGTTACATTAATCACAATTTTTTTCTACCCCAACAAACAAGTCTGCATAAAAACTGTTAAAACAACAATGCGAAAAAAGTAGTTATGCAAAATATGCCTTAAGTTGACTCAATTTTAAATGTACTCGCCTAAATCGGTTTCGCGATGAAGAATGGCAACACTGACGGAAAATAGGCGCGAAATTCAAAAATGCAAAATTAAGTTTTTTAGTTTGTACGGCTACCATAATGCATAAAGTCATACATAGAAAGGAAGGGCTAAACTAGAGAAACTTTTTAATAATATATTCCTTTTGAAAACCTCATGGCTTGGCATTGTTATTAACGTAACTCTCTTAGGAGACATGTTACGGTAATGACATTTTAGTCTTATAAACTGCAACCAACGATACACGCTTAAAGAAAATCTTAATATCTGTATCCTCATTTGTTAAGTATATTTACTACAAGTTTTTTATCCGTTTCCCGAATCAAAAGGCTTCCGAAAAATCCGTTTTGAGACTGCGGACATGAAAAACACCACTTTTGGAGGAATATGACTCATATACACCTATACACGTAAAGTACACACACTCGTGAATAATTAAAACGTAAATTTTCTCTCTGTCTCTCTCGTCCGTAAGTACAAGCTTGGAACGTCGCTTGGGCATTACACACACTTTATACACGTGTTACGTCGTAGCTCGCGCGACGTCATATTTTCTTCGACAATTATATACGTCGGGATTTTCGCTCTGGATTATCGTCACAGCTCGCTTTGCTCAGCTGCTGCGCGCCGCGCCCGGATGCAAGAGAGAAAACACACACACGACTGAAAATTCTAGAGGTGTACGTGTATTCCACACTCCCGCGAGTCCCCGTACATACACGTGTAACCGGCGTAAAGCCGTTCGCCTTTATTTCGTTTTACCCCCCCCCCCCTTTCCAACCGCCCTCCCCCCGTCCCTTAAATGAGACCGTAAATTGTGCATTATTTTAGGGCTCCGCAGCGCGTATAATAGCGCGGAGAGATAGCATTTAGATAAGCTGTTTCGTTTTGCACAAAGCCGGTTTTTCCGTTACGCGCGAGCGCGTGGTTCTTCCGCTTTCCGGATTGTTCGGCTTTAAAAAAAAAAAAAAGAGAGAGAAAGAGAGAGCGCAGTAGGTTGAATTTCTCCCGCCGAAAAAGAAAGAAAGCTCGACTGTAATTTTTCGAGGAGAACGATCGCCGCGACGCGTTGGAAATGAAATTAAAAGTCGGAGGATATAGTGGTTGTCTCGTTTTTTTTTGGGGGGGGGGGGGTAATAATCTACTGGGGTTTACGAAGTTGCAAAGTTTGCGGTGCAATTGTTTTATTAGCCGCGAACGAACGAAGTTTGCGAGTGTTAAAAAAAAACAGAGAGCCGGAGTCGCGAAATTGGCATATTTTTGAGAGAAATTTTGGATTATCGAATTAGACTTTGCGTACGTGTTTACGACGGAAACGAGTGTAAATTGGTTTTTTGTACAAAGAAAACGGTTTGACTCCAAAATCTAATCAGTTCTATATTCGAATCCGAGACAAATGTCAGATAATTGTTGGTATACATTATTCACGTACCCGTTCGAGAGTTACAGTAGAGCCAAATTTTTATATACGTACATACTAGTAAAAAAGAATAATAATAATAATAATAAAATATAAAAAAAATAAATAGAAACAGTAATTCTAAAATTATAATGCCTCAGGAACATTAAAAACATCGAAATTTATCAAAGCTTTCACCATTACAAAGCTGTCCCTTTGATAAAGCAAGACATTATTTATGCCACAAGCTCGAAACGCTTTAATCCCGCGCAGTTCGCCGCTTAATAATGAAAAACAAATGCGATTCGTACAAAAACAAAAAAACAGAGATTATTCGTCCGCTCGATTATTATCGGCGAGAAATTCGAACTTTCCATCGCTCGCGAGCGAACTGTACAACAAGCGCCTCTTCGAGCCGAAACAAGACGAACCAAAAAAAAAAAAGTGTACATACGTCTGCTGTATAAACTCGAGAGAAAACTGCGACATTTCGCAAAGCCTCCCCCCACATCCGGCGCACCTGCGCGTGTATTCGCTGTATTGAGTTCGAAGCTCCGTATGCGCAATTTTCTTGCGCGCAAAATCAAAGCCGCGCAACCTCGAGAATACGGCAATTCCCATCTCTTTCCCGTCGCCCCCGAAATCTTTATCTCTCGCGCCGTCTCGCATTATTCTCCCTTATCTGCTCTCTTACGTTCGCTCGCTCGCTCGCATGTGTTTCTCGAAAAGCGTCACACCATCGCGGCGAAATAAAGAGAATTAATTGCGTATATACCACTCGATCGCCTATTGTTCGTTCCTCCGTATAAAAGCAGCCTCGCAACCGTCGTCTAGCCAGTAACCAATCGACTTCTCGTCTCGAGAGGTACGCAACGAAGTACAAGCATCACGCGATATAAGTATATACGCAAACAAAAAAGTTATCCAACGACGACAGCATGAAGCTCGCGATTTTGGGACTTACGGCCCTGCTGATGGCGCTGAGCGTCGAGGCGGCCCAGGACTTCCTCTGGCCGGACGACTCGAGAGTGCAGGCGGACAAGCAGAGGCAGTTCAATGACCTGTTCGACTTCCACCGTAAGCCGACGAAGATGAGGTGGCGCGGCGCCAAGGCCGACTCCGACTACTGGGACGACAAGAACGACGAGGCGGTCCCAGCGACGGTCCCACCGATGAAGTGGCGCGGGGCCAAGGCCGACCCCGACTACTGGGACGACAAGAACGACGAGGTGGTCCCGCCGACCGTCCGACCGATGAAGTGGCGAGGAGGCTTGGACAGAAACTTCGGGAGGAAGGACGAGGACGAGTAGGGGAGACAGTAGGCCCCCCCCCCTCCTTGAGGGGTAATTTTGGTGTACGCGCGCAACGGGACGAATATGTATATTATATGGAATAAAGGTTACGCGCACTTCTTGGATGTATACGTTTGGTTTTTTTTTTGCATCGCACATTTGTAGAAAATATTCCGAGCGATGAAACACGCTCGTAAAATTGTCTGGCGACGAGAGAGAGAGAGAGCGGCCGACGTCGAATTTTATTTATTTATTTTTTTTTTGTAATAAAAGAACACCGCGTTTACTTTTATCCGTCGTCGACTGTAAATAAATATTTTTAACACGCAGCCTGTGTGTCGTAATATTTGTTTTTTTTTTAAATTCAGTTATTAATCTTCCCTGGTACTGCGCGGCAAAAAATATCGCCGTTTTCAATAACACTGGTTTTATTATGAGAACTCCGTGGACGAGCGCACGGTAAAAGAACGTCAAATATAATATTTGACACGGGCATTTTATCCCGACTCGCCTCCGGGGCAGCCGGATAAATCGGGGGAAAAGAGAAACTGTTTGATTAAGTGTTATTCGATACATTTTTTTTCCTTCGTCCGCCGTCGCATTGACGAGCAGTGTCAGGTTGGAAAAGTAGATGAGCGAAATGGATTTGTTCCACAGGTGTTGGAATAAATTGGAAAATGTAGGACTTGGACAGCGTAACGAATCTGTATTTTACTTTAAGGGGACTGATACACCTTTAAAATGTTAAAAAATGAAAAATTGAATTTTATTTTTTATTAACTTGGCATTGTTTAAATAATGTTTTATTAGTGGTATTGGCTTGTATATTGTGTTATAAATATAAAACAATTTTTATATATGCCGTATTCCAGGTACAACACGTCTTCGAAGGTCTATTTTTTTCATTCACCGTAGACTTTAGTTGAATCTGGGCAAAACATGTAGTTTCCAGATTAGTGTGGGGATTTGAAAGCAATTAAGATTCAAAAAAGTTATAAACAATTTCAGAAGAATATTTAGAATTTTTTACATTTTTTAATTAATTTTTGTTATAAATTGTATCTAACTTTTTTGAATCTTAATTATTTGGAAATCCCCATCTGGACCTGTCAGAAAGCTTTCCGATGCCCAGATTCAACTAAAGTTTGCGGTAAATGAAAAAAATTGAATTCGTGGATTTTGGCCTTCGAAGAGATGTTGTACCTGAACTATAGCATATATAAAAATTATTTATATGCTAACACCATTATATAAAACATTATTTAAACAATGTCAAGTTAATAAAAAAATAAAATTCAATTTTTCATTTTTTAACATTTTAAAGGTGTATCGGTCCTCTTAAGGTAAAATTTCGAATATTCGATGTATCAATCTCTATCCTACTCGAAGAGATCGATAAATTCCGAATCAAGATTTTGATATTAAGCACCATGGAACAGAGCAAAAAATAGAGTAAAAAATCCCTTTCTTTCCAATACTTTATTTTTGCATAAGTAAAATTCTTCGCCCTGAGCAGAATTTTTTACCTTCGACGTGAGGTAAAATTTAACGACGAATCCCCAGACGAGAATCTTGTAAATTCACAAGTTAATTCATAATTTAAAAAAAAATCTTTTCTCTACACTATTTCAAAATAGTATAATCATCTTTAGCCTTGACTAGCATTTTAAACATCCAAAACCATACAGCCAATCTATTATTTTAAACAAAATTAAAAAACAAAACTTTTAGCTCGAAGACCCACTCGAATTTCATCTTCCCAGCCCTCGAGCAATGGAAAACTGAACAAAAACAAAACAACGACGAAAAATTACGACGCTCAAAATCATCCCCGCAAGTATATAAAAACACTTCAAGTATACACACATCCCTCGGTGCTCAACGAGCTTTCCTCCGGGAGTTGCCGCACTCCGTTCATAAATTCCGCAAAGAGCATCAACTCCCGCGTCTACGCGCTCGTTCTCCCCCCCCCCCCACTCCAACTCTCTCTTTTGCTCGGCAGCCACCCCTTCCCCCCCCCCCCAACCCTACAGCAGTCGCAATGAGGAAGCGGCATTACGTACGTGCCGAGCCCATTCTCGCGGCCCGACGCACACCGCGAGCTATTATAATATACACGCAAACGTGCCGCGCATAAATTCACTCGGTGGAGGGGGGGGGGGGGCTGCGTCCCCGCGAGCAAGAAAGGATGCGCTCGAGCTTGCACGATTTTCTCCCTCTTGCGGGGAAGTATAGGCGACGAGCGGGTGGGGGGAAAGGAAGAAGAAGAAGAGGGAGAGAGAGATGGATAGGTCAGTTTTGGGGTGAGAAGATTCTCGCTGGTGGTAGTTTAATTGGGGAGTTTGAGGAGGCTTCGCTATCTGGAGGAGGGAGAGTCGGATGGAGCTGCTGGAGAGAAGGAGACTTCGGGAAACAATTGGCTACAGATGCTTCCCGGTCGAGGACGTTTCGTACAGGGAAAATATGAAATTGGAGGGCACTGTTGCGCGAAGAGAAAGTGTTCCGAGTCTTTGGAGAAAAAAACGTGTAGTAAGAAGGTATTAAAAATTTTCATTAAATTCAATCGACAAATTTACTAAAATTTTTTCTGCTGCTGGTGCACACAAAATTGACCTCTAATTCGATGGGTCCGCAAGTTATTTGGAAACCTCTTTGAGCACTTTGAAGGCCATGGAGAACTATTCGTGCGAATACACGAAATAAAAAATTGATGTACAGAGAAAACGTTAGATGAACGAAATAAAGGAAAATTAATAAGTTGTTCATAAATTTATAATACAGATTTAACCTGCTTTTAAAATAAAAAAACATTAAAATTGAATGGAAAAAAAGTATTAAATATATAAACATGTGATAATTAATAATTATTCGTAAATTTAAAAATGGAATTTTAATTAAAATAGAAATTTAAAATCTAAATATAAAAATGAAAATTAATGAATAATTATGAATTTTCATGCACTTCGTATTTTTAATATTTTTCCTATCCGTTCGAATCTCCTGTATTTACACTGTGAGGGATGTGATCAAGAATAATCAATTAAAATTTGAGCTTATTTGGTCCATGCATACTTTTTTAATTTCCAGGCAGAAGAGAAACGTTTCTAAAGAACTTAGACTCCTCAAATTATAGGTAATTTTGCCTAAAACATTAGAAAAGATTGTTACAGACATATATTTAATATTTAAAAGTGCTTCGACCCTTTAAACTTCTGTATGTAACAGGATCAAAGGAAATAATAATTTAATCAACCGCTAATGGTATAAATGAAAAAAAAAATAATAACAATTTCATTAGCTCATATTGATTCAAAATAATCGCTTATGATGTTTTCATTTCATACGAGAAAATGATCAATTACATTCCTCCATACGAAATGACACAGGTGTACTTCGTAATTAATTTTAAAAAATACTCGGCGCTCCGCCTCGTCGACGAAGCAAAAAACCAATTCTCGTCGCCAAGATTTCCGTCGTCCAGCCGTATCCCTTTTTCCTTTGAAATTATAATCATCCGCGGCAGCTGTAAACATTAATACTTCATTAAAATCGAGCTTCTCGTAAAAAAGCGAGCTCTACTTCCCTGAAGTTTATTAAAAATCCAATCTCTTCGCGTGAAATAATAGAGCGGGCGAAAAAGCAACTATTTTAACAACTTGTACTTCGTTACGCAATAATCTCCAACTTCTTACATAGTTTCGAGTTTTTATTTCATTACGCTCGACTGTGCGGGAAAGCTCGCGAGAAAAAAAATTTATTATCCTCGAGGCGGCTTGGATGAAAAAAGGAGAAAGTTTTCTTTTCAACAACAATTTACGATAAACATTCATCCATCGTAGCGTGATTTACAAGAATTCGAGATCATCACACCTATATGAGTACGTCCTGGAAATTTCGGAAACAATTCGGACGGAAAAGTTGCTAAAAATTTTCTTGAAGGCACACTTACCAGACCTGTTTTTTTTTCGTTCCTTAGGTCATTCTGAAAGAAAAAAAGATCGCTTACACGGCCAATCTTAGGGTATACTTTTTTCCGGAGCTGTTAAAAAACATACATTCGGATGAGCGAATCTCGAGATACAGCTTCTCAAACTTGCGCTGGTGGAAAAAGGAAAATTTCGCGAAATTGTCCGAAAATTTTCAACTCAACTTTGGATGCACTTTTCTCGAAGCAGCTTGCTCGTAACCAATTCGGCGATCCGACATTTAAAAGGTGTGCTCAAAACCTTTTGAAAGGTTGGTAATGTATAATATTCGGATGAAGGAATCTCGAGATACAGCTTCTCAAACTTACGCTGGTGAAAAAAGGAAAATTTCGCGAAATTGTCCGAAAATTTGCAGCTCAAATTTGAATGCACTTTTCTCGAAGCAGCTTGCCCGTAGCCAATCCAACTCTCAGACATTCAGAAGGTGTGCTCAAGACCTTTTGAATAGTTTGTAATTTATAATATTCGGATGAAGGAATCTCGAGATATAGCTTATCAAAGTTGCGCTGGTGAATAAAGGAAAATTTCGCGAAAGTGTCCGAAAATTTTCAGCTCAAATTTGGATGCACTTTTCTCGAAGCAGCTTGCCCGTAGCCAATCCAACTCTCAGACATTCAAAAGGTGTGCTCAAGGCCTTTTGAACGGATTGTAATTTATAATATTCGGATGAAGGAATCTCGAGATATAGCTTATCAAAGATGCGCTGGTGAAAAAAGGAAAATTTCGCGAAAGTGTCCGACAATTTTCAGCTCAAATTTCGATGCACTTATCTCGATGCAGCTTGCTCGCAACCAATCCAGCGATCCGATATGTAAAAGGTGTGCACAAGACCTTTTGAACGGTTTGTAATTTATAATATTCGGATGAAGGAATCTCGAGATACAAATTCTCAAAGTTGCGCTTGTGAAAAAAGGAAAATTTCGCGAAATTGTCCGAAAATTTTCAGCTCAAATTTGAATGCACTTTTCTCGAAGCAGCTTGCACGTAGCCAATCCAACACTCGGACATTCAAAAGGTGTGCTCAAGACCTTTTGAACGGTTTGTAATATATAATATTCGGATGAAGGAATCTCGAGATATAGCTTATCAAAGTTGCGCTGGTGAAAAAAGGAAAATTTCGCGAAATTGTCCGAAAATTTTCAGCTCAAATTTGGATGCACTTTTCTCGAAGCAGCTTGCCCGTAGCCAATCCAACTCTCAGACATTCAAAAGGTGTGCTCAAGACCTTTTGAACGGATTGTAATTTATAATATTCGGATGAAGGAATCTCGAGATATAGCTTATCAAAGATGCGCTGGTGAAAAAAGGAAAATTTCGCGAAAGTGTCCGAAAATTTTCAGCTCAAATTTCGATGCACTTATCTCGAAGCAGCTTGCTCGTAACCTATCCAGCGATCCGGCATTTAAAAGGTGTGCTCAAGACCTTTTGAACGGTGTGTAATTTATAATATTCGGATGAAGGAATCTCGAGATATAGCTTATCAAAGTTGCGCTGGTGAAAAAAGGAAAATTTCGCGAAATTGTCCGAAAATTTTCAGCTCAACTTTCGATGCACTTTTCTCGAAGCAGCTTGCTCGTAACCTATCCAGCGATCCGGCATTTAAAAGGTGTGCTCAAGACCTTTTGAACGGTTTGTAATATATAATATTCGGATGAAGGAATCTCGAGATATAGCTTATCAAAGATGCGCTGGTGAAAAAAGGAAAATTTCGCGAAAGTGTCCGACAATTTTCAGCTCAAATTTCGATGCACTTATCTCGAAGCAGCTTGCTCGTAACCTATCCAGCGATCCGGCATTTAAAAGGTGTGCACAAGACCTTTTGAACGGTTTGTAATTTATAATATTCGGATGAAGGAATCTCGAGATACAGCTTCTCAAACTTGCGCTGGTGAAAAAAGGAAAATTTCGCGAAATTGTCCGAAAATTTTCAGCTCAACTTTGGATGCACTTTTCTCGAAGCAGCTTGCTCGTAACCAATCCAGCGATCCGGCATTTAAAAGGTGTGCTCAAGACCTTTTGAACGGTTGGTAATTCATTACATTCGGATGAGCGAATCTCGAGATACAGCTTCTCAAACTTGCGCTGGTGAAAAAAGGAAAATTTCGCGAAATTGTCCGAAAATTTTCAGCTCAACTTTGGATGCACTTTTCTCTAAGCAGCTTGCTCGTAACCAATCCAGCTATCCGGCATTTAAAAGGTGTGCTCAAGACCTTTTGAACGGTTGGTAATTCATTACATTCGGATGAGCGAATCTCGAGATACAGCTTCTCAAACTTGCGCTGGTGAAAAAAGGAAAATTTCGCGAAATTGTCCGAAAATTTTCAGCTCAACTTTGGATGCACTTTTCTCTAAGCAGCTTGCTCGTAACCAATCCAGCGATCCGGCATTTAAAAGGTGTGCTCAAGACCTTTTGAACGGTTGGTAATTCATTATATTCGGATGAAGAAATCTTGAGATATAGCTTATCAAAGTTGCGCTGGTGAAAAAAGGAAAATTTCGCGAAAGTGTCCGAAAATTTTCAGCTCAACTTTCGATGCACTTTTCTCGAAGCAGCTTGCCCGTAGCCAATCCAAATCTCGGACATTCAAAAGATGTGCTCAAGACCTTTTGAACGGTTGGTAATTCATTACATTCGGATGAGCGAATCTCGAGATACAGCTTCTCAAACTTGCGCTGGTAAAAAAAGGAAAATTTCGCGAAATTGTCCGAAAATTTTCAGCTCAACTTTTGATGCACTTATCTCGAAGCGGCTTGCTCGTAACCAATCCAGCTATCCGGCATTTAAAAGGTGTGCTCAAGACCTTTTAAACGGTTGATAATTCATTACATTCGGATGAGCGAATCTCGAGATACAGCTTCTCAAACTTGCGCTGGTGAAAAAAGGAAAATTTCGCGAAATTGTCCGAAAATTTTCAGCTCAACTTTGGATGCACTTTTCTCGAAGCAGCTTGCTCGTAACCAATCCAGCGATCCGGCATTTAAAAGGTGTGCTCAAGACCTTTTGAACGGTTTGTAATTTATAATATTCGGATGAAGGAATCTCGAGATATAGCTTATCAAAGTTGCGCAAACCGAATGTTAAAAATCAAGAATTCACAGCTTTTTTCTCTCGAAAACCATGGACTTTTAAAAATGTACTATTACGACAAGAATATCTTAAAATTCATGAAATAATTTTTTCAGATTTTTTTCAGACGTTTTTCGAATTTTCGATTTTCTGGATTTTCAAAAAACTTTCCGTCCGCCTTGTTTCCGAAATTTCCCGGACATACTTATATACACACACCTCGAGCTTCTACGGATTCTAAGAGCTTTCGCGTCTCTCGCTCTCTCCCCTTGAAAACCTTACATTACACCCTTCGATTCGCATAATCGCAATTTATAATGCATCGCGACCGCGAGACACACTACGAGACATAGATATAGGCGGGCCGAGTAAATGCTCGAACAGCATAAATCAGGGGAGCGTAAATCCCTGCGGCGTCGGCGAGCCTTACTCCTCTCTCTTGCCTACTGCTACACAACACTACACACATAACTATATATATACAGCAGAGGCTCTACCTCGCGCGCTATTACATCGGCGGTGTAGGAGGGGGTGAGGAAGAGGCGCGAGAGCTTAGAGGTATAGGTCGCCTTGTAGGGCCGTATAAAGCGGCGAGAGACACAGAGTACAGGGAACGAGCCGCGTTATATGCATATAACGGCGGAGGTGGACGGCTGCGCTACCAGCAGCAGTTGTTCCATCTCTAGCTCAGCGCCTAATCCTTATACGACGATTTCCCGGGGAATCGATTGTCCGGCATAAATTCAGTCTTCGGAATCGGGGGGGATACGAGCTATACTACGGCGCACTGGCTATCTTGCGGGGGTAGAGAAAGCCAATTGGCTGGACGTACCTGAGCTTCTCTCTATCTCGGCCCTCGTGGTGTACAGGTGCAGCTGTAAACGTATTCGGTGCTTTCGGATATACGGAGGTCTGTGTGTGTATGGATGTGTAGTGTCGTGAAAGAAGAGAGACCGAAACGTCGGGCTGTAATGGGAGTCGGGGGCCTCGGGAAGGCAATTGAAAATTCGAATTTCGCGGGGATGTAGTGGACGTTGTATATAGGGGAGAGAAAAATGTTTCGGTTGTAAGTGTGGGTAATAGAAGGCGAGAATTTATTACAAAAGCGATATCTCGAGTCTACTTGGACCCCTCTTCGTGGCTGTACAAAATTTTTTAAAATAAATTAACAAACTTCTCTCTAAATGTGAAACATCGAAAAATGTATTACTTCTCGTAGTTAAATAATATTAACCTCCCAAACTGTGAACATTTTCACGATTTACACTTAGTACAAAAAATATCATTTTACAAATTAGTGAATGTTCACTAATTAATACGGTGCATTGTTGTCAAAATTATAATTCGCTATAGTACGTAGTGAATAGTCACTGTTTATGAAATGAGTTATCATTTTGCTCCTTTCATTGCGTTTATTATCGAAGTAGTGAATATTTACTGATTCAAACAGTAGAAAGTATTTGCTTTAAATTGTCACTGAAACACTGATTATCCAGTACATAATCACTTTAGCAAAAGGTGAACTTGAAAAATTATGAAAATTTACTATTTTTTCAATGAGTCGTAATGACTTTTAAGATAAGTGGAATTTTTGGTACTCATACATTTTTAACATCCGAGAAAATCACTATTCAAGTGGAGAATCCACACCCAGAAAAAGTGAAATTTTATGGACTTAACCATTTTACAACATGAGAAAAATTTACTATTTAATTAGCTACCAATGGATTTGCAGAATAAGCGAAAATTTATGTTCCCTTTAGCCTTCTGTTACTAGGACCACACACTATTTTGAGTAATGTATTTGCAACATTTCAGATAGTCTATTTTCACTATTTCAGCTAATGTATATTGCTACCCAAATATTATTTTTATTCACTATTTGCAATGTTCCTACATTTACTATTTTAGGTAGTCCTTCTACACTTTTTCAATTGGTTCATTTTGTTAATCTATTTAAACTGTGATTATTCTAAATGTGAAATCAACAAAAATACCTTATAATTAATTCGATGACGAATACATTTTACTAAATTCCGAGTTGCGTAAAGCTTACTGGCGCTAAAAAATCAAATCGACACTTTGAAACTTTTGGCTCGAAGTGACGGTTTTATCACTCCTGTATCAATTTCTAAAACATCTAGCGATAACTGCATTTACGAATGTAAAAGAATGTACGGTTGAAACTTTTTGTTATAATCTTCAAATATCAAATTGATTAACATTTTTTAAGACCTAAAAGCTTCGCTCACACCATGTGTAAAGGATCTGTTTCAAGTCGTCTGATTAGTCATTTCCACATATCTATACCAATTCCGATCTTTAATTAATTAATTTTCAGGTATTTTTCGTGAGTACGTAAAGTGCGTTGTAGCTTAAAGTTGTAATTAAACCGTTAAACCCTCCCTATCCCCAGCATACACAGCAAGATTGCCGAAAAATTTAATGTTCAATACAACGATTAAGTCTTTGCATATTTTTACGTGTGTACGAGCCGCTGAATCGCTCCTAATGGTACACTGCAATTTTAATAAAGGATTTTACGGCTCGATTAATTGCGCTGACACCGCCAGTCTATATCTGTAAATCTTTGTCGTGTGCGTCGCCACGAATGGAAATATCGTGCACTTTTTCAAAGGCAAACTGCGCCACAAAACAACAAAAAAACTCACAATCTTACATAGGTCTCCCTGTGTAACTCGATATTTCACCGCTACTCGAGGCGTCGACCGAGTATACCTATACATTCTTCCTTCGCCGCGCGTCGGCCACAAATTTGAATTTTTAATCAACTTTTCAGGCGAGCGAGCCGACTCCAAGATACAATGAGGAATTATTCAGGGGGGCGCGAAAGAAAGTTGGCGAAACGAGAGTCCATTCATCGAGCGACGGCCTGAAGGACTATACGTATATATATATAGGACAGGCTCGATTTTTCAGCGGGACAAAAACGCCTCCCGCCCCCCCCCCCACCCCGACGAAAGGGCTGCAGAAATTTTTCATCTCTCAAATTAATGCCCTCCCTACCCCCGTCCCTCCAGCGCTTTATCGCTTAGCCGCAGTTTATTCTGGCCGTTGACCGATGCCGCTTATACACAAAGCGCTTCCATAACACTTGTGTATAGATATATATACGAATCACTCGGCGCTTAATCTTGTTGACGCTGCACAATTGTGCAACTCGTTGGAGAGTCGAGCTCGCGAAATTATCGGAACGCGACGAAAGTTTGAAGGGCTAGCTTTGATAATTTTCGGAAGGGGGAGCGAGAGGGACGCTCGAAATTCGGGACGTCTGGAACGAATGGCGGTGTGTGTAGGGCGCACTTTTCGGCGGCCTCGATGGCTCGTTCCCGAATACGAAATTTCCCCGCGTACACGTAGCGCTGGAGAGGATAGATATATATTATATATATATATATATCACCGTCAAGATATATATATATATATATATATACACCACCGTCAAGATATATATATATATTGTCCCTCCGGTTGGAGGAGGAGGTGGACAGTCCGTGTACAGCATTTACCTGCAGAAGTTTGATGGGACACGCTTGTCCCTTCGGGTCGTTTTTGGCCCATTATGCGAGCCGCGGCCCGTACATACGAATTTCCGCGCGGAAGTGAGCGAGTATTTCCGGCACTTGCTGCGATTTCAATTTTGTTGTCGCGATGGTATACGTGATGACTCGGTGTGTTTCGAGGGGGATGGGAGACTCTTGACGGTGGAGAATTTTAAACGAGGGGTAGTTTGACACGAATACTTTTTGGGGAGATTAGGGTGACGTTTATTGTTTAAAGGGATGGGGTATACTTGTAAATTTTATTTTGAGATTGTGTAAGCGATGATTTTTTTGGAATCCGTAGGGTTTAAAATAGATGTTTAAGTTTAGAGATCGCTGTGGTTGGGAATTTATTCAAAAACAAAAAATTCAAATCTTTTATTTGGCTGAGTTGTTTTTCATAAATTTTATAACCTAAGAAATCTATCTACTTCTAATCTTTTCCAAGTCATCCCTGAAAATCCCAGTCCTTTAACTCCATTTGTCTGCCTCAAATCCTACGTACAGAAAAAAAATCAACAATGGGTACAGTACATTTACTGGATAAAATATAACAAAGGTCTGAATGTGAATTTAGTATGCTTAAATTAAATCTAAAGCTCTTAATCTTAAAAATTACCATTTTATCTAAATTTATTTCTGTTAATATAATTATTTACATTTTAGATTTTACAGGTTACAAAAATGGCTTGTTCCGTTCATTGAGCAATTTTAAGACCTACAACAATAAAACAGTTACGAAAAGGTTTGTTTCATCCAATTCGAAACAAAATGTTAAAAATTATAATTTTTTCAACAACTTGAACGAAATAGTATAAATACCGGCATATTTATTGGATAATCATATTCAAAAGTTAGTTTTCATTCACGCAAATGAACAAAGAATAAATCTCAGGAATCCCGGACTCGCGATTGTTGAAAAATACTTCGTTACGCCGAAAGGAACTTATAATTAGCCTTCAATTGAACGAAGGGAAAAAAATTCGTCATTCGAATATTAAATAGTTGGAAACTCTTTCTTTTCACTCGATTGAAAGTGCCGCGAAGTTCTTTTCCCGCAATTCAGTGCTCGTCGTCCATCGCGCTTTCTTCAAATTTATTTCTCGCCCAGTAATCATTGCAAATCCACGCGTAAAATTAATAACTTTTTCATCGAGACACCAAACAATCTGTCTCTCTCCCCCCTCCCATTAAAGAAAAAAAAATGACTCGCCCCTTCGAAAGCTCCGTCGAAACGACGGAGATTATACAGTGGGAGCGGATTTAATGAAAACCAACTTTTTCGCATCCGCGCATACGCGAGGAAAAGTCAACGCGCTATTGCGAATGCAATTAGCAGGTAATTAGCTCGGGCATTTATGCTGAAAAGCACCGCGGGAACTTTCCGCTATGGAGAACACTTTGGCTCGCGTGCTCTCTTCTCCTCCGCAACGCATAGGCTGAGGGGTGGGGGGAACCTCATGAATATTTACGCTATATAAGACGCGTACACGGAGGCGCATTCTATTCGGCAACACACAACCGGCCAACAACTTCATAAAATTGTCCTATATATCCGCTTCATTAGTACCTCGCGTCTCTCGACCCTAATGACTCGGAGCGCGACTGTACACGTCGTACGTACATACATAGACATACGTGTGTGTGTATAAGCATTGTGTATAAAATTGGGCTTCGTTTCGATCGATCGATCGATCGATCGATCTTCGAGGGCAATATTATGCGCGTCGCGTCGTATGGAGTGTCTTTCGCTGGAAGCGTCGACGCGGATATCAGGGAATAAGACGCTTAATACACTTAACGAGAAGCACGTTCGCAAATATTGATGCTGCATTTAAGAGCGGATATATACAGGAGAGAGAGAGAGAGACTGTGTGTATACATATACAGCTGTGCACTTGCGAGGCAAACGCACATACATACATACATTTCCATTCTATCGGATGTAGATCGATGTACTCGATGTGCCCGAGATATATATACGTATACATCGCGCACACACCTTTTTGCTCCCTCTCGGGTTATATAGACTCTCTCTCTCTCTCTCTCTCTCTCTCTCTCGGGTGTCTCGGCGCTTATCTCATCTCACGAGTACACTCGCGCATTTAAACGCTGTACAACGAAGCGCTCGCCGAGATATGCAAATATTCGTGATTTAACACGAGAGCTACGTGAGGCGGGGGAGGGGCGCTGTTTTCGGCGACGCGCTCGTTTCGCTCCTCTCTCCCTCTCTCCGGGTGGTGTTGCGCACCGGCACCGCTTCCCGCTCGTTATCTTACCCGCTGGAGGAGCGAGACCCGCCTGGAAGTGTGCATAGCCGGGGTTGGAAGGGCCGTGACAAACATCCGCTGTGTTCTGTTGGTTCTCGGGCGCGTTTGTGTAACGGAGAGCGACACGGGACGAAGGTCAACAGGGAGACGCGAGGGGAGGGGGTGAAAAAGCACTGCCGATACTCTTCGGGAGCGCGGATTGTTAGGAAACTTATATTCCGCGCACGTATGTGCTTGTACGCCGGGGCTTCGAGAGATCGAGCCTGAGTTAGTACAGTGGGGATGGAAAAAAATGGGCTTGTTTCGTGGGGTTGCGCGGGAATTTTTAAGTTTTCGAGTGGAGAGGCAGCGGGCAAGGTTTGGAGTGTGCGAGAGGTTTGCACTTTGCTTGCGGGTTTTTTTTTTTTTTGTAATCGTTATATATTGGTATGTTAGAGCGAAATATTCGACCAGTTTCTCACAGGACAATATAGCATAAAATGTTCAGTTCGAGTAGTGCTGTAAATTTGGATGAGCTACTGAAAATAATATATTATAAATCCCCTGGTCAAAAATTGATCGGATTTATCACGATAATATGCTATATTTTATGTTGAATGTATGTAATATAGCCTACCATATCCACATAAACCCTGCTCCTATTAGTATAAAATGTGATCACTTATGGTATTCTAACATACTATAATCATTTATGATGATACTACGATCATAATATGATCAGTTATGATGGTAATATGATCATAGTAACATAATACGATAAGTTATGATGGTAATATGATCATGGTAACATGATATGATCAGTTATGATGATAATGTGATCATGGTAACATAGTACGTTCAGTTATGAAGATGGTCATGGTAACATGTGATTAGTTATGATAACAAAATGATCAGTCATGATTATATTGATATGAACAGTTATGATTATACCATATCATCATAAACCCTGCTCCCGTTAGCATAAAATGTGATCACTTATGGTATTCTAACATACTACGATCAGTTATGATGATAATATGATCATAATAACATAATATGATTTGTTATGATGGTAATATGGTCATAATAACATAATATGATTTGTTATGATGGTAATATGGTCATGGTAACATAGTACGATCAGTTATGATGATAATGCGATCATGGTAACATTGTACGTTCAGTTATGATGATAATATGGTCATGGTAACATGTGATCAGTTATTACGATAGTATGATGATGGTAACATCATATGATCAATTATGATAACAATATGATAATCTTATCAAAATGATCAGTCATGATTATATTGATATGAACAGTTATGATTATAATATGATTATGGTAACATAATTTGATCCGTTATGATTATAATATGATCATGATAACATAATATAATCAGTTATGATTATAATATGATCATGGTAACATAATATAATCATTTATGATTATAATATAATGTTTATAATCATTTATTATTATATTATCTTACAATAACACTTGTTATAAATTACGATGATATTATGATAGCCTCTCCATATTTATCGCAAAATTTCTACCAAGGTCTGGTCTGTTGGAAAATAATTCGAATTTGCATTGAAAAACGAGGCAGTTACCAAGTATGTAACAATTTTTTTCCCACCATCAATCCCTCAACGTTAAATGAAAGAAAGTACAAAACCCAGACATTATCACATTCTCAAAATCGTTCGAGAATCCGTGATTCCCCGTAAATCAGAATAAAGCTTAAAATTGTCGCATTGCATATACAATGCCCATCATCCTTTCGCGAGGGGAAGCAACATTTTTATCTCCCTCTCTGCAAGTTCAAGTCCTCGCTGCAACGAGGCAACCAGACATCCTATAATGTACATACGTATACCCATATAATGCATCCTCGGGACGAAATAGAAAATTCTTGGCAAAGTGCGCGTTTCCCGCGCGTGAGCGACGGGCGAGAGAGAGAGAGAGAGAGATAGATGCGTTAAGAAAGTTATCGCGCGCCACCAGGAAGAAGACTCCATATATATACAATATACGTATAAAGTGCGTCATAGTTCGCAAACTTGTCGATCGGCAAGTTGATGCTCTCGCTCGATTTCTTCTTATATCCGAGCATAAACTTTCCCTCGCCGCCTCGTCGCCTCACTCCCTCTCTCTCTCTCTCTCTCACTCTCTCCTTTGTTATATACACCGTTTTAGCGAAGATACTTGCTGTTTACGAACTGCCGGGCGATACGCGCGAGCGCAGTCTAATTTTGCCGAAGAAACTCTCTCTCTCTCTCTCTCTCTATCTTCGGGAAGAGTAGATGATTTTTATTCGAAAAGCGAAGCGCAACTTGCGTATGTCTCTCGCGGCGGAGCAGCTGCTGCATTTAAGGAGGGGGAGAGGGGGGAGGGGGGCAACAAAAGACAGATACTTGTCTCGGAGCTATAAATTCCTTGCCTCGTTACGCGAAAGCTCGAAATACGGGCTGCGTAAGCCGGCGCGGAATTTAGCGAAGTCGCTGTTTTCGATAGCGCAAGCGCGCGATTTTCTCTCTTCGCAGCCGCGCTGCATTAATAATTTTATGTATAGACCGAATGGCTCGTTCTCGCGCCTGGGCGTGTACTTATATGTGTGCGAGCTGCTGCCGCCGCTGCTGCGACGACGAGGCCTTTACAAACGAACGACGCCGTTGCCTTGAGTGTATATATATATACTGCTTTCTTTGATTTACTGCGAGACGGGGGGCTTTATTGTCGCGAAGATTTGCCTTGCCTTAAATATGAGCTGTACACCTGACGGTGCGTACTTATATGTGTACACTGAATAAGAGGAAGAACTTTATTCGAGTTGTATATATACGTTTATGCAAAATGCATACATTCGCATGTGAAATAGTGAGGACCGGATGTTGTGAAAGGGCTGAAGATGACCTGTGATTGGCTCGTGTTGTGAGCATGCTGTAGACTAAATAATGATTCTAATTTTACTCGTTTTATTATTGAATTTTGTTTTTCATTGCTAACTTACGGTTAATTATATTTTTATATTAAATGTGAAATGTGTCATGCATCGTTCACTTCAACCATATGGTTCCATCTTTCCTATCATGCATATTGCTATTGTTACGGCTACAGACTAAGCGATACTGAGTCTCGACCATTTTCATCTGTAAAATTTAGTAATAAGTAGTTTCGATCATTGCATATTGGATTAAGAACAAAGCGCGACCTTGCCTCCAGAAGAAAGCACGAACATCATTTCTTCCTCTTGATTCTCAGCTTGGAGAAGAATATTCCCAATTTCCGCTTGATCCCGTGATCGTGGTGCTTCTTGCAGTGAACGAGACGCTCGAGGCTGCAGATCGCCGTGGCAAAGAGCACGCCGAGAACGAGAAGCAGGAAGGCTGAAGCCGCCTCGTATATACTGACGGGATCTATTATTAGGATATCGGCTCGACATTCCGGTGTTCTTGCCGCCCATCGTTTTACCAGTCGGCTGCGCAGACCCGTTTCCCGGATTTTGGCAATTCTACGCAGAGAGAGACAGGGACGGCGTCGAATCGTTGAGACATTAGGCGGCTGATATATCGCCCCAGAGGGTGAGAGTGAGAGAGAGAGAGAGAGAGAGAGAGAGAGAGATAGAGAGAGAGAGGGCTTCATTAAAATAATCATGATAAGCTTCTTACCCGACTTTGATTAATTCCACGAACGAGCCATTAGACGCCATGAATATCGATGAGTCCGTAGGTCGGACCAGGTATACCATTGTCAGCTGGCAGATTTGTTGATTGTCGAATAGCCTCTCGATAACGGGGTAGGCGACGTTCACGTCGATGTGGTAGGCGAAATCGCCCTGGAGGATTCGCCTCATGCCTACCGCTGCAGGCATGAATTTCTCCTCTTCCGGTATGTGAATCCACCTTTTGTAGTAGAATTGCTGGGCCTCCCAATCGGACCTCTGGTGATCAAAGTGTCGGGTTAGTCAATTTGGTAAGAGGTGTGTTAGTGGATGTGGTGAAACAATGATAACGGGCTATTACTTTTATGAAGAAATTGAAGTAGAGACTAGGCTCAGCGCCGAATTTCAGGCTGGTCTTCGCCAATTCGTTCAGCGAGTCGTTGATCTTCTCCAGCGGTTCGCTTAGACGGGCCGAAACGACGCTGGCCGAATAGTAATTGTACATTAGCACACTGAACAACATTGTCTGCAGGAAAGCAATGCGACTGGAAACGTGGGAGACTTGAAAATCTGAACCTGCACACGTTTACAACGGAGAAACCTTAATATTTGCAATGTTTTAGAGTGGACTGCACCGAATGAAAACTGTTTATACCCTGTTGACACACACTTCCGATCGCCAACAGAAGCGCAACTGAATATCTCTCAAATTTGTCACTGACGTGCTCGGCTATCAAAACCCAAGCGAACACCAGAATGGCCGCAACAACTAGCACGAGGGTCAAATACCAAGTAGCGCTGGCTAGAGGTCTTAGGAAATGATTGAGCTTTATCACCTTCGGCTGCGTCGTGCGAAACATGAAGCAAGTTCTGGAAAACGAATGGTACGGGCATTAAATGGAACGCCATTGTGGATCTTTGAACTTTGTAATTGCTGTTAGAGTTACCGAAGTGGCCATACTGGAATCGGTGTGACAATCGATAATCTGTCGGGGGTAGGGATACCAGTACTTCCACCTAATTCCGCTGTTCTTTCGATGAGCATTTTAATCATAGGACCATTTCTGTTCGTAGGTTTCCAAACTGTCAGCTCCTGTGCTTGGATACTAATCGAATACAATTAAATTACCAATAATTTTTTTAATACTTATCTCGCTAAAACAAAATTGCAAGTTCAATACTCACGTAAAATTATAAAAGTCGGCTAAATGTAACCACATCGCATACGCAAATTTCGCATTAGTATCATCTTGCTTTGTGGCATAATCCTGAAGATATTCTTCCAAGGGAACATCCTTCGGTCTATTCGTTACCTACCGGCAAAGTTCAAGTACCGAAACTATGAATTATTAATTCGATCATTAAAGTGGAGAACAAGACTCACAAGTCCTGCCATGCGTAAATTCATTCCATGATAATTGGACCTTCTCGTAAATTTGGATTGGGTTAGGGTTACATCGATTCCAGTTATGTTGTTCCAAGTTCCTAGTTTTGTTATGTTCAGTAGTCCACCACGATATTTACAGTGATTGAAAGCATCGTACAAAGAAAAATTGTCCCCGTCCGTAATAGCTACGACTAGATCAGTAGATATACTGAATTCAGTATCATTCAATAAGCTGATGCTATTGTTATAATCCTTTCCCAAAATCAACCAATAGTGTTGTTCGCCATAGAGTCTCGCCACCGTAGCCTATTTATAGAATAATAAAAAATAATCAAACTAAATAAATTATCAATGACGTGTGAAGTAACTTGCCTTGTTGAAAAGATATTTAGCTTCTGCCGCGCTGTAGCATTTTAAATCTAAAAAAATTCCCAATCTTCGATATTGGGTGCATAAGAATGGTTTGATTGTAAAATTTACATGCAGCCGGGTTACTGATGAGAGAATTCCTGATAGACTGAAATTTTTTATCAAGTCCATATTACCTATAGAGGATAAAAATATGATTTAGGAATCATCGACAACAGCAAGAAATATTGTATAATTTAATGATTATCTTTTCTTTAATTCAACCTTGCGCATCATTACATGAAAAGCCGACAACATATCCAGGTGCCTTGAACTTAAAATAATTTACAATAAAAAGATTGTCTAAATTTGCAAAAGCAATTCTTATAATTTGAAAAATTAAAATGACTTTCAAATTCATCCTTAAAAAAATTTAATACAAAATAAACTATAAAATATATGCTCTAAAATATTTGTTTCCTATAACTCAGTCTTTTATGTACTGAAAATATCACTGCTTGCAATCTCGTATAGAACAAATAAATATGCAAACCAGCATTACAAGTGTTCTTGCTTGCAATGATTTATCTAAGTTTATGTCGTTCAGCACTTGATTTAATATCCAAATGATGTTTCGCAATACAGGAAACATGCAAGCTTTCACCTTTTATTTACTCATATTGACGTACAGATAAGAAACGATAATTTACATAACAAAACGTTGGCATTGATTTATACTTTTGTCAATATCGCTAAATAATCGATAGGCTTGATATAAATGAAAACAAGCATTGCAATCGACAAATTTAATTTTCATGAAATGGTAACTTTTGAATTTTGACTTTATTTAACTTTTGACATGATATATGGGTTGTCAATTTCCTTAAAATTGAAAATAAATTAAAATTTTTTTTGTTTTTAAAAGCTTTTTCTAACTATACTAAAATTTATAATTTATTTTGTAATTTCACTTGACAATATTTGTTTGTAACCTAATTTATCTTTTTCTAATACATAAATATTTTTGTTATAATTACCAAGTGATGTTTTAAAAATATATTTTTATATGCTTTTTAATAGTAATTAGGTATTAATGAACATAACATATTGCTGAGAAACAATTGTTTTTATTTCATAAGACTAAAATTTATTTAATTGAAATTTCTACATAAATATAATGTTGACGATAATATTTATAAAATTCTGCAACGAATTACAAACTTGAAATAATAAACTACAAATCACACGACTATATTTCATTGCATCTATTTACACAATATTATTCAGTTTAATCATAAATTGTACACATTTCTTCGATATAACATTATTATTAAAATAACACTTATTATTTTCTTAGATTTCTCTCTCCATGCAATACATGTTCTTTTGATTTTTTTAGCCGGTCCGGGGTATTAATTACAGACTTTATTCGGGATCCGAAATGAAATAATCTGTAATGAAGTCGTTGCATTCATAAATGTAGAAAAATTAACTTGGTAATAAACAAAGATAAAATAAGAATTTAATAAATTTTGATTTATTTACCCTTTGTGATAAGTTGAATAGAAAAATTCTAAGGATAGCAAAGTGCCCGAGACGAGTATACTGATAATTAAAAATATAATGGCTGGTGCAATTTCTTTTATTGTTATGCTATCCGCTGTTAAAACATCGGTTCTGCAAATCGGCTTACTAGCAGTCCATAACCGAATTTGACGAAATCGAATTCCAACTTCTGAAAGTTTAATAAACCTGCAAACAGATTTACCAGTACATTATAATTTTTTGTATGACTCTTCCGACAAATTGCTAATAAAGTTATACAAATGACGTAAACATAAATGCATCGTCAACAATTTTCAATTACCCAGCTCTAAACATTTCAGTAAACGAACTATTTACATGAACAAACAAAGATAATTGCAGTGGTTTAATTAGATGAACTTCTTGTAATTCACAAATTTTACGTAAATCAAAGTATCGTTCAACATATGGATAGCTAATTTCTGGCTGAGTATGATATGCAAAGCCACCTTTCAAAACAAGTGACATTCCCATTTCTGGAGACATGAAACGTTGCGATTTTGGAATTTTCAACCACCTGTTAATGTAAAACGATCTAGTTTCCCAATCATTGTTCTGAAACAAAAAGCTTGTAATTTTTTAAATTAAAAAATAATTTATTTTTCACTATGGTTTACCTTAATGTGTCGATCAAAGTCGATCATTGGTTCCGAGGCGTATTGGAAATCCTTTTTTCCTAATGCATGCAAAGAATCATTAATCGGCACCATTGGCTCGCTTATTCGATTCGACACGGCACTTGCTAAATAATAATTGTACAGCAGCAGATTAAAAAGTAAAATATGAAGTATCGCTATCCGTCCAGAGAGATTATCAGAAGAAAATTCGGTTCCTTGAAAAAAAACGTACATTTATACATAAATCTGTTGCTTAACCGAAATATAATACAATAAATAAAATTTAAACGGACCTTGCTGACAGAAAGCACCTACGTTAATTATTATAGAGCGAAGATAATTCTCGTAAATATCTTCTTTCGATAAAATCGACAAAAACGCGAGTGCATTCACTGACAATACGCTTATAGCAATTGTTAAGTACCAAACGGCCGACGATAATGGGAGAAATATGTCACGCACGCTAATGCTGTCTGATGAGGTGCTCCGGAATACGAAACACGTTCTGAAATCATGCGAAATCGAATATTTCAATATGCGGTTTCGTAAAACAGTCATATTTCCCACAATAAAATACCGAAATGGCAGAGCCGGATAAACAGCTTTGACCACATCGAGCCTTTCAGTTGTCAAAGCATCGGCTGTTCCACTGGCGTCGACTTCGCCCTTAATCAAAGACGTCATGACCGGACCGTTGTCGTCGCCTTCGTTCCAAACGGTACTTTCCTTAAATTCTAGACTGTGGATATAAGGACCTTGTCATACCCTGGTAGAAATTTTGCTATAAAATATGATGGGGGTGTCATAACAATATCATGATTTATGAAGAGTGTTGTTATAACATAATGTAATCATAACTGATCATATTATATGTTGCAATGATTGTAATATGATCATAACTGATCGTGTTATGTTACCATGATCATATTATGATCATAACTGATCATATTATATGATACCATGATCGTATTTAATTATAACTGATCATGTTATGTTATCATGATCATATTATGATCATAACTAATCATATTATGTTACCATAATCATATTATGATCATAACTAATCATATTATGTTACCATGATCATATTTAATCATAACTGATCATGTTATGTTACCATGATCATAACTAATCATATTATATGTTACCATAATCATATTATGAGCATAATTCACCATATTATGATCATAATTGATCATATTATGATCATAATTGATCATATTATGATCATAACTGATCATATTTTGTTACCATGATCACATTATGATCATGACTCATCATATTTTATGTTAAAAACTGATCAGATTCTAGTCATAACTGATCATATTATGTAACCATGATCAGATTTTAACCATAACTGATATTATCATAATATAACTATCATATTTAGCCCTGACGGGGATAGGGTTTATAACGATATGATAGGCTACATTACGATCGTTCAAAAAGTAGCATATCATCATGATAAACCCGATCTACTTTCCACCCAGGTATTCATCAAATAATATTTAACAATATTAATAAAATACGTGAAATTAAAAAGATCTGCCATGTGCATCCACATCGCATAACCGAGTCTGGTCTGGCGATCGAACTGTCTATAATTCAAATCCTGTAGGTACTCGGCAACCGGCATATCCGACGGTCTCGTTTCCACCTGGAAAAAATATTTTAACAGCATTAATTTATTAAAAGCTAAATCCCGCTCTCACAGTGCTCTACACTGCTCCCCCCCCCCCCCCAAAAAAAAATTCGAAAGCTTTAATATTCACGTACCAATCCGCTTATCGTTATTCTCATGCCTTCAAGGTTCCACCTGCGTGTTTTATCGAATCCCAATGGAATATTCAAGCCGGCGCTCCCGTCCCAAAATCCGAGACGCCGGATTTTCAGTTCTCCGCCGCGTATCTTGCCGGGGTTGTAAATGTCGTGGAGCAGCCAGCGATCCTCCCCGGGAACGGCCAATACGAAATCCGTGGATAGGCCGAACGAGTCGTCGTTTATTAACGGTAAA
Organism: Philotrypesis tridentata; assembly: GCA_018906965.1. Taxonomy (NCBI): domain Eukaryota; kingdom Metazoa; phylum Arthropoda; class Insecta; order Hymenoptera; family Pteromalidae; genus Philotrypesis; species Philotrypesis tridentata. The sequence continues at coordinate 430,607 of JACCIB010000026.1, forward strand.
CTTTCCCTCAGATCCGCGCCAAGTACCAGCCAATAATACAGCTCGTCGAACATTTTGTGGGCCGACGCCTGAGGAACGATCGGGGGGGGGGGGGGCACGGGGTTGTAGAAATTAGATTCTGTTGCTAACGACGTCGGCCCGGCCGTATACTACAGTGTTTTACAGTTACTCGAATTATCGGCATAGTTTTACCTCGTTAAACGCCGTCCTTACATTATCGGCGCGCTGGCATCTCAAATCGATAAATACTCCTAATCTGCGGTGTAACGCCTTGGCGAGGGTGGACAGGTCCGTTGGGTTTCCCAGTTTCCAGACGAGCGACTGCAGCCTCTGGTCGCTGAATTTTTTGACGAGCCGCGCGTCATCTGAAAAATCCAGATCGATCGGAATTTCGAAATTAATTTTTACGGACGCGCGCGTGGACGGCGTTTTTCTTTTGTTGTTTTTACTTTCGTACTGATCGCAGGTGAAGCCAACGACGGTCGCGGGGGCTCTGCGGAGAAAGTAGTCGACGATGAATTCGTTGGCGAGCTGAGCAGTGGTTAGGCTGTGGTCGACGGCTAATGGAATAATTATGAAGAGAAATAGTGGTAGACTACCGAATGAACTTAACATTACGAAAATGATTTGGATCGCGCCTTGTGGTCGCTGCTCACTTGTTGGAATTAATTTGGGACAGGCCTTGTTCTCGTATCATCAGAAGCGACGTTCATTATTCAGACGAGCTTCTTGTCTCGTCAAACGCTCGGTTAAGCGCAGTCGTTTGCCGGATTAATAAACAATGAGGAAAATCCAGTTGCGCGGATGAATTATTGCTGGAAACGAAAGCTGTCACGGTACGCTTAGCTGCGCGCGACTTAACAATTCACTGGAATCGACTACTGGCGATGACGAAACGGAATATTCCGTACCGAGAAAGAGTTCTATAAAAAAAATTCGATTTTTCGATTCGAACTCGGCTCGCAGCGCGCCGCCTCGATTCAAAGAGAAACGAACAATGCACCTGTTAAAAGCAACGAAATCGCAAGTACGCCTTTATCGCCGAATTGCGCTGCCGCTCCACTTTCTTACGGCAATAATGGTCTCGCAGGAGGTATATTGTCGTCGAGTGTATATATATATATAGTCGTCTCGCGCGCAGACGCCATGTACAAACACTCCAACAAATCACGCTCATAATAATTTAGACTGTTGTACACACAAGCTACTCTCACGACAACGACAAGCTCTATGGTTTCCGAGCTAAAAGTCTATTGCTAAGTCTACGCTTTCGCAGTTTGTCTGCCACTACGTGTTCCGCCCTATTCAGTTTCTCTCCCCCCCCCCCCTCCGCCAACCCTCTCCTTTCACTTACTACTGAAAACTGAAATCCTATTCCTGACGGATACGCGTCGTCGTCGTCGTCGTCGTCGTCGTCTCTGTTATTTTTCCCAAAGCACGGCTCTTTCACGGTCCGAGTTACAAGTCGACTGTTTGGACACGTATCTATAGGTATATACGTATGAGCTTGTGAGAAATAAAAGACGCCGTGTGCGTTGCATAAAAGAAAAAGTCGAGCTGGCAAAGTGCCGAGAAAAATTACGATCCGAGAGCGTATAGGTATACAGTGGGGCGAGAGAGCGACGGGAATTTCCAGCGCGTAAATAACGTAATGTACACACTGAGAGAGAGAGAGAGACTATAGGAGGTGCGAAAAAACGCTCGAACGGCTCTATCTTCGGGCAAGGAGAGGCCAATTTATTGGAAGCTCGTACACCGCGTGAACGCGACTCTGTGCGTCATTCTCCCGCCCCGAAATGAAAAGCGCGCGATTCAAACTTTCGGTTCGCGTGTGTGTACATGGGAAATTCAGTAGATCACCCCTAGACACACGTGTATGTCGAATTCTCCTTAAAATTTGCACTTTTCGGGGGTTCAGAGATTGAAAGTTTATTTTTTTTTTTTTGAAGCTAGAGGTTTCGGAGCGGTCAGACTTTTTTCTGATGATCGAAAGATGATCGAAAATTCGGGGGAACATGGGAAAAGTACAAAAAATTGAGGCGTCAAAATACTGGAATAATATAACAACTACGAATGTTTCCAAAGGTACAATTAAAATTTCAAATTACACTGCAATAAAGTCCAGCAACAGAGCTTTAATTTGTAAAAAAAATTGTTCGTTTAAAAAAAAAAAACATAAATAAATAAAAATTTTTTTTTCTCCGTATACGTCCCCATGTTCCTCTGCATTTTTTGCCACCTTTCGACTTGCAGAAGAATGTCTAATCGGTCCGAAACCACTAGCTTTAAAAAAAAATTTTCGATTTCTGAACCCCCGAAAAGTGCATTTTTTCAGTAGAATCGGTCATATGCACGAGTTCGACATCTTCAAATCTACCCCTCCCCCCTCCGCTCTCTCTCTCCCGCGGTCCCGCGAACAGGGCTTTTCATTAAAAAGTTTATGGTCCGAATTAAAACACTTCGGACGTCGCAAAGCATTGCATTACTCATTGACGCCTCTTGTCTCGGTCCGCAGATATTATATCGGTGTGTACACACAAACATAGATATATATATATATATATATATATATCGCGGAGTCGCTCGCGCATCAAAAGCGCGATAATCAACAAAGTACGCGAAAGTAGTCGTAAAAAAAGTGGACTTCCATCGGGAGAGCTCTCGCTCTCGCTCTCGCTCTCGCGCGCGCACACGCCATTAATTTCACCCTCAATATTTCATTCCCGCGTCGCGCGCGTTCGAGAGGCCCCGCGGCAATAAATTACCAAACTTATACACGCGGCCCTGCTGTTTCTCCGGATATTAATAAATAAAACGCAATCCATGCGCGCTGCGACGGGCGGGTTGGGTCGCGCGCGACGCGACGAGGGAAACTACTTCGACGTACACTGCGAGATATGCTCGCCTATACGTGTTCTTTTCGCGATACCGAGAGGCTTGATGTATACGCGCTAATCCACGAAAATAGTGGAAACGAGTCGCCCGAGGAAATTGCAGAATTTTTCATCGAAGGGACGCCTGCTAGACCTATGTTCTTTGGTTCTTTGGATCGTACTGAAAGAGAAAAAAGTCGGGTGAAGGGCGAATGTTGGGATATACCTTTTTTTTCGGAGCAAAAGCGACTCGAAAAATGAGAAGTAATTATAACAAAAAAAGAATTCATAGATTTTTTTCGCGAAAACTATGGACTTTTGTGAAAATTTCATTAGAACAAAAATGTCTTGGAATCCATCGAAGAATGCTCTCAGATTTTTTCAGATTTTTAAAGGACGTTTCTGGAAATATCGATTTTTTTGGATTTTCGAAAAATCAGAAATTGTGCCGGATCAATTTGAAAAAATTTGAGAATATTCTTCGATGAATTTTAAGACATTTTTGTTGTAATGAAATTTTTATAGAAGTACATAGTTTTCGCGAAAAAAAATCAGTGAACTCTTTTTTTGTTAATTATTTCTCGTTTGTTCGAGTCGGTTTTGCTCCGAAAAAAAGTATACCCTAAGATTCACCGTTCACGCGAGTTTTTTCTTTTTCAGCATGGTCTAAGGAACCAAAAAACCTAGGTCTAGTAGGCGTTTCTTCAATAAAAAATTTTACCATTTTCTGAGGTGAGTTGTTTCCTCTATTTCGTGGATTAGCACATATATAGCGAGGACTACTGCCGAAAAGTCATTACGCCACGTTTTCGATTATCTTCGAGTGGAATAAGGCGATAGAATTAGCTGAACATTTATTTTTTGCTTTATCATCGAGCTTGATACGTTTTTATTATGTGAACGGGAAATCGGATAGGAAATTGCGAAGTGCACTTGCACGCGTAAACAGAGTAATGACATTTTTCGATACATATGGCATTTTTCGAAAATTTTTTTCCGGAATTACAGAATAGCCTAGAAAGCCTGTAGTGCTATCGAGGCCAGATTGACGCGGGTACAGCGATGAGCGCGTGTAAATTGTGCGTATCGAAGATCATAAAGATAGCTTCGGAAAAATGGAAAGGTACTCTGTGCGATTACTTTTGCGAAAGTGATTCGAGCGTTCGAAAAAAAAAAATGAATTGACAAAATCGTACAGCTGATAACGTAAAAATTATTATCACTTGCTTTTTAATCATCCATATATTTATAAAATTATATTGTTTAGAATCAATAATTATTTAAATTTTACATAATTATTAACGATAATAGAGCAGTATACGTTACTTACATTATCACATTAGCAGAGCAGTACATTACGTTCTTCCCAAGTTTTTTCAGCGACTTCACACGATCTTCCCAGAGGCGTGACGTACGACCAGCTGGCAGCAAGTAGTCGCGGTTCAAGAGAAAAAAAAACTGCACAGCCGAAATTTCAGCCGCGCTATTTTGTAAATTTAACCTTTCGCGCGCGCTTTCGACTGTATGAATTTTTCACCGCGCTGTATAACTCAAAGCGTAAACTTCGAAATATTACCGAAAAAAGTTTCGCGTCAACGGAGGGTTAGAAGGACTATTTATGGCACGAGTTTCGCGCCACGCGCGAAAAATGAAGTATGAAAAGATTATTTCACGCAGTCGTACAAATTTCTTTCTTCATTATTATTCGATTCTATTCTTTTGTCATAACTTATTGAAATGACGGATTACGCTTCGAAGGCAGCTGCGCGCGTCCGCATGAATTGGCAGCGATTTTTATTCAGCCGTAAGATCTCGGACGTGACAATCGTAAAACGGTGGAAAGACCTATCTTCGCAGCTCGGGCGATCTTTTTTTTTTTGTTATTATTATGACGGAAAACTAGCCGTATCGTTGGCATGCACGTATTTGGCTCCGACGATGAAAAGCTCGCTGGACCGTCAGGTGCGAAATAATTTGATTGTAATTATTATAATAAAGTCCGACGTATAGGTATAACTTTTCTTGCTGTTCTATATGTGTATACCCGTGTAGACACATACGCCATACAGTCGAAAATTAATGATGAACGTATAAATTTTATAATATCATACAGAAATCTCGAATTAAGCTGACTTTTACACTTTTGTAAAACTTATAACCCAATCCCTCGCGATGCATAATTTTTTCTCTCTTCGTTCCGCGAATATATTTTCAACTTCGAAAATTAAATTTTCATCCGCATCGCCGGAGCTCGGCGAATTCTTTTTCCACCGAAACTTATCTCCCGCCCAGGACTTTTTGGGAGAAATTCTTGCCGGTGAACAACGTTCGTATTTTGATACGAAGTACATGCCACATCTTACAAACTTTCCCGCGTAACACCGATTCGATCCGAGAATTTTACGTAAGAGCTTCGCGAAATCAAATTTACTCGAGCTTTCCTCGCGCGCAACTCTCCCAAAAACTAACGACCCAAACGCGAGACAAAAGAAAAAACAATCCTTGGCCAATTCCTTTCGTCTTTCGAATTCGCGCCTCGACTCAAACTTCATTCCTGCGGTGTGTTCGCCTTGTAATCGGAAAATAATTCTCGACTCCCCGCAGAAAAGCCGCCGCCGTCTCCCCCCGATAAATCCCTCCGCCCCTTCGCCGAGATTTCTCAAAGCGGATAATGGAAGGGCTCAATCCTCTCCGAGGGCAAGTTTGCGGGCGTCTGGCGAGAAGCGCCACTCGGACGTACGGGGAAAAAGAGTCGTATGTATATACGTGTGCATACATACATAGACGCCGTATGTATTCGTACTGAAGCGCACTGCAGCGCGCGTATATGTATATATAGCGTCGCGAGAGTCAATACGCGGAAATGCGAAACGTCGGGAATAAAGTCTCGTACAAGGGGGGCAGTGGGGAGACAGGGCTGCCGAGGAGAGGCCAACAAGGAGCGACGAGGGCGTAATCCTATAAAGCGTCAGCGGCGGCGACGACGGCGACGACGCCGCCAAGGAGCCTCGGCGCGTGTCACGCGGAAATGGGAAAATTTTCATGACTTCGCGCGAAATAACTGTCCCCCCGAGAGACGGGGGTGGGGGGGTGGGATGGAAGCTACCCGGAACCTCTTTCGCCCTGTTTTCTATCCGCTCTATTTACTTTTTCTTTTTTGCCCCACCTTTTTTTTTGCATCGCGCTTTAGATTATTGCTAGACGCCGAGAATCTGTTTTAGGGGACACGGAAATGGGATTCTCGGCGGGAAGCTCGAGTCGTCGGGCGAGAGCCGAACCGATTGCGGAAAAATCGCGGTGGTCGAACGAGGGGGGGGGGGGGAGTGGAGGGGTGAGAAAGGCAAATGTAGCAGGTATACACAGAGCGATTTCAGCCCCCTGGACTCTTGATTTTTCTTCCTGCCGACGCTGCGGGCGAGATTCGATTTGCAGCTTTGCTGTTTGTCAGTGGACTTGGCGCTTTCTCCCGCGGAATTTTCCAAAGACACGCGTTATACGTCGAATTTCGAAAGATAAATGCATTTTTCTTTGGTCTAGAATTAAATAAAAAAATTTTTTTTAAGCAAGAACTTTCGGACCAATGGAACTTTCTTCGGTAAGCCAAAAGATGATGAAAAATGCCGAGGGACACGTGAAATATGGAATATGAAAATTTAACATGGGGAGGCATATGGCGACGAAAAAGAAAAAATTGGCTATTTGGATTTTTATTATTATTATTTTTTTTTTTAATGGGTATAACTTTTGATCAGAGCATCGAAACTCGACATGTTTTTTATATACTTTACAGATATTATATTTATATTATATTTATGGATAGAAATTTTATTGGTGCTCCGGAAACATTTGTAGTTGTTATTATTTCAGTATTTTGACGCATTAATTTTTTGTAAAAACAGTGTAAAATGGTTCAGAAATATGGTTACTAGTAACTTTTCCCATGTTCCTCTGCACTTTTGACTATCTTTCGACTCACAGAAGAAAGTCTAGTCGGTCCGAAACCTCTAGCTTTAAAATAAAATTTTCAATTTCTAGACCAAAGAAGAGTGCATTTTTTTTTTAATTCGACACATACGTGTTGATGTTAAACGTATTGGTGAAACTTCGTTTGATTGACTTTGGAAAATAGCCGGGGAATATTTCAAAAGCTATACGACTGTTTCGATATTCAGTTTGGGTAAGTTCTGTCGAACTTATCGTTAACGATAAATCAATGAGTTAAAGTACATTAAACTAATTTGTAATTAATTATTATAAACAAACATTATATTTTTCTAAAATTAAACAAAATATGGGATATGAGCCGCAGTTTATCAGGAACCATTCTACCCGAAATATGATCATGACGATGCATTATTGCGACTGAGACGCATTTTTTCAAGACTGTATTAAAAAAAATAATAACAAACGAGACATAGATCCAAATAGAATTTTTCGCTCGTGGAATCCCAATTGCCTCATACGGATGTCCGTAATAAGCGATTTCCCGGCGAGCGCAGGAGTCGCCGGTACTCTTCTCCGGTCGTATAAGGGCATTTATTTCGTATCCGCGTCTCGCCAAAGCCGGCCGTATACTACTTACGAAACGCGGATTGCGTTTATTCTTCTTCGCAACAAGCCGGGCGATCCTTTTTTATCCTCTCTAAATTACGCCGTTACGGCATAATCTCTCGTATAAAGCCCTCTTCGGGGCCGACGAGAGAATGGGCTTAAAGTGTAAGGCTGAATTTGCGTTGCCTTGACGTTTATGCGACGACACAATGCGCGCCCGGGATAAATACACCATCGTCGTCGCAAAATCTCCCCCCCTTTTTTTCAGTTGTTTATTCTGGCTTTGGTCTTCGTTACATCGGTATTATTGTCTTTTAGTTGCAGTTGTATACATAAAAAATGTCTAATTATGTAACAATAATAATAGTTATAATAAATAATAATAATACGTAATAAAGTTTTTACAATTAAACGGTAGAAGAGTTAAAGGTAAGTTTCTGAATAAATTGATAATCTCTCGGCAGACCAAGTGTCTCATTGATATTCAAATAATTTGTTTATGTAGATATCGTCGTAGATATATTAACAGAATTACTAATGTTCTTATTGGCCCAATGTAACTCAATGATTTCGATAGTACATTTATTCAATTCTTCAGACTCTTCTTGAAACAATGATTAATTACTGAGGATAGAAATTTCTCATACTCTTGATTGCTCATATTCACAGCTTTTTAGTAAAGTTTTATTTAGGAGCTAAAAGATACAAATATCATAATCCTTATTTCGTAAAAATGATAATTAAATTACTAAAAATGTTACTGTACAAAAATATCATAAAAGCTACATTACTTCCTAAAAAAAAAGTAGTACAAATTATAAACAGACACATCAGGCGCGAAATTACAAAAGCTTCACAAAGCACCTTTTACACTGAGTATACGCGTGTAACGTTATTAAACGTCGCTTTTTGCGTCTCTCGGCCGAGTCCACGTTAAAATTTCACTTTCCCCCAACGTAGCTGAAACAAAAAAGAAAAAAAAGCTTCGCGCACCCATTACAATTACAAACACTCCGATAATTCCGAACACGAAATTTCTCCCATATAATTAAATTCTTTCAAAAACGCGCACGCGCGAACCGGAATTCCCAGGCCGGAACTGAATAAGTTAAAAATTTCCAAGGGATTCCGGGCTTAACGAAGCTTTTACGGTGAAATACGATAATTGCAAAATTAATGGATTCGTCATCTCGTGTCGTCGTCCGCCTCGGATAAAAATCAGCGCGTCCCGCCGCTCGAGATCTCCGTTTAAAAGCAGAGCGCGAGATGTACGGACGAGCAATCAATAAGGAAGCAGTCGTAGTACTCCAACCACCCCCTTCCACCCCCCCCCCCTCCGCCCTTGTATATTCAATTTTATTAAATCGCTTCGCCTCCGACGAAGTTGGCCGGGCGTAAAAAGGTTCCGGAAATATATACATTATATATATATACACAGCGGCTGAAGAAAGACGGCGTCAATTACCAGGCTTATTGAGCGAATCACAGCTTCGCTCGCTTTGTCCGCTCGCGTAGCTTCTCGGAGTACACTTATATACATTATATATATATATATATATATACACACACATTATATATATACACTTATATATGTGTATCATGTACACACACACATATATATATATATATATATATATTATACATAATATATATGTATTGTGTGTGTGTGTGTATGTGTGTGTGTATATATATATCTACGCGAGACGCATTTTTCCACGATCGCGTCGCGCTCGCGGCGGTCCGCGCGCGGCACTTTTCAAATCGAAAAACTTGCGCGCGAGTCGAGCGCCGAAACTGCAGCCGCTTATGCAAATTGCTCTTGACCCGCGGGATAATCGTTGCGCGCCGTAAAGCTATGCGAGATAAACGCTGTATATATATATACGCGTTTCGCGAAACGATGGCGGGAAATTGAAGAAGTTTGAATAAAGCTTATGCATACAGTAGGAGGACGATTGCCTGGGGGGGGGGGGGGGGGAGAGGTCGCCTAATGCTTTTTCAATGACAATCTGCTGCTGTTTTTTGCTTTCTCAAAGAGAAAGCTTTTTAACGGTGCAAATTTTGAAATTTAAAATTCCAATGAATTTTTACGGTTTACGTGTTTTTCAGTGAGAAAAATATGTTTTTAAAAAATGTATGTATGTATGTATGTACGTACGCAAAATTCGTCCAGACCATGTCTCTGGAATGAATCGACAGAATAAACTCAGACTTTGTGTGCAGACTGATTAGATCCTATTAGAATTTGGAGACAATCGGCTACTGTTTATCGCAATTTTTTCAAAATTTATTCGAAATTTTGATATTTTTTTCAAAAAACTGCATTTTTCATCCCTGCATACCACAGATGTACAAAATCTAATCCCATATTCTGAAAGGTCATTAAATTCCCTTCAAACATATGTCTACTTGTTTCCACTTTATCATTATACTTTTGGCTTTTAGTCCATTAACAGCCACGCGGACATTTCGCAGTCGATTGATTTTTTTGATCTGTACAAGACGTAAAATTAACGAAATATTATAAAGAGCAACGTATTCTTATGTAAAAAAACCTGAGGTAAGAAATGAACAATTTCACACCAAAAATTTAATGTGAACGCCTAAACATACCATAAAATTCAAGCATCGACCGTGCACTTTTTAATTCAATTTTTCTGCAAAATTAAACTTTTATACTTTATCAAAAAAGCTTCGTATCGATACAAATCATAAAATCGAAAATTGCTATTCACTTCAATGCTTTAACCGGTCCCATTAGTTTTTCCAACTCAAAGTCAATTTCCTACACTTTCAGTTCACAATAATTTGCAACAGCAGTTAGCGGCGGTTTTCAATGGTGTTCAATGCAGCAACCTTTGATTTCTCCCTCCCTCCCGACGCAGATGACGAAACCTCTCGCGCTACAGCCTTCCCGGGCGCGAAGATTGATTTATTATGGGCAGGATATTGGAAGGACTCGAGGATAGGATCCCGGAGGGGCTGTCCCAGCGGATAACTCGGCCTGTCCGCAAGCACGTATTTAATAAGCATGTGCGAGAGTGCGCGTCAACGCACGCTTGCTTGGCTCCAGCCTCTATATATGAGGCTCTGAATGGAATAGAAATTACTAGTTTGCCGGGAGAGACAGAGTTCGACGTGCGCATTATACACGGCGTGCGTCGGGTGTGAAAAGGAGGAAGCTCGTTTTTAATTTAGCTGCGAGCATTTGCGGGGCTTGCCTGCGAGGGTAATCCGAGCGTGTAGGGATTTTCTTTCTTTTTTGTCGTCGACTTTGATTTTGTTGTTACGACGCTCGGCTCTTATTATGCTCTGCTTGTACAGCGTGAATTCGATGTCTGTGTACTAGACGTTGTTGACAGTGATAACAATAATAAATCGCTGTGTGCGTGTAATATACGTGAGGGAATTGATGGGGATGAATTTATTGATTATAGAAAAAATTGGAAGTAGCCGATGGCTCGTGTTTCAATTAAGTACGTTGATAGTGTTGGATGAATTTTCTTGTATAACGAGCACGATTGCAATTAATAGTTCGTTAATTTAATTTTTTGTAATTTTTTACACTTTTTTTTCATTTTCATAACAAAATTTACATTGACTGATGAATACATTGTTAATCCTTCTACGAAGACGTAATGTGAAATAGCTGGGGAGGAAGCACTACTTTCACGAATCAATGAAAAATAAATGTTTATCCAATTCCTCGAAATAAACAATGCTGAAGGAGAAGAAAGTCTGTATCAATAATTTTCAATTTACTTTGTCGGCGTAAATCCTGAACCGGGTCGGTTGGTAAAATACGTCGGAAATACGATGAAAGTGCGGAGCAAGTTTCTATCCCCGAAATCCGTTACAATATCCATGCTTTGCCTTCGCCTCAAAGCAAAAATATTTTTACAAGATCTCGGAGATCCATCTCGAGATTTAAAAGACGCCAGGGCGTGATCCCGATGTAGCGGGCTTCGTAAGAGGTGATGCAAACAGAGCACAAAGGGGTCAGTCTATTTCCCAAAGATGTAAGGAAAAATTGTTAAGTTCCGAGCACGATACATTCAACAGAATAGTTCGTCAAAGTAACTCCGGGTTTATAAGCTGGAGATGAAATGTACCGGGAAAACGTCCAACTTCGCATAAAAAGGAAGTTTAAAAAAAAATTTAATATGCATAAGGGAGGACGTCTCGGTCCCTTTTATTACCTCTTTTATCTTCGAGATTCAGAAAGTTATGGGCCGACTTTTGTCGCCGAGGGTTGCGCGTGAAAATTTTATCCGTTCGATTTTTCATCTAAACCCGTGTTCAAGACAGAGAAAACGGAGTACACGTGTTTTTGTATTTTCATCGAATTTTCGTTAAAAACGTGTTTTCATTATTCATTGAACTACCACTTGGTATAACTACAGTATCACGCAAGTCATTGTTATTCAAGTAGATTTCCATATTAAATACGTTTTGCATCAATTTTCCTCGAAAAACTAAATTGCTTATTGGATATTATTTTATGTTTTGCTAAGCTGATATGACCTTGAACAAAGTAGTTTTGTTTTTAAAAATTGGTACAGTTTCGGCTTTACATTATATTAAGAAATATATTATTAAAAAATCAACAAGTCATATACCTGCTCGAATAATTCTCTTTCAAAATTGCAATACCATAAGCCATTAAAAATGTAAATAATTCTTAATAATACGACGTTTAAATCTATCATCAACTGTCCATCGTTTCACACAATACTCAATACTATATATAAATGTCATACTCGAGTAGTTTGCGTTAATTATTCAAATGAAAGCTCTGCCTTTCAGAGCTTGCGCAACGAATGACACGAAGTGGAGCTGAGCGAAAAAAAAGCGCATCCAAAGCCATCGTCCACTGCAGATGCCTCACGGAATAATGAAAAAAAATTGGAACGAAAGAAGCGCAAAAATCCGAAGAGAGAGCGGGACAGAGAAGGGAAAAGCGATGGTACGGATTGGACGATCGAAGGGCTAACCATTGGGAAAGGGAATGAATTTTTCAAGCTCGGCGCGCCGGTAACAGGCGAGAGCTTTGTACTTTTACGTGTCATTCGAAATCGCTGCGCCCCGAGACGCACATCACGAGAAACCGAGAGAGAAAGAGAGACGTACTGAATGGCAGGATAAACGAAAGGTGAGTGGAGGCTTGCGCCGAGTCGTAGCATCGATTCGCAGCCGTCTGAGCAGCGCAGCACTCCCCCACATCCCGCAGCGACTGCGGAGACGTTTAAAGGGGATCGAGTGTAAAGCGTGGGCGTCGATTACGATTCGCGCGTTTATTAGCTTTCTCTTTTTCCATCTGTCTGTGTATACGCGTAAATCCACCGAATTTCGGAAACAACCCGCGGGACGGAAAAGTTGCAAATAATTTTCTTGAAGGCACCAGAACTGTTTTTTCTCGGTCCTTAGGTCATTCTGAAAAAGAAAAAGCTCGCGTGCATGGCCGATCGTAGGGTATAGTTTTTTATCGGAGCTAAAAACGACTTGAAAAACGAGAAATAGTTGAAAAAGCGAATTTATAGGTTTTTTTCTCTCTCGAAAACTGTAGACTTTAAAAAATATTTCATAAGAAGAAACATGTCTGAAAATTCATCAAAGAATGCTCTCAAACTTGTTTCAGATTTTTTTACGGACGTTTTTGGAAATTTCGTTTTCTTTTTTTTTAATTTTCGAAAAACCAAAAATTGTAATGGATCAATTTGAAAAAATGTCAGAGCATACTCTCATGAATTGTAAGACATTTTTGTTCCAATAAAATTTTTATAAAAGTCCATAGTTTTCGACCAAAAAATCTAAGAATTCTTTTTTTATTGATTATTTCTCGTTTTTTTCGAGTCGTTTTTGCTCCGGAAAAAAGTACATACTCACATACATAGGTGCAAATCCACCAAATTTCGGAAACAACTCGGATGGAAAAAATGCAAAAAAATTTTCTTGAAGACAAACCTACCAGACCTATTTTCTCTCGTTCCTTAAGTTATTTTGAAAGAGAAAAAACTCGCGTGCATGGCCGTTCGTAGGGTATACTTTATTCCGGAGCAAAAACGACTTGAGAAACTTCGAAATAATTAACAAAGAGAGAATTCATAGATTTTTTTCTCGGAAACTGTGAACTTTTATAAAAATTTCATTAGAACAAAAATTTCTTAGCGTTCATGAAAAAATGCTCTGAAAGTTTTCAAATTGATCCGATACAATTTTTGATTTTTCGAAAATCCAAAAAATTAAAATTACGGAAAATGTCCTTAAAAAATCTGAAAAAAATTCGAAGCATTCTTTCATGAATTTTAAGATAGTTTTGTTCTTATGAAATTTCTATAAAAGTCTGTAGTTTTCGAGAAAAAAATCTAGGAATTCTCTTTTTTCTTTTTTCTTTTTTCCTCTCTTTCAGAATGACCTGAGGAACGAGAAAAAAGAGGTCTGGTAGGTTTACCTTCAAGAAAATTTTTTGCAACTTTCTCGTCCGAGTCGTTTCCGAAATTTCCTGAACATACTCATTCATACCAGCCTGTAACACACTTAGTGAGGGTTCGAAGGAATGGAAAATATTGCGTGGCGGGAAATTCAAAAAAAAAAAGGAAAAAGAAAAAAGAGAAAAGCTGCGGAGCAGGGGACAAAAAGCAATCCATGGATAGGAAAAATAAAGTTAGCCAACCACTCTCGGGGACACTCGTGGAAAATTTTCAACTCGCCCTGTACACGCTCTCTCTCTCTCACCCCGCCGGAACAAGAAGGTAGTTGACCTCGAGCGGCTTTTTCCGCGGGGAGTGTGTATACCATCGCGCAAAAGGTACAAAGTGGAGTGCTCGCCTATACATACCGGTTGAAAGGTCGAGGAAAAAGAAGCTGATCTTAACGAGAAAGAGAGAGAGAGAGCTTTGTCTATATAACGCACTGGCACACGTATATAGATATATACATTCAAATTCAAAGCCGATTCACGCGATCTTTGTAATTAGCGCGTGAAACGCTGCGCCGGCGCTATCTCTTAAAGGAGCTATTTCTTACCTCTTCCTCTCCCCTCTCTCTCTCTCCTTCGGTGGGCTCTGACAGTTTCACGTTAAAATGCCCATTTACCTTCTACGCTGTGCGCGGCTGCCTCTCACGGAAAGTCGAAGGATCGATCGGCGCGCGCGCGCGCGCTTTGAGCATCGGAGCCACTCTAATTCCTCGTTTTCGAGGGCTGTTCGCCGTGATTTCACCCCCACCTCCCCCCAGACCTCCCCTTCGCCCTATACTGTCGTTCTCAGCGCCGCACCGTTTCATTCCCGATTCAACATTTTTACAATACGTGTGCGCTGTACCGCCTTCTCTCTCTCTCTCTCTCTCTCTCTCTCTCTCTCTCTTCCTCCTCTGACTTTGATTTAATTAATTCTCCCGTCTATTACGACTCCTTGCGGGCAGGGGGGGGGGGGGCGGGGATTTAAGCGCAAAGCCAACGCGGTGGCGCTGCGGCTTTGTGCATGGCTTCTCGATCCTGCGCGGCCACTTATGCGGTGCGTTTGTACTTTTTGCTCGGCGAGGAATTGAACTTTGGATTGAAAATGTGGCGGATTACGTTCTGGGCTCGATGTGTGTCAGTCATGAGTCACGAGAATCATATGGCAACCTAGTTGAGAGGCCATCACTTTATTATTATTATTTTATCTTTATCGCTTTATTATTTTAACTTTATCACTTTATTATCATTATTATTATCAGTATTATCATTATTATTATTATTATTATTATTATTATTATTATTATTATTATTATCATCATCATCATCATCATCATCATCATCATCATCATCATCATTATCATCACTATTATCATTATCATTATCATTATTATTATTATTAGTATTATTATTATTATTATTATTATTATTATTATTATTATTATTATTATTATTATTGTTTATTCATTTTATTCGACTCGTTTGACTTACATCGGCACGACTTACATCCTGGCAAAAGTGTTTTTTCCGGCGCAGAAATCGAATTCATTTAACGGAATGTAACTCGCGACTTTAGCGAGATGTAAACGGCGTTATTCTCCTCAAGTCGAGAATAAATCTCGCGATGGTATTTTCCTTCGCTCGCTTCGCCGCGTCTCTCGCGAGGCGCTTTTCGCGAATTCATACTTCGCTGCGGGGAAAAAGTTACGTTTTCATTGCGTTGCAAATAATATACGGCGAGAGCTAACGCCGTCGTTGCAGCGGCGGGTTGAAAAACATTTTTCTGCGCAATTTAAAAAAAATGTTTTTTTTTTAAAGCAAGAACAGTGAATTGCTCCCCCCCCCCCCGCCACCGCTCTGTAGACAAAGGTATATAAATGAATATTTGAGAATTCGATTTTGAAATAGACGTAAGTTTCGCGAATAACGGCGAGAGAGGAGTCAAAGGAAGCGATACTGCGAGTCTTGCATTTTCTGAAAATAAACTCGCGCGTATTATGCGTTTGAATAAAAAAGAACTAATCTGCTTACTTGTAGATAATATTAGAACGAAAATTGTGACAATAAATTTTTGCGTCATATTATTATTTTATTGCAGTTGGTGCAGCAACAGAAAAAGTTGTTTAAAAAATGCAGAATCACGCTATTACTCGGCTGTTCTGTAGTACCCCGTGCGAGAATAGTTAAAATGCAATGTCCTTGTAAGTAAACGCATTTAAACTTGGTAAACTTCACTGCTTTACAAGGCGTATTTACTCTGCTCTTGCGAATATAGACACTACTTCGAAAGTCGTTGATAATGCGACCTATTGTCAGAGTTATAATTTCCCCTTCGCCCTACTTGCGTCGCGCAAAATTCACAAAGACGCGCAGACTCTACTATGAAATTTGTATATTCTTTTACAAAGTCGTATCAAAACGTCTCAGCTGCACATCAGAGCGCCGCATACATGACCAATTCTCATAGAAAAATGCAATTTTCGGGGGTCCAGAAATCGAAAATTTTTTTTTTACGCTAGAGGTTTCGGACCGATCAGACTTTCTTCTGTTAGCTGATAGATAGTCAAAAATGCAGAGGAACGTGGGAAACATGGAACATTGGAATTTAACATGGGGAGGTACATGGGAAAAAAAGAAAATCGGCTGTTCGGATTTTTATTTCCTTTGTTTGTCAAACGGACAAAACTTTTGATCAGAGCATCGAATCTGGCCATATTTTTTTTTAAATTAAAGCTCTTTTATTGTACTTCATTGTGGTCTAATTTGAAATTTTATTTCTGCCTCGGAAACATTCGTAGTTGTTATTATTCCAGTATTTCGACGCATTAATTTTTTGTAAAACAAACGTAAAATGACTCAGAAATATCGTTACTAGTAACTTTTCCCATGTTCCTCTGCACTTTTCACTCTCTTTTGGCTTATACAGAAGAAAGTCTCATCGGTTCGAAACCTCTCGCTTTAAAAATAAAATTTCGGTTTCTGGACTCCCGAAAAGTGCATTTTTCTATGATAATTGGTCATTCATATACCCATACATACCGAATAAAGAAATGTAACCGCCCTGGTAGAAACGTTAGCACGAAACCGACTGGAAATTAACTGGTTCTGTTAAAAAGTAGCTAGAAATCAACTGGAAAGCCGCTATCCAGGGGTACCTTTTTAGCAGGTTTTCAGCTAGAAACCCGTCAATTTTCCGCTTAACCTCAAACATGCCTATTCCGGAATTTAAAATAAAATTAATAACCCGTTACGCGTAACGGCGGGAAATTTGAATTCCGTCCCCCTTTCTCTCACCTCGCGCACACCTCCCCCTCGTCCACGAATGAGCAGAGTCCGAAAAGAGCCCTCCACGCATTGGCTTCGGACTTTACAATCCCTGGGCGTAAGTAGATCCCCGGCTCACCTATACGTGTGTTTCCGCGCGCCTCCGCACAGTCGCGCGCACAGGCGACGAAGTTTAGTGCGGCGCACGGCTTCGATACTCAGCCGGAATATACAGGCGGGGACGGGGGAGGGGGAGTGGAAAGGGGTGTCCCCGGAAAATACACTCGCTACGCGCCTCGAATTCCGTAAGCAGCCGGTGCGGGAAGTTTCGCGTGGGGCGGTGTAGCTGCGCAGCCAAGTCCCAAGTACACATACTCGCCTTTCAAGTTTTGCCCGCATGCCAATTCCTCGTCGCGAGGAGAACAGAGAGAAACTATAGCGACGACGACGACGACGTCTTTCCCTTGGCCCTTACGTGCCTTACGTGTGGGGAACTATGCCTTTCTCCAAGTCGTAAAGGTATACGCGAAAATTAAGACTTGGTGGGTCGGGGGAGGGGGGAAGGTTTCTCGTGCGTGCGTGTATGGATGTATTATCGGAGGTATCGCGGCGGAGACAAGTTAAAGTTGCGTAGATAGAATACGCGATCGAGCGCCGGGTGGGTTTGAAAATTTCGAGGGAGGGTGGATGAGTATACACGTGGAGCTCCGAGACATGAATTAGATATATGTACATTTTTTGTGGTTTCGAGTATTTTATTATTTTTTTTTTTTATATACATGATTTTCTCCTTGCCGTATGTTTCAATGCATATTAATTGACAGTCTTGTACTTAGAGACTGAAAAAACGCACAAATCAGCTATATATACCTATACTTGATGAATGACATAAATCTTTTGCTCTTATACTGTGGCTTCGTTTATAAACTTGTAAGACTAGCCACCAATAATGTAATAATAGACTTTTTTCACACTCAGCTATGCATTAAGTGCCAACTTTATTCCCGGAGCGAGAAGAGACTGTTGGCATTTTAAGGGGATATCGAAGCCAATTTAAATCAAATGAAGTATTACATAACCTCAAAAATTGTATTCGATCATAACTACTAAGTACTTACACTTGTTTACCACATATAAAAACGAAGTGTTACGAGGTAGCTATTTTAATTATTTATGTTTAATAAGTCTCGTGTTTATATAATTTTGTGTTATTTTTATAAACAATGAGAAATACATCGCGAGGTGGTACAGTAAGGCGACCGTCACATTTAACTAATATTTTTAATAGTATTAAATTTTTCACTAACTGAATCAACAAAAACTCTGTGTTCCGAGGTAGCCTATGCAATGACAAATAATTACCAATTTGATTTTTGACAGTATGAACTCAACAGTAATCAAACAATGTGAAATACGGCCCGAGGTGAGGTCACAAACGGTCACTTTGGCTACGGCATCCCCTAAAGGCTTTGCGTGAAAAAAATAAGGTATGCACCACAGGAGTAAAGAATGCATCAAATCGCATATTTATCGCTCGAGCCGAAGTCCAACACACATTTTTATTATATTATATATATAATTATATGAGATTTATGTGCACAATGTACTATAATGATGCTGCAAGCATAGCTTGAAATTTGTAATATCCTCAAAACAAAAAGTTTTCCTATCAATCAAATAATTTCCATATTTTTCACTGGAATATACTCTGTATCGTACTCTCGTCATTTCAAGCCCTCGTCCAAGATCAAAAAATCCCAAATTCGATTCAGCAAATTAATAATTATCATCGAGCAAGACGTAACGCGAAGAAGAGCACCTCGAAGGAAAACGACGTAAGTACATTCGTGACGAGAATCCAAATTTAGCCCGAACCCAACCCCCCCGGAAGAAGAATAATTTCACGTTGCGTCCCGAGTCTCCGCTCTCGTCGTGACGGCGGACAGAAGAAAACTAATCTCGACACTCGAAAATCCAGAAACACGTAACCGTATATATACGTGAAACAGCCCTCGGGCTTCCTTAGCGCGGCGGTCCCCGAGCAGCTGGAGAAAGAAAAAAAAACCTGCTCGTCCCCTACTATCTCTCGATTTTCTCCTGGCAGAGATGCTCCAGCAGCCCCCGGAAGAAAGAGCGAGAGAGAGAGAGAGAGAGAGGAGGGCATAAATTTATCCGGCGTCTCGAGCCCGCAAGAGAAAGCTGCTGGCTTTGGAAATCCCAAGCAGTCGCGGCATCAATCGTCGAATTCAGCCGCGTAGACCTATAGCATAACCGTGTTAGATCCGTGACTTGGAGGGAGGGGGTGGGAGGGGGTGGCGAGCCCCTTGGGAAAGACTATAAGGCTCTCGAGAGACAGTTGGCACTTGGGCGAGCCCAGAGAGAGAGAGAGAGAAGAGACCGAGTGGCCTCGTCAAGGTCGTACGTGATCCCGAGACAAACGATAGGATCGGCGTCGTTACACCTTTTCCTCCGCTCCTGGACGACGGCCTGTACATACATATATATATATCGCGAGCTTCCGATGTTTTTTGCATCGCGCCGCTCCTCCGGCAGCTTTATATACGTGCGCGATAGTTCGGAGGATCGAAGAGCGTTTGGAGGCTCGATTCCGAGAGATTTATGCACGAGATGCAAATCGCGTTTCACGAGTGTCAAAAGGACGTCGTTCAAGCTTTTTATTAAGCTCGAGTTTCGCTTCGCCTTGATAGCGCAGACGAGGAAATCCATAAAATGTTTTCAGTTTTTATTTATATTCTATATGTAGACGACTGGTTCGCCCGGAATTTTCCGCTTTTCGAGGGTCCAGAAATCGAAAAATTTGATTTAAGGTTTCGGATCGATTAAAACATGGAAAAATAAATAAATAAAAATCGGCTATTCCGATTTTTATTTATTTATTTTTTGTTTTTTTTTAACGGACATAATTTTTAATCGGAGCATTGAAACTGAGCACATTTTTTTAAAATTAAAGCTCTCTTGTTGTACTTTATTGTATTGCAATTTGAAATTTTATTTGCGCCTGGGGAACATTCGTAGCTATTATTATTCCAGTATTTCGCGAAGCATGTTCCTCTTGACTTTTGCCTATCTTTCGGGTTACAAAAGAAAGTCAGACCGGTCCGAAACCTCTCGCTTTAAAAAAAACTTTCTATTTCCGGATCCCCGAAAAGTGCAATTTTTAACGAGAATTGGTCATATAGATACGTGTATTGTTGGGGATAACACATTCTGATAATCGGAAATGCAATTGATACGATTTGATATGAATAGAACAAGACCCATAAGTCGTAGTGGTGGATGCCGCCTATAGTCGCGGCGGTCCACTCGGAAGTGACGTATCTCTGATTGTCTCTCCGCCGGGGAGCTTCGGGAGCTGTTCGGCCGCAATAAAACCCTGACCCGTGTAGCCGTCCTCTCTCTGCTTCTCTCGCAGTAAACCGAAAGCTATGCGTCTGTACGTTTACTTGTAGAGTCGCACAAAAAAGTGTTTATCACGACATGTTTCATAAACATACGTAGACGCACTGTTTGCATAAAAATATAAAAGATCGATGTCGCGTCTTCGATTTCGTGGAAACGTACATGTGCTAATTCGAAAAATAGTGGAAACAACTCACTTCAGAAAATAGCAAAATTTTGTATTGAAGGCACACCTATTAGGCCTATTTTTTCTAGTTCCTTAGACCATACTGAAAGAGAAAAAACTCACGTGAACGGCGAATTGCAGGGTATACTTTTTTCCGGAGCAAAAACGACTCGAAAAACGAGAAATAATTTAAAAGAAGAAAATTCATAGACTTTTTTTCTCGAAAACTATATGGACTATTAAAAATATTTCATTAGAACAAAAATGTCTTAAAATTTATTAAAGAATGCTCTAAAATTTTTTCAGAATTTTCAAACACATTTTTCGAAATTTCGATTTTTTTTTAATTTTCGAAAAATCAAAAACTGTATCGGATCAATCTAAAAAAATTTCAGAGCTTTCTTTCACGAATTTGAAGACATTCTTGTACAAATGAAATTTTTATTCCATAGTCCATAGTTTTCGAGAAAAAATCTATGAATTCTTTTTTTGTTAATTATTTCTCGTATTTTCGAGTCGTTTTTACTCCGGAAAAAAGTACACCCTGCGATTTTCTCTTTCAGATTGACCTTAGGAACGAGAAGAAACAGATCTGGTATGTGTGTCTTAAAAAAAAATTTTTACAATTTTTGGAAAGATTAATTGTTTCCGATATTTCCTTGATATGCACATACATATTGAACAAAAAAATTGTCTCGATCAATCATTTGCAATACTTTTTAAATCTTTACACAAATTTTCTCTGCATCGTTGCATCGTTTGATTTCAAAAAACTATCTCCAGTGTAAAAGGCAACTAAGCACTATATTGTTCACGATACCTGAACGCTAGCGATCGACGGACAATTTATTTCAATAGACATATATATTTCAATAGACATATATCACTGATAAAAAAAAGTGCGAATATCACTGCGATGAGTCGATACACTTGGCTGAGCCGCACTTGTTCATTTTTATTTCAGCCTTTTGTCGGGCATTCTTTACGCTGATGAGGACGGCCGTATCGCGCACGCACGGCGCGATGCAATTTTCAGGCACTAGAAGCTTAAGGGATCATTTATATAGGCGATAAATAATAGAGGGTCCCGGGATGGCTCCTCGCGGGACACCAGTACATATAGAGAGACCATCGCTTCTTTATGAAACATTACTCATCCTCACTTTCGCCGTATGAAACTATATGACGCGTCCACTACATATATGTGTGTGTGTATATATATATATATATATCCTACGGCCTGACCAAGCAGTCTTCTATACTACTGCCGACAACTCGCTAATTAACAATAAAAGTTCTTCTCGTCTCCGCCGGTGCTTCTGTGCTTGTTGAGCTGTCGCGAATTTAATCAATGAGCGCAGAGCAATATCCTCGGAAATACACGTACGATTTGGATTTGCTTCGACGATGTATGTGCGACGATGACGACGGACTGTGTAGAGATGATTTTTAATAATAAAAGATTTGGTGCCGGAGTGTAAGGAAGGTGAGAAAATTTGTGGAAAATAAATCGAAAATTTGTTTAATATGCTTTAAAACATATTTTCGATATCTTCTGAACCAAAACAAAAACTCTTCAATTATAGTACATTGAAAGATATAGACATAAAAATTTGAGCATTTAGAGATTTACATAATATTTTATTGATTTACGAATTTTCGTTAACTTAATCTTATGAGATTAAGTTCTGATTTTTTTATGATTTTTGTAAGGAAATAACAACAAAAATTGCTTTTATACATTATTAAAATAAATTTTAGAAAAATTTTAATAATTATTAGAATACAAGAAAATTGGACTATTTTAAATATTTACAAAAGCATACACTGAGAAATCCTCTCTAGGAAAATTTACTTTAATAAATACTAAAACTGGGACGTACTTGTTCAACCAAAAATTTTACAAATTTAATAAATTATAATTAAATACATTTAATTTTTTTATAAATTTTATAATATTTCAAAAACTTTTTACATTTTTATATATTTTTATAGTTTTCAGATTTCTCGATTTCTTTATCTGGATATTTAGTTGCCCGAAACTGAATTTGCGCACCATATGGCGATAGTACACATCTAATGAAGCATTAAACTCGAAATCTTCTAATTAAATTAGAAATATCGTAAGACCTTGTCCATAAGCATAGTTTCAAAAACTCACCACTTCGACAAGATCGTCTTACACGTAAATTATCGCACAAAAAGTACAAAAAACCTTATAAAAATAGTAGACTCACACCTTTGCAATCTCGTCGATTCATCAGTCCTACGTCAATTACCGCCCCGGGGAAATCCTCCCCCGCGTTTCGCGTCGCCGCCGCGGAAATCCGAGCCGAAATTCCGAGCACGCCGCGCGGCAAAGTCTCTCTCTATCCCTTTCTCTACACGCAGCCGTCGTAATAGCTGCCACAGGAGAGCAAATCGAGGCTCTTTACATCACGCGCGAGATGACTCTCTACACACGTATGCCCCGCTAATGCGTCTGCTCCCCTCTTCCCATCCCCCTTTCTCTCTCTCTTTCGCGATTAGTCGCTAAGTCGGATTCGCCTTTCGCGCTAATATCCAAATTCTCTCTCTATGTATGTATATCTATATACAGAGATTTTCCGGAAACTATTTCCGGCTTACGAGTTCGCGCTGAATTTTCCGAAGCGCTCGAGATTCTCTTTCTCTCTCTCTCTCTCTCGGGTCATATGTTCGACCGAAAGAGATGAGATATAGCGGTATTGGGGGGGGGGGGGGGTCGAGCCTCTATACGTACGATATAAGCGACAGTTCGACTGTTGCGAGACTCGTGTGTACATATGCGGGTGTATATCGGTGATTCGACGGGGAGATAAGGCTCGGGGGTTGCAGCAACGTCGTCGTGACGAATTGATAAGGGAAAGCGTTCGGGGAAAGCAGCTCGGAGTTTCGCGGGTTTTTCGGGAGGATTTTCGTGAGTCGAGAGAAGCCGAAGGCTGTGGAGCCGTGTGGCAGAAGTGAGAACGAGAGGTAAAGTTTCGGGAGAGCTCCGAGTAAAATTTTCGTACTCGGATTATTCGCGCAAATCTCGACTTTTCCTCCAGCTTCGAAAAGTCGATGAATTAATTGTTTCC
Organism: Philotrypesis tridentata; assembly: GCA_018906965.1. Lineage (NCBI taxonomy): Eukaryota > Metazoa > Arthropoda > Insecta > Hymenoptera > Pteromalidae > Philotrypesis > Philotrypesis tridentata. Next base: position 454,436 of record JACCIB010000026.1, read on the forward strand.
ATAAAAACGATTCTGTTTTATTATTTCTGTTATTGATCTCTATTATTATATTATTATTATCATCATCATCTATTACTATTCTATTGTTATATATGTTAATTTCTGTTATTTGTCTATTATACAAACGTTTTAATGAAAAAAAGCGTTATTTACAATTTCGTAGCCACAATCGAAGATAATAATACTTAATATTATTTGACACGTTTTTTCTATTTTACAAAATAATTTTCTTTTTAACAAAATATGCACTTATTCTTTTATTCCCTTCGTACACATTTTCACTATCAATTCGACCCGAAAACTAAAACAATACATCGCGAGAGTACACTGCAGCTGCAGCAAAAGAGTACTTTCAGGAAACGTTTGAAAAAACAAGTCTCGCAGAGAAAAACATTGTTTCGCTAAAAAAATTCTTATTATTGCAATCTAATCCCACGTCTTTCTACGAAGAGAAAATGTATATGACTAGTTCTCCTAAAAATTTACACTAGTTCGGGGGTCCAAAAATCGAGAGTTTTTTTATAAAATTAGAAGTTTCGGACCAATCAGACTTTCATCTGTAAGCATAAAAATAGTCAAAAATGCAGACGAACATGGGAAATATGGAACATGAAAATTATCATGGAGTGGTATATGGAGAAAAGAGAGAAAATCGGCTATTCCGATTTTTATTATTATTTTTTTTAACGGACGTAACTTTTGATCAGAGCATCGAATCTGGACATATTTTTTTAAATCAAAGCTCTTTTGTTGTATTTTGTCGTCTTTTGTTGTGCTTCGGGAAAATTCGTATAGTTCTTACTATTCCAGTACTTTGACGTATTAATTTTTTATTAAAAATAAAACGTAAAATTACTCAAAAAAATGGTTACTAGTAACTTTTTCCACATATTCCTCTGTATTTTCGTTTAAAAAACAAACTTTCGATTTCTGAACCCCCGCGAAATTGCAAATTTTTAGGAGAGCTATAGTCATATCTCAAACTCGCTGTCCTGCGAGAGTACATCAATTTCGCGGCTGTACAAGCATAATTACTTATTACCCCCAGATCGTAATCAGAGCGACTCCCATGAATTCAATCAACGCCGCCTCGCCAACCAGTATACCCCCACCAATCACCCGTGTCAATATCACGTCTATAAACCCGTGCGTAATAGATTTTCCTAAACGCACCTCTATAATACACACCATCGCGCTATAACACAGCCGATGATTCGCGGCTTATCCGTAACGTCGCCTTCGTTCATAATTAAGCCTCCCATAGCGACGGCGCACAACCAAGGATAAAACGGCCTTTCACTCCGACTTCACGGAAAAATTACCCTCACCCCCCACCCCCTCCACCGTGTATTCTATATTCAAAGCCGCGCTCGCGCTTCGAATGAAAAGCGAAATTTCACGCGCCGCAGAGTATGATTGCGTTTCGGGCTCACAAAGACGTTCATCCCATCGTTTATGCCGCGGTCGGGGGGGGGGGGGGTGGCGCAGAGTGGCTTGTTAATGAAAAGGCATTAACCCGTTTCGTCGTCGTCGTCATCGTGGCGGAGAGCAAAGAAGAAGCGTCGGCTCCATCGTCGCAGCGGCAGCGGGAAGTTAACAGGTCGATGCGGAATGCGCCGTTTGATTAATGGCTCGCCGCGCTTTCGGACTGCGATGATCAACGGAAATTACTCGGGCTCGCGCGGCTCCGGTCGCTTGTCTCCGCGCGCTCCCCGTGTATACACGCGGATTCACGTAAAAGTGTCTGATTAATCGGCGGGAGGGGCCGGCTGACGTGCGATAAATAGAAAATTTGCGCTAATGCGCGGCGCGGAGGTGGAAGAGGGGGGGGGGGAGGGTAGGGGTAGGGGACGATAAAGTTCTTGCGCCGGCTACGTGCCATTCGATTCTCGTGAGCGGGGGTGGGGAGGGGTGGGGGATAGTGGGGCGGGGGGAAAGTCGCGGAAAAGCCGATTTGCCGCGAGGCGCGATCGCGAGAGTGCAATAATCTAACGACTGCGTAGTGTGTATACATATAGAGGCGAGAGACTTTTGATCGGTGTAGAGGCAGACGGAGACGAGCTCGACGACTCGCTGAGGAGCTCGAATTTTTTCATATGGGCGATTTGCAGAAAAGTGGCGTATATGGTATGTCGTCAGACCCTACTCTGTCGTATTTAAAATTTATCGAACTCGCAATTACACAAAAATCTTCTATTAAATTTACATAAAAAGTGAGGTTTGTATTTAAGTCACTTTATTAAGTGTGCATTAATGGTTGTAGTAAATGTAGCTAAAATGTCGACAAACAGAACGTTGCTAATCGAAATACTGCAGGGCTTTAGCTAGGAGGATATAATTTATAATTTTTTTTAGAAATATCTTATATATGTATGAAAGTTTCCCTTGTCTGAGCTCCATTATATTAAAAATTTTATTTTCGCATTGCAGTCAATTATATTTAAAGCATTGTAACCCGAATTCAAATTTTTCCATAAGATTTGAATTTTGCAGTATGTTAAAAATTTTTTTTGCATGGATTTAATGTGGTAAAAAAAATGTCATCTTCGAAACCCTTGTCATTGCAGTGATAAGTACATGTATTCGTTACTTAAATATAGCCAAAATGTTGTAAATATAAAGCTAAATACTTGCAATGGCTCTTCACACCATAACCATTAGTGTGAAAATGTCACTTCCGAAGCTAATCCTGAAACCTTATTCTTATGGAAATAATTAGAATAATAGTTGTAGCTGTTTCCAAATAAACTGTAGTTTGTTATACCATAAATATTACAAAACCACTATCAGATCTGCCCTAAACGAACCTTTTTTTTTCTTCGATTTATGTGCCATTTTTCTGCAAATCACCCATATGTGCAAAATCCACCTTTTTCCGTATTTTCGGTATATTTTTTTCCGGAGCAAAAATGACTCGAAGAAACGAGATATAATTGACAAAAAAAGAATTCGTAGATTTTTTTCCTCGAATACTATGGATTTTTAATAAAAAATTTCATTAGAACAAAAATGTCTTAGAATTTTTTTCAGATTGATCCGATACAATTTTTCAAAATTAAAATAATCGAAATTTCGAAAAACATTCTCAAAAAATCTGAAAAAATTTCACAGCATTCTTTCATAAATTCTAAGATATTTTTGTTCTAATGAAATATTTTTAAAAGTCCATAGTTTTCGAGCAAAATAAATCCTTTTTTGAATTATTTCTCGTTTTTCGAGTCATTTTTACTCCGAAAAAATGTACGCGAGTTTTTTCTCTTTCAGAATGACCTAAGGACGTATAAAAAGAGTCGGTCTAGTAGGTATACCTTCAATACAAATTTTCGTAACTTTGCCGTCCGAGTTGTTTCCCAAATTTCCTGGACACACTCATATGTGTAAAGGAATGAATTTTTTTATTTACGTAACGGCAACGACGAACTCTCGTGATTTATAAAAGAAAATTTAAGGGTTTGAAAGCACGAGACACTGCAAAAAATTCAAGTTGCCATTTTTAAGCCGGATTCTTCGAAACACTCGCGTTACGCATTCCTTTTCAACGCCGGTGATCGACGAGAGTATTTTCCTATAACGGCTGATATTTTTATGGTACGCAGCTCTTGTCTCGTGCGTTATTTTTTAAGACTCCGAAACGCGGCGGACGCTCGAAAGTCACCGAGATGAAATAATAATTCGAAGAAAAATGAAGCTTTTTTCCTGCGCACATCAGAGAGGATTATCTTGAATGGCTTATCAAAAAGCAGGAAACAAATTTTTCACGCTTTAATACTTTTTTTTCATGTTTTCTCGAAAGTGAATAAATTGAATTTAAAAGGAGGAGAATTATCAATGAAGAAAATGTTGAGAAAAAAACGACGAACCCTCGAAGCCAACAATTTATACTCCTACGAGCACAGATCGTTTCACGCGGAGAAACTGCTCTCGGTCTTTTCTCAAAGTATCGACCTATAGACGAGAACACCTCGTAATATTTCTCTTTTCTTATCGGAAGACGGCACTGGGTGTACACGAGTCGATTTGACGAGCGCATTGCACTATATATACGCGGCGGGAAATATATATACTATTCAACAGTAATAAACTTGTTCGCATATAAGCGCCATAAGCTTATGGTGCGAGTATATAAACTGAAACGAAAACGATTAGTCGTAAAGCGACTGATTTAGAATTAGTGCTTCAAGTTGGATACTTGCTCGTAATTATGCAGATGCAGTTAATGCGATATGCAAAATTGAGCAATATAATGCTGGATAATTTGCGTTGCGATGGAAATGGTATGAGAAGATTGTGGAATGAAGTGAACGAACGCTGCAGTGGGCTCAAAAGGTACAAAAAAGAACGCGAGGACGTTTAAATAGGCCTTTTTCATAATAGATGTACTACGAAAATTTGCTGAAAGGTCAAAGAACTGGGAATAACGAGATTTATTTTTCAAAATTAAGAAGAGCAAATTGTTGGAATATTGTCATGTTTTTTAATTCATTAACCCTCGACTCGCAACAATTTTCATCTAGTATACCTAATGAAAATGACTTTTAGAAAGAACTTGGCAAGCGAATGAAAATTAAAAATGTTTCTTCTCTCCACAGTTAACGAACGTCTCAGCTTTGTCAGTTTTTGTTTTCGGTCTCTAGTTCTTCTCCCTCTCCGCGCAGTCGTACCTTAATTGTAATTGCAGTTTTAAATTTGCGTCTCTCCCGCAGTATTGTTTACATCCCAGCCATACCCCGTTTAAGAATAATTTCAAAAGTGAATTTCCCCGTGTATTAAAGCGTGAATTAATACGCGCGTTTAACACTGGCTAAGCAAGAAAATTAAAAAATAAATGTATATACTCCTCCTCGCCGTCCTGGCTCGCGGATACGGCAATGGCAAATAAAATTTCAGCCTCGCTGGACTTTCTTGCATATTTAAGCTGCCCGCGCGGGAAATGCGAGGAGCGGCCGAGCGATGTATTAATTAAAAAATCGCCTCGAGTGCGCGAGAGCGAAAAGTCGGAGCTGCATCACCCGCGGCCATTTTTCCGCGCGGAAAAATCGGTACGTTTCCGACGTGTATTATATATATATATATATATAGGGGGGAGGAAAAGCTCGCCAAGTAATGCAGCGATGTAAAAGTTAGTCGCCAGCGCTAATGGACCGAAAGAGACACTTTAAGTCGATCCCCGACAATTTCGTTATTAACTCACCGGGGGGGGGAGGGAGTGTGGGAGGGATTATTAAAAGGCGATTTAATATTCTCTGTCGAGCTTAATTCACACTATAAACTTTGTGCTCGAGAGAGAGAGAGCTGCAGCAAAAATCTCCCTCTCTCTCTTTCTCGTTGATTTTTAACGGCTGCCGTTATATATACATAGCCATATCGTAATCATTGCCCTCACAGCCCGGGGGGAGGGGGCAGATCTGTATCATTGTGCACTGCCAATACCAGCTGTTGTTTACACGTTTCGTAAGTGCGCTCGCGGTATGAATACTTCGATTTTATACGCGCCGCTCTCCCCCCCCCCCCTCCCTCACAGGCAAGTCCGAATTTATTGGGGCGTAATTGGCATGACAATGAAAGTTGACGGTTTCTCCCCGAGAGCGAAGCGCCGAAGGTTTACGGTGTACGCAGAATTGTTTATTTACTATTAGGAGATCGATCTGTTTGATTTCCGAGGATTTTCGTATTGGTGCGATTGGGAAAATCGTTTTACGGTAGCCTCTGATAAAAGGTTCGTCGTAAAACATAATGGGATTGTCATAATATCGTGATAATTTATAACAAGTGTTATTATATCATATCATAACCAGAACTGATCGTGTTATGTTGCTATGAACATATTATAAGCATAACTGATCATATTATGTTAGCAGAACTGATCATATTATATTAACATAATTCATCATATTATGTTAACATAATTCATCATATTATATTGGCATAACATAAACGATCACGTTTTGTTCAATACTAGCAGAGTTTACAATGACATTATAGGCTGCATTCTGATCATCCAGTATAAAATACAGCATGTTATCACCATAAACCCGATCTATTTTCTACCAAGGTGCAGTTGTCATCGTAAATCGTCACGAAGATTCGTATATATAACCGCGCATCTCCATCTCGACTGACGATAACTATGTACCGTAAAAAGGCCGGCTTGATCCTTCCAACAAATCACGAAGGTCTACAACTCCGGCAAGAAAATCCATCGAGAGAAAGTCGTCGTCCCCCCGAGTCCTCGCGTCTGACCACAAACGGAGCTGCACTACTTAACTCTAATACCAGAGAAAGTCTCTCTCTCCATCCTGGCGACGGAAGAGGCATCGCATATAGCGCTCTGTATATTCTCGATCGTGCGGGTATAATGGCTCGGCTCGTTAAAACTTCGGCTCGATCTCGTCGGGAGGGAGGGACGGGGGGGGGGGGGGTAGAGGCCGACGAATGAGTCGCTCGTTATGGAAATTTTTTTCGCGCCGCGTAATACACGCGAGAGAGGACGCAAAATTTTTCCCCGGTTTTTTTTTCGAGTATAAATTTCGACCTGTATACACACGCGTATAGAAGCTTAACGTCACCAACAGAGCTGCATAACGATGAGAAATATCACGCGTACAAGCGGAGCCTCGACGCAACTCTTTTTTCCCAGGGTTAGTTCGGCCGAGCCATTTGGCTCGTTATTGCAATTTTACAAGAGACGCGGGAAGCGTCTTCTCTCGCTGTGCATAAGTATAACAGGGATAGATGGAAAATGAAAGAAGTTTGAGGACTCGACTTTGTCTTGGGCGGGAGAGGCGCGAAATTGCCGGGTGAAATTGAAATTAAAGACAAATCGAGTTCGATGTACGCGGAAAGTTTTTAACGCCGCGGCAGCAGGCGAGAATTCGAATTAAAAAGTTGGCGCAAATTGCTCGTCTAATATCTGTCGTGCAGTTGCTGATTAATATTGGAATCGCAGGCATGGCACACATTACTGCTTTCCGCGCGTGGATACGCGAGGAATCGTGACGAGTCATAAACGGTACGACTGTCAGTCGCTGGTGTAGTCTGAAAAACGTTGCTGATTCCGATTAGGTAGATTAGGAGTAAAAGAAAGGTCGAGATCGAATTAATTACAATACACTTGATTAACTAAAAGCCTTTAGAAAAAAAAATTGAAAATTAAAAAGTTTAATAATTACATCCTAAATTCGTCGTGTTTCACAATACGCAAGATCCATTACTCGAACAATATCGCAAAGAAGCATAATTATTTTTCTATTCACCCGCGAGTTCTCAGGCGCAAGCACAAAAGCTCCTCGTCCCCTCGTCCTTTTTATTCTAAATAACCTCTCGGGATGGAGCGTGACATACGCGTCGGAGCTCGAGGGGGTAATATCTGGAAAAAACGACCTCTTACCCCGAAGTTTCTCCTCAATCTCTCTCCCTCCCTCCCCCTTCCCCCCTCTCCTTATATACGTATTCATAGTTTCGGATCCTTTATATCTCGCACCTATTGCATTTTAGATCCGCTCCGCTATACGCTGTGTAATACGCGGCTCTTCCATCCGCCGAGCGTAAATTCAAATTTTCCGCCCGGTTTTCCCGCGTAATAACTAGCCGCGAATCGGACGGGGAGGAAGGCGAGATTACGAGGCGGAGAAACGGAAACGGCGCAGAGACAGAGTCGGAGAGCTGGACGTGTACACGACGAGCCGCGGCGATATTCATTTATCAGGCGGCCCAGTATTTGTCAGCATTAGCGGCCCCGGCGAGTCGTCTATCCCCTGCGCCCGGGCTTTAAAGCTGCGCAAACAAACAGTTGAAAAGCTCGGCGCTCCCTCCGCTACTGCGTGGAGGGGGGGGGAGGGGAGGGGGGGGAGTGAAAATGCGCGCGACATTAGCTATCAGCGACATGTCGAGCGAGCGGCTCGCACGTAAATTTCAAATTATGCGGAAGAGATAAAGTCGTACGTGACTCCACGTAGGTGAAGGAGGGGGGGGGGGGAAAGAGGAGGCGGAGAGAGAGAGAGAGAGACGCCGGACTGCATCATCCGTCTTCTCGCTTGCATCTTCTCTCGCACACACGTATGCGCTTCGCGCAGTGTCTCTCGCGATGTATATTTCTTCTATACGGTATACATGTATATACGGAGAGCGACGGGAGTTTCGTTTCTCTTGGACGCCGCGGCATTTTTCATTGACGAGGATTGAGATTCGGGGAATGAAATGTGCGCGGCGTCGCTCGCGCCACTATACGCGGATTTCGAGAGTGGCTCGACTGCTCGCGCCGAGTGATGTATCGCGCTGCTGCTACTGCAGCGATTCGTTTCGGGAGGAGAGGAGAGGGGGGGAGGGAGGGGGAAGGATGTGGCTTTGTCGAGGAAACTCGATGACGCGGAAAATTTTCGCGCGCTCTTGATAATATTGGCTTTGTGTTCTAATGGAAGTAGAGCTTACCTTTTGTTTCAGGACTACTGCGATGCTTCGATTGTATATATAGCAGTCGAGATGGCCTTAGCTGACGTATTCTGTGTAGTAGGCGTTGCGTCTTGTCGCCGATTATTATCTTACCTTGTACTTATTGCGTTGTTTTCGTGTAATTGGATAGAATGACGTTACGGCTTGTTCGAGAGTAGGTTTCGAATAAGCTAATGAAAATTTCGAAACTTCGCGCCGCAGTGCCTGCAGTATATGACGAAGATGCGATTAATTATCGCGTAACTTGTTTAATTGTTGTAATGCATAAATGAATAAATTGCGGGAGTAGAAAAAGTCGAGGGCGAAGAAAATTAGAAGATCGTCGCTTGAAACTTTTAAAAGTCCTATGTATTTTATATGAAATAAGTTTGATTTATATATGTTATTTATATATACAAATGTTTACACTCTGTACATTCTGCACTAAATGTAATAACACGTAATCTGTACACAAACCGAAAATTTTCCTATAGCAAGTCGATCTTACGGTAACTCGACGTTCAAATTTTATTTTTAATCCATATTTTAGACGGCTTATATGCGCAAAACAAGACGTTCCCCTCGTAATGCCTATACCTCCATCGTCTTCGTTCATAACGACGAAACATTATCAACAGTAGTTTCATATTTAACGTTTTCGTAAACGTAACAATAATTTATTTTCTTCGAAGTTACACTTCTCGATATAATAGAGTATTTCTATTGCGGCTGTCATAAAACTATAACGATGACGTAGTCGTATACACGCAACCAGAACGAAAAGTTGAAACATTTTGAAAATGCTCACGATTTCGATTCTTCCCGTGTGCTCGCACGATTCGATGGTCAATAAAAGTTAAGTGAATCGCGTTAATAATTGTTTACGCATACTTCATTCTCGATTTATTTTTAAGGTTCGCCATCGACTTGGTTTACGATGCAACAGGGCGAAGCACACCAAAAGAATCGCCATTACACTTTTATAATCATTTTCACAATACGTATTGATATGTAAAATAATTTAATTATACCTCACATCATCGAGAGAACAAAGCACTGATTACCTTTGATTTTTCAATTTAACGAATTACTTGATTGTTGCTTTATCACAGAAACATTATAAACACTCGACTATACAACCGTCGCAAGAACTCTCGGGCGATCGAAAACGACAATATACAATATGTATATAAGCTCAAAATGACCCAACGTATAATTCAATTATTTCGCTCAGTGCGTAGTTTTCTGTTTCACGCCAAAAAAAAAAACCAAAAAAAAAATGCAGAAAACGGCTGTGCTCAGCTCTTTTTTCCATGATATAGTAAATGCATCTCCAATGGTCTGCAAAACCTTCGATTGTCATTGTCGAGCATGTAGTGGTGAAATGCAGAGGTCCTCTCTCTCTAACTCTCGAAAAATCCACTGAGGTCAAACGACGTTCTACACTATATATAACGAACGAACCGATGAGAAAAAAAGCACGAAGGTTTCGTAACACGGGATGCGAATCTCGAATCTTCGAGGCGAAGTTTCCACAAGCGCACGCGTTCTTTTTTTCTGTTTGTGTGTATGCGTGTATGCATGTATATGTGCAAATCCAGGAAATACCGTAATCGTAGGTTACACTTTTTTCCGGGGCAAAAACGAGAAATAATTAACAAAAAAAAAACAAGAATTCTTAGATTCTTGCTTTCGAAGACTATGGAATTTTGTAGAAACTTCATTACGACAAAAATGTTTTAAAATTCATCGAACAATGCTCTCAAATTTTTTCAGATTGATGCGGTACAATTTTTGATTCTTTAAAAATTCAGAAAAATTGAAATTTCGTTTAAAAATTTTGAAAAAACTTCAGAGCTTACGTTCGTGAATTTTAAGACAGTTTTGTTCTAATGAAATATTTTTGAACGTCCATAGTTTTCGAGAAAAAAATCTTATGTGAATTCTTCTTCTGTTATTTATTTCAAGTCGTTTTTGCTACGATCAGCCGTGCACGCGAGTTCTTTCTCTTTCAGAATTACCTAAGGACCGATAAAAAAAAACAGGTCTAGTAGGTGTGCCCTTCAATAAAAATTTTTGCAATTTTCTCGGGTTAGTTCTCTCCACTATTTCGTGGATTTGCGCATGTACATAGTGTATATCATGCGTAAGCGAGGGATACACGAAGTGGCTTTCTCTCTCTCTCGATGATTTTTCTCGAGTATACAGATTTAATTCAGACATTGGCGAGTAAACACTCTACTCGTCGCGTCGTCGCTCTATACTCTTCGCCTACTCGTCGCCACTATATTATGTGTGTGACGCAGTGCTCGGATATGAGGAAAAATATAAAGTACACAGTACGTCAATGTGTGCGGGCGCGTCGTATTACATCGCTCTGTGTACGTGTGTGTCTGTACGAGCAAGTTAAAGCAACTTCTTCATCGAGACGCCAGTTTGTTAGCGATTACTTAGCTGATTGTGTGCGCTTTCGTCCAATTGACTCCTCTCTCTCTCTCTCTCTCTCTTTTGTCGCGTATAAAAAAACTTTTGTCTTTCGTAAAAAGTTTAGAATCGTTGTTTGAGAGTCGCGCGCTGCTCGAAAGTATAAGAAAGCTCCTAACAACCGATTTTACATATACCGAAAGCTCGGCGATATAGCCGATGCGATACAATGTACAACAGTATTTGTATGTAATTAATAATCTCGCGTAAAAAATTGTGCATCGATTACATCAATGTTTATCAAGCCACCTGGTGCGCGTGATTCCCTAAAAAATCGTCCCAACGAACGCAACTTGCGCGATGTAATAGAAATCTATACAAAAGTTTCGTACGGTATATACGGATAAAGCTCTCTCTTTCTCTCGTTCTGTCGTCTGTATACCTCGACGGCCGCGTCGAAACGATTTTATCGCTACGATGAAATCTATTCGATTACAAAACTTGAACGTATATATATATAATCTTCATCGAGTGAAAGTATCGTGAACACAGATCGAGCGTCGTCTATATACGTCGTCGCGAAGGAATAATCGGAAAAGAATAAAGCCCGTTACGTATTCCCGGAAACGCGCTACGTATATGTATATGTAGAAATTGAACAATTGACGTGGTATATGCAACGCGTGCGTGTCGTCTCTTCCTCTCGCGCATCGAAAACATTTTTGGTCTGTCCGTCCGCCCTATAGTGTCCCTTCATCTCTCGACGCGCGACATATATATAAAAAAACTCTCTCCCGCCTCGCCCTAAGAATCGATCTTACTTTCACGATATGGCACTTACGTAGAGTGTATATGTCGAATTTCAAAAAATAAATGTACTTTTTTAAGCTTTTTAAGCTAAAGCTTTCGGACCAATGTGACTTTCTTCTGTAAGCCAAAAGATGATGAAAAATGCCGAGGAACATGCGAAGTGTTGAATATGATTTAACATGGGGAGCCATATGGAGGAAAAAGAAAAAATTGGCTATTCGGATTTTTATTACTTTTTTTTTAATGGGCATAACTTTTGACCAGAGCACCGAAACTTGGCATATTTTTTTAAAATTATTATTGTTATTTTATTGGTACCTCGGGAACTTTGTACTTGTTATCACTCCAATGTTTTGACGCATTAATTTTCAGTAAGAAAAAGCGTAAAATGGCTCAGAAATATGATTACTAGTAATTTTTCCCATGTTCCTCTGCGCTTTCGACTATCTTTCAGCTCACAGAATAAAGTCTGATCGGTCCGAAACCTCCAGCTTTAAACAAATTTTTTCGATTTCCAGACCAAAGAAAAGTGCATTTTTCATTGAAATTCGACGTATATATATTCAGTAGAAAACGAGAAAAAAAAAGGAAAAGTCGAGTCCCCGCCCTCGATGCGCGCCCTTGTCTCAAGTAATATACAGATATATATATATATAAAGAGAGAGCAGACTCAGCCGCGGCGTAAGCAAACCCAAGCCTCGTGAGATTTAGTCAATTTTTTCCTATTTCCCTTTTCTCCCATCCTTACATCCAGCCAAGACAAAAGAGAACGAATCGAGCGCCGCGCAGACGACGCTTACACCTCCTAGACGAGTATGGCCGGTCCGGCTCGTTTCTCCCGGAAATCGGCGAGATTGCACTGGGTGCCGAAGCTCCTCTGGGACTTGGAGGCCCTGAGACCCGTAGTGGTGGTCGCCGCTTGCGCGGACTCGCCGCGGCTCGGAGCCAATCGACGCGGCCAGGTGCGATCGAGAAAGTCCGAGTCGTGGAGCTCGCAGCGTCGGCGCTGGACGGCGGCGTGTCGGGGGCAGTGCCGCCAGTGCTTGCAAGGCGTCGTCGGCAGGACGATGGGGGCCACGTGCTCGTGGAACGGCGGAGACTCGGTTCTCGATCAGGAGCCGCTGACGACGACGACGGCCAGCTCGTCGGCCGGGGAGCTGCCGCCGGTGATGAGCTTCTCGTTAGGGCCGCTCGACGGCTCCTCGGCCCGGGTCGGCTCGTGCTCGCGGGGATGCTGGTCTCTGAGGACAGAGATGGAAACGAGATTGGGGAGTGTTTTGCGGTGGATCGAGTGGCAGAGCTCGGCGTGCGGTCGGGCTATACTGTAGAGGCGCGCGAGAGAAAGTTAGCTGGATGATGGGGTGTAATCTGTGCTTTAATGGAATCGTGCAAGATTGATTGACGTCTTTTTTCTATACCCTGGTAGAAAATAGATCGGGTTTATGGTGATAATATGGTATATTTTGTGTTGAATGATCAGATCATGTGACCTGCAATATCATAAAATAAATCTTGCTTCCATTAGTTGAAATTATAACCAATTATGCTATGGTAACATAATATGATCAGTTATGGTGATATTATGTTATGGTAACAGAACATGATCAGTTCTAATTATATGACACAACGACTAAATCCTGCTTCGATTAGTTGAAGATATGGTCAATTATGCTATGGTAACATAATATGATCAGTTATGGTGAGATTATGTTATGGTAGCAGAATATTATCAGTTCTAGTTATATTACTCAACGATAATTGTGTAACGTGCACGCGCAACTGTATAGTTACTTCACATCATAAATTATGATGAAATTATGATACCACGATATCGTTATAAATTATGACGACATTATGATATCATGAGATCAGCATAAATTATAAGGACATTATGATATCATATGATTATAGATTATGATGAAATTTTGATATGATGATAACATCATAAATTATGGTGACATTATGATATCCTGATATCGTCATAAATTATGATGATATTATGATAGCGTTTTATTACTAGCCAAACTATTTCTACCAGGGTATCATCACACGTAAGAGTACAAAGTGTTCAATAAAAACGAATAGCAATGCAACGCGACGCTAACCGCGTCAATCGGTACACGAGGAGAGAAAAAGAAAAAAATAAAGATTGTCAGTCGTCGTACCCGTAAGACTGCCAGTCCCCAGCACTCCTGCGTCAGTGCGTCGCGATGACGTCGGGCGCGCTCTTGGTGCTCTCTATGCTGAACGGCCGCTTCTGGTCGACCTCGATCACGGCCTCGGTCTTGAACCTCGAGTCGGCGACCTGGGGACACTTGACGGGCTTGGCGCCGGCCGACCTCATGGAGCTCGCGGCGCTGCTGCCGGTGTTGTGCTCGCTCGAGTTGTTGGCCTCCTCGGTCCCGTAGATGAAGCCGTAGTTCTCGCCGGAGCCGATGTGCTTCTGCCGCGCGATGAACTTGGGCGACGGGACGACGAGCTCGCGCAGCTCGGTCTCGCCGGCGGTGCTCGAGGCCGTGGTCGCGGTGGACTTGCGCTTGGGACTGGCGGCCGCCTCGATGACCCGCTGGAGCTCGGCGATGTCGTCGGCCCGGTACATGGACTCGTGGGTCGACCAGCCCGGCGGCGCCGGCACTATCGGCGTCGAGCTGTGCCGCAGACAGAGACGCGAGCCCGGCTCCTGGCAGACCGAGCAGCGCTGCAGGAGGTGGACCGAGCCCTGATCCGCGGCCGATCGATCCGACGGCGAGCTGCCCTCCGGCGCTGTCATCTGTCGGGGCAGGTGATGCTGATGCGGATGCTGGGGCTGGTGCTGGTGCTGGTGGTGGCTGAACGCTTGCGGATGATAGTGCGGGTGAGCGTGGTGGTGGTAGTGGTGATCCGGGTGGTAGTCCATCGACTGCTTCCGCGAACTCACCGGCTGCAATTTCGCCGAGTGGCGGGTGTGCGGTTCGTTTTTCGTTGGATTTTACGATTGCACATGGGTGCGCAAGCGAGCATTTGTTTTTTATGCTTTTTGTTTGATTGGTTATCGCGTTACTCAGATGAATTGTGAAGCTTAACGCGCTAGGCTGCTTTGTTCGGTGCTGAATTATGTTTTGAGGGGGGGGGGGGGCGGGAGTCGTAACCGAGAAAAGGCAATTTAAAAATAAACGTAATTCATAAAAGTCACCGTCCACTCGTGTAATGTTTCCGAAGTAGATTTACCTTTAAAAAAATAGTCTCGATATCTGATTCGAAGAAAGTCTACTTTATAATACTTCTAAAAAGAATTTTTGATTTTAAGAGAGATTGTACCGTGAATAGGCTCGCGTACGAAAATTGTTTGACATATTGAGCGTTCAGAATTTAAGTCAATTAAGTAACAACGAATAAATCGAAAGTTTCGGCTACGACAGCCCCTCCCTCCGAAGAGAAAAAAAAAATAAATCTCGCACTCACCGTCTGAAATCCAAACGTGGTGAACGCCGGATGCGCGGTGGGCTTGAGTATGAAGCCGGTATCGAATAGGCTCTCCCTCGTCTGGCACTCCATGTCCCTGGTCTCCTTCTCCTGGAGCCGCTCCTGGGTGGCGTTGCTCACGTTGTTGCTCTGGTGTATGTCGCTGAGGTCGAGCGATACGACGCTCCTCTCCCTCGTGTAGTCCCGGCCGCCGATCGCCGTCACGGGGCTGACCAGTTCCTTCGGATTGGCCAGCACCTGGAGACTCGGCGACTCGCTCGACTGCCGATGGCGATGATGGTGATGGTGATGATCGCTGCCGCCGATCTCCGTGCACTGCTCGATCGTCGGGCTCGACTTCCGGCCGAGCTCGTCGAGATTCTTCTCGCGGGACTGGCGGATGTGCTCCTGCGGCAAAAGCGTCACGCTCGAGAGTCGCGAGGAGGGACGAGGGCTGGGGCATTTTTGTTTGGAAACGCTGCCGAGCAGCTGTAAAAGTCACTTGGGCTCTGGAGCGCTTAAAGCCCGATAAAAGTTTACGGCGCGTGCCGTCGCGCGCGACGACAGCCCTCGATTGTATAAGGGGCTGTAAAAAGAGTTTACTTTCTCGGCCAAGTGTCTGCAGTTCCCCCCTCCGATAGAATATGCGATAAAGTCGGCGAGGCCCGGGCTATACGTCGATTTCATGCAGTTGCCCCGCGACGAACGGGGAGTGTCACGCTCGATTAAAGCTTCCAGTGTAAATGGCGTTTTTCTTCTTAGACGTACATTTTAATAAACTGGAAATTTGTTTTTACTTTCAACACTATTGGAATCGTTTTTCTTTTCGGTAAGACTAATACTACACTGAGGATTGCCAGGGGTGTAGGAAAAATTACTATATAAAATACTAAAAAATAAAATAAATCGTTACTATTTAAATAGTAATTTTTGCTACTACCGGTTTCTCATAGCGTACTGTTGAATAATTACAATAAATTATTATGAAAATAATAGACGAAATATAACAAATAGAAAAAATGTAAAATACCGTCATCTAATTTATGGAAAACTTTGTTTTTACTACGTTCATTATCCCGAATAATAAATTAGTTTCTCTCTCTCTCTCTCCGCGAATTTTCAATTTTCTAAATGACGTCCGTCAAGCACCATCGGACCGTCGCGCGGCATCAATCGTTCCCATACGCACGCATACACTCGGCTCCAAGTCCGCAATGAAATTTGAATTTTTAATCGACAGCTATGTCACACGCCCCTAAGTACTATTAGAACGTCCCGCAGCCCGTCAAAATCGTTTCGCGCGGCTGAAATTCGCGGCGCATCTCGTAATAACGCAAAGCTCATTCGCATTCAAAACGAAACTATGCGGCGCGCGCGTGAATTAATATTCAAGCGTCGAGGACGAGGGCCGCGCGCGAGCTTTTTATTTTCTCAAACAGTTAATTTCGCTCCGTATCGCATATTTATCAACAAAGGCAATCCTTCCGCAATGCATATTAAAATCGCCGATCCTGCCGGCGAAATTTCATGCCCTCGCGTTTCTCGTCGAAGACGGCAGAACGCGCGTTTGTTTCGTTGTTTTTCTCTCCGCGCTCGCGAGAATAATGCGCTCGCGCCCCCCGAGGAAGAGAAGAGAAGCCGATATGCGGGATCTTGCGCGCTCCACACGCGGGGCGATTAAAAGCCGCCAGCTGCAGCTGTGGACTAAAGGGTATAGAGGGGGGGGGGTGGAGGGGGTCCCGCGGGCGGCTCATTGTAATTCCGAAAGTACCCCGTTTATCATAAATAATAGAATTCAGCGCTGGGTCCATTATACGGCTGCGTTTTGTTAATGACTCGTGAGAGAGAGGGACAGAGGGAGGGTTGTGGGGGGGGGGGAGGAGAACGAGCTGGGAGGAAAAGCTCCTTTTTCACGGCGCACTGAGCTATTGTTTATTCTGCGCGAGCGAGAGGGAAGGACATTAGGGACAATAAGAGAGCTCGCGAGTCAAGAGCTTTGTTTTCAAGCTTGTTCGAACAGGGGAATCTTTCGAGGGGGTCGAGTTAATTGCCGATGGTATACTAATTGCCGATGCTTCCAATTAATTGACCGGTGAGTAGGAACGAAGAGCTTTCTTTTTTCCTTCTATACTTCTCCCCGGCGCGCATTATCGTTGTATACACACACCCACACATATATATATATATGCACACCTCGAGCTTAATTATCGGGCGGCAATGTGCCCTCAAAGTTCGATTCGCTAATTACAAAAGTATAATGCACTGCGTATGCTTAAACAGCTATACGAGCGTAATCGGTGATAATTAAATTACGCGTTTACGAAGATGCGCAGGCGAGGCGGCCCGGAAAAGCAAATACTTTTGCGATTTCGCGGAGCTTTAACGACAGCTGTAAAGAAACACGTCACGATGGCCCCATAAACTTTATCACTCGGCCGCGGCGATATTGGTCGACTCTTGGCCTCCTCCTCCCCCATCTCTCGGGGATGAGATGCCGAAGACCCTTGCGGCGTATGTGGGCGCCGCACACCCCCCTCCCCCACCCCTCGACGAGCTATGCGGAGTCATAAAAGCAAACTCTGCACCGGCGCGCATACATTTAAATGTGAGAGCTTGCGCAAGCTTCGTTCTTTATTCCGTTTCCTCGGTACATCGTGTGTCATATGCGTATATATATATATATATATATCTGTATGCATATTATGGATGTATTATATGTAGGAGGAGCTTGGAGGGAGCTTGGAGCTTTCGAGAGCTTACCTTAATGATGCGGTGATCGCGGATAAGCTTCTTGATGCAGCTGAAGAGGAAGCTGAAGACCAGACCGGACATGAGGATCGTGAAGACCACCAGGATGATTATCACGTGTTGAGCTTGCATGTTCAGACCCGTTGCCACTGTCTGAAATCGTTCGATCGATTATTACGATTTTTCTTTTTCGTGCGGGAAAATAGATATAAATACCTATATTTTACGCCTGAAAAATTAATATCGGCACGATTTTTAGGCTTGCGACGATCGCGTGTAAATATTTATTAATGACACCTTTCTATACGAGAGTATAATAGATCTAAGAATTACCTAATACATTCCAGTCGTTTTTCTTAACATGGATTAATATTAACATACAGTTTGCATTATTTTTCCGGTAAGACCATTGTTAATAATCTTTCCAAAATTCAAAATTAACGAAATATTACTGAATAACATAGAAGTCACGAAAACTGACGCTGTGAAATCAACAAAATTAGCGTTTTTAAGCCGACGCAAAGAGAACCGCAATAATCGTTTAGAAATTAGTTCTTCCGCACTCCGAAACTAACTTTTTCAATCTGCCCCCAGTTTTCCAAAATTACATTTAATTTTCCATCCCAGCCCGCGCGCGTGCGGTAAGAAAACATTTTAACGTCTCCCCCCTGAAAAAAAGCGCCCCCCTCCCCCACCCCCCAACGCCTGCAGGCGCACGGGAATTCAAACGTCAATTTCACGGCCGAGCGGCGGGGGAGGCGCTATTCAAACTCGTGGAATATGGAGTAAACCGTGATTTAAACTAATTACTAAACTGCCCGACGACGACGACGCCGACGACGACCAAAGAGCATAAAATCGATGATAACTCCGGGCATGAGCTTCTCTCTCTCTCGAACGTCTCTCGATCACCGCGTCCAACTTCAGCCGTATATTCGAGGCGAACTCGCATAGACATTATCATCAGCTCCGCCGGATCCCTTCCTCCCCCCCCCCCCTTGATGCAAAGCCGAACTTGCCAATCTGTCGCGCAAGTTTCTCGGCCGATGATTTTGCGCTCGCGCGAACAGCTTTCCCGCTGATATGCGTTTATATATACACACACACGATATATGTATGTACAAAGCAGCCAATTCGACCGTAAACATTCTTTTTACCGCTTCGAATCGCCTGTGCTATTGTCGCCGACGTGTCTTCGGAGGTGTTTTATATTCTCGTTAAGTATGTGTCTACGCGACGCGTATAATGGCTCTCGGGATGTGTATACGGATTTTTCGTTAATTGTTCGAAATAATGGCAAGAGAGAGAGAGGGGGAAGGGGGGTAGGGAATTGCAGAGTCGAGATAACAATGGCTCAGTTTGCGGCTTTGGCGACGTCCGGCGCAGCGGAGCGTCTACCGCACTCGCTGCGCATTGTAATTTACGCTCGCGTGGATTCTTCGGAATCGGGCTTGAATATTATTAACGCCGTCCTGCTGTTGATTTTTCCTGGGATTTATAATGCGCGGCTTCGGTGATTTGTGGAGAGGAATATTTAGTATTTCTTTCTTTTTTTTTTTGATAAAATGGATAGGCTGCGGTGAATTGAGAAAATTAAACAATTGCAAGGTGGAGTGTTTTACCGAATTTCTTAATTTTGTTGTTTAGTGCACTATTAGTATTATTCAGGTTTTGATTGTATTTTTATTTTCAAAATCAGTTAGAACCTTTGTTCAAAAAATCAATTTTTTTAAAGATTATTAAGGAATTTTATTTGTAAATTGGAGTTCGTAACTTTGGTCCAAGTTGAAATCTAGTACGCAAGAGACTTTTTTAACTAATTTCAATATTTGCAATATTTCTACTAATAAACTGTTAAAATTACGCAAAATTTACAAATTTTCCTTATTTTTCGTAAAAATTTAAATTACAAAATATTAGAAAATATTAATACCAAATAAAAGAATTCACAACATTTTGTATAGAACTCCGCTTTAATGGGGCAAAACACATTTAAAAATCAAATAGAAGAATTCAATTAAATTAATAAATTAAAAATGAATGAATGAAAATGAACAATTAATCATAAATTTTCATGTATTTCTGTCTTTGATATTTTTTCTATCTATTACATTTTATTTCCTGTATTCATACCATGAGAAATACAGTCAAGTACAATCAGTTAAAATATGAGCCCATTTGGTCCATGTATGTCTTGAATCTTACGGAACAGGAAAAAGTGTTCAAACGCAGGCTTCGAAGGCCTTCGAACTTAAACCCCTCAAATTAAAGGTAATTATGTATATTAACATTACAAAAGAGTGTTTGTTATAGATTTGTCTATTTAACTATTAAAATTGTGAATATAATTAAATTTTTTTTATTTTTGAATTTTGAAGGAATTCTGCCTCCTTAAACTCAAAGAAAATCACCAATGACTTATCAGTATAAAAAAACTGCTATAACGTGCATAAATTATCGGCACAAACTTAAAATCCGTAAAATTCAATCTTTCCACCCGGTCCAATAATTAACTTATACACTGGACAAATTAACAACTCAAACTTTCCGTCCATTGAGTATGATAACTCACTAGAGCGGTGATATAGCCGTCTCGCAAAATAGCCTCGGCGCCTCCTTCTCTCTCTCTCTCCGCCGCGATCTTCAGAAAGCCTTTTATCACATCCACTTAGCTCGAGCCTCGACGGGGAAGTTCTTAAGAAGCTCAAGCTACTGATGGCCATTGAAAGCGACGTCCTCAAGAGGTGTATATATAATTCGAAGCTGCCGCGCGCGAAGCAACATCGTCAAGGATAACAGAGCCGTCGCGCTACGTGTATGTATACGTATATACACATATAGTCTGAAATCTGTATGGCAAACAATTCGAGCCGTTTGTTTTTTATTTTATTTTTTTTTTTTTGTGACGGAAGCTGGTCAACGATCGACGTGATTTTTGCGCGTTTAATATAATATGGAGATCGTATTTGCTTTATGAGATCGAATAAAACGTAATCGCAACGTCGGACACGTGCAAAGCGAGCAATATCACGGTAAACAAGTCGCGTCAATCATACCCATCAACGACGACGAATTAAATTCATTGGATTTTCCTCGGTCGCTGCGCTCGCGAAATCGAAATCAGTCGGACTTTCTTCTGTAAGCCGGAAGATGATCAAAAATCCCTGTATCATTGTTTACTCTCTAAATCTAAAAAATATTAATCGCCCAAATAATGAAATTTTTCACTATTTACACCTAGTACAAAAAATATCATTTTACAATTTAGTGAATATTCACTAATTAATACGCTGCATTGTTGTAAAAATTATAATTCGCTATAGTACATAGTGAATAATCACTGTTTATGAAATGAGTTATCATTTTGCTCATTTCATTGCATTTTCTATCCAATTAGTAAATGTTACTGATTCAAGCACTAGAAAGTATTTGCTTTAAATTGTCACTGATTATCCAGTCCATAATCACTTTAGCAAAAAGTGAACTTGAAAAATTGTGAAAATTTACTATTTTTTCAGTGAGCCATAATTCAGTGAGTCATAAACTTTTAAAAGAAGTGACATTTTCGGTACTTATAGATTTTTAACATCTGAGAAATTCACTATTCAAATAGAGAATCCACCATCCAGAAAAAGTGAAATTTTATGAACTTAATCGTTTTGCAAAATGCGAAAAATTTACTATTTAATTAGCTGAATTTAATTGCTTAATTTAATTAGCTGAATTTAATTACAATAAACGTAGAATAAACGGAAATTGATGTCTCTGGCCCTCTGTCACTCCTCTGGCCCCCTGTCACTAGGACCACAACTTTTTGAGTGATGCATTTGCACCATTGTAGGTAGTGTATTTTCACTATTTCAGCTAATGTATATTGCTACCTAAATATTATTCACTATTTGCAATGTTCACATTTACTATTTCAGGTATAGTCCTTCTATACACTTTTTCAATTGGTTTATTTTCTTAGTTTATATAAACTGTGAGTATTCACTAATTCACAGTTGTACCTCTATAACTTTTTCAAATTGTTAATATGGACTAAAAAACAGCGAATTTTTACTGTTTTATATTTAGAGAGTAACGAGCCCCCCCCCCCCCTCCCCCGAAGTAGCAGCTCGTTCCTCTCTCGAGGATACGCTTCTTAAAACTCCTTCCCCCCTTCCCTTACGGCTAGAAGACGTTTTTCACCTGAACCAGCGGAAAAAGAACTCCAAATAGCATCTCTCTCTCTCTTTCCCTCAAGATTTCCAGGACGTCGGCGCCATTTCGCTTGCCCGCTACACAATGGCGCCGCGCGGCCGACGAGGATTTCCGGAAGTACTGGAAATAGTTTCGCCAAGTCTTCCGGTGCCTCGCGCCGCGTTTCCGCCCCTCTCCGCGCACTGCTGCTGCTGCTGCTGCTGCCGCAGTATAGTAGGCCATTACTATAATTTGAGCGGCGGCGGTGAAGCGGCTTCCGTCGCCTCTGGAATTACGCGGCGATTTTAAAGCTCGTTAATCCCGCGGCAGGAGAGAGAGAGAGTGGATTATAAAACTGTAACGATTCGTCGATAGAGTTGATGCGACGAATTAGCAGACTGTCGTGGGGAAAATTTGCGATGATTTTATCGAGCTTCGCGTAGCTCTCGGCCAGCCGAGAGAGCCTCCGAGAGAGAGAGAGGGAAGAAATTTTTTTTAGAGATTTTGATGAAGAGGGATTGAAAAGGGAGTGGCGTTGGACAAAGTGATTGGTGATGTAGAGTACCAGTGAATTTTTTGGATT
Source organism: Philotrypesis tridentata (assembly GCA_018906965.1). Lineage (NCBI taxonomy): Eukaryota > Metazoa > Arthropoda > Insecta > Hymenoptera > Pteromalidae > Philotrypesis > Philotrypesis tridentata. Next base: position 477,051 of record JACCIB010000026.1, read on the forward strand.
CGATTAATTTTTGCATTTTTTTTTTCAACTTCGTACCACAGTGTAAGTAATAATGTGTGTTACACGAACAAGTGTCCAGATTTAGAAAAGGTCTGCGGTAACTGTAAAATTGAAATCGTAAATTTTTTTACTTCCAAAAATTGGTTACACCTAGTGGTGAAATTTCATATAAAATTAAACTAAAATTGAACACTAAAATAAAATTAAAAATGTTTAGTTTCTCCCTTTATTAAGTATGTATATTGAAGTTCTGATGATTGGCTATCGAAACAAAATCAGACAACGTATCTTTAATTTTACTAACAGAAACTATTCAAAGCTATAACTCATTTAATTGTATGAATTCATTTTAAGTTATTGCAAAGTAATCTTCCAAACAAAGTATTTTTATTATAATACAAAATTTATTTTCACTATTTTAAAAACTCAATCGTCAAATCACGATAAAAAGTTCTTTGAACGGGATTCAAAATTTTCATTTTAACCATCACTAACGAAGCATCGCAAAAATCTTCAAAAAATTAAATTTTCTTCTACCATCGTAACCTTTTTCATTTCGTCAATTAACTACTAGTACTCTGACCTTCGCCACGAACTTTCAAGTCCCCTTAAATCATCAAATTCTCTCATACATACTCTACCGCGCACTACCTTCCCTCCTCAATAACGCAATGTGTTGCACACCTACAAATAGAATTCCAAACGCGAGTCAAGCTCCGAATGTACATTCACCCATATGTATACGTATACACAGGCAACGATCGGCTCAAAATCCATCATCCATTCGAGTAGATTCTAATGCAGTCAAATAGCTCGCATAGCCACGCAAAGGTAACTTATTGCGCCGATTCGTATTATAGTGGCCGAGCGCAGGCCGGCGCGCGTTTCAATACTAAATCAAGCTTCCGCGCTGTATGATCCGATAATGGGATATCGCAGCCGCTCCACCGAAGACGCACCGATACGCAAGTAGATCAAATCCGCGCGAGATATATATGTCCTATATGTATATGCGTAAATCCGCCGGATTTCGGAGACTAACTCACACGAGCAAGTCGCAAAATTTTTTGTCGAATAGGCACGCCTACTAGACCTACTTTTTCTCGTTCCTTAGATCGTTCTGAAAGAGAAAAAACTCGCGTACATGGCCGATCGTAGGGTATACTTTTTTCCCGAGCAGACACGTCTCGAAAAACGAGAAATAATTTAAAAAAAAGGTATTGATAGATTTTTTTCTCAAAAAATATGGACTAATAAAAATGCCTCAAAATTTATCCAAGAATACTCTAAAATTTTTTCAGATTTTTAAAGGACGTCTTTCAAAATTTCGATTGTTTTGATTTTTCGAGAAATCAAATATTGTACCGGATCAATCTGAAAAGATTTCAGAGCATTCTTTCATGGATTTTCCGGAAAAAGTATACCCTACGATCGGCCATGTACGCGAGTTTTTTCTCCTTCAGTATGACCTAAGGATCGAGAAAAAACCGGTCTAGTACGTGTGCTTTCAAGAAAATTTTTTGTGAATTGTTGCCGAAATCGAGTGGATTTACACGTATGACCAATTCTCATAGAAAAATGCACTTTTCGGGGGTCCAGAAATCGAAATTTTATTTTTAAAGCTAGAGAGCTCCCATGTTCCTCTGCATTTTTGACTATCTATCAGCTAACAGAAGAAAATCTGATCGGTCCGAAACTTTTAGCGTAAAAAAAAAAATTTCGATTTCTGGACCCCCAAGAAGTGCATTTTTCTATGAGAATTGGTCATATACACGTACGACTATGTGTGTACATATATATAATGCCACTTCGATGCATATACAGGTATATACAAACGCGCTGGCAGCCGCGTATTATATCGCGTAAATCGAACGATCGAACATTATTTCTGGTTAGATTAATACCCCCCGCAGAGTCTCCCCTACTCCTCTCGCTTGTTTTGGGGTCCTGCCAAGTCTCTTTCCCTTTCTCTCTTTTCCTGTCCGTCGCCTCGCCGGAATGCGGGGCTGTAAAACAGGCCTCCTGAATTAATTGGCTATATATATGTGACTGCAATGTACCTATGGAGTGTCGCTCTTTCTTTTCCGTGTGCATACGACGGAAGCGGATATTAAACGCCGCTGCGATACGCTCACGCGAAAAAATGGTGAAATTGCAATGAAAATCTTGAAAAAGAAAAGAAAAGAGTCGCATCGGCTGAGATCATTTTTTTCGCTGGATTTTTTGAGGGAGACGCTCGTTGAATGTACGGAAACGGTATGTACAGGGTTGTGTACCAAGGGGTTGAAAGTGACATCTGATGCCTATCAGGTTTTTCAGGGGAATTAAACAGAGTTGGCGTTACTGGGATTTTTGGGAAAAAAAGTAAATTTTTCTCAGCTTTGTTATAGCCTGATGTTGTCGGTTTTCGTTTCGTAAGGATTTCAAGCTCTGCAGGTTACCAACAGATTACATACTTTTATCATCGCGATTCTCAAATTTCAGACATCATTTCGTGAAACGCTTTAGATTTAAGCAGTTTCATTACAAATATAGGAAAGATAAGTCAACTTTGCACGACAACAGTTTAAAAGCCTTTATTAAATTCCATGAACGACTCGATTGCTTTCTGCGCACGACTCGCGTTGCATTACATTTTACTTTACTTAATACTTTAATAAAAACAAATTAATCAATTATACGCATTCGTTATTCAAAAACACAACGGCAGCGCAAGAACGACAAATTTAATTTGGGGGGGGGGGGGCGAAGGTTTTTTTTCTATAGCTGCACACTCCACTGCTATCCCTTCATACATACATAATTATACGCGCAGCGCGTATTAATCGACGCGTGAATCGTTCAACATTAAATTGCCAAACAAAATTGTTTATTGAATCAATGCCGGTCGACTGGAATTCGCGACTGATTTCGTTCGCGCGCCAAACTCGTGAATTATGAATCGCCGGAAATCGCGCGAATAGAACGTTGAGTTGCTAAATACTAAAAGACTGGCAAGTGCGTCGATTCAACTCACATTACAAATGTCCGCGTCCTCGTCGAAGCGGTAGCGGCAGTTCGGCCGACCGTTGCAGCGTAGATCGCGTGAGATGCAGGTGTCCTGACAGTCGAACTCGTTGTCGGTGCAACCTGGATAGCAACGAGTTGGAAGAGTTAGCGGTTGTCGCGGCGATTTTCCGATTTTGCAAAACGTTTGGGGCTGTGCGTGCAGCTCTCGGTGAAATTCGGTTTAACGAGCGCTTCGATGGAAAATGGAATTTTGTATAAATTCGGGATATTGTTAAACATTTGTAAAACGTCCCTTTGTGCACGATACGTTCGAAGAGTAATTTTGAAAGGTTCGTTTAATGACGCAATTACAGTCCGAACAAAAACAAAATGTAATTGAAGTGTTTTTTCCAAGCATTCGACGCGAAGCGATTCGACGAGCGTATATTGATGTCTTTTATGGGTCATAGAATTTAACGATTTTCAATGTTTTATAAGTCGTAATATAACAAAAACATGGTTTCAGCTTGTTACTCTGTCTCTCCGTGATCGTATATCATTACGATATTTTTCCACAACTTTTCTTTACTTATACAAATATCGATTTTTATGCAATTTTACGTTGGCTAAGAAAGAAACTCGAGAGCCTTTTCTTACATCACAATATTTTTCCATAATTATTATTTATGTATAGAAATATCGATTTATATGTAATTTCACGTTGACTAAGAAAGAAACTCGAGAGCTTTTCTTACAGCTATGATAAACTTATCCTCAAGAAAATCGATATCTTCGTAATTGGACTTCGTTTTAAAGGTTTTTTAAACAAAAATTAACGACTTATAAATTTTTCCGAGCTGCACGCCATTGTTAAAGCCGTTTTCACAAACGTTTTGTACTGTCAGAATTACGTTGATTTTTCACAGCGCATAATGAACAACAATTAATTGATGAACAGATAAAAAAATGGAAAAAGAAATGTAGTTTATTAGTAAAACATTATTAAAGATAGATTATTAAAGATAGATATTTACATATTGCACAGTTATATGATTTGAATGATATGACTTATTCAATTATTTTAAAACAGGAGTCAGCAGTTACGCCAGTTTGTGCAGAGCAATAAACATACAATTAAGTGATGAACAGATAAAAGAAATCGAAAAAGAAAAGTAGTTTATTAGTAAAACATTATCACAGATAGAGTATATGATCTATATTAAAGAATTTCAAAACAAGAATGATCAGAGTTATCACAGATGTTAAATATGAATTTAATTGAATAATGTGCGTTAAGTGGCGAAATTGACAATGAAGAATATACTATATTATTGCGTATAATACATTATAATACATTATTATGGCTTAATAAGAAAACACGATGATAATGCCAGCTACTGTACCGAGATAGTGAAAGTAGACGACCCCAAATCCCGCCGGACTATGCAATAAGTAGGTTTATATATATATAGATATATAAAAATTCAAAGACTACGCTATAGACACAAGCAATAATGATGGATGAGAAAATTACCAATTTGACTAGCCAGTAACTTTATCCCACCTTTATCTTTACTATTTCCTTTATCGCGAATGGCGGTCATGATCGCCTCGAAGCTACTGTTAATCGCGGTCTTCGTAGCGAAGAATCGCACGTAGGCCTCGTTGCCCTTGCTGGTCACCAGGTCGGCAATGCTGCCGCAGAAAGTGCTGAGGATCGAGGGATTGTTCAGCATCGACGGCTCCTTGTCGAATACCTGCACGTAATTGATGTCGCACTCGTTCGGCTTGTCGAGCGTGAAGTGTGGAAAGGTTATTTGTATCTGCGAACAGACATATATATATATGTATACGTATATGTCGAATTTAAAAAAAAATGCACTTTTTTTGGTCTACAAGCCGAAAAAGTTTCTTTAAAGCTTCTTCTGTAAGCCGAAAGATAGTCAAAAGTGCAGAGGAACATGGGAAAAGTTACTAGTAACCTATATTTATGAGATATTTTAAGTTTTTCTCCAAATAATTAATGCGTCAAAATACTGGAATAATAACAACTACGCATGTTCTCGGGGTACTAATAAAATTTCGAATCACACTAAAATAAAGTTTACGAAAGAGCTTCAATTTAAAAAAAATATTGTCCAGAATCGATGCTCTGGTCAAAAGTTAATAAAAATCCGAGTAGCCGATTTTTTCTTTTTCCTCCGCATGCCTCCCTATGTTAAATTTTCATATTGTATATTTCGCATGTTACTCGGTATTTTTCATCATCTTTTGGCTTACAGCAGAAAGTTCCATTGGTCCGAAAGTTCTTGCTTAGAAACATTTTTTTATTTAATTCTAGACCAAAGAAAAATGCATTTATTTTTTGAAATTCGACAGATAGGTGATTGTCACGAAAATGGGGTTTGGCATGTCTCCGGTGGCAAAAAACGGCCTCTTTCAACCTTTTTCAAATCGACGATCGGAAAAATATCTTTGTATCAAATTTTTTAAAAGGTACAATAGTTATGGAAGTCCTCAGATTAACTGTGTATAACAGAATGTATGGTTAAAATGTCATTATCATGACACTTTTCGCATTTCTCGAAAAGAGACGTCATTATCGTGGCAGCCACGATTTCGTGATGAATGTATTCGTTATCTAAATAACTCAAAAATGTTAAGAATATTATACTAAATAAGTTTCTGAAAGGAAATTGGTTTGTCTTGTAATCGCTCTTCACACTACAACATTTAGTGGCTAAATATTATTATTACGAATGTCATTATCATGGAGAGACTAAATGCTATAGTGTGAAGAGTGATTACAAGATAAAATAATTTTCTTTTAGACACTTGTTTAGGATCATATTTTCCACAATTTTTTGCTATCTGATTAACGAATACATTTACGTAGCGTTAAATAATAAATTAATAGTGAATGCCACGATAATGACATTTTGACGATATATTCTGCAACTATTTATACACAATTAGTCTGAAAGCTTCCATAACCGTTGTACCCTTCTAAAAACTTTGACACAAAGTTTTTTTTCCACTTTCCAATTTAAAAAGGACCATTTTTGCGCAGGAAACATGCCAAACTCCACTTTCGTGACAATCGCCCATATGCGAATGCCTACAGCGCAAGTCGTCCTCGGAGCATTTGTTAAACGGCGAAATTATTATTGAACGTGTTTTTGCGCGCGAGATGAAAAATTCATTGTTTATCCGGCGCGGCTTCCTTGCGAGCTTTGTTTTTGTTTTCGTCCAATATCACCCCTTTCAAGGTATATACAATGTAATATTGCCCGGCATCGGGAGCACAATGAATGTCTTTGAAAGCCAATGGAATAATGCACGCGTAGAGCTTGCATTTTTAGGTTTCGTTGTGTAAGCGCGCCTTTTCGTGCGGGGAAATTAGTTTAAGGGGACAAAACATCCCCTTTAGATGAAAAATATTCCGATGCGAGAAAATTGTTCGTTGCTTCGTTTTGACAAACCTATACGGAAAATTTTTACAACTGAGAAAAATGTAAAAATTTTGCTCTTCGAATTGTTTCACTTGCTATATAGTTAATTTAATGCATTACGATAATAAGCAATGACGTTTATAATGTATACTTTGTTGGCGTCAGTTAAAGACACAATAATTTTTTCAAGTGCAAAAATGATCACTCCGTTTAAAAATAGAGATTAAAAATTAAAATTGTTTGGTTTAAAATTTATTAATTTGTCTAATTACAAGATCCTTCTGTGTCCCTTAACGCCAGAGCAAAAAAGTGCATCTATACACATCGCGAGCGTGTAGATATGTCCAATTAAATTAATTTCGCGCTCGTTAATCCTCCGAGACCTCGATTTTATATTTCGCGAATAAAGTTCTCACACAGCCGCCAGCCGTAAATTGTACAAATTATCATTGCTCGACTGATAACATCTAAAGCAGCTCGTTAAACAAATTAGCGCAAACTCGGTTGCGCGATAACTTTCCATTCGATATTCAATATTCATATATACGTATATATAAAACGCACTCGGTCAGGTCGATATCGGCCCGATATTAGCAGGGCTAATGCTCTGCCATTCGATCGGAAGCCTTAAAGCGCTTTGCACTTATGTTTACACAGCCGTTCGCCGGCCTATTGTGCGGATCTGTCGCCGCTATACCTCTGTTATTATGCAGTTACAGCGCGGTAGCCTTTGAGCTATTAATTGGCCCGAAACTTGCTGGTGAGCCAAATTGATTTGTAATTTCCGCAAAGGCCAAGCGACCTTTCTTGTTAATCCCGAAACGAGGGTCGAGCTATTACATCGTCCCGTAAACGGAGTGCATTGAATGAGTGAAAAAAGTTTAGATTCTTTTTTAAAATCGAAATTTGACTTTTCAAATTTATTAGTTCTTAAATACAGCGAGATGGAATAAGACACTTTATTTATTATTTTTTTTTTTAACTCAAGCAACTGAATGGGACGCGTCAGATATTTTTAATTTAGTTTCCCAAAGATTAAAATTATTTTTCAAAATTCAAACGCGTGCTTACAGCAAAATCGAAAAAATCTCTCGAAGCGCACGCTCCAAACGCCAGGACAGCTATATCACTAACGTCAGCAATCTCTATAAAAAATTTCACTCGGAGGGGGGGCAGCGCGGAACGGCCGCGCAAAAATCGTTCGCCGGCAATTTTATCGCGGCTTTGCCAAAGCAGCGATGGAACACAAAAAAAAAAGTTGCATTAAAAACGAGAATTTGCGTTTTTCCCTCTTTTTATTACCTTCCAGCCGTCCGGCACCGTGATATTCCAAATGCAGTCGAGTTCGGTGCCCTGCTCTATTGCGACTTTCTTTTTATCGGCTATTTCCGACGTTCTGATCTCGTACTCCAGGTGATTGGTTACGTTGAGTACGCACTCCTCGGGTTCGGGTGTCTTGACTTGAAAAATTTAATGCGGCATTCAGAGCCCGTGAAATCGCAGTGTGCCGAGCAGCGCTTAATTGCGTCCGAAGTATTGAGTATCGGGGTCGATTAAAAATTTGAATTTCGCGCCGTCGTATTATATATATATATACGAGCGCCGCAACGAAAGCTGTTATTATTATGCGCTTAAGAGCTTATTGTGAATATTAAATTATGCAAACGAGAACTACAGCGTAGTTTAATACTCTGTTATAAAATTATCATTTTAATTAAATAATTGAGTTTGCATTTTAATTAATACCCGAACAAATAAAGTTTGAGTTACGTGAAGTTGTGCTGTACTGTAACTTTGTTTGTTTAGATGTAATATAAACTTTCGAAATGATAGATTGTTAGATAACGAAGCGTAAACTTTGTTGGAGTATATGTTGTGGTTTCATTTTTCTCATTAGTTATGCACCGAAATAATTGTTTCTTGCCCGCGTCACTGTGGCGCGAAATTCAAATTTTCAATTGAATCCAATTTTCAATTTAAACTATAAGCGAATTGCTATATGACAAAATATACCAAAAAAAGCAGTTAATTTTACCATTGCGCATAATAAAATGTACAGAGATTTTTTCATACGCATCTTGGTAAATAAGATTGACAATCAGTGAGGAACCGGTATGTAGGAAAAATTACTGGATATAATCGCATATTTTACAATTTTATATAGTAAAAAATTGCTATTTCGATAGTAAAACACACGATTAATCAAATATATCCAATCGTCACTGTATTTCAAATAGTAATTTTTCCTACACCCGGTTTCTCAGCCTAGCGATTAAAAGGTCAAAAATTAAAAAAAACAAAGATTAAAAATTTATTATTCAAAACTGACAATACTATCAAACTCCTCCGACGCTCTGTACCTGTGGGCCTCGGGATCATCGTCCAAACCGCGCGGAATCCGCTGCCCTGTATGCTGTTATCGCTGTGGAAGTGCAGCCAGAGGAACCTCGAGCTCGACGTGATCTCGGGGAAGGGAAAGGCCCGGCAGAATTTTCCGAGCCGCCTCGAGTACCCGTACTTGCCGTCGTGCACGTCCAGGTAGTCGTTCTCGCACTTGTCCTGCTCCTCGAGCTCGAAATTGTCCCGGAACTCCACCTTCAGCACCATCCCCGGGTCGGCTGAAACATTCGAATTTCCCGCGGTTAAAATGCTTCGCGAGAGCGGCAGAGAGGGGGGGGGCCATTTGCTTAAACTCCAGAACAAACGCCGACTCCGTGTGTATATATTCTCCCGCCGCTAAACGCGAACCCCCCGCAACGTTTTAATCCCCAGTGCAAACGGATTCGGCCGCTGCCTGCGCACTTACCGGAAAACGGGGTGCGCTGAGGGGGGTGGGGAGGGGTTTGTTTACGAAACTCGGGAGGAAAGAGTCTCGAGTTGAATTTGCGTCGGCTTTTTTCTCTCGGAATTTTCGCGTACTTTGTGTTTATCGTGTGAATATTTACGTGGGCGTAAGGTTCGTGGAATCGGTTAATTTTGACGAAAGAAAAAAATTTGGGCTACATTATTTTGTTCTTCAATCTTCTATGTGTTATTGTTACAGATGAATACTTAAAAATTTTAAAAATCAATTTCAACTCGATCAACACAAATATTTATCCTTTTTTTTTTAATACAATAATTATGTTCACTTGGCGATCTAACGAGTTTTTGCTCTTTAAATTTCAATCAAATCCCTACACTAAACTCTTCTCCGAATTAATACACTGCGCGAAATTTTCGTCCGCAAAGCCGTCAACCATCCTCCCGCTGCATAATTCATGCCAAACGCAGCTTTGACCGCGCTGTATACCCAAAGCGGCGTCCAATCGACGAACCGTAAAAAAGGCTGGTCGCACACACCCTCTCTGAGAACGAGAAAAGGAAGAAAAAATCAACAGCGCGGATTGTTCAGGGAAATTTTACTTCCTTGGCACGTACGCGCGGCTTATCCGAGAATTATTCAGCGAGCGCTGATCGTTAGGATTCACTTTATCTCTCGAGGTGATAATGCGAGGTGGTTCGTCCCGACAAAAAAAAGAAGAAAAGAAAAGGAAAGGATAAGGGAGGAAAAGCGAGAGTGAATTATTCGCGCTGAGCTTCGTCCACTATGTACTTCGACCATCCAAAAAGCTCTCGGTTCACCAACGCGTTGCCCACATCATAGAAGGCAGCAGCCTAAACGATTCTGATTAATCCGAGCTGATCCCAAACACCCGTGTCCCCCCAACTATTTTCCAAAGACACAAGACGTCCAAGACAATCTCGGCGGAAACTATCGCGTGGGGACTTCCTCCTCGGGATCTCCTTTGGCTTCGAGGCGGCGACCGCAAGCTCCTTTTGCTGCGCGAGCGACCACTGGAATTTCGTCGCGGTGTGCGTACACGACTAGTTCTCCTAAAAATTTGCAATTTTCGGGGGTCCAGAAATCGAAAAGTTTCTTTTTAAAGCTCGAGATATCGAACCGGTGGGACTTTCCTCTGTAAGCCGAGAGATAGTCGAAATTGCAGAGGAATATGGGAAAAGTTACGCCGCTTTAAGTTATTTTTTACAAAAAATTAATACGTCAAAGTACTGGAATAGTAACAACTGCGAATGTTCCCGAGGCACAAACAAAGCTTCGAATTACACTACAATAAAGTACAACAAAATAGCTTTAATTAAAAAAAAACATGCCCAGATTCTAAAAAAAATAACAAAAATCCAAATAGTCAATTTTCTCTTTATTCTCCTTATACCTCCATGTTAAATTTTCATGCTCCATGTTTCCCACCTTCCTCTGCATTTTTGACTATCTCTCGGCTTACAGAACAAAGTCTGACTGATTTCGATTTCGCGAGCGCAGTGACCGAGGAAAATCCAATGAATTTAATTCGAAACCTGTAACTTTAAAAAAGTGAACTTTCGATTTCTGGACCCCCGAAAAGTTCAAATTTTTAGGATAACTAGTCACATATGAGTATGTCCAGAAAATTTCGGAAACAACTAGAACGGAAAAGTTGCAAAAAATGTTCTTAAAGGCACACTTACCAGACCTGTTCTTTCTCGTTCCTTAGGTCATTCTGAAAGAGAAAAAGCTCGCGCACACGGCCGATTGTAGAGTATACTTTTTTCCGAAGCAAAAGCGACTCGAAAAACGAGAAATAGTTAAAAAACAAGAATTCATAGATTTTTTTCTCGAAAACTATGGACTTTTAAAAATATTTATTTATTTATTTATTTATTAGAACGAAAATGTCTGTGAATTCATCAAAGAATGCTCTGAAAATTTTCAGATTTTTTAACGACGTTTTTCGAAATTTCGATTGTTTGGATTTTCGAAAAATCAAGAATTGTATCGGATCAATCTGAAAAAATTTCAGAGCGTTCTTTGATGAATTTTAAGTATACCCTACGATCGGTCAGGTACGCGAGCTTTCTTTCTTTCAGAATGATCTAACGAGCGAGAAAAAATAGGTCTGGTGTACGTGTGCCTTCAAAAAAATTTTTTACATCTTTTTCGTCCGAGTTGTTTCCCAAATTTCCTGGACATTCTCATATAAGTACTCGAGTATATTTATGCTCGAGTATATTTATGCTCGAATTTCTTTTTTTTTTTCACGACTCCGACCCATGTCGCACAGCCTGTCGGGGATAACACACATACTCTCCCGCTTGTTTTTCCGACGCGAGAGCCGCGCGAAGTGCGTTCGGTGGATTTTCACGCGCGGCAGAGAAAAAACGAGAAAGTTTGCGAATAAATTTTATCTCCTTCGTTTTTTGTCGACATCCAGAGGGGGGGGGGGGTTGGGAAGGCAGTGTATACGCGCACATACTTTCCGCGAACTCGTCGATGATCAATCGCGAATCTCGCCCGTTAATCAGGAAACTTTTTCCCCTGCCCCCCCCCCCCCCCCAGTCCCGCAAAGTCTCGAGTGTTGACACTTTTGCAAGAAAATTACACGGCGATATCGCCGGTCGACTTTCTACACGAGCTCAAAGAGGGAAAGAGAGTTGCAGTTTCTCGGAAAGAGCCCGACGATGGAGCTCGATAGGGAGGAGAGAAGAAGCGTTACATAAGTATATCTACTGCTCGAGCGACTCCTTTGACTCTCTCTTTCTCTACTTCTTTCGTTTTTTTTCTTCTTCTTCCGTACATTTATTCGGAGAGTGTAGATACGCAGCGGGCTCAGTCTCGGTCTAATGCACCTCGACAATTCTATTTTATATTTGATTTTATAAGTCGCCGGGGGAGGCCGCAGACGTCGTCGTCGAGGGGGGGGGGGGTGGGAAGGAGAGACGTCGCGCTGGAAACTTTGCAGCTCGCCTTGCCAAGAGCTTTTTTGCGAAGAGCCGCACGACGCGAATGTCCGTTGGTATATAGAATACATTAAAAATCGTTTATTTTTCCGCGCTTTCATCTTCTGTTAAATGATATTCACTGTATTATGCATCTGTTTGTGCACTATTTGTAAAATTGTATGCATAAGTCGAAAGAAGTTGCGTAAAATTCGAGGCGATATAGGCGGTGTATTACGTAATAATGAAGTTTCAAATAATAAATTAAGCAGTCGAAAAGCTCCGCTTGAAAAATTAACCGCGCGAATACAGTGTATAGCGGCGAGTGTGTACTACATACCTGATGTCACGAAATGATTAATGGGTGATATTTTCTGTTTCCTTTCTTTCGTTTATAAAAATTAACGTTATTTTCTTGTTATTATCCAAAAAAATTTTGATTTTTTATTGCAGAATCTAGCGTAATTTTTTAAATAAAATCGTCATTATGTCGAATAACATTTTTCTCCTGAGCTTTATCAATCTGTTAATATTAATTTTTTTTTTATTTTGCCAGACTTCTCGTGTCCTCGAAAGAGCTTCATATACAAAGATAAATACATATTGTGCTGTTATGCTTTATACGGTTATATCTCACATTATTAATACAATATAAACAATTATAACGGTTAATATAAAATTTTCGTTTCAACGCGTACGAACTGTTCTTCGATGATACTTCGAATCGCAATGTACGCGTAACAAAAAGTTTCTTCCAAAACTTTTGCAACTACACCGTCCCAACCTCGCGATTCGTCAACCTCAAATAAATTAACTCGGAACAATCAATTTCGGCGCTTCCCGCCAAGAATTTTGACTCCGCGCAGTTTCAACCGAAACCCTTTGCCAAACTCTGCGGTCTCTCTCTCCGCTCCCGCAGACGTTCTCTCGCCCCTATACGTATATCTATACACACCATCCAGCGATACACCCGCGCCATTACTCAAAATTGCTTGCGCGAGTTCGGACCAAAAACAATTACTCTCCAGCCATTGATTCCGACAACAAAAAGCACATTCTCCCCGCCATCGAGGGGTCGGAAAAGGAAAGCAAACAACAAGAAGCTCCAGCAATACACCTCGAGCATTGTGTAGTGTCGCTGGAACTGCCCTAGAGCTGCGACGAGAGACATCGAATGAGAGAGAGAGAGAGAGAGAGAAAAAAAAAGTTTCGCACAACAGAGCTGCGAAACAAAAAAACAACGCGAACAGCGATAGAGAAATAGACAGAGAGAAACCCAATGCCGGCGCCAAGGCCTCCCGTGTTTTTTTTTTTTTTTTTTTTTTTGTCCCAGCGCCGCACACAACGCTCCGCGCTGCAGCGGAGCAGATGGGAAAAAAAAGGCTCTCTGTTTCAGGAGGAGTCACGCGAGCGCAATATCGTCGCGCGACTGTTAACAGACTTCCGGTTAGACGGGGGGCTGCTGCAGCAGCGCTGTAACTTTGATTCATCGGCTTGCACTGTGTGGTGGTGGTGAAGGGGGGGGGGGAAGGGTTTGTATCTGCGCGCGCGAGTTGACGGGCTATATGGAGGGTGTATATACAATAGAGCTAACCTTCTGTAAGAAGGGAACAATCGGTGAATTTGCAAAACTACTCCGATTTACTCGGGATTTACGCGTTTATCGGGGGGAGAAGCTTTATCTCGCCGTGATTTACGTTGGATGCTCTGCTGCTGTTGCGGTACTGTACATAAGCGAGTGTGTACGCGAATCTCTCGTTGAGGACGTTATTCAGTTTTTTTTTTTTTTTTTTTTGTAAGAGGCGAGTAGAACGTTTTTTAATTGAATGGAATTTCGCGATTGAGTGTATCGATTTACGCCGATATATTGAAATTGATGTAGAGTAGGGAAAGGTCTTGCAGTACCTATATGCTCATATAGGATTCTTTTGGGCATAATTTTTTACTGGTTGCGGGGGAAATTAAAAATTCAAAATAAATTTTCTTCCTTAGAGCAATTGACGTTTACAACTTTCAAAAAAGTGTCTTGCAGTATCGATCACTTTAGTTTTTTGGCCAAATCTTTTAATTGGTACCATGAATATTAAAAATACAAAACGTATACTGTTCCTTGTGTAAATGTCCGTAAGATAGAACATTGACGCGATGCAACCCCGACGTTTACAAAATTTATTTGCACCAATACAAAATGTGCAATCCCGGAATCTTTGAAAACTCGCGCGAATTTGAGTAAATAAAAGGTTTTAATAGGTTTTAGATCTAAATACAACTATAAAATTTTGAGGAACTGTAATATTTAATATTTATCAAACATGTCTATATATGTGTGTATAATATAGAAAATTCTATAATTTACTTTTAACAATTTATTTTTTGAGCATGATTCAGTAATTTAAATAAATTTTAAGTAGATGGATCAGTGTATATATATAGTATATATAGTATATATATCATATATATATATATATGATATATAGTATATACTTATGTATAACAAATAAATTTTAATGTTCCATATCGTAGGATACCCGGAATGTGCCGTTTTGTAAGAAAGCGTGTTAAAAATTATCCGAGGTTACAATACTCAGAAAGGACTAAAGCTTAGAAAAAGTCGTTGTAACGTGTTAAACTTACGTTTGAGAGTCAGAAATTAACATTTGGCATGTACCAAAATTTTAAAATCCCTTTTTTGCAGAAAAGATTAGTAAACGCCCACCGATACGTAAAGACTACGAAGTATGTCCAATAGAACCTAAGCATACATCTAATCAACTAGACCCACTGACGCCACCAGTGATATTCCGTTGCGTGAGGTGTTCCGATATGTAAGACCTTCCCCTATATATGTGTGTGTGATGCAAAAAAAAAAAATTATAATTGTGGCAATTCGCATGGGAGCGTTTACGGTGCACCATCGTAAAATTCGCATAGCCATGAAAAATACAACGTTGTTCGCGTTTTATTGCGCATTATATTTATATGTAAGTCGTTAAAAACCATAAGCTTTACTATATAGTTTACACGTAGAAGCAGTAAAGAAACAATAAAAGTGAGTAGATAGCGCTTTCGTACTATCATACCTCGCGTCCTATAGGCTCTCTACAGCTTCGGAGCTCTTTATCTATCCTCGGCGCTGAAAAATCTATAATAAAGATCTTCCGCGGCTGCGATTTTTACCTTGGAATATATACATTGCGCTAAAAACGATTATGTAACGATATTATGGTAACAGCCGCAATGATTTCTCTATATTTAAAAAAACATGTGATTGGCCGGCGTTGCGCGCATCTATCTAAATCTGTATATTTAGATGAGGATTGTGAGACAAGCTGTTGGAGCGGAGCCAAATTCGAGAATCATCGAAATGATCTCGGCCTAATGCTCGTAATAATTTTCGTTTCCACATTAGAAACCAGTATAACCGAACGTTATGCTTCGGAAAGAATACTTTGTACCTTCGTAATATTATATAACAAAATTTACAATATAACGTACGCCGTCGTTAAAGCGTAAACGCAACGTCGCTAATTTCAATTATATAGAAGTTATGGCGTTAAAAAAAATTTTACGCACTAATATCGTAATTTCATTGAATGAAACAATTTATTTTTCGCTATAACGCCAGTGTGTTAAAAAATTTTGCGCATTAATATAGTGTAAAAATGAACTCTAGTGACTTTAAAAAATTTTACGCATTAATAGCGTAAAAATCAATTCTTTCATTCGATGCGGTTTCATTTTTAACGATATATATTTTTTAACGCTATAGCGTTATTTTAATTAACGGTAGCACTAATCGTCAAAATTGGGATTTCTATCGTTACACTGGCGTTATCATCGAATAAAGTATGCGCGAAGGTGAAAAACCAAATTTGGACCCGTGCTTAAAAAAAAGCGATATTCCATTTTTTTATTTATCGCGCCCGTTAAACCGTATAACGCCAGCGTTAAGCGTTAATTATTGGCGTAAAGTCACATTTGTCGAACCTCAAAAAATAAATGCACTTTTCTTTGGTCTAGAATTCGCAAAACAATTTTTTAAGCTAGAGTTTTCGGACCAATGGGACTTTCTTCTGTAAGCCAAAGATGATGAAAAATGCCGAGGAACATACGAAATATAAAATATGAACATTTAACATGGGGAGGCATATGGAGGAAAAAGAAAAAAATGGCTATTCGGATTTTTATTATTATTTTTTTTTTTTTAAATGGGCATAACTTTTGATCAGAGCATCGAAACTTGGCATTTTTTTTTTAATTAAAGCTCTTTTCTAATACTTTATTATAGTGTTATTCGAAATTTTATTGGTGCCTCGGGAACATCCGTAGTTGTTTTTGACGTATTTTGACGCAATAATTTTCTGTAAAAAAAGTGTAAAATAGCTCAGAAATATGGTTACTAGTAATTTTTACTATGTTCCTCTGCACTTTTGACTATCTTTCAGCTCACAGAAGAAAGTTCGATCGGTCCGAAGCCTCTAGCTTTAAAAAAATTTTTTCGATTTCTATAGACCAAAGAAAAGTGCATTTTTTCATTAAAATTCGACATTTGCGACAATTTTTCAGCGCTAAGTCGTACTTAACGCGTACCTTACAAACATGTAATAATGCCCCAGTCTTCGGTTACCAAAAAAAAAAATAGAGCACATTGCGCGGCAAATTATCATTCAAGTTCAATTTCAACGGATATAATTGCGCTATAAATACATACTTCCAAAGTTTGTACATTTAAGTTCCACACACCATTCCAACAAATTTAAAAGCAAAATCAAATTTACGTTTCACGAGCATTAAGGGTGTATATACACATCGAATCTATTCCAAGTTTACAGAACAACGACTATCCCAGATATTTAAACTCTCGATCAACGAGGCACAGTCGAGCGGCCTCGGACTCCAACTTTCATCGTAACGAATAATCCAAAACTTAGTCGCCCAACCGAGAAATTTCCTGCCCCTCGACTGACTTTCCAATGCGATTCGCGTTCGCGAACGCGACGAAGCCCCGATTCCTCGCGACAGCCCATGCATAACGTGTGCGCGGCTTATTAAACGCGCAGTCGCGCGTTGAAGGGGCGCAAACGGCCGATTTGCGCGTCAGTGGCGCGGCCGAAACTGGGCTAATCGCCAGTGGCGAGCGAATTATTTGATCGATTCCTAATCAGTGCGCGTGACGATTTCCCCTATAATTAATTCGTCGCGCTTATCCGCGCTAATTATGATAAACGCGCGCCAACCGTCAAAAGCTCGTTATAAGCCTATATATATATATATATATATATATATATATATAGTGTACATTCACACATTGTTGTTACCGACGACTATTCGTACGCGTCGCGGTATAATTTTTAAATTGCGCTCGCGCGTCATCAACTATTCAAGCACAAACACGCGTACTTACACGTCCGAGCGAATAACGCATCAATCCATTATTGCTTCCCCCTTGGGAAGATGGGGGGGGGGGGGGTACGATAAGAAATCGATGTATAAACGCCACGTCGACATTCTAAGAATAAATTCATCCTCGCGCGAGTTTACAGCCTCGTAAAGAAGGAAGAAATAAAAGTAACGTTATATGCGCGTTTGACGGGGGGGGGGGGGGCTCGTAACCGTTCAATTCGTTAAATATATAAAGAAACGTGTAACGTATATGTATATATATCGGTTTCGCAAAATTGAACGGAAGTGAAACACCAATGGAATATCTCAGCAGTATAGCCGAGCCGTTTATACATACGCTCGTGTATTACACGTAAAATCTAACGAAGAAAATTCCCGCCGGCTCTGCGGCGCTTATTCATCAGATTTCCCCGCCCCTCGTCGAAGCGATGAACCGAACTGATTTAACGAAGCGGAGCCCGCCGCCTGGCGCGAGAATTCGAATTACCGACTCGCCGATCCGGCCATAAATGAAGTTGCTCTATATCGTCCTTCAGCTGCGCCGAGAGGGCCTAATACGTGGGCTTCCCTCATTATCGCCTCGACTACTCGTCGTCGTTGTCGTCGTCGTCGTCGTCGTGACGGTGTGTGACGAGCACGTGTCTGTGGATGTGTGTGTATATATATAAGGCTGCAGAGACAGGCCAGCCGTGGAAAATGCAAAAGCTTTCCAAGTGGCGGGGTAGTAATGAAAGCAGCGAAGCTGACGAGTAACGGGGTGAGATCGACGCGCGAGTTCGATTGGGAATTTGGAATTTTGGTTTCTGGTGGACTATGCGGACGTGGAATGGAAATTTTCGCCGGTAAACGTAGCGTCGAGAGTTGAGTGTGACGTTCGGCGCTGAACTGGAGTCGTTGGTTTCTGTAATGCAATGAATACGTTTGAAAAGAGTGCGGGCGCACTTTCGGAAAATTTCCAGCGAGTGAAGATTGCAAACGGCTTATTGAAAACGGAGATTTTTCGCTTATTCGCTAAAGTGAATGAAATTGCGGATACTTCCGGGAATCGATTATGTTTCTCGGTCATTACGGTAGATTTGACTGAGCGATATTCTCTATTATGTCTGGACTCAAAGAGCGTAACGTCGTTATCGCCGTCGTATAAATGTGTTTATGAGGGCAGCGGTTGCCATAATCGATCACGAAGCCAATTCAAAGTGATTACGAGCCGATTTATTGGTCCATTAGTAGAAATCGTGGCATGAAATTGGGATGAGTCCCGAGTGCATGGTTGATTATTAAGGAGACAGGTCTTGAAAATCCCATCAATTTGTTTTAACAATGGAGAGAGTAATGGATGTGGAATCCAAAGAAAATAATTAAGATTTTAAAAATTTTTTAAAATTATTTCCAATCCGCACAATCAGCTGTATACTATATATTTCTAGAGTGGATCCAACCTAACAAAATTAAAGTCAACATATAATATTTATGTAAATTATGCTCACTTAATTTATGTAATTTTGGTTGAATAAATTTTCATACTTTCCCCTCAATTTCAGCAATAACTTTACCGCTCGATTCAACTTCCACTTTGAACGCTAACCAGCCAACGCCACCGTTGCTTCTCTATATATAGTCTCTCAACTTTCAAGCCGAAAAGTAAACAAGTCATCACCTGCCCGCCTGTCAGTAACAAAGAAATCCCAGCCGACCCTCAATAAATCATACCTCGCATCGCCGTCGTAACCGCATCCGTCAATCGATACCCCCACCCTCCTCTCTCATCCCAGTAAAGAACTCCCCCCCTCCTCCCACCATCAAGTAGTCTCTCATTAACTCTCCGCAAGCTCTCAGCGATACGGCGTCGTAGGCTGCGCTCTAACTAAACACTCGCATGCAATTAACTGCAACAGCGGCGACTACTCGTCTCCTGTTGACGGAAGTCAGTCAACTCCTACGCGCGCGTATACATAGCGCGTAATCTCGCAGGTAATTCAGCGCCACTGGCGAGTACGCATTATACGCGGTTATCGATTAAAACGTCCCTAAAATATATATACCCATTTAGGACCCTTCTTCCACATTACATTTGCATCGAAAGACGCTCTACTGAGCTCTCCGGCTTTGCGGAAATCTCTGGGACTGACGTTGACTCGAAGAGTCTAAACTTTGTTGCTTTGACGGACGTTTCGCGAGGGGTTGCTTGGTCCGAGTTGGGTTGAGCCGGTGTATTGCTCGAGGGATAAGAGTGAAACTGGAAAGGGAAACGCCGAAGAAAGCTTTGGATGGAATTTGATTAGGGAAATTTCAGAGGGTGGCTTGGAGGCTGATCTGTAGTTGTTTCGAAAATTATTTTAGTGCAATTGAACGATTACGCTGGATTGGCGAAATCGTGACGCTGAAGATTGTTTCTGTGATATTGTCTCTGTAGGTTTTTTATTTTCTAATAGTTCAAAGCGATATTTTAATTTTAAATAAACATTTTAAGCCTGGTAGAAAGTAGGTTGGGTTTATGATAATCATATGCTATATTTTATGTTGAGTGATCATAAAATAGCCTGCTCTCTTTGGTAAAAAATATGATCAGTTATATCGAGGTAGCATAATACAATCAATCTCATGATCAGCCATGCTTATATTATGGTCACTGCAACATAACATGATCAGATATAAATATATCACCTTATAACAAAACTCGTCGTGAATCACCACGCTACTATGATATTCTGATAGCCCCGCCGTATTTCACAGCAAAATTTTCACCACGGAAAAATTAAATTCTATCAAAAAATAACGTTAAAATTCTATCTTATATATACTCAATTTCCATCAGATGCACGCAGTGCCTGCGCGTATAAAGTGTAATATTTATCACTTTTTTTTTACAACGCAAAGCACACCGACTGCTCATGTAATAAAAGCGTATCGAAATCGATTTAGCAAGTCGAATTTGCGCAGCGCGGCAGCCAAGTCAGAAATGCGCGCGGGAGGGGGGGGGGGGAGAAGGCATTCGTTCCCGTCGAATCGCAAATAATGCGAATAAAGCAAGGACACGTATAATATGTAACGACTAAAGTTCAGTCCATTTTTCGCGTATCGACAGCCTATACCTTGTGTACATTCCTTTCCGTACGACCGACTCTCTCTCTCTTCCAGCTCACCCACATACACCCTTCGTCTTTTATTCATTATGCAAATCATTCGATTCCCAATGTTTCAGAAAAAGAGGAGAAAGACAGACAGATAGAGAGAGAGAGAGAGAGAGAGAGAGAGAGAGAGAGAAGCGAAAAGGAAAGAAGTTCATCGAACCGAAACTTCGTCCGCGGAATACAGACGAGAGCGCGGAGATGGAACGTTTTGGCATAGCGCCGCTCGCGGAATTTAAAAATAGAGAATCTCCATCTGACGAATATACACGCGCGCGTGTCTCTCTCTCTCTCTCTCTCTCTCTACCCTATGCATAAGTTATATATATATATATATATATATATATATATATATATATATATATATGCATATCCATCCTATTTCAGAAACAACTAACCCGAGCAAGTCGTAAATAATTTTTTTGAAGGCACACCTACCAGACCTGATTTTGCTCGTTCCTTAGATCATTCTTAAAGAGAAAAACCTCGCGTACATGGCCGATCTAAGGGTATACTTTATTCCAGAGCAAAAACGAGTCGAAAAAAACGAGAAAAAATCGCTCTCTAAATTTACAGAAAATTTATAAATAAAGAATTTACAGATTTTTTTTCTCGAAAACTATGGATTTTTATGAAAATTTCATTAGAACAAATATATCAAATATATAATAGAAATTTTTTCAGATTAATCCAACACAATTTTTGATTTTCCGAAAATTCAAAAAAACCGAAATTTCGAAAATCGTCATTTAAAAATCTGAAAAAAATTTCAGAGTATTCTCTGATTAATTTTAAGTCATTTTTGTTCTAATAAAATACTTTGAAAAGTCCATAATATTCGAGAAAAAAAATCTATAAATTCTTGTTTTTTAATTATTTCTCGTTTTTCGAGTCGTTTTTACTCCAGAAAAAAGTATACCCTTCGATCGGCCACGTACGCGAGATTTTCCTCTTTGAGAATGACCCAAGGAACGAGAAAAATCAGGTCTGGTAGGTGTGCTTTCAAGAAAAAATTTTGCGACCTGCTCGGGTGAGTTGTTTCCGAAATAGGATGGATATGCACATATATATATGCGCGAAAAGTCGGAAAATTTTTGCTGCCGAGCGCGTGAATGAGCGTGACGAGCGGAAAGACGATCGTAATCGCGCGGCGTTTTGCGCGAAAAGCCCGACGCAGAGGCAAAGAGATAGCCGAACTCGATCTCGATTCTCCCGGCGCACATATAGATACAGTGGCCCCTCTCCCCCTTTAAATTAACGCCCGGGAAAAATAAATCACGATTCGCAACGATCTCAAAGTTCGAGCCCCGCCGTATATAACATCCTCCTCTCGCTCGCGGCCGGCGACTATTGAAAAACCATCAGGATATGCCTCCCCCCAGCCCCCCCCCCTTCCCCTACCTACGGTAAAATCCTCGGGGGAGTCGTGAGCTCGCCGCGAAAAAAAAGTGTTCGAGCTCTCACTGCTCTATACATATATGTGTGTGTGTATGTATAGAGAGGGCGCCTAATAGAAAATGATGAATTCCTATTTATAGCGCGTAAATTCTCATCCGCGAGCGGGTATTCGCGGCGCGAAACTCCCTTAAGTAAGCTATCGCCCTCTGCTCATTGAATATTCATATACTCTGCAACGCCCGCGCGCACCTCACGGCGCGATTAAGCCTCTCTCTCTCTCTCTCTCTCTCTCTCTCTCTCTCTCTCTCTCTCTCTCTATCTCTTCTCACCGGCAATTTTCCGGAACGCGTCTACGGTACACACACGTATATATATATATATATATGTGTGTGTGTGTGTGTGTGTATGTGTGCGTGTGTGTGTGTGTGTGTATGTACTTATACTTAGAAGCGCGTGTGAGGAGAGTAGGCTTCTTCCAACGCCTATTTTCGTTGGAGGCCGCGGCGCGCAGAGTCGACCCTGACTCCGATACGTCCCGGCCGCTCTCTGGCGCGGCGGCTTCTCTTTTGGGAACGCGCGCGCGTTTACGGGCTCGTTAAATCCGTCTTCCACCGGAGTTATTTTTTTTCATTTTTTTTTTGTCTGTCTGTGTGTATCTATCTCGCTTTCGGTGCACACGTATACGTAACGCGTGTATAGCGCGCGACTGCGGCGTTTTGCCGGGAGATCAGAGATCGGCGCAGTGCCGTATTGCGGGAGACGACCCAAGGGAGAGAGAGAGAGAGAGAGAGAGAAACGAGGTTTTGGGACGTGGCGAGATGTGCTCCAATTGTCGCGTTGGAGATGGATACATTCCGTGCGTCTGGAGTGTAATTTTAACGCGCGAGTGCGCTGATTGTTTTTTTGGGTGTTTCGCCACTTTTCTTCTTTTTGATCGATGCATATGGGTCGTTCTTCCAGAAGCGGTGTTTTTCATCTTAAACAATGGACCGCATAAAGAAGACCGATTTGAGGATGATCGATGGTGACTTTTTGTTACTGAAGGTATAAGAAAACATAGTTTATTTGGAAAATACTACAGCTACGATTAAGTTTTGTCCATAAGATTAACATAGGCAAACGGAGAGGTTGTAACGTTAATGACATGACGTTTGACCACTGAATGTCACGTTGTAAAGAGCGATTAATAAATAATCGAATTTCCTTGCGAATTTTTTCTTTTAAGATTTTTAACATTTTTGGCTCACTTATAGGTTATATATATATATTTACTTATCACGCGCTAGCCTGCGTTACGTTAAACTTCCAAAAAGTCCGTTTTTAGACTGCGGACATGAAAAACACCACTTTTAGAAGAATGACCCATATGTCGAATTCCTCGAAAAATTAGCACTTTTTGGGAGTTTAGATATCGAAAAATTTTTTTTAATGTTGGAGGATTGGGACCGGTCAGACTTTTTTCAGTAAGCCAAAAGATATTCAAAAGTGCAGAGGAACATTAGGGAAAAAGTTACTAGTAACCATATTTCTGAGCCATTTTATGTTTTTGCTTTTTACAAAAAATTCATGCATCAAAATACTGGTATAATAACAACTACGAATGTTCTCGGGGCACCAATAAAATTTCAAATCATACTGCAATAAAGTACAACAAAAAAGCTTTAATTTAAAAGAAAATATATCCACTTGGCTCGAAGAGACGCATCAATTTTTATTCTACACTATTCGATCATCGAGCGATAGATTCATTATTAAACAAAAATATATCCAAATTCAATGGCTTGATAAAAAGTTATGTCCGTTTAAAAAGAAAAAATAATTTTCTCCATGCACCTCCTCATGTTAAATTCTCAAGTTTCATGTTTCCCATATGCCTTTGCATTTTTGACTATATTTCGTTTTACAGAAGAAAATCCGATCGGTCCGAAACCTCTAACTTTAAAATAAAATTTTCGATTTCTGGACCCGCCGAAAAGTGCAATTTTTTACGAGAATCATTCATATACAGTCGAGCTGAATTTTAAATCACGATTGACAGAGTACGCGTTTACGAGCGAAATGTGCGTAACGTCGATTGTCATTACATTCGTTGTCGTTCATTATCGAATCTGCGTCAATGAGATTAATAACTCAAATTTTCCCGGCAGCGCATATTGTACACGTCGTGATTACGATGTATACCGTGTTTAACATTTTACAATCGCATAACGCAATATTACGCGCTACTATATGCACACGCAGTACGTTCGAAATTCCGTGTGCCATTGTCTTTTTTTCAAATATATAGTATATCAATTCAAAAACCCGTATACATTGACGTTCGAATTTTCATCGACAACATAATGGACATCCAATATCCCCCCCAACATTTCCGCCGGGGGCAGCGCGTATACCCTCGCAGAATCGTACGTTCGCTCGTTACGTCGGTGTAAAAACACCGAGCAGTGCCGCACGTCATGTAATACGTCGAGTCGGCGCCAAAGAATCATTCCGCTCATTATATCTCCAGCTATAAAAACCGACGTTTATACCGTCCGCAAGCTCGACGTAACGAAATTTCCGGTTTGCCGCAAGCTCCCCCCCCCCCAATTTCCACTATCCATTTTTCTCTCCATCACCCACCCCTCCCCCCTCCCTCGGGGCAGTACGAAATAGCGCGTGTGTCTGTCCCACATAATGAGAAACTCGAATCAGGAGAATCGCCTCTCTTCTCCCGCGCGTCGGCATTTTTCATTTCCACCCGACCAAAGACACTGGCGCGGGGCGTGTTTCGTCCGGTTCGGCTTTCACCATACCTCTCTCTCTCTCTCGTTGACTCGCCTCGCCTGGCGAACAATCGAGCTTATTCCCAACCTCCCCCCGACGGACGCGGGGGTATCGTGTAACGCGCGTCGCCTTATTTATTTCGCGTCGACTGCAGCACTGCGGGCCGCAGCAGACCCCGAGAGCTTTCTTCTCTCTCGTGCGCGCGATCGAGTGTCTGGTACTTGGAAAACTCGCGGCGACGGCGACTATAGAGAGCGAAGGGAGGGTCGAGCTCGCGCATAGTTTTCAGAGATAACGAGGGAATGTTTGTGAAACGTGAATTTGAATTGCGCGCGCTTAATGCACATATTGATATAGCTCCTATATATATATATATGCGTATATATTCAGACACACGTGGATGAGCGAGTGGACCCTGTGTGTGTGTGTGTGCAGTGTATTCAAATGGGACGAAAATAAAGCGAATCGGGCGGTGAGCGTAATTAAAACTCGCGAGCTTAATGCGACGGCAGCGGCCGAGGGGGTGGAGGGGGCCGAGGGAAAGTTTTATGACAATTTCATTGCGCGGGAAAAGCTTTTCGATTTGAATTCTTTCGCGAGAGTGTACGATTGTTATTTCAGCGCTGAGTAAATTTCGTCGTCCGCTCGCGCTCATAACGGCGCGGAGTTATTAGCGTTTCATAATGAAAAGAAAAATTCGATTCATCGAGCTTCATCGCGACGGCGCACGAAACTCTGCGTCTCCTGAAAAAATTAAAGTTAAATAAAAAAACGTGTTCGTGCAAAGCAGAGGGTGTGTTCGACGTACGGTCACGCGCTTGTAGCCGCAGTGTACGTACATATACGTATGTATATGACCAATTCTCCTAGAAAAATGCACTTTTTGGAGGTCCAGATATCGAAAGTATTTATTTTAAAGCTAGTGGTTTTGCACCGATTAGACTTTCTTCTGCAAGCCGAAAGATAGTCAAAAGTGTAGATGAACATGGGAAAAGTTACTAATAACCATATTTCTGAGCCATTTTACATTTTTTTTACAATATATATTAATGCGTCAAGATACTGGAATAATAACAACTATACGAATGTTTCCGAGGTGCAAACATAATTTTAAATTACATTACAATAAAGTACAACAAAATAGTTTTATTTAAAACAAAATACGCTCAGATTCGATGCTCTGATCAAAAGTTATGTCTGTTTAACCGATTTTCTTTTTTTCTCCATACATACCATCCCCATGTTAAATTCTCATGCTCCACGTTTCCCATGTTCCTCTGCATTTTCGACTATCTTTCAGCTTACAGAAGAAAGTCCGATCGGTCCGAAACTTCTAGCTTAAAAAAAAATCTTCGATTTCTGGACCCGCCGAAAAGTGCTTTTTTCCACGAGAATTTGGCATATATACGTGCTTTCAGGGGGCGAGCAGTGCGCGCGCGGTGTCGGCTGAAAAAGGGAGGACCAATTGCCGCGATGATTTACGAGGCGTCGATAGGATAGCTGCCAATTTTTTTCGCTCCTTCTCCTCGCCCTGTCGTCGCGACGGCCAGTACTTTTAAGCCGCAGTCGACTCGTGTCCTTATCGTTTGACGCCGTTAATTCCGTTGCGTTTCAACCGCCTCCCAAGCTTTTTATTCCCGCCGCGGCGTTTCTCTTCCTAATCTTTCCGGGAGCTTTTCCTTTTGATTTCGTCGCTTTTCCCTCTCCCCCCCCCCCTCTCCGCGTTGGCTGAATAATACACAGATATATTTTTCCTCCTCAACATTTGTCTCGAGCGCGGCGTCGGCGGCGACTCCATGTATACGCATAAGCTCTTAAACGACGCGGCCGCCGCGCTGTCCCTCGAAAAATTTGTCTCATTCGCCGGCAAAATTTTTACTCACGCGAAAGCTCGGCGAGAAGCGACAGAGGATTTACGGAGCTTTCGAGCGAACGCATGTGAAACTTTAATTCGGTGGCATTATGTCCGCTCGTTTCGGATTCATTAACGCGGCGCGTTTATACACGCGCAGCGAAGCTTTGTTCTCGCGCGAGAGGACGGAAGGGATTTCTTCTCGTACGGCGCACCCATTCGAGTTTGAAAAATCGCAACAATCGACGATAATACTTCTCTCTCTCTCTCTCCTCGTCACGTGAAATATCGTCCCGGTTTTTCATCCCACTCTATGAATCTTCTATTGTCTGGTCTTACATATATATATAGAATAGGGGGGGACCGTCGTCGTCGTCGTCGCAGTGCGACAAAATTAAGGGAAATTTTTCCGACCCTCGCGGAAAATCGTTCATATATCCCCCCGCGCGCGCGCACAGTATACGCGACTCGGGAAACTTTTTCCGCGCGACTCAGCTATTCCCTCCCCGAATGAAAAGTCGTAGTTATCTCGATTCGGCGGGCGGCGGGCATATTTCACGCGGAATATCGCGCGGCGTTATACACTCGATATTCGCCGCGTATTATAAGGTGTATACCTATACACACGTACGTAAAGTCGAAATACGGCGGAAATAGTCGATTTTTCCTCCCTTCTCGCGAAAATTGACAAGGCGAGGCCGTACACGGCAAGTTCCTATCGAGAAGACGCTGCGTACGGAGGAAATCGATCGATATAATACACGGCCAGTCGAGCGAAGTCGTCGTCTACGTCGTCTATCGGCCCCGCGCTACTTATATAGACAAGAGCTTTCGCGGGTGGGGCGAAGTTGGTCGGCTCTCTCTCTCTCTCGCCGCGCTGAAGTTCTCTCGGGGACACGCGGAAGCGACTCTAAAACGGAGAGTCGCGCCGCGCAACTCGAACGAGCCTAACTATACGTGCAGTTCTTGCGACGGAAGCTTCATTCAACGGAGACGTCATTAGCGATACTCGGACCGCCGGCCATTGTCTTCCGCTGATGCCGCCGCGACGAGAGGAAAAAGCTCTAATCTTGTGCGCAGCGAGCAGTTGGCGGTAATGATACCGCTTCGGCCTTTATTGTTACTTCGGCGCTGCGCTTGCGTTGTATTATACGTATATATAGCGTTGATTGTGTTTTAATTAACGGTCCGTTGTATACCGGCGTTGCCGATGTAACGTTGCGTATATACAGGGAATATTTTGCTGTCGATTGCGCTTTATGGTTTTGGGTATGAATATTTCAACGAGAATGTGCTTTTATACGTGTATGACTCAGGATATTAATTCCGAGCGTAATTTACGCTGTTGTTCTCTGTGTAACTTGGACTTTGTGCAGCATCGACTTTGCGAACGGAACGGCTGATTAATATAGCTTAATTTTAAATCTCCGCGGGGAAATTCGGAAATACACTCGGTTTTCCGCGACTACGATAATTATATCTGATTATTCCGATTGTGCGTATGGCGCCGACAATTTTACGCGATAAATCGATTTTTAAAATAAATACACAGGCGGAAATTGAGCAGGAGTACGGGCCGAATCGCTCATATAATTTTACGCGTCAACGTCGCGAGCAGTAACGCCTATAATGATCAAGTTAATTTTTCGCCTCGCTTCTGCTATGGGGATTAAATTGCAGAATTCATCCAATTGAAGGGTTTTGGTATAAATAAAATCTGGTATTCCGTTTGCTGCGCGGTGGACGAGGGAAGGATAAAAATTTTAATTCGAGCAATATACATTGCTGAAAAACATTTTGTTCTTGAATTCGAACTCGCGAAAAAGCTCGATGAATAAATTGTCTACCTACAGTCGATCGTCCGGCATCAAGTCAAAATATCGAACAACAAGTGTGCGATAAGCAATCCTTCGAAATTTATCGCCCGTAAGCCACTGTGCCCGTATAATCCAACCAAGAGTACGCGGATCAGCAGTTCGGCTTCTAATAGCCGGATAATAAGTCGTTGAGCATCGGCGAATGATTCGATTATCGGAAATGAAAATCGAGGATAAAAGCCACGGCGAGAGCACACACTTCTCGGCTCTCGGATTCGAAGCCTCGGTAATTAAGCTCCTGATTGGATTTCGCGTATATATAGGAGGGTCTCCTCTCCGAGCAAAAGCTCTAATGTAAGTTTAATGCGCTGTGCATGTGTACGTGTATATCTATGTATACACGCGTGTGTTTTCCCGCAACAACGACGAGTCAAGGCTTCCCCCGTTTGATCGAATGTATTCATGTGTATCGGCATTACGGCCAATGATTTCCCCCTTACCTTCGAGAACTTTGTAGCAGTCGATGTCCTTTGGGTAACGATCCGGATAGCCCGGGCTGTAAAACTCCTGTTTGTGCGGATCGCCGTCCTCGAATTTGCCGCAAGCCACGGCGTCGACTTTGCGCCGATAACGACTCGTGAAATTCATTATCGACTCGTGGATTTCCGGCGAGTCCGGTGCCTGCGGGAAAGTCATTCGGGAATCGTTATTGAGCGGGTATCGTTGAAAGAATAATGTGCAAAATAAAAAGAAAACACTATTCTAGCGATTGTATCGCACGTTACTATTTCCATACTTGTAAGTCGAATTTCAAAAAATAAATGAACTTTTCTTTGGTCTAGAATAAGCAAAAAAATTTTTTGAGCTAGAGCTTTCGCACCAATGGGACTTTCTTCTGTAAGTCAAAAGATGATGAAAAATGCCGAGTAGCATGGGAAATATAGAATATGAAAATTTAACATGGGGAGGCATGTGGAGGAAGAAGAAAAAATTGGCTATTCGGATTTTTATTATTATTTTTTTTTTTAACGGGCATAACTTTTGATCAGAGTATCGAAACTGGGCATTTTTTTAATTAAAGCTCTTTTGTAATACTTTATTATAGTGTAATTCGAAATTTTATTCGTGTTTCGGAAACATTCGTAGTTGTTATTATATTTTTTTTAAGAAAAGTGCAAAATGGCTGAGAAATATGGTTACTATAGTAACTTTTCTCATGTTCCTATGCACTTTTCACTATCTTACGGCTCAGAGAAGAAAGTGTAATCGGTCCGAAAAAAAAGTTTTCGATTTTTATACCAAAGAAAAATACGGTATTTTTTAAAAATTCCATATATGTGCAAATCCACCAACTTTCGGAAACAACTCGGACGGAAAATTTGCGAAAAATTTTCTTGAAGGCACACCTGCCAGATCTGTTTTTCCTCATTCCTTAGGTCATTCTGAAAGAGAAAAAAGCTCAGGTACATGGCTGACCATAGGTTATACTTTTTTCCGGAGCAAAAACGACTCGAAAAAACGAATTCATAAATTTTTTTCTCTAAAACTATTAAAATTATAATTCTTAAAAGAGTGCTCTGAAATTTTTTCAGACTGATCGGATGCAATTTTTGATTTTTCGAAAATTCAAAAAAATCAAAATTTTGAAAAACGTCCTTTACAAATCTGAAAAAATTTCAGAGTATTCTTGGATGAATTTCAAGACATTCTTTTTCTAATGAAATATATTGAAAAGCGCATAATTTTTCAGAAAAAAATCTATAAATTCTTTTTTCTATGGTTCTCGTTTTTCAAGTCGTTTTTGCTCCGGAAAAATGTATAACCTACCAACGGCCATGTAAGCGATTTTTTTCTTTTACAGAATGATCTGAAGAACTAAAAAAAATAGGTTCAGTAGTTGTACTGTCAAGAAAATTTTTGGCAACTTTTCCGTCCGAGTTGTTTCCGAAATTTGGTGGATTTACACGTATATATTTCATAATCGGGAGCATTAAGCTCTTGCGCGCGTAAGTTTGAAGGCGTCGTCGTCGCCGAAAATGACGAGGCAGAGAATCGTCCGGACCTTGTCAATTCTTGATTAAATATTTCCGTCGCGCAGAGAGAGAGAGAGAGAGAGCGAGGCGAGAAAAGAAAGTTCCCGAGTTCTCTCTCCCCGGCATTCTCTCTCCAAAGCCAAGGCGAACACTTGTAAAATTCGAATTTAATCCCACCCCGATCTCCTCTTTTACGTCTCGCGTATAAGACGTCAGTTGGAAAAGCTCGAGAAGTCTAATTGCTCGTTATAATTATGCTCACACTGTTCTCGCGGGTCCTTTTCTCGCCGTATTAGAGCAACTTTTGCGCACAGCTCTTTTCACTCGGTTATGATAAATCACACGACGGGATTAACTGATTTGTTTATATTCGTATAAATATATATACACGAGAACCTCCGCTTAATTAATCTCTCGACACATTTGAATTTCCCGCCGCCGAACTTTCCTGGCAGAGGCGAGCTATATAGAGTAGATATGAAAGCCTTTGGCCCGTCAAAGTCGGTTTCCGTTTCTGCGCGGCTATGATTATATTTAAATTTACTCGTAAACTTTCGTCCCGTAAGCTTCAACGAATCCGTTTCTTTGATACCACTTGCTTTGTTCTACCCTGGTACGAACTGCTGAGAAGCTGCCGACAGAACGTCGCGAAAAATCTCGCCAGAAACCTCGTTAAAAAGCATAATTACAATCACGATGGACTCGATAGTTTTTTATTTGCTTTTAGAAAAAATATTATTTTCATTTCTAATAATTAATTATGGACGTGTTTATTAACGATACATTTTTTCTAAACTTTTTAAAACAATATCATTTTTATTTCTAACAATTAATTATAGATACACCTATCAACGATTTATTTTTTCTAAAAGTAAATGAAACACTGCGAACATTATCGGTAATTCATCGGTAACTTACCGCACCATTATATCGCAATCGTAATAAATTATCCGCAATTTTCGGTCGCACATTGCGTACCATCAAGTCAAACGTGATCTTACCTCGGACAGTGTCGCCCAGCGTTGACGGAAGGCCGTGAAATCCGCGTGGAATGGCAGCCTCGCGGTGCTGGCCGTCGTCGTCGCGGCGACGGCCGTCGACGTGCTTCCATGAGGCTCGAGGCCGACTGCCGGCGACTTTTCCCTCGCGTTGCCGGCGCTCGCTGAAACAGAGCACGCGCCGCTCGTTAGTTCGAGATTTTTTTTTGTTCAGCCCTGACGCGATTCTCGAATCGAGCCTCTCAATATTTGAAACTCGTCGAGTTTGTCGGAATACGTCGTATACTTGTATATAGTTGAAAGATCGTGCACTGAGAGAAATGTATGCATTAATTTTTCAAACGTTCGGTATACGAAAAGTTGTAAGAAACATTGTAGTAAATCACGCACAGACTTCCCAAGCACTAACTTTGACAATGCAATGTAGTAATTTTTATTTTGGTTGAAATAACTTAAAAATTAATTTTTTTACGTTTATATGTTTTTAACTTTGTAGAATATTATTATATTATTATTATCGATTATTCATTGAATTGAAATATAGAAAGTAAACATTTGGATCTAATATAAATTGAATGTATTTATAATCTTAAACAAAAATAATTTTTACCATTTTATATAGTAAATTTTAGTAAAAATAATTTTTACTATAAGTAATATAGTAATTTTTCTACTGCGACTTGCAATACTCGAACTTAAAATAGTTTGTAGTAAAAATTCTGATAATGGCAGTCTGTGCTCAGATTACTATAATTTCTCGTACTTTTTCGTACTTACAGTTGTAAAAATTACTGCTTTTCTTCTCAGTGTACGGCGAAGTTTTCGACGCGACGCTGCGCGGAGGGAATTTTGCGATTTCGTGGTAATTGAATGAATTTGGGAGTGACGAAGGCTATAATTTCTTGGTGGAAACTTTGATTTGCTGTTTATGCGATTTCAGTTTCGAGCTTTCGAGGTGAATTAGCCTGGATCGGAAAGTTGTTGTAAAGCTCTCGGCGATGAAAACAGAAACGTGACACAGAAATCAAATTGCGATGACGATCCATCATTTTATGTATTTTAGGCTTATGCATCGAGACGCGTAAAAAGCTTTGTTAAAATATTTTGACGCAAAAAAAGCTTGAAACTATATGTAAAATGATGAACTACCTCGAGATCTGTTTTAATTTGAATAGCCACTGTTTACTATGGGAACAAAACAGTTTTGCTTTCCTCCTGCTCACGCTCTGGCGCGAAATTTAAATTTTTAATCGACTTTCAGACTAGCTTCTATCAAGAAAGCTTCTCTAATTGAATACTTTTATAAGCTCTGAATAATCAATCTATATTCATAAACCATCCTGCAATTAATTCCAGTGTTTTAAGCCGCAGCTCAGGAATGTATAGCCTGTCGAAACTACGCTCTTTAATTTAAAAATCTGCTGAACGGCATCGCAGCCGAAGGTTATATTTTTAGAGCATGTACCGAGTATAATAAACTTGAATTTGGTAAAATTAAAATCTAAGTAGTATATTTCGAAGCAGTAATATTATTTTATTATTGCTTGAAAGTTTATTAATTATAAAGTAATGCTCGCAATAACAAAATAGCAAAATTTTATTTTACGCTCAATCAAATATATACTTAAATTAATAAAGAGCAAATATTTTAACAAAAATAATATTTTAAAATGAAAAGAAGAATTATGAAGCTTACACTTACATGTATAGTAAAATAAATAAAAGCCATGTCAAATTTCGGCTTGTCCACTTGCTAACAGAAAATAAATTTAAATTATTAATTTAAATTCAATTTAAATTATTAATTTTAATTTAAATTAAATTAATTTTAATGTAATTTAAATTTAATTAAAATGAAGAACCTCTGGTTCGGTGTCAGAATTGATCTCTTGCGACAAACTTACGAACAGTGATTTGTCTTACCCGCAGTTTTCTTTGTTTAACTAGTATAATTACCATTCCCTGAGCATATACAGTTGAGGTATGCACACCACCTCAATAAATATACAGGTTAGTCAAACAGGCTGCTCCCTTGCTACGTTAATAATGACTATTTCTATAGCACACAGACACTGCGGGAATAATTTAAATTCAGTACGTGTTCCAAGCTTTTGGAAACGTAGTTTAAAGCAAATTATGAATTAGCGGAACTCTTAATTAATAAACACGCGTATAATTAATAGATCTAATTAATATTTTGCTTTTGTGTATGCTTTGCACTCGTAATGCGAAGTTATCGTAATGGCAAATATAATTGAACATCGTATGGAGGATACTCGAAAATTTGCGTATTTACGTAAATGCGAACTCGAAAAAGGTTAATAATTTTCGTGGCGCTTCGATAACGTTGACATTAAGAACTCGTTAAAAGTGTAGTGACTATGTAATGCGATTTTGTAAAATGAAATTTTGATTTTTATATCTTCAACAACGTAATAATCGTGTTCCCAAAGCTTGCGAAAATTAACCAAAGTTTGACCGCGCCGTGTAACATTGTTAAGTTTTAAACGGGACAATTTAATTTTTATTATCGATATTATGGAACAATTATTATTATTATAATTATTTTTGAATCTGCTTATTCAATAAAACCCATAAAGCTGTATATAATATATTTGTCATCGCTATAATTAAACTAATTATAATTTGTTATAATTTGAGTGTTCAATACACTGAAATTCAATCACTACAATACACTATATAACATTAGAAAAAAACAACACTATACTAAATAATTACCATTATATATGAATTTTATTAATTATTGCCCATAATCCATACAATTTCCATTATTTTCATTATAAAATCATTTCTCATCAAGCCAACAATCAATAAGAAAGAATAGTTTACTATGTATTGTACTATGACAAAGTTACATTATTTTATGCGCATAGTGAAAATTTATCGCATAATGAACATCGATATATTTTAATGATCAAACAGTTGATCAGCGTGTATAACCGCGGAAACTACATCAAATTCTATAATTCTCACTAAAACATCATTCACCATCGCATTCAGTAATACGCTTAATTTCCACTGCCAATTCTCCAGTGTGAATAAGACTAATTAAAGGTATTGATGACTGATACAGCCGATATACCATAATTAAGCGTAAGCCGACTTCGCAAGCCTATACGGACAGTTTAAATCGGTGTGCTGTGCTATGATGACACTACTCACGCTAAATACTCTTGCAATTTCGATTAGCGCTCGATCATCAAAACGTTACTGCAGCCTTTGCGAGATGTATATACGGATATACGTGTAAATCTGGGGAATTTCGGAAACAAGTCGGTCGGAAAAATTGTAAAAATTTTTGTTGAAGGCACACCTGCCAGACCTGATTTTTCTCGTCCTTTAGGTCATTCTGAAAGAGAAAAATCTCGCGTACGCGGCTGATCGTAGGGTATACTTTTTTTCCTAGAGCGAAGACGACTCGAAAAAACGAAAAATAATTAACGAAAAAATAATTCATAGATTTTTTTCTCTAAAACGATTGATTTTTATAAAAATGTCATTAGAACAAAAATATCTTGATATTTTTCATATTGATCCGATACAGTTTTTGATTTTTCGAAAAGTCAAAAATTCGAAGTTTGGAACAATGTCCTTTAAAAAATCTAAAAAATTTTCAGAGCATTCTTTGACAAATTGTAGGACATTTTCGTTCTTATGAAACTTTTATAAAAGTCCATAGTTTTCGAGGCAAAAAATCTATGAATCCTGTTTTTGTTGATTATTTCTTGTTTTCGCTCCGGAAAAAGTATACCCTACGATCAGCCATTTACGCGAGTTTTTTTTTCTCTTTCAGAGTGACCTAAGAAACGAGAATAAAACACGTCTGGTAGACGTGCCTTCAAGAAACTTATTCGTCCGAGTCGTTTCCCAAATTTCCTGGATTTGCACATATAGATACTTAATCGTCTATAACCCTCGCGGCGTTAAAAGCTTATAAACAATACGCGATGTAGCGACATAGGGTTGGGTTATATAATCATTCATCCGTTCGTCCATCCGATCATTGATAATACTCGAGTTTAGGAGCTTATCGTTAGGTCGTTGACCCCTCCCCCCTCCCTATATATACGTTGCACACACGTGTTTATTGCAACTGACAAAACGATTAATCCATCGCCACTGCTATGTTACGCGTTATTGCATATCACGCACAAGTGTCCACTCGCAGGCTCCGAGATAGAGAGAGAGATTTCCGGAGCAAAATACTTATTCCATTCTCATCTCGACGCGCCGGCGAACAAAGGGGTGAGGGGCAAAAAGCAAACTTCGACGCAAAAGCGCACGTCGATAGTTGTCCGATCACTTTAGTCGATTATTTCGAAGCTGAGCAAGCTTCCCCGCCCGCTCGTCGATGTTATCGGAAAAACAAGCTCCGCTCGAGCGGAGCTTTCGCAAGCGATGTCCGGATCGTGAAATACACAGCGCGGCGAGATAATTTTATCAGGTTTCAGGGACTGTAACGTCAGACAATCTCGTACAGCAACTGGCCATTAACATCGGCATCGATTTTTTTTTTTTTTCGACTCGGAACATCAAACTATGTGCGGGAGGTCGATGAGGAACGAGCGAGAGCTGTTATAACGAACCGCGTAATTGAATCTCGACGGGGGAGTTTACGGATTGTGTATTTAAAAATGATGCGCTGGTTCCGCTGGAAGACGCAGTTGAGATGCAACTTGAGATGTTTCTAGCTAATATATGGTATTATTATATGTGAATGTCAGTTTTTAATTTTTTTCGTTTATTGCGCATTGAAAAGTTTTGAACTATTGCAACGATAGGAGGTACGAAAAATTGTTTAAATTTATAATTTTGTCATCGAGTAAAAAGACAAAGATTTCGCCGTTTTAGCGAAATAGTAAATATTGCCAAATATTGAAATTTTTCACTATTTACACGTAGTACAAAAAATATCATTTTACAAATTAGTGAATATTCATTCATTAATACGGTGCATTGTTGTAAAAATTATTATTCGCTATAGTACGTAGTGAATAGTCACTGTTTACGAAATGTGTTATCATTTTGATCATTTCATTGCGTTTACTATCGAATTAGTAAATATTTACTAACTCGAACAGTAGAAAGTATTTGCTTTAAATTGTCACTGGAACACTGATTATCCAGTACATAGTCGCTTTAGTAAGTGGTAAACTTGAAAAATTATAAAAATTTACTATTGTTTCAATGAGTCGTAATGACTTTTAAGAGAAGTCAAATTTTCGGTACTTATACATTTTCAACATCCGAGAAATTCACTATTCAAGTGGAAAATCCACCACCCAGAAAAAATGAAATTTGATGGACTTAATCGTTTTGCAACGTGAAAAAAATTTACTATTTAATTAGCTAACAATGAACTTGTAGAATAAGCGAAAATTTATGTCCCCTTTATTCACTATTTGCAATGTTTATATTCACCATTTGCAATGCAATATTTTAGGTAATCCTTCTACAATTTTTCAATTGGTTAATTTCTTTAACTAGTTTAAACTGTGATTATTCACTAGTTCACAGTTACACCATTACAACTTTTTTAAATTGTTAATATAGACTAAAATCAGTGAATTTTCACTGTTTTAGATTTAGAGAGTAGAAGAAATGAATTATAAAAGAAAATAAGTTATACAGTAATTTTTTTTTACTATATATACCAATTCCTTAAATAATCGATAAATTAGTTTCCAGAAAACTGCACACGCACACGCCCCCATAATCGGCGGCAATTTTCACCGAACGACCGCTAAAATGCACCGAAACTCAAACACAGACATCTCGACTAACACTCTCCGACCTTCTTACCGCGAGCAATGCATGCAAAATCAAGTTTATGTATATGCCGGTCCTACTCGCAAACGAGGTGGTACGTCAACTACTCGGATATT
Source organism: Philotrypesis tridentata (assembly GCA_018906965.1). NCBI lineage: Eukaryota > Metazoa > Arthropoda > Insecta > Hymenoptera > Pteromalidae > Philotrypesis > Philotrypesis tridentata. The sequence continues at coordinate 514,549 of JACCIB010000026.1, forward strand.
ATTCATGCATCCCTTATACAGTCTCCCTCGCAGTCCTCAAGAATTTACATAGGTTTAAATAAGTCATTATACACGCGCGAGTCGCAAAACATCGCTTTTCTCGACGCAAGTGCGAAAAATCGCGCTTACGTATATATATATACGCGATGGCTAATCGAGCGCTAAGTAAATTATTTTCCAGCCGACGCCCGTGTCGATAACTCTCTTTCTCTCCCGCTTTCTGTCCCGCGTATACGGGATTATCGATAAAGTGCTCAAGTGGAATGCATTGTACGAGTGAAAAGAATAAAATTTCATTTCAGTGTTGCGAGAATGACGGACGGGCCGCATTATACGTAGTCGCGGGGGGGGGGGGGGATAAAAATCAAATTTGCCGCGGGCAAGTGCGCGGCGGCGGCGGCGGCGGCGGCGGACGGACGTGAATGGAAAATTCTCGGAGAGGGAATTTTTTCCATTTTTTCTTTTTATTTTTCGCGGAGCGATTGATGGCTGTCGCTCGAGATCGCGCGCGGGAAAGCTCGGCGTGATTAGGGCTTTGCTTTCAAACGAGAGCCTCGACGGCGATTCAAAGTCAGCTTTCAATAGAATCTGTCAAACGAAGCGCGCGCGTACATAAAATTATGAGCTCTTTGAAATTTTTAACGGGGCGAGATTTCACGCGGATAGAGATGCACGTATATATATGTAGAATTCTCCAAAAAAAAAAAAGAATCTGGAAAAAAATGTTTTAAGCTAGAGCTTTCCAACTTTCTTCTGTAATCCAAAAGATAATAAAAAATGCCGAGAAATATGGAAACCATGCGGAAGATGAGAGTTTGACATGGGGAGGTATATTATGACGAAAAAAGAGAACTTTTTTTTAATGGACGTAACTTCAGATCAAAGCATTCAGTCTGGACATATTTTTTAAAAATTAAAGCTCGTTTTGTTCTACTTTATGGCAGTGCAGTTCGAGATTTTATTTGAGCCCCGGAAACATTCGTAGTTTTTATTATTCCAGTATTTTCACGTATTAATTATTTTTTGCAAAAAAAAGCGTAAAATGACTGAGAAATATTGTTGCCGGTAACTTTTTCCGCGTTATACGACATTTTTTATCATCTTTTGGCTTACAGAAGATAGCCCAACCGGACCGAAAGCTCTAAATTAAACAAATTTTTTTCGGATCCTATAGACGCGCATTTTTTGGAGAATTCCACCTATACACAACGGCGAGCGCCTAATTTATTATTGAAGCTCCACTGCGGAGTTGTCGAGCGACTTTTATTGGTGATCCGATTAGTCCCCCCCCCCCTCCCTACAATATGCTTCCGACCTTATTTCGAGCCAGACCGTCCGCACCGTTTTCCCCCGAAAAGCGCAGGACGCCCGAGCTTTCCCGGAAAAATAAAAAATAATACGGCACTTCCCGGCTCCGGAAAAGCGACTCTCCTCTCCGCCCTTTCGGAAAATATCGGCCCTCGAAATCTGATCGAGACGCTGAATTTAAAAGGTCGCCGCACAGTCGCTCCTTTTGTAAACCAACTTATGGCGGGGGGAGGGGGGAGGAAGAGTCCTCGTGTCCGGAGGCAGAGCCAATATAGAGATTGGTGAGCATCCGATCCCATATTGACGCAGCAGCAGTAGTAGCAGCGCCTCATGTCCGGCAATCACTGCTTTATATCGTCCCTAAGGACCGACTCTTCCAGCGCTGCAGCGGCTATCTCTATCTCCAGGTCGCTCTGCCTCCCTCTAACTGTACCGGCGCAGCCTTTGGGTTTCGCGTTACGATTTCGCCGAGCATAACAAAGCATTGCCCATTACTCGCCCGCTCCAGCAGTATCAGCGCCGTCTCCCAGTAGTCCCTTCTCCCCCCCCCCCTCCACCCCCACCCCTTTGCGGACTCGTGCACTTGCGGTTCTCCTCTTTCGTGATTCCGAGCTTGCGGTTCGCTCTACTCCCCCCCCCCCCTCTCTGTATGCGGGAGGTGAGCAGAGCCTGTTCGGATCGGCTCACGAGCCGGTTATAGAAATACAATTACCGCGAGCGTTGTTTGCGGCGGAGAACCAGGATTTCCCGGGTAATAGATATAGTAATCGATAGTGCGCGGAGGCGTGTAAGTTTATGGATCGTTCGCGCGGCAGCGGCAGCGACGGCTCACTGTGATATAGAACGGCTCGCGAGGCGCTATATGTATATATATATATAATACAACCAGCTGGTGGTGGTTTTACGGTGTACTAGACGCCCGGCGTAAACTGCTTTCGCGGCGGGCACCTTTTATTTCCTCGGCCCTCTCGAGCTCGCGCGCGCTAAATTTCAAATTTCAAATTTTCCCGCGCTTTATCGCGCGAACGCTTTTGGAAGGCTTTCCGCGGCCCGCAGCGTTTCTCCGCCGAACGAGGAGAGAGAGATACGGCCGCGATGTGGCGAGAAATGAAAAATTGGGGGGGGGGGGGGTTACAATTGTTTTTGGAATTGGAGATGGAGTTCTGCGAAATTTTGCAAGTTTTTTTGTTGAGAAGTAATATTTTTGAAAATTTTGTATTCGCGATTGGTAAGAACGAGTTGTGAATTTTGAATTTTAAGGGTTAATTGGTCGCAACATTCCAGATTAATTGTTGCGAATTGAATTTCTACAGCAAGATTAATAAAGCATCACCGAGGGATAAAATCTGAATATGTGCACTTAAAAATTAAGCTTGAAAAGTCTCTTGGGCACTGCGTTTCAATAAAATTCTTTAATAACCGTTGAAAAATAAAGGTCAATTTTTCATTTTCCAGAAACTGTTAAAAGATTTTATTTTGAAATCGGAGTTCGATAAACCGTTAAAATTTTTCAAAATTTTAAAATCGTCCTTATTTCTCATACCAAATATAAGGGTAGAAAATTTGAAAAAATATTGATGCTAAATGAAAAAGTGAAGAGATATGGTAGAAACATACCTTAAATAACCTAACTGTGTATAAAATAATCAATATAATGAATTTTTACTTTCGAAGGCTCTTTGAACGTGATATCTGTGTCATTATATTATCAAAATATTATTATTTAGTACATCATGGTACATAAAACAATTTAAGCTACAACGCACAAAGCAAAATCCAATTTTTCACCTTCGCTAATTCGAACTAAGGTCGTCGTGTCCCCCCTAATCCCAATCGTAAAAAGCCTCCCCCCCCCCCCTCCCTCCGCGTACGCGGCTATTCAAGCCCGATAATCGCGGCAAAAATTATGGTCGCGCCTCCATCCGCCAGTCGCATATTAAAATTTACATCCTCGCCGACCATAAACCGCTCTCGGACTTGCCACCCCCCTCTCTCTCCCCAAAAAAGCGAATCGCCAGCTCTCGGCCAGCCGAAAGCTCCGCGACTACACTCGCAGGATTAATAGTCCACTTGGGCTGGTGCCGGGCCGATCCAGGCTCCCTTGCCAAGTGGCAATTTAATCTATCAGGAGGTCGAACTCGGCGGGGAAGATACGTGTGTGTAGGCCGCGCAAGCTCGGCGTATACTGGGAACGATAAAAGCTCCGGAGAGGGTGAGAGAGAATCCGCTCGTGATTGCGCCTGTGTCGTTCTCGGGCGGCTAAATAACTTTAGGCGCAATCGCTGCCGCGTTTACTGCGATGATCTCCCTATCTTTTCTCCGAGAGAGCGAGAGGGCGATGAATTTTCAGAAAAAAAACGCGAGTGCCATAATCGCGATTTTGGAAATTCGTGCTTGCGAGCGAGCTTGCGACGATATCGCGGGGCCCCAGTAGTGTGTGTGTGTGCTTTTTTAATCTAAAACAGTGAAAATTCACTGTTTTTTTAGTGTATGTTAACATTTTGAAAAAGTTATAACTTTGAACTGGTGTTTAAACCACAGTTTAAACTGGTTAAAAAAATGAACCAATGAAATGAAAAAGTGAAGAGGGCCTACCTAAAATAGTAAATATGAACATTGCAAATGGTGAATATAAACATTGCAAATAGTGAATAAAAATAATATTTGGGTAGTAATATACATTAGTTGAAATAGGGAAAATACACTACCTACAATGTTGCAAATACATTACTCTAAATAGTTGTGGCCCTAGTAACAGGAGGCTAAAGGGGACATAAATTTTCGCTTATTCTACAAGTTCAGTTTGTTAGCTAATTATATAGTAAATTTTTCTCACGTTGCAAAACACTTAAGTCCATAAAATTTCACTTTTTCTGGGTGATGGAGTCTTCACTTGAATAATAAATTTCTCGGGTGTTAAAAATGTATAAGTAACGAGAATTTCACTTCTTTTAAAAGTCATTATGACTCACTGAAAAAATAGTGAATTTTCATAATTTTTGAAATTCACCTTTTGCTAAAGAGATTATGTACTGGATAATCAGTGTTCCAGTGACAATTTAAAGCAAATACTTTCTATTATTTGAACCAGTAAATATTTATACTAATTCGATAGTAAACGCAATGAAATGAGCAAAATGACAACTCATTTCATAAACAGTGACTATTCACAACGTACTACAGCGAATATTTCAACAGTAATGCACCGTATTAATTAGTGAATATTCACTAATTTGTAAAATGTAATTTTTTGTACTACTTTCACTATTTTGGGAGTTAATATTATTTAATTACGAGAAATAGTAAATTTTTCGCTGCTTTAGATTTAGAGAGTGCGCATATATAAGCGGTAAGTCGCCGTCGCGGCTGCAATCTGGCGGCTCGTAAAGCTAAAAGTTTGCTAGGGGGAGGGGAGGGGTAGGGGGGTTCTCGCTCGTGGAGTAAATTTTTAAGCGTTAATTATGGGGGAAACTGCGCGCTCGCCCGTCGCTAACTGCATAAAGAAGAACAATGTTGGCGATCCGTTTCGTTTCTTTCTCGCCGCTAATCGGGAATGATTGCGCGCGCCCAGCATTTCTTTGCGGGAGGATTATACAAAGTGCCGCTTAATTCTTATTCCACTTTTGATGCGATTTTCATTGTTCGCCAGCTCGTTCGGCCGCTGGGTAAAAGTTGGCAAAGTATTTGCGAGTAGCTTAGCGATAGTTTTGTCTCTCTTACTCTCTCGATCCGTTGTCAATTTCAACGACTGTGTGTACGCGGGAGAGGAACCTATGCAATTTTCAAGAGCAACCGCATTCACTTCTCTGCGATCGAAATTTCGCTCGAGTCAATAGCCACGAGGAATATAACTCGAAATAGTTATGTGCATATCCAACGAAGCTGAAATGTTGTTATAATCGATAAAGCACTTTAGTGCAGTGCTCCAAGCCAGTCTGTAGTCTCGGGATCCGATCACCAGTGCGCCGCTCCGAGAACAAGAAAGAAGCCGATTAAAACACGGATATAGTATAATGCATCACAATACTGGAAGACGTGGGTACCTATATGACTAGTTCTCCTAAAAATTTGCACTTTTCGGGGGTCCAGAAATCGAAAGTTTTTTTTTTCATATTTTTGAGCATTTTGCGTTCTTTTATACAAAATTAATACGTCAAAATACTGGAATATTAATAACTGCGAACTTTCTTGAGGTACCAATAAAATTTCGAATTATACTGCAATAATTTAATAAAAATTTTCAAACTCGATGCTCTGATCAAAAGTTATGTCCGTTAAAAAAAAATAATAATAATAAAAATCCGAAATATAGTTCTCATGTTAAACTGTCATATTCCATGTTTCCCATGTTTCTCTACGTTTTTGACGGGTTCTGTAATCTTTCGGCTTACAGAAGAAAGTTTGATCGGTCCGAAGCCACTAGCTTTAAAAAAAAAAATTTTCCATTTCTGGACCCCCGAAAAGTGCAAATTTTCGGAAGACCTAGTCACACAAGCGCGTCCTCGTATAAAACTCGAAATTTGAATTTCCCGCGCGCGCATCAAGTATTAATCCGAATCGAGCCGCTCTTGCATCTCGCGTGCGGCCGCACTCGTAAAAAAAGAATTTTTTTACACGGGAGTTAACTCACTCGCTTGGTCGTGATTAAACTTTATTACGCGGGAGTGTTGTGCTCTCGACGTCTTGTGTGTCTAAAAAAAAACAAAGGGGTGGAGGGGGGGGTAGGAGCGGGCAGGAAACAAATTCCGGCTCGTAAAACCGACGAGCTGGCCTCGTAAAGCCGCGCCTTTACGCGAGTTTTTAGAAAAAAAAAACGAAGCTCCCTGGGCCCGGTAATATAGTGGTATAGTGTGTCTCCATCGTCGCGAGACCTTCCTCCCCCCCTCCCCCCTTGTAAACAGCCGAGGGGACGTCAAACACGCGCGGCAAACGGAACTTCAAAGTAATCTCGAGCGAGCGCGCGCTGATGAGCAAACGTGAGCCCTGCAAGCTCTCTCTCTCTCTCTCGGAGAGTAAAAAAGAAGCTCTCGCGTCCCGCAGCCGGACGACGGCGAAGTTAAAAGTTGCGCGGCCGCAAAGGTCGGATAGTTCGTCTTCGGTTGCCGTTAAAGTTTCGCTCTGTATGTTATACGGCGCATTATACGCTCCCTCGACAGCCACTTGGTCGCACTTTCGCCCCGAGGAGAGCTTTCGAGCTTTCCGAGCTTCCAGAGCGACCTCTTTCGCTATGCATACTGAGAGACAGGAGGGAGGGGGGAAGAGGCGCGGGGGGGGGGGGGTGCAATGCTCGAAGGCAAAGCTGCCGCGCGCACTTTGGTAAATTCGTAATTTCATTACGGCTGCGAGGGTGGAAGGCTATGGTGTGATGCAAGGGGGTTGATATTATGTTTCCAGTTCGCAGCAATTTCGAAATATATGTGTGTGCAAGGAGCGGTGTGGCGCCAAAATTTGAAATGCGCGCGCGCGCGCGAGAAATTGTGCGGCCGCGAGCTTTAAATGAAGCGGACACGTGTGCGCTGTAGGAAGTATTAAAAGGCATACGAGATGTACATAATATACGGAAAGACTTATATGTGTGTCGGCATAAATCCGACGTCGGCAGAATATCTGGGGAGATGTCCGAGTTGTTACATATTCCACGCGCCGTGTGACATGGGTAGACGAAGCCACTTGGCTTGAAGATTTGAAATTTTGGAATTTCTTATTCCGACAAATAACGTATATCATGTATATGGGTCGTTCTTCTAAAAGTGGTGTTTTTTTATCTTAAAAAATGGACCACATAAAAAAGACCGATTTAAGGGTAACCGATGGTGGCTTCTTGTTATTTGAGGTATAAGAAAACATAGTTTATTTGGAAAATACTACAGCTGTGATTAAGTTTTGTCCGTAAGATTAACACAGGGAAACGGAGGGGTTGTTACGTTAATGACATTTGACCACTAAATGTTACGCTGTATATATGCATCCTCATTTGTTAAGTATATTTAGTGCAAGTGTTTCGTCCGTTTCCCGAATGAAAAAGCTTCCAAAACGTCCGTTTTCACACTGCGGACATGAAAAACACCACTTTTGGAAGAATGACCCATATGATACTGGTTAAATTTAAAAAATTTCAAAAAATGAATCTAATCTCAAATTTCAATTAAAAATAATTATTGGCTCATTAACCTCTAATTACTGCATGACTCGCGGGTATCGTTGCGCTCATAGTTGTGTAATTCGAAGCCACAGCGTCTTCGCCCTATTGTACCACGACGACGAAACTTCGAGGCAATATAATATTATTAAAGCATAGCCACGAGCCTTCATATACAGATTATACGTGTAGCTATGCCTTCTCGTCAATCGATCTCCATCCGAGCAGAAGCTTTGACAAATAATTAAGATACGCGTTGTCACGGCTTATCGACGATTTCGCGCGACATAACCAACTAGAAGGAAGACACTATACTCGAAATCTAATTAATCCATCCCCGTTCGCTTTGTAACAGTCGCGTCGCCCCTTGATCGTCGAAGCCGCGAGAGAAGTAATGAGCGTTAATCTCGACAAGCTAATGCACCTGGCGATCGATACGTCATTAATTATACCGCAATACTGCGGCTAATTACGCGTGACGATCATCACGACGAATCTCTCGCGTTACGTTTTTTTTTTTCCTCAACGAGCAAAATAATCCGCTCCACCTCATTTTTTAACCATCGTCGCGCACAACTTCTAGAACACAATACGCACGTCCCCAAACACGATTATGAATAGCCGCGAGTCTCGTCCTCGACAATTTTCACGGCTAATCCGACAAAAGCTCCCCCGCGCGCCAAAAAAGAAGCTCTCGAGGACAGGATACATCCTGCATACTTTTTTCGCGCAAGGAGAGCTTCCCCGAGTCGTTTCACCTTTTCCTTCATCCCCTCCCTTTCCTCCTCTCCTTCCTCTCCATACCTCGCGACCATTTGTCTCCGGGGCCGGGAAGTCCGCGCGCGGAGAAAAAGTCGCGCGGCCGACGTATGCAAATATAAAGAATCGCGTGTGTTTTTGCCCATCTCCGGCAATCTCGAGAGCGGCTCTCTGGACGCAAGAGACAGAAAGATAAATCAATTCGGAGGGGGGGGAGGTGGATGGAAGCTCGTTGGAAAATTCAATCTCAAGTTCAGATACCCCTCGCGCGTATAGATCGGGAGTATAATGGAAACAAGGAGGGAGTTGGGTAATAGTTTTCGGGCGCGCAAGAGAGCGTTATAGAGCCGCGCGAAAGCATTTCCATTAGAGCCCGAAAACTCAGTGGAAATCTGCCAAGATGTCCGGTGTGCGTATATATACGTATATTATCGCGTTTCACGTCGCGCGGTTATAACGAGGATATAATACGCGGGCATCACTTTCCATTCCCCCTCACTACCCCGCGCCCCTCCGCTGTAAAAGCTTTATCTCGTGGCTTCGGGCATACATGAGGAAATCTACGTAAAGTTGGGAATTTTCTGGCCGAATGCTCGCCGTAAGTTGATCGTTTTTTACTGATTTTCGGAAGCGTATATACCTAGATTATCGCGTGAGAACCTTAAAATTCGGATACAAACAAGAAAACAAGTGGAAGATAAGAGCTTGAATTTGAGCTATCGAACTTGGAAAACGGTCGGTTGGATCGGAAGGTACGAGGATTTGAAGAAAGGCAAATTTCGTTTTTTTTTTTCATGAAATCAGAGATTTTTCGCTTTCTTCAATCGATTCTAACTTTTGATCTAGTTGTGCGATTTTAAAGCTTAACAGCTTAAATTACAGCTCTTTTCTTCTACTTTTGTATTAATTGGTTTAAATTTTTAATTTTTTACGAAGTGTACTATATGTACGCTTTCAAAAACTGATCTATTTGAGCAGCATATGTATACCTCATCACAAGCGAAAAGTAATTAAAAAGTAAAAAAAAGACCTTTAATTTAACATATTAAACGTTGCAAATGGATGCTTAGATGAAAAGTTAAAAGGATTTTCGGAAAGAAAGGTAAAATCGAATATTTTCGTAAAAGCTTTAAAAAAAATCTTTCGATTTCTAGACCAAATAAAAGTCCATTTTTTCATCGAAATTAGACATATATACGAGAGTAAAACTGCTCTCTCCCTCCATCTAAAGTCGTCTTCTAATGGAAATTAAAAAGTTTCGTAAATTCTAGAAATTTATAAGCTCCTGTACCGCGCGTTGACCGCCTGGCTCTTACGATGAAATTTAATGCCGCGTCTCCTCTCTCTCTCCGTCCCTTTATCTTTATCAAGATGATAAAACAGTCGGAACAAGGCAAAGCTCGCGATCAAAGCGGAGTATATCTCTCCCCGGGAATAAAGACACCTCCTCTCTCTCTCTCTCTCTCCCTCTCCATCAGCAAGTTTCTGATGCCGTAAGTTACGCTCGAGCGAGAAAAGCATAGAATACGCGTAGCTGCGCGCAGTAAACAAGAGTATTACCAACAGTACAGAGAGAGAGAGAACGAGAGAAGCGAAACAGTCGCAAATATGTACAATACTCAAACACGACGACAACTTGGAAAGCCATGAAATTGTATGGAGCTGCGCTCTTCCCGCGCGCGCCTATGCTGACGCGTATTCTCTCTCCCGCCGTCCCACACAACTCGGGCTGTATCTACTTAAATCCATCTGCATATAGCCCAGAGACACGCGCTCGCGCACCCCTTGTACTCGCCGTGTGTAAATACAGTTTCTGCACATCGCGGCCATCGCGCAGAATATTATCTTCTTGCCTTGGATCTCCCCCCCCCCCCCCCGACGACTGCAGCCTCAGCGAAATTATTCAATCGAATCGCGCAGTGTGTAACACCCCCCCACCCACCCTCTCGAGCCGTAAAGCTGCGCATTAAACGATAATCCATTACAGCCCGGAGGAGCCGACCACCTATTAGTCCCTGTCTTCAAATAAGTCAAGAAGAGGAGAGAGCCCGAGCGAGAGAGAGAGAGAGACTAGGTTCGAAGGTTCACAGTCGAGTAATCCCCGGGCGATAAGCCGGTAGGTCGCATAATTCACCCTCGACTACGAGGACGACGACGACGACGACGACGACGACGACGAGATACTTAATCGGGGCTAGTCGTCGTCCGCTGCTCCGCTCGTCGGTGGAAAAAAGAGAGCGCGGGGCGGGGGGTAGGGGGGTAGGATAAAGACGCGCAGATCTCCGGGAAAAGACGGCTCTCGTCAAGGCGCGAGCAAAAAGCTCCCTCCACCACCGCCGTCCAGACTCCACGTGAATAAATAATAGACGATTCTCGCGCGCTGAGACTGCGCTCTATAGATATAATATATATAGAGGTGAACCGGCGGTGGTGGAGGGGGGGAGGGTAGGAGAAAAAAAGCTCTACGGCGTTATTCAAACTTCCCGCGCGCTTTCTGAGGAGGACAGAGAGGAACTTATTCGCGAGAGCTTTTTGCGAGCTTTTCCACTGTGTGTGTGTGTACCGAGGCTACTGGCGCGATTTTCTTTGTCGGCCAGGTTTGAATCGCTTTCGGAAGAAAGCGAGAGAGAGAGAGAAGGAAAAGGTTGTTTTAGCCGCGCTGACGGAGCTAAGTCGAAGGATTTCTCTTTGGACGCGGGAAATTCGAAAGCCCGTTTAAAATGTGATTACGGCCTTTTTTGCGCAGCCCGTCGCGTCGTCGTCACGCGCGCGGATGCCGCTTTTAGAGAACCGAGCGCGAAATCAAATCAGCGGCGCCGAGAAGTTTCAGCGAGCTCGTTATGCTATATGTATTTTGGGTAATTTTAAATAGTTTTTCTGACGCGTGCTTAGTACGCGTGGCCTTGGTTTCTCCGTGAAAATTCACTTTAATATAGTTCATATACGTAAAAAAAATTAAGTTTAATTGAAGAATCGCCTAATTTTCTTTTTAGGCGTATTGACGGTATCATTTCGCCTAATGGATACAATTAAAAAATAAAGTTTAGATTATTATTACATGATTTATTAATAATAACTTCAAATATATGATTTAATCGCTGTATTCATAATGATTTTTTCCTAAATAGATTAATAAAATTGAATTTAATAAAATTGAAGGATACCGTTTAAATCCAAGTAGGAAGTTAGTTCTAAATAATGCGTAGTAACAAATAATACATCGTAATATTAAAATATCGTCTTTATTAGATGAAATAACATTGTCAATACGCCTGAAAAAAATTAGGTGGTATGACAGGCATTTTGACATCATCCCGAGAAAAATTTCACATTATCATTCTTTTAAATGATTGAAATTTTTATGAAATAACTTACATAAATGATAAAGTTGGTGAAATGCTTTGATATAGTAATAAAACTAAATTTTTATATGTATGAACTGTTGTAATGAATTTTTACAGAGAAACCAAGGCCTCTGACATTTTGGGTCTTCCGTAGATATTTTATATTGAAATAAGGCAATAATGTATCTTCATGAATTGTTTTATTTTCATACAGACGCTGGAACCTCCTGAAACTTTAAAAAATTTTCAGAAAAAAATGTTACATACTCTACAAATTATCGAAACTAGTCAGAAAATGCAAAAAAAATCTTATTTCATCAACTTTCATCCTCTACAAATCGAAGACACTCGACGAAAATAATCCGAAAAAATTCGCGGATACTCGTCACGTTCCTCAACAACGTTTCAAAAATATTCTCACCTAAGCTCATTCCTCAGAGAACCACCCGTACACACCTGTACTCAACGAGGCATTCGTTCACTCGGCACTTCCCGCGTTCGCGGCGTGTTTACTCCGGTATTGCATTTGACGCCGTGCGCTGCACACCCTGTTTTCCACGACACGTCCCATTGACTCGACGCGTTATACAGACCGCGGGAACGGGATCGGCGAGACGGAACGCCGCTCATTATTTGCGCGCTATTTTCGATCGAGTCGAACGTCCCGCACTTTTTTCCCTTTTCTCGCGCTTCTATGTACTCGCGTGTGTGTGTGTGTATGTATAGGCGTCAATCGGTACGTACTTATACGCGCGTTATACACGTATGTGTATATATATATATATATCGCGTATATCTCTGCGTGTGGCGTTGATTCGAAGCGCTTGCGGGGCTAATTTGATCGCTTCGGCCGATAAGGGAGGGAAGCACTTTCATTAGCGTATTCTTGATTAATCGCGAGCGCAGCGTCGACTCTTGCCACTGAACAGGCCGTATAACTGGCTGATGTATGGGTATTGAATTTTTCGCGGTGATTTTTTTTTTCATGCAGATAGAGGGCGGAAAAATTAATTTCTTTTTTTTTGCTTTTTATTGCGTTAAACGTTATGAGCTATACGTATACGTCAACGCAGCCGTTCGTTTCCCAGCCGCCAATCGTGCGATGAACGCAAATACGATTCCGTTGTTGTATAGCGAGTTTTCTTCTTTTCTTCTTTTATTTTTCAACAATGAAAAATGTCGAGCGATACATATTAACGCGAAGTCGTTCATTTCGCCAATCTTCCAATGCGCGAACGCGTAGACCCGTATTATATCATTGTCTCTCTCTGTCTTTCTCTCTCTGCACAAATGATTCGAAAGCTCGAACAATAAAAAAAAGCCGATATTATTGAAGAAGCGGCATTGACGATTCGGATAAAAACTGTATCGACAGTCGTCGGGCTCCTCTTTTTACAATAAAATCCGACCCATAATGCGACCAGCTGGAATATACCGCGCGCAGTATAATAGAATCGATGCGAAAGTACATAATACACAGAAAGGTGTATAAATAAATCGCGCGATGAGTAGTGTCACGGCAAACATTATTCGTCATCGTAACCCGTCCTCGCAAATTAGTTTCGGTGTGCGAAACTCGCTTGAAGAGATACAACCGCGCGAGCGAAAAAAAAAATGAAACACACGCGTTCCACACCTCTGTGTCATTAAATAATCCGCAAGGATATAAAGTTCGACGCGTCTTCTCCTACAAAACTGTGATTTTTCGGATTACGCGTGTAATTTATGCGCGTACAAATATGTACACACGTATAAAATTTATTGGCGCATGGCATTCATTAATAATCCATTAGCGGCTCGCGCAGCGTTTAATGCGCAAATATACATGGATGTTCGTCTGCCGGAATTTTCTATGTATATATACGTATAAAGCGTGCGCTCGGCATTAGCGTAATATTCCATTTTAATAACGCGAGTGTGCACGACGTGTCGAGCCTGAAATTCGACGCTATACGCGTGTATATACATATACGCGTGTATACGCGGGAGGGAGGGAAACTTAGAAAAAATAACGGTGTGCTAAAAATTTACCGCCGCATCGTCGTTGAGAAATTTTCCGCCGGGCATATCGCGCTTTCTCATCAGTTCTAAAGAAAAATTTCACGTCTCAACTGCATTAGCGAATGGGATTATTTTATCTTTCAGCTGCAGTGTGTTGAAAACGAGGGAGAGGTGGGGTGGGTAAAGCGAAGGTGCTTCTCTCGGGTTCTCTCGCTCTCTCCTGTCTGCGCAGCGCTGAATTTCAAACGGTGAAAAATTACCGGTGAAAATTGTATTGTTGGAATAATTTCAGCCGTGGAACTCCTCCGTTTCGCAATATAAAGTTAATTAAACTCGAAATTATCTGTCGAACGAATATTACGAATGTTCTACGTTTAGCTAATCCTCGCGGCTGCGGATTATTTTATGTGCACAGGCAGTATATGGCCAATTCTCCTAAAAAAAAAAAAATTAACTTTTCGGGGGTTCAGAAATCGAAAAATTTTTTTTAAAGCTGGAGGTTTTAGACTGATTGCACTTTCTTCTGTAAACCGAAAGATAGTCAAGAAAAGCAGAGGAATATGGAAAAAGTTACTAGTAGCCATATTTCTGAGCCATTTTACGTTTTCTTTTACAAAAAATGAAATCGTTAAAATACTGCAATAATAACTACGAATGTTCCCGAGGGACATATAAAATTTTAAATTACACTACAATAAATTGGAACAAAAGAGCTTCAATTTTAAAAAAATAAATAAAAATCCGAATAGTCGATTTTCTTTTTCTTCTCCCCATACATTTCTTTGCATTTTCGTCTATCTTTTGGCTCACAGAAGAAAGTCTGATCGATTTCTCGACCCGCCCCCGAAAAGTGCACTTTTTAACAACAATTACAGTCACATAGATTATTTCGACATTCTTCACACTTATACGCACTCCAGACGTCACGCTGGAAAATTACACTATTGTCAGTCGTGAAATAGATTCATCGCCGCGGGATAGCAGCCGCAGCAGCGGCAGCGGAAAAATTTTCTCTACAGTCGCCCGCACTTCTCAAGCAGAGGCGGCCGCCGCAAGACATTATCGGCTTATATTCAACCGGCGCACCATATTCGCCCCGATTATTCTTTTTGCCCCGACTCTATCCTCTCTTTCTCCCCCCCCCTTTCGAAGCCGCGGCCGATGCGCGCTTTTTACTCACAAAATGAAATATTACGACGTTCGCGAGGCGGTAACTCTTCGGCTTCAGCGAGAAGAGAGAGAGAAGGGGGGATGGGGCGAGTATATATAGCGGGCGCCCCTGGACTTCCGGCCGAGGGCGCGGATTTTAAAGCGGCTGTTCTTCTCCATCCTCGCGCTTGTTCTCATTTCCGGCGCCGGCAAAGTGCTGCGGCTTTCTTACGAGAGAGGCTTTCCCTCCGGGTTTTCTCTCTACTCGCCCTTTGTACGCGATCTGTTTCGACTCTCTCTCTCGCTCTCTCTGTGTATATACCTCGCGCTTTAATTCGCGTTGCGCGGAGAGAGCTTTTTTTTTCATCTATTGTTCGCCAATTTTTTTCGGAGCTTTATTACACGCTGCAAGCTCGCGCAATATATAGAAGTGCTTTTTTCTCTGTCTCACCCTAGGCCGGATTATTACGTCGTAAATAACGTCGAAATAATAATTTCGTTTGACGTGA
This sequence comes from Philotrypesis tridentata, assembly GCA_018906965.1. Taxonomy (NCBI): domain Eukaryota; kingdom Metazoa; phylum Arthropoda; class Insecta; order Hymenoptera; family Pteromalidae; genus Philotrypesis; species Philotrypesis tridentata. The sequence goes on from JACCIB010000026.1 coordinate 529,758, forward strand.
CTTTAAATTGTCCGGCGTAATGTGAAGTAGTTGCGCAGCGCGGGGTGGAAGGGGGGAAGGTTATTTTAACGCGTGGCTGGATTTATTATTTTAAAAAAAAAGCTCATATAGCGTTTACGTGGCAGCCGGGTTGCCGTTAGTTGAGGGGGAATATTTTTAATATTTCATAGCGGATTTCGGCCGCGTTGACAGTTAAAAACTGTTTTACCGAGTGCTTTTGGAATAACGCGCGGCGACTGTAATTTTTCCAGTTCAAAAGTTCAAATGTAGGCGCATATTTTTTTTCACGATTGGTCAATTATGACCAAATTTTATTCGACCGTCCGATATAACTTGACGGATCAAACGGCGAGAGGGTGAAAATTTTTCCATAACTTTTTACCACAAAAAATAATCGCAAATATTATAATAGTCAAAATTTACAACTAAAGTACCTCTACGTTTGCCGATGGCGCCGAGCTTGCGAAGCGCCAATTTGCGCATTACAAATATTTGCCCGAGTAATACCCTTTAAAAGCTTCTCGTCATTTAAATAAGCGCAACGTCCATTTGGACAGATCGTTTTAAAAAGAGAGACGCGAATTTCACTTCATACATAAATCTGTCTCGAAAACGCGCGGTTCGCGCAGCGTCAATTTTTCGGTTCAAAAGTATATAACGCGAAGAAAAAATTTCGAAAGCACCAGAGCCAACTTCGCGTACGCGGCGATCGATCCGATCCAGGAAAAAAAAGTGCCGGTGTCCCAACCGAGGCGTTATTCTCCGTGTAATCACGACGTCGAATCATTATCGGCCCGACACATCCAGGCAGCGCATTAATTGCATATTTAAGCATCCTTCGCTTCGAGCAATTACCATAGTCTCTCTCTCGGCCTCTCTGGGAAGTCGTCGAAGCAATTACCGCGGTACAAGCCGTCCGGAGAGCAGACGACGTCGAGGACGAGCCGCTCGATCCAGCCCATACATCCTCCTCTACGCGAAGCGCCGATGGCTGTATTAATTTATCCAAGAAATGAGCTGCCGCATTTGATGTATAAAGTGCGCGCAGCCTCTCGGAATACTGATATTTTCACTCGAGAGCTATGTATATATACGTGTATACGTATACGTATACATCGCTTTTCCCATGGACTCTCATATATACCCGTCCAGCCGCCGCTAGATTATTTGCTCTCGGTCTACCCGCTCCGTCTCTGCGCGGAGCTCTTGAGAGGGCAGTCGCGTATATTTTCACGTCGTTTAATAAGCCATTGTCGTGATGCGCGTCCGCATCTACGTAACGAGCTCGGGCCTTCATTTGCCTCGAGAGTACTCTCGAGGAGAGAGAGAGAGAGAGAGAGAGACGATATATAGACACACACGGACATTGTTCGGGCTTTATATGCATAGGGTGGAAAAACCATAGGTATTGTACACACGCGCGCGGCCCCAGGCGTAATTGCGAACTCGAGAATTTGAATCTCCCGCGCTTTATCGGAGCGCATATGTATATGCGGTAATCCACGAAATAATGGAAACGACTCACCTCGGAAAATTGCAAAATTTTTTTATCGAAGGTACACGATACTAGACCTACGTTTTCTGGTTCCTTAGACCATAGTGACAGAGAAAAGACTCGCGTGAATCGTAGGGTACACTTTATTCCGGAGCGAAAACGACTTGAAAAAATGAGAAATGTAATTGACGAAAAAGTAATTCACAGATTTTTTCGCGGAAACTGGCGACTTTTATAAAAATTTCATTAGAACAAAAATGTCCTAGAATTCATCGAAGAATGCTCTGAAATTTTTCCAGATTCTTTAAGCACGCTTTTCGAAATTTCGATTTTTTTTGGATTTTCGAAAAATCAAAAATTGTACCGGATCAATCTGAAAAGATATTTTTGTTCTAATGAAATTTTTATAAAAGTCCATAGTTTTCGCGAAAAAAATCTGTGAATTCTCTTTTCGTCAATTATTTCTCGTATTTTTATTTACTGTTTCTTTGGCAAACGGACACAACTTTTGATTAGAGCATCGAATCTGGGCATATTTTTTTTTAATTAAAGCTTTTTGTTGTACTTTATTGTGGTGTAATTTGAAATTTTATTTGTGCCTCGGAAACATTCGTAGTTGTCATTATTCGAGTATTTCGACGCCTTAATTTTTTATAAAAAAAACGTAATACGACTGAGAAATATAGTTACTAGTAACTTTTCCCATGTTCCTCTACACGTTTGATTATCTTTTGGCTTACAGAAGAAAGTCTCATCGGTCCGAAAGCTCTAGCTTTAAAAATAAAATTTCGATTTCTGGACCCCCGAAAAGTGCATTTTTCTATGAGAATTGGTCATATACGTATTATACGTTTATATAATATTGTATAGAGACGAACTCTCTCTTCTCCCGCCCCCCTCCCCTTTCTCTCCGCGCGATTAGTTCGTCATTACATCGGAGAAGCGGTCGTGTATATACATGTATACAGTAGGGAAGTACAATAGCTCCGGCCATCTCAAGGGGGTGGAAAGGGTGTAGCTCTCGACGCGTTACTAATTTTCCTCGACTGGCTGCTGGCAAATTTATGGCTCGAAAGCTCCATTCGGGGACATTAACTGCTTCCGCTCTATTAGATCTTATCTCAGCCACTCCCGACGACTACACACACCCTCTCGGTCACTTTCCGCTACAATCCACTCCCTCGACTCCTCTCCCCCCCCCCCCTACCACCCTCCGTGTGGTTTGTATAACTTGGCCGCGTATATACGTAAAGTCGATTCTCTCGAGAGGGGAGGGGGGGGGGAGGGTAAAGCTCCTTTTCGTCTCCCGATATGCCGGCATTGTGCATTCTCTTTGCTCGCCAAGTCGAAGCTCATTCGGTTTCCACGAGCTTTCAGCGTACCCGACTGCCCTTCTTTACGCGTTTCTCTCGCTCTCGCTCGGTACTAACGAGATGATTAAATTTACAGTGTGTATCGAGCTCGACTTTGTCAAATGGCGGGCATTTTACATGCATGGACGTGTAGATATATTGTGTGGAAATAAGGGGGGGGAGTGTAGAACGTGTATAGTTAGCGGCGTAATTGCTAATTTAAGGGTAGCGGAGACCGACGATGCTTAAAAGTAGATGGAAAGTTTGTCTGGCTATGCACAAGTGATAATACAATGTCATGTGTGTGAAAAAATGTTCGTATTTTATTATTTAATTTTAAAGTCTTAATTTATCATGAATTTATGGATAAGCTGCGCGATGGAGTAAAATCAAGGATTAGCAGTAACTTTTGTGTATATCAATTAATTGTTTACCAATTAGAAATGAATACACGCTAACCTGTACTGTCGGAATACAAACTGTAATATTAATTGCAAGATCAAAAATTCGACAAATACGTATTCAAATGAGTTTCCAGACTATTTGATAGAATAGTTTCTGAACATAATAAATAACTTATTTTATAAAAATTTCTACATTATGCTTATTGCTGTTTTTCGAATTTTTTTCAAAGTAATTCTAATACATTTTCCATTTTGGAAAATTTAATTTTTCTGAAAATTAAAAATCTAGAATATAAAAAAATAACTTAGAAATAAATCATCTTAACTTAAATTTTATCATTTTGTAAGTAAATTTTTTAATAAGTTCAGCCATCGAAAAGTAGCTCTATCATTCTCAACGCTTGTAATGCACTCATCATTCTTTAATTAAAAAAAACTTACGCAAAAGTCGAAATTTCAATTAAAACTCATTTGAAATTAGAGATCCTTCGAAAACCCGTTAAAAAATCAGTTTACCCCTCACGACTTAATATATTCCCCATATCACGTTGTGCAACGTCTAAATATCGCACGTCGAAACTTCGAACAGTTGAACGAGCCCTGACGTGGCTGCCGCGTCATTTGACAAAACAGACGTCCTCGACGGCGCGCCTCCCGCGGCACTGTCTCTACCCCATACGTACAGAGGAAGCCTAACTCAATTCCGACAACGCGAAGAAGAAAGAAAAGCACTTCCCGCGCGGAAATGCATTTTTCCAAGACTCGGACCCGAGAGCGAGGCCATTAAAGCGAACGTGACTGATTCCCGGAGTCGGAAGTACGCGCTACACACCGACACACCCAACTCGAAAGTGATGGACCATACGAATAAGTGTTTCCCCCCACCCCCCGAGTGTACTATAGAGAAACGAGGCACTCGATACATTTCATTATGGCAAACCGTCGGCGCGTACCGTCTCTCGAGCTTAATTGCGTTACTCCGGGGGGCTAAATGAAATGGCTCGTCCTCGTGTATATACATGTACGATCGGTTTTCCGCGAGAGTCGTTCAGCGCAATGTATATATATACGTGTGTTACATACACCGCGTGTTTTTGCATGTATAGGTGCACCGACGACGACGACGACGACGACGACTCTGCACGGAAATTTGTATTTTTTCCTCGTGCGACTCATGAATTTTATTGGACACGGCGCAGATGCACGGGCGGAAAAAGAAAATACTGCCGACGAGGCGGAAAACAAAATATACCCGGCCGCCCCTCTGTCGCGCGCGAAATTACCGGTGTGTCTGCGCCCTATAAATCCGATGTTGCTGTATACGGGGAAATCCGCCAAAATAATTGCAGATAATTGCAGCGGAAATCGACAGCGATTTTTTTCTTTTGTTAGAACACGAAGAAAATAGTGTTCCCACGAAATCGAATGAGTGTTTTTGGGTATTTAGATATTTGCGTAAAAATTTTTAAAAAATTAGTTTTTTGAGCGTTTTTTTCAATACTAATTTAGAGGGAGGAGGAATTTTATTTTCGATGTCGTAAATATCTACAAGAGTTCACAAAATATCTGAGCTGTTCAAATTAGTCGAACTCTTTTGTCTACGATTTTTTTAACAAAATGTAGGTGGTTTTTCTGAAACAGCGTGATGTTAAACTTTGTTGTGAGTGTGATGTTTTTTTCTCGAGAAATATGACCTTAGCGAAAAAACGTTGTAGAATAAAAAATGCTTAAAATTACTCACAGAATAAGTATGAATTTTTCAAAATTTTTGAGCAAATTTTGAATTTTTTAAATTTTTGCAATTTTTGAAAAATTAAAAAATGGCTCAAAATTTTTGAGAAATTCATACGTGTTCTTTGAGTAATTTTAAGCATTTTTTATTCTACAACATTTTTTCGTTAAGGTTATATTTATCGAGAAAAAAAATCATGTTTAAGATCACACTCACAATAAAGCTTAACATTACGCTGTTTCACACAAATCGCCATCACTTTGTTAAAAAAAAATCATAGACAAAAAAGCTCGACCAATTTGAAAAGCTCAGATATTTTGTGAACTTTTGTGCATATTTGCGATGGTAAAAATAAAATTCCTTCTCCCCCTAACGTCGGATTGAAAAAAACGAATTTTTTAAAAATTTTTACACAAATATCTAAATACCCAAAAACACTCGTTCGATTTCGTGGGAAAATACTATTGTTTTCGCGTTCTGGATGTCCTGTAAAACGTAGAGAAAATACGCTGCCCCAAACGAGTCTCATGAGATTCTTTTTTTTTTGGTCGATTTCCGCTGCAATTATCTGAATTATTTTGTCGGATTTTCCCATATACACTAGTACACATGTATGAGTCCACACACACAAACACACGTTTGAAATCACGACTAATCAAGTTAAATTACCAGTATACAGATTATAGTCGTAGCGTGTGCGGAACGTGGTACACAAAAGCGGCCGAAATCGCAAATTAATATAGCAACGCCCGCACTCGCCGTCCATGTCGCATCGGCAATCGTATATAGTACACGGCCGACGAGTTAACGACACCACACAATGCACGTATACGCACACTAAGTACGAGCGACTGTGTACTCCTTTGCTCGTAATTGCAGCGATTCTCGCGAATTCATTTGCGCCTCGCGCGCGCGCGGCGACGCTTGAATATTCGATTGTTAATTAACGCCCGAGCGTTAAGTGCCTCCAGCCTCTACTGCGCAGTGCATAAGCCGGCACTTTGAATTTTGGATTTGCGCATAGCGCCGTGAATGTGTATGTATGTATAATGTGTGTAGAAGGGAGAAGTGGAAGCATTGTTTGGACGAATCGCTGGTGGGCTTATGCTAATGTACAGAGGGGGGAGGGATTGGTGACCTTGACGATTTTATCGATTGCAATATTGCGGTATGTAAACGTGTGGGCTTTGCATAGAATGAAAAATGATTGTTGATCGTTGCATTACGTGTAAAAGTGTATAAATTAATTATTTTGTTTGTGTATAAATATCGAGTTACGGCGCGAAATTTGAATATTGATAGCTGCCTTTCAAATCTTCCGAAATAACAATGAGTATTTTTGTTATTTCAATGTGACAGATGATGTTACAGCGATGTTTATATACAGTTCGAACGAGAGACACCGACTATATGCAGGGCGTATTGTAAACAAAAAGGCTTTACGCGTATGTACATGTGGATAAGTGAAAAATGCTTTATTTACTTTATATTTTAACCCTTCGATGAGCCCGCGAAAAAGTTTATTTGTACAAAGGATCGATAGGAGAAGTTACTTCTGTAAATTAATTACACGACGATAAATAAAATGCACCAAGTGAGACGATTAGACCGTGAGTAACTACCTAAAACCATTTCCGGGCCAAGAATCAGCCAACAGCAATAATTTTATTATTTCAATTTTGCAAAGCACATCACACGCGCTCTACATAAATTACAGTACACAGAGCGATCTCAGACCGCGATAAAAAAAAAGAAGTAGCTTTGAACTTTTTAGACCGATAACGAGAGAGAGAGAGAAGCTCTCGTGTGTGCGTCAGCTTTCTAGAAAAAAGGTTAAGTGCGTACTCTTGGTTTATATCTTGCTCCCGTTCTTTCTCTCGATCCGTGCGCTGATTGTGTGCTCTCAGTGATTTCGCTGTAAAACTTTACATCGCATTCGTTCGCAATAAATAATACGAGAATATATAGGAGGGGTTACGTTTACGTATTACATTACATATATTATGCAATGCGAGCGATATCATCAGAAAATAATCTGCGCGGAGGGAGAACGACGTGATCGAATTATAATTTATCAGGCTTGATCTGCTCCCGTCGCCATTTATTCGCCTTATACAGGTATTCTATACAGCTGTGTGCATTGTATTCCCTAAAAACTCTGCTGTATAGGTATATACAACGTAACGCAACGTATGCATTCGTACTGAGATAATCGAGGCCACGAAGCTCGTATTACGTCGCTGTGACTGTCGTTTTATTACACGACAGTCACAGCTGAAACGCGAGACCTTTACAATGTAATGTTGCAATAACAATAGTGCACTGTGGAGTACGCGGAGTCGCTGAATAAAATAAAACAAACGAGCGCGAGAGCCGCGCTTATTAGCGATGAAAAATGGTGAATTGAAAATCTATAATTCAATGAACTTCGCGTAAAACGTTGCTTGTTGCGTTATACGATGCAGGATCAATCCTTATTTTAACTCTAAATTAAAGATAAATTAAATTACAAAATTATTAAATTATAATCAAAATTAAATTGAATTATAAATTAAGAGGTCTGAAGCACCATTAAAATGTTAAAAAATGAAATATAGAATTTTATTTTTTTATTAACTTGACATTGTTTAAATAACGTTTTATATAATGTGTATTAGCTTATAAATAATGTTATCAACATTAAAGAATTTTTGTATATGCCGTACTCCAGGTACAACATGTCTTCGAAGGCCAAAATCCATGAATTCCATTTTTTTCATTCACCGCAGACTTTAGTTGAATCTGCGGGTAGGTACAGATCTGCTTTAAAATCATGTAGTTTCCAAATGAGTGAGGAGATTTCCAAATAATTAAGATTCAAGAAAGTTAGATACAATTTATTACAAAAATTAATTAAAAAATGTAAAGAATCATAAATATTCTTCTTAAATTGTTTATAACTCATCTGAAAACTACATATTTTTCAAGCAGATCTGTATCTGTCAGAGAGCTCTTCGATGCCGAGATTCAACTAAAGTCTGCGGTGAATGAAAAAATGGAATTCATGGATTTTGGCACATCCTGTAACACGTGTTGTACCTGGAATATAGCGTATATAAAATTTTTTTTATGTTTATAACATAATATATAAGCAAATACCATTATATAAAACATTATTTAAACAATCTCAAGATAATAAAAAATAAAATTTATTTTTTCATTATTTAAAATTTTAAAGGTGTATTAGTCATTTAAAATTAAATCTATATCGACGCACATTCTTTAATAAAAGCGTTGGAGTAACATGACACAATGTAATATACACGAGGCGTATAACTCATCTACAAGACGATGTACCTTCTTGAATTTGAATTCAAGCTCTCCCGTCGCCTTTCGTTTCGAAAACGACTCCGTTCTCCGACAAGTGTACACGTAGAGTTGAAAAAAAAAAACGAAAAAGAAAAAATTAAAACGTTCTATACGAGTCGCCTGACGTGATTTCGAGTGATACTACTGCGCGCACAGTCTGCCTAATGTCCATTCGAAATTCCTCGTCACGCTCCCTTCAAAAAAAAAAACGAAAAAATTTCAACGCACGCGCAAATCCTCTCGGCGCGATTAAACGGAAACTCGCGCCTCGGTACCTAAAAAATAATGCGGGGCAAAGAGAAAGGAAAGCTACGGGTTCATGTATGTATGTGTATATATAATATATATACGTATCTATAGAACGTGCTGAACGTAAGGGGACGCGTGTGCATCCGCGCCGCAGCCGGAAAATCTCGTAAGCACTACACACCGGGATAATAGCCGAGACAAATGTCCGCCTCTCTCTCTCCCTCTTTCTCTTTCTCGCTCGGTTCCCGCACGGCGACGAAAGAAACCAGGCTTTAGAAGCGAGGGTATTAATTTCTACGTCGTCCTTGCCCCGCGCTACCGCTTGAGTTATCGCGCGCGCGTTAGTTGAAATTCTCCAGCACTCTCTTCTCTCTCTCTCTCTCTCTCTATATACTTCGAGTAAATTTTTTTTCCTCTCGCGCGTGAAAAACGCGTCTGTATGTCAAATTAAAAAAAAAAATAAATAAAAAAATTTGTTTAAGCTAGAGCTTTCGGGCTAATCGGGCATTCTTGTGTAAGCTGAAAGATGAGTTACTGGCAACTATATTTCTGAGCCATCTTACGTTTTTTGCAAAAAAATAATACGTCGATATACTGGAATAATGACAACAACGAATGTTTCCGAGGCACAAATAAAAATTCAAACTACACCACATTGAAGTACGAGAAAAGAGCTTTAATTTTAAAAAAATATTTCCAGATTCGATGCACTGATGGAAAGTTATGCCCGTTAAAAAAAATCATAAAAAATCGAATAACCTATTTCCTCTTCTCCATAGACCTCCCCATGTTAACTTTTCATGCTCTATACTTCCGATGTTCCTCGGCATTTTTTATCATTATTTGGCTTACTTTTCGTTGAAATGCGTTGTATGTATAAAGGTATATGTGCTAATCCACGAAATAGTGAAAACAACTCACCTCAGGAAATTGTAAAATTTTTTATTGAAGGCTCACCAACTAGACCTATGTTTTCTGGTTTCTTAGACCATATAGAAAGAGAAAAAACTCGCGTGAACGGTGAATCGTAGGATATACTTTTTCCGGAGCAACAACGACTCGAAAAATCGAGCAACAAAAAAAGAATTCACAGATTTTTTTCATGAAAACTATGGACTTTTATAAAAATCTCATTAGAACTGAAATGTCTTAAAATTCATCGAAGAACGTTCTCAAACTTTTCCAGATTGATCCGGAACAAATTTTTGATTTTTCGAAAATCCAAAATAATTGAAATTTCGAAAAACGCCCTTAAAATATCTGGAAAAATTTCGGAGCATTCTTCGATGAATCTTAAGACATTTTAGTTCCAACGAGATTTTTATAAAAGTCCACAGTTTCCGCGAAAAAAATCTGTGCGTATTCTCTTTTCGTTAATCAGTTTTGCTCCGAAAAAAGCATACCCCACGATTCGTCGTTCACGCGAATTTTTTTCTATTTCAGTGTACTCTAAGGAACGATAAAAAATAGGTCTAGTAGGTGTGCCTTCGATAAAAAAATTTTGCAATTTTCCGACGTAATTAGTTTCCACTATTTCCCAGATTAGCACATATATAGCACGTGCGCCTATATCGAAAAAAGTTTATTAACATCAGAACCGCGAACGCAGTGAGTCGGATAACATTTATACCGCGGGGGGGTTATTGTATTTAGGCTCGAAACCTCGTCGTCGTCGTCGTCGTCCCCCAGAGCATATAAAGAATGTCCTTGGACTTGGCAAACGTACAGGAACCAGTCAGCCGGTAGATTTAGGAGTCGAGGCTGCTGCAGCAGCAGCAGCACACAATGGAAAAGCCATATACACAGACACACGTTTCCAGCCGCGAATTTATCAGAGCCAGTGCGGCGGCTTCGAGCTCGTAAAATTCGCTTAATAGAAAAACAAACGTACGTGCGGTGCCGAAAATATTTTTCAGTTTTTTTTTTCTCTCACCGTCGAGCGAACCAGGGAATTGACGGACGGCTTTTAAATTAGCCGGTGAGCTATTCTATCGATGGAGATCGTATAGATGGAGTTGGGGGGGAAATTCGGTTATCCTTCGGAGAATTGGGAAACGATCGAAGGCTGAGAAAGCATTGAACGTTATACGATTAGCGACAGCTTCTACGATTTTGCGTTGCGACAATAGGATTGCCTTATGTGTCGTATAATACGATTGTTATGAATTATTCTTCTTAAATCGAATCCAACATCTCAATTGCAAGTCGTACAGATTCTCGCGAGTATATAAATATAGAATATTCTCTACTAATATAGTCTCGAGCGATGGTCGTCTAATTGAACTCTTAAATTTCAATACCGTCACAAGTGGCGAGAAGCGTACGAGCGGGACGATCGCATTAAGCGATAATATTATTAAATACAGCTTCATTTTCAATTTTCTCCCCCGGAGACGTACGCTCGCGCGTCGCGGCCTCGCGAGTGTGTACACCGAGAGAAAATAATTTCATTCCCAAATGCAAATTTGGCGCGCCGGCAGCGCGACGCTTCTTACTTCGAACTTTCCCACGCACCTTGAATAATAAATTTCTCCCAAACTAATTACACGCGACTCGTCTCTAACTTGATTTTCAAGCGATACGTTACACACTTTTGTACATACATATGCATACGTAAAACTCGTATCGCGTGAGTAACAGAAGTTTTCGACTTAAAAATACTTTGGGTGGAAGTAAGTGTCTGCGGGACAAAACAGCCTTATTCCCTGAAAAATAAATTAGTTTGTAGAATTATAATAATAGTTGTAAGATGATAGTTAACTTTTATGATAAAAGTAGATAATATTACGTTTTATTTGCTCTCTTGGAATTGAAATTTGGACCATCCGAACCGTAGCTAAATTTCGTTGACATCGACTTGGATCTTTTCAGTTACCGTATAATTTCGAACCAAAAAATGGATTTCGGGACACGGGACAAAATGGAAAACGGTTTAAAAAACTGCGACTCTCACGTGAGTGTAAGGATTTTTAATTGAAGGTTTAAAACATTTTTTTGAGAAAAAAATGTATAAAAATTAAGTGGCATACATTTTTTTGGGTAAAAAATTTTCTAAGCCTTCCATTCAAAATCTCTACACTCACATGAGCAGGACAGCCAGTCATTTTCCGTTAAAATATATTTTCCAATTGGGTCCATGTCCCTAAACCCATTTGTTGGTTTGAAATCTTACGGTAACTAAAAATATCAATGTTGAATTTACAATAAAAATTAACAACCGTCTTACAACAACAATAATTATAACATTACAAATTATTTCATTTTCCAGGGAACAGGGGGTGTCTTTTCTCCTCAATTTATGCCGCGCGACGCGTCTCAGCCTCGACTGTCCACGAGGAAATTTACAAGAAATAAAATCTCTCATACTCGCGTCCCGGCGCCTCGGCTAATCGCTTTTAACGCAAATTTCGACGCGGAAATCGTCGTGTTTACGTCGCGGTGAGAACACCTATGTAGCTCCCTATATACCAGAGCAGCGCAGCTCGCGCGCGCGCCACCGAGTTTTCGTTGGTGCGCAATAAACACGGCGTATAAACAGCTCGTTAAGCGCAAAGCTCCGGCATTCGCCGACAGATCTCCCGCGAAACCTCGACGACGACTGCTTAGTCTCGAGGAAGAGAATAGCTATTATGGGGGTAAGAAAGCGGGGCTCCCTGTGTACGCCCGGTAGTGCATATATATATATATATATATATATATATATATATATTTATATGTACATGTATACGGGCGGTTGTTTCTGCTGGAAATAATTGAATTTGGGGGGACGGCTCTTGCTCGCTCCCGCCAAGTTATGTGTGTGTGCGTAATTCAATGATACTGCTGCGTCGGCGGCACCGTCGCGCGCGAGAGAGTTTGTTTTCGCTCAACTTTATACCCGATGTGTATATAGGTAGGCAAAGTTTGATTTTACACGGTAATGCCGCGCGCGCGGCGCAAGAAAATTGCTTACCGATGGCTCTTATGCGCGTTCCCGTCGTGAGCTTCTTGCATGTAGAGGGAGAAGTTTTCTTTTTAATGTATACGACCAATTCTCCTGGAAAAATGCACTTTTCGGGGATTCAGAAATCGAAATTTTTTTTTTGAAGACTAGAGGTTTTGGAACGGTCGGACTTGCTTCTGTAAGACGAAGATAGTCAAAAATGCAAAGGAACATGGGAAACATGGAACATATTTCTTTTGAAACGGACATAACTTTTGATCGGAGCATCAAATCTGGGCATATTTCTTTTTAAATCAAAGTTCTTTTATTGTACTTTATTGCAGTGTATTTTGAAATTTTATTTTTGCCTCGGAAACATTTGTAATTGCTATTATTCCAGTACTTCGACGCATTAACGTAAATGTCTTTGTTAACTGAATTATTACAAAATTTTGTTTTCCAAGAAATGCGTTATAGATGTGTTAAAAGTTCAAAACTTTCAATTTTCGAAAATGTTCTGAGTGGACATTAAGTTCAATTTTTTTCCACCAGTCCGAACTTTATTCAATTTCGATCACCATCAACATTCCTCGTCCTTTTATCGAAAATTGCTCTTTTTCTAACGCTTCTCCGTTTCTAAAATTGAAGCTACAAGTCCATTATTCCCGTAAGGGCAAATCGCACAACACAACGTCACAAAAAAATATCGCCATCGATTTATCAGTTACGAAGTACTTTCAATCAAAACGCGCGTATTACCTCAGATTCAATTAACGTAAGCGTGTTAAATATTTTTTGAGATCCATCCGATACGATTTTCGATTTTTCGAAAATCCAAAAAATCGAAATTTCGAAAAACGCCCTTAAAATTTCTGAAAAAATTTCGGATTCTCTGATGACATTTTAAGACATTTTTGTGATATATAATATAATTTTTTATATACATAATTTTTTGTTACATATATGTTTAGATTTCTAGACCAAAGAAAAGTGCATCTTTTCATTGAAATTCGACATATGTATATATAGTCCGGTGTGCGGGAGGCCCTTTGTGCTCGAGCGCAGAACCAATTCATCCGCGAAAAAGCCGCAACAATGCTCTCTCGACGCTATCGCGCGCATCAACACGGAGAGAGACACAGAGAATTGGAAGTGCGCGCCATGCGCTAATTTTCACTGAATTAATTAATTAAAAGCTCGCGCGCTTAATTACAGCCATCCCCATCTCTCTTTATCTCCTCTCTCTCTCTCTCTTTCTCTCGGCTGCTCTCCGGCCGCGTCTCCGAGGACTACGCGCACACGAGACTCACTTTAGCGCAGTTCCATCTCACACAGCGTTTATTCACTTTTATTCAGCGACTCGTCCCGATATATATATATATACACATACATGCCATACTCCGCGGCACTTGTTGTTACGGGGCGCGATGCGAAGGAATTAAATTTTTCCAGGCCTACAGTGTGTACGCTTATATACGTAAGTACACGCGTATACGTATATACATACACGAATAGTCGGAGGGGAGTTAATTTTAATAATGCACCCGGCCGACGTCGCGCAGGTGAGGAGTTTCGTCTTCTCTCTTCCGTTGTTGTATAATACGCGGTATGGGGCGGCACGAGCAGTTCTCCATTGCGTGGCAATAAAATAATTAAACTCTTCAACTCTCTCTCTCTCTCTCTCGCAAGCTGCTTACGCGATATTATAATTAAAGCGGACGTCGCTCCTCCTGCGCCGTGCCATAGAATTTTCACCCCGCCTTAATTAACTTCTGCGCTCGTGACAATAGCGGCGCGTTTTCACACGCGGATTTAACAAGCAAACAATCTGTCCCCCCCCCCTCTCTGGGGGGGGGGGGAGAAAAATTCGGACGTATGCGCGCAGTCGCTGCAATTAGCCGCGCTGCAGCTGTATAATGTAATTTTGTGTATCGCGCAGTGTATATAGAGCGGATTTTGGGGGGGGGGGGAGAGGAGGAAGCTTGATTGGAATTACTGCTGGATTTCTCGCCCTTCTTTATCGCGTGAATTTCGTGGATTGCTTGCGACGTATTCGCGAAAATTTGTATAGTCCGCAGTGCGTGTGGCTGAGAAGAAAATGTACTGGACTATGCGGAATTTCATTTTTTAGAATGCGTGGAATTATTGTGAATTTATTTTTGGGCGAAGAAAAATATTATTCTTATTGCATTTTTTTTAAACAATATTTTATACTTTCAGCTGTATTGGACGTTTTGTAGCCCCTGGAGAGGAGCCCCAGACGGTCGGCTATTGCAATAAATAGTTATTTGGCTGGAAAGAGATGAATGAATTGTTTATTCCCAACAATGGAATACATATTGGCTTCGAACGATTGAATATTTATTTAAAACAATCGAAAGATTAATGAAGTTATTTTGCGCTTTTGATATTGTAAATGCTAATACATTTCAACAAATGTATTTCTCGGGTATCTCAGCAAGTAAATATTGCTGCCAGAGAAAACAGCGGCTTCTCTTACGGACTTTATCTCTCGGTGATTGTATATACCTGTATATAAATCAAAAACTGAAAAATTATCGATTTTCCCGGGGTAGAATGTTTTCTGCAAGACTACGAAAAATCGCAACGGGTTTTTATCTTCCACGTTTCAGCGAGCAATCTCGCCCTCTTCAAGAAATGTTTATTGTTATCACGAACCTTTTTTATCATAAATAAATGCCCTTCAGGAGTTTCCTGAAAAGGGCGTCGTTGCTCACCGAAACGTTGCGAGCGAGATAAAAAAACTTTCGTATTTTTTCTTGCACTTTGAGTGAACCAGTAAATCTTAGAAAGTTCAGAAATGAAAATTTTTATTTTATTTTTACATTGACTTTAATTTGATTGTATAACGTACAATGTACATGTTACAAAGCAATTGTTCTTTACGTTAAACTGAAATAGATCGAAGCCATCGCAGAAAAAGAAAAAATTTTTTGTTTCTTGACTTTTTAAGGTGTATCAGTCTTCGGCAAAGTATATAATCTTCAGTTCTTCATTTATCTTCAAAAATCAGCTGCATTTCTAAAGCAATCAAGTATAAAATAGCAAATCTAAAAAGCAATTAATACATTAATATCTCAACCCTCGGACACGCCTACACCTCGAACCTTATATACAGCCATAAGATTTCTAAACTATACACATTTCGCATAATGAACTCTCGCTCTATCGCACACTAGTACCATATCGTTCTCAACAAAATGAATTTATAACGAAGCTAGAGAATGATCCGGGAGTTAATTTTAATAATGCAAGCGTACAGCCGACTCGACTGTCGCTGTGCCGCATAAACTATATAACGGTAGAAACGGCTTGATGAGATGGTACGTTCAACTCTCGCGGTTAATCGCTGACACTTTACGGATTAAAATTTTATCTTGCGTGACGCGCGATGGCTGTTTTAGACGCTTGAAAAAAGAAAATAATAATAATAAAAGTAAGAGAAAAAAAAACTGCGCAGCGAGAGTCGGCGAGGGCTTGGCGCTTTACTTTCTCGGTCTGATTAAATAAACCCCCGAGGCCGCGGCGTCTTGAAATGAGAGATCAATTTCAAGGGGGCCGTTGGAAGTCGAGCATAGCAATTCGAATTTAAGGCTATGACTATGCTATTTGTGGATTTAAGGATGTACTGGACGTGAGGTCCCGTTCAAAAGTTAGTTTTTCGATGTCAATTGGCTGTAACTATTGGCGAACAATAATTATAAGAAATCTAAGTCTCCCGATTGATGATCAATACTTAAATACGCATGATAAACTTTGTTACACTTCAATTGACTGAGTAGAAAGAGTTTGACACTGTTTTTTGTAATTTTCAATAAAACGATATAATATTACAATATTCAAGCAAAATAATGCCAAACTTTTTGTTCTTATTCAATTGAAGTGTAATAAAGTGTATCACGTATACTTAAATATTTGTCATCAATCGCGAGGCTCAGACTACTTTAAATTATTGTTTGCCAATAATTACCGCGAATTTATATGGAAAAACTAACTTTTGAACTAGACTGTACAGCCTTAATTACTTGTCAGTAAACAAAAAATTGAAGATAATTTACCGGTTCGATGAATAGTGTATTGTGCAGACAAAAGGTATTTTAATGAAACAAAATAATCAAGAGAAACTAGCTGCTCTCCTGTATTAATTTATTTTATAACAATCGACGACCAAACAATACTGCAAACTAATAACATTGATACTGCAGTATATGAAACGTGTGTTCCACGAGGTAGCAATATTTGCAAACCGAGGGAACGTCCTCTTCAGTACCCACAAACACAGTACACGTATAATGTTTAACTACGCTATACCTCAGTTTCCAAAATCCAGTCGCCAATCCATACCAAAAATCATCCTATTCAAGCGCCGTTAAGAGAAATATCTCGATGCACCAACTTTAAACTCGCATCTCTAATCGATCGTCTCAGTCATCTCTAATCTCCTTTCCATTACATCCATAGAACCCAATAATACTCGCTTTCCATCCCTCCTCCGACGTCCGCGCAATCTGGCGCGAAATTCAAACTCGCATTTCCCAACTCTCCTCCCCACCCACCCCCCGCCTCAAGGCCAACCGAAAGCTTCGGCCAGGGCGTGTGACATCAGCCGCGCAAACGCGATCGCTGTTTACACGTACGGCCCACGCACTCGTCGAAGCCCTCCAGGCATTTTCAGCGCGCACAAACACTCAGCAGTCTTATTGCGCAAACTCGCAATGACAGGCTCTAATTAGTCCCGTGATTGTACTCGACTCTCGCATACGCCACTGCGCTCGTGTATACAATTTTTTTTTTTTTTTTTTTTTGAAAGGACACGTGAAGCCGTATACTCGAGCGAATATACTCTCTCTCTCCCCTCGTGTGCTTTGTCCGTTTCGTCGGACGTTTGCGCGGAACCGCAGCCTAACCGGAATTGCTCAGCGCTATGTGCTGCACCGCGAGCTGTATACGTGTACGAGGGGTCGAAACGACAATCGCGACTGACAGAGGCGGTTTGGCGGGTATAATACGATTGCGCGTCTGGAGCGTCAGTTACGCAGGTTTAGTGGGAAAATGTCGTTGGAGCGGACTCTTTGTGGATCTCGGAAGGAGAAAGGCTTTGGAAATAAATAAACTTTTTCTTCTGAGGATACGGTTTTGGGGACTTTGATGGACTCCGGAGGGTCGTGTATGACGTGATTCGATTAAGGTATGGAGAGAGTATGAAGCATATTCGGTTTGGGTGGCGGCGTCAGTCGAGATTAGCGTCGCGATATAAGTGAGCCAATTGAAATGAAAATGTGTACTGCGAAGAGGATAGTCGTCGTTGAACGAAAAATTTTAGTGGAATAGGTATGGGTTTGCAGAAAACGTAAGTTTGGACTGTGAGAAGATCAATGATTGCGGGACAATCTTATTTCTCAGCTGCATTATGGAAGAGCCGTATTAATGTATTCACGTCCGTTCGTATTCTTTTATAAAAATCTTGGGGTAAAATGGAATCACTGGAATTAAACTGAATACATTTGAATGATGATAAGCAATAATTTTAGGTATTTCCGAGAGATAGCGGATCTAAGGGAATTACCACAATATGACGTTATTCAAATAGCTTAAAAATGGAAGAGAATTACATGATGAAGCAAAATTAGATCTTAGTGCGTGAAAAAGTTTCGTTTGTACAATTTCGTTATCAGCGCATTTCTTATCCGCTGCGTAGTTACAATTACTTAAAGATCACTGTGTACACTTTCGATTAAAAATAGTTCTTGTTAGTACGTGAATCATGCATTTCATACGATGTTGAGAATTCATTAAAAAAAAACAAGAAATAAGTAATAATCGTATATGACTAGTTCTCCTAAAAATGTGCACTTTTCAGGGGTCCAGAAATCGAAAAATCTTTTTTAAAAGCTAGAGCTTTCGGACCCGTCAGACCTTCTTCTGTAAGCCGAAAGATAGTCAAAAATGCAGAGGAATATGGTATCAGTCACTAGCAACCATATTTTCAGCCATTTTACGTTTATTTATTTTTTTTTTTTGCAAAAAATTAGTACGACAAAGTAGTGGAATAGTAAACAACTACGAATAAAATTTCTAATCACATTACTAATAAAGTACAACAAAAGAGCTTTAATTTTAAAAAAATATGTCCAGATTCGATGCTCTGATCAAAAGTTATAGTTTCCCATGTTCCTCTGCATTTTTAACTATCTTTCGACTTACACAAGAAAATCTGACCAGTCCAAAACCTGGATCCTTAAAAAAAAACTCTCAATATCTGGACCCCCGAAAAGTGAAAATTTTTAGGAGAACGTCATACTACATTGAGAAAACTGTGGTAGTAAAATTTAATACATATCTACAAAAAATTACTATTTAAGATAGCAGAGGCGTGACATGCTTGCAAGATATTAAAAATTACTTTTTTTAAGCTAATATAGGTGAAAAAATCCTGAATAAAACTTAATTTAAAAAAAAAATTTGTTTTTTTTTTTATGTTTGTCTATTTCACACTTTCTAGAACATTATTATTTTACAATCATCATTATCATACATTAAATTAAACTGAAATACGAAATTAATTTTTTTTTACTCTCGCGACAATACATTCAACCCTACAAACCCCGCATTACACCCACGAACCCTCCCCACCTCAACTCCACTCCAACTTTCTCGCAGCATCCGTCCGACTGCCGAAAAAAAAAAACACGAGCAACTCTCTCCGACCTCCATAATCAGCCCCGGCTCGCGGGGCAAAATCGCATCGCCGAAGCCAGAACGCAATCGAGCAAATCGTCGCGACGCCGAGCGCGCGATCTCTCTACTCTCCGCGAACTCGTTTCGCTGCCAGAAATCCACTGCGGGAATTGGGTCAACGCGCTGTCAGGGACGTGCGGAGCCCGCGAGCGATGCGTATATAGCGGCAACCCCCCCCCCCTCCCCCGTCCGATGTTTATTATACCGCCGTACGAGACGACTAACTGCTATTACCGGCTATATATATACACGCGCAGAGCTGATCGCGCTTCGGCCGCGTGATTTTGCGAGAGCTATGATTTTCGAAAGCTCGCGCGTATAAACGCGGGGCTTGCAGCCCTCCGACGCGCGATATTCCGCGCGCGAGCTTAATCGAGAGCTTTCGATTTTGTTTTCGAATTAAAGGGAGGGGGGGGGGGTTGGAGAGAGTATTGCGAGGTTTATCGGAAAGGGAATTTCGTTGGGCACCAGATGAGTAAGGGGCGAAATGGGTAAAGCCCTTAATTAGAGTTTCAAGCTGGTATTTATGCTGGATTTGAATGGTCTACGCGTATAGGGGATATAAGGTTATCGATATTTTTTTTGCTTCGCGCTTATGGCTGTTTCGAAACGGATCGAAAGATGGTTTTCATTTTTCATTAATCGCAGCTGTTCGGCCGAATAAAATCTTAACTAATGATTCTACAACTGCTTTGAGAATAAGTAAAAAAAAAAGTTTGAATAGATCAGTCGAACTTTATGGCTCAAGATTACTGAAACTAATATTTTTCTTATAAAATTGTTTTTAAAGTTCTGCTTTGGAGAAGAAATACCGTATTTTCAGTTGAATATTGTCTAGAGCACACCTCACTTCAGATGCCAAGGAAAAAAGTTTCGCGACGTAATTTCGCTTCCTCGATGCATCTCGAAAATCAATTTTCACCCACAATTATATTAATTATATTAATAACAGTCCCCCCTATACCTCACCTACGAATTATCGCTGTATACATCCCCAAAGCTCCGTCCCAAGTTGGATCAATAGCCCCCCCGGTGTTTTTATTCGCCAACAAAAAGCGCACGCGCTATTTCAATGCCAAAGTACAGCCGGACTATACGAAAAAAAAAACGAGGTGTTCTAAGGTCCAGCGAGCGCTCTTGCAGTTGCTGAACTTGTTTTTCGCCGCTGTATAACGCGCGGGAACGAAAAGGCGCGGCTTATCTCGCCAGGCTCCCGGACACGCGCATACACATACATATATACATTGTTTCGCAATTATACCCCTCGTTAAACTCGGCCGAAATTATCTCTCGGCGCGTTTCAAGGGAGAGAGAGAAGATAAAGCTCGGTGACACATCGTCGGCGCAATTTTCTCTTCTTCGAAGCAGTATACATATACACTCGCTGCGCAGCCGTGGACTTTGAGAAACGATATCTTCGCCCGTACATAAACATTGCGCTGATGGCTTTCTCGTACACGTTATGCGCTGATAATTTTCAAGCTCGCGTTCGCTAATCCCGAGAAATCGTCGGGGTCGGGGGGGAGGGGAGTCTGCGCTGGTAAAGGGTGCATATGCATGCGTATATGTATATGCGCAGGTCGAAAGAATCTCTGTCATCTCTATATCTCTCGGCTTAGGCGAGAGCGAGGATCAGCTCGCTTTCTGAGGCGAGGATCAACTTCCGACGACGGGAACAGCGTTTTGCACAGCTTGAAATATCACGACGCAAGGGGATGGGGGGAGAGCTTAACGGATTAGCATCGCTCACTCGCAAAACGTTTAATTTAATTCGAACGTTGGGATTTCTTTCGGTGGTCGAGAGCGGGACAATTGGGACTTTTTTTTAAACCTTGTTTTACGTCGCTGTACTCGATTGTTGAGCGAAAGAGTAAGGTAGTCTTGTACTGAGCATCTTGGCATTTAAAATTAGTTTTTTCTCTTTGCAAGTAAAATTTTGTAGAGAACAGTTTGTGAGAAAAGAAATTTTTGAAAAATTAACCTTCGTGAAATGCGGTAAGACGCTTGGTCGCAGTAAAAATTATTAAGTAATTGTAGATGTAGGTGTGTGTAAACTCGTGTTAAAGTGCATAAAATTACTTGAGAATTTACATGAAAGTTCGCTGAGCTACTGGAAAAATGCTGTTAAGAAAATAAAATTTTGAGCAAAGTCGTCGTAGGAAATTTCGCCTCCGACAGCGAGCGGCTACGTAATTGTGTGCCATTAACATAACTTTTTTATTGCGCAACAAGCACATTTGTATGAGAGGATTTGAAATTCAACTAAAATTAAAAATGCGCGCTTCAATAAATTAGAGAAAAATATACTTGTAATTTTTCATAACATCGTATTTATACTGCACAATATCTTAACGAGAAAAACTTTGTGAACGTCAAAAGAAATTTTGCTAACTGTGCTCCATAATACTTTGACAAAAAAAGCTTTATTAACTTTACATGTCGAAGTATATAATACAAACTTGGATATTTATAAAAATTATAATTAATGACATCGAGTAATGGAGGTCGACTAAACATTGTGTTCTGCATTTAATTTATTTTCTTTGTTTATGTAAGTTAATTAATTAGTTAATTAGTGAAGATTACTGCATCGAATTGAATTTCAAGTTCGTCTTTAGTATTCCTCACTTTTATCAATAAGTCGATTTTCCAATTTCATTACATTACCACCTGTGTATTTATATATGTAAGAAAACCATTCATTTTTTAATTAAACTAAGTAATCCACGATAAAAAAATTAATTCTCATGAATCTCGCGATTCGCCACACGCACCTGAATTTGACATTCGACGCGTCGTCCCCTCAAACATTGAACATAATTGCCAAAGTAGCAGAGAATTTTAAATCATCCAACTTCGCAACTGGGCCTCTTGTCAACCTATTATATATATAAAACATAGAATTCTAACCGCGCATTAATCTCGCGACCTTCTCACAACAATAAAAGCTCGGCCGCCGCAAAATTTCCGGCAATTGAATTCACAAGTCGGCCGGACATCTTTAATGAAAGCTTCCCAACGCGAGCTTACGCATTCGAAATGTCCAATATTGCGTTTTCACGTATACAGCGCAGCTTTTTTCTTCGCCTGTACACGAGAATTGCGCCATAAATTTCACCCGCTACATTTGATATTCTAAATTCAAAAACTCCGATCCTCGAGGGTGTATTAACGTTCGCCTCGGCTTTTAAAGCACCGCGCGGAGAAAAAGCTCCTGGCGCGCGTACACCCAACACAATGTATATATCCCAGGCTGTTGTATATATATAAAAATCTCCCGCTACATTCCTCCTCACTCTGTCTTCTCCGCTCATTAAATTACTTTTCCTTATTGCACTCAGTCAAACGTATGCCAGGGCAAAAGCTTATCTCAACCTTCCACGAGCTTGCGAGCTTTTTCCCTCTCTGCATATACGCGCGCAGCGCCTTGTGCATCGCCCCACAAAAGAGCCGAGAGCCTCTGAATTAATGAACTCCTTTGAGCAGCTAGTTTCTCCCGTATCCCATCCCCCCAACGCAGGCAGATCGCATCCCGCGTTTTGAAACTCCCGTACACACGTGACCCGCACAGACAGACTCGTTTCTCGCGGGAGTCGCGGTGTAATGGTGCGGCAGCTGGTCGGGCGCGAAAAGGGGCGAGAAACATGTCTCTCTGGTACATTCTGGCCTCGTATATATACCTACTTCGTAGCTTTCGGCTGCGCCTAAATATATAGTCTCCGCGAGCGTCGAGAGTAAATCTGTGGCTTACGGGAAGAACCACTTAAGTGACTTTTTCGTGTTTTCGAGAAAAAGCGATTTCGATGTTTCGAGTAATGCGTAAGATTGAAATATCAGAGGAAAGATCAAAGTATTGGCTCATTTGATTAGGTATCTAATACGAAGATTTCTTTCTCCACCCGCAAACTAAACAAATTACTCGAGTTAAGTGGTTCTGCGGTCACTATCTTTCAGGGCTCGTAACTAATGCAATTTGCAATTAAAAAAATTCGGGCGGGGCATATTTTTAAAGTTTAACTCATGCCCTTTCCAATGGTGCAATTGAAATTTTCGGAAATTGTTATTAACAATGACAAAAAACTGTTTAAAGGAAAAAAAGCATGGTTTTATCACAATTTTTTTTTTAATTCAAGATTTCATGAACGTTTTCATTTGCAATGTATCTGGAATCCCTCTAATCAATGGAATAAATGTCCAAACGTAAAAGATACGTGATTTGGGGGTTGATTTTGAACCTCGGTGTGGTCAAACTGGCACATATTATAATTGAAAATTTTTTACGAAGACTTTTACGAATTTTTTATTCAGAAACCACGAACTTTTGGAAAAAAATTATCAAGAGTAATAAGTTCTTAGAATCAGCTAAGGAATACGTACGAATTTTATTAGAGCGATCTCAACAATTGTTTTTGCAAATTGACAATTTTTGAAAAATTTAAAAACATTAAAAAAATTTTTTTAAATTTAAAAAAACCGACGAACGACTCATTGAAACAACAGTAAATTCATAATTTTTCATAATTTGTCAAGTTCACCTTCTGCTAAAGTGATTGTGTACTGGATAATCAGTGTTCCAGTGACAATTTAAGGAAAATATACTTTCATTCGATAGTAAACGCAATGAAATGAGCAAAATGATAACTCATTTCATAAAACAGTGACTATTCACTACGTACTATTGCGAATTACAATTTTTACAACAATGCACCGTATTAATTACTGAATATTCGCTAATTTGTAAAACGATACTTTTTGTACTACGTGTAAATAGTGAAAATTTTCAGTATTTGGGACGTTAATATTATTTAACTACGAGAAATAGTATAGCTGTTTCAGATCTAGAGATTACCGTGTAATGCACTCACCAAGAAGCCCGAAAAGCAGCAGCAGCGCGAGAACTTGTTGCGGTTGCCTGGCCAGCAGCAGCATCGTCCTCGGGCCCTTATCAGGCGCATTTATGTGCTCCTGCGCTGCTCATCGGTTCCGCGAGTACTCGACCAGTCCAGCATTTGGTATATACGTCACACTCGGGGCGCTCCTCCTGCGGTTAGTCCTCCTCCTCCTGCGAACGCGTGGACGAACTTGTTATTTTTTCCGGACTTTGGAAAGAAAGCACTTTGTGGGGTTGAGAGGACGAAAAATAAAGTCCACTGGATAATCCAACGGAGGGAGGGGAGGGGGGTGATATTATTCGGCTCGCGCGAAAAGTTTCGAGCTGAGAAAATATTATGCGCGCGAAGCCCTTATTTGTATTCGAGTCGACGCGGAGTCGTTTGGGAAACTCGGGGGCAGTGTAGGCGCGCAAAGGAATAATAATAGCCGCGATAATTATTCGCGACGAAAAAATAAGCAAGGCGGGAACAAAGAAAGAGTCCGAGTTTTAGTTTTGCAATTGTACTCGAGCAGCACACTGGAATTTGTTTGACTTTACGAATCGAGAAACATACGGGGGGTTAATATATACTGGTAAAAAGTTTACTATAAAATATAAAATATTCTGGTACTATGGGGTATCTCATCGTTTATGGGATTCTTATGGTAAAATTCGTAATTTTCGTGTACGGACTCTCCTCACTGCAACAAGTACACCTATATATAAAGCATTTTTTTGAAGCTATGATATTTTATGGAATTTTTATGGGAGTCACGATTTTTGCTGTCTTTTTATTCTCATTTATGAAGTATTTATCTTCGAATTTTTTTGAAATTTTGAGATTAAGAAGGCAAACAATGCTATAATCAAAATGCACAAGGTGTAGGATAATCCTATAAAATTAATATTAATCGGCATCAATTGAAGAAATCCTTCTTTTTCAGATAGAGTATAATTAATAAACTTTGTTAATATTCATTTTTTTAACATTCTCCATAAATAAAACATTCCACAATTTCACCTCATTAGATTAATTCATTATTTCGGTATGTCACTGTTCACGTCAAGGCGCAATTCGAAACACCGTCACATTGAATAAATCATTACAATATAGCTCAAACAGACGACATTACGATAATTCAACATAAAATCCAGCATATTATCACCATAAAACCAATCTTTTTCCCATACCAAGCCATATCCACGTCGCAAAAAGCTCTCGGCTCCCCCGAAAAAAAGCTCGAGCCCAGGTATAATATAAGCTCCGCTTCGCTCGCAGTCAATTACGTATACTGTACCGAAAAACGACGCGGCGATAATTAATCATCGAGAAGCGCACGACGGGTCGGAAAGAGCCGTAGGAAGAAGATCATAGACAACGCGAGCGTCGGCGCGTACGATAAAGGTGTGGGCGAATAGCCGAAGCGGAAAACGGCTCTGGAGATATAAAAACGAAATACTCCGGGGGGGATACGCGCAGAAATGCCAACAGATCGCGAGAGAGAGAGACGAGTTGCGCCGCGAGAGTTTTCCCCCCACTGAATAGTATAATCCGCGAGAACAGCGTGTTTTTCGCCAAGTTATTTCGGAGAACAATGTGGTAGGCACACGGAAATAGGGAGAAATGCAGCGAGCGAAAGAGGCGCGGAAATTTTGACGTTTTTTCGGAGGAGGATTTTTTTTTTCTGTCGGAGGGGTGGATGAGGGTTCGAAAGCGACGAGAGGGTATGTAACAATGGAAAGTCGTTGTTCGGATATAGCGATTGTTAAGCTCTGGAATGAGTTCAATAGTCGCTGTTTGAAATTAATAATTCAACAACTAGTTTTGATGGCTTTGATTAATTTAATTTTTAATTTAAATAATAATTATTCTCTTTATTTCAATTATTCAGTTTCAATTCCTATACTTCGACCGATTTCACCCGTACACACTTTCATAAATTACTGCGTGACTTTTTTAATTGAAAAAATTCGCCTCGAAAAACCCCCGTTATCGATCAAATCCAGCCGCAAGTTCGTATACATTGAACTTCCATTAATCATCATAAGCCATCGTCTCCCTCCGCTATTGCGCTTCTAGACTCACTTCGCTCTTCTATACATACATATATATATATATATATATGTATATATATATATATATTAAAATTTTAAAAAACCGACGAACGACTCATTGAAAAAACAGTAAATTCATTAACGATAATTAATTATAGTTCGTCGGTTTTTTTAAATTTTAATATATATATATATATATACCTTCAATGCACATCACTTTAACTGCGAGAAAATATCTCGGCAACTTCATTCTTTTCGTCCTCAAAACAGACCGTCTCATTATATTTTCAAAATCGCACACGGCAGCTGGGGCAGACGCTTTGTTTAAAAAAAGAAAAAAAAACATAAACAGCGTCGCGCATCACAACACCCGAGCCGACAATTCGTCTCCGTCCTTAAACCTTTCAACGACAACAGCGCAGAAAGATAGAGAGAGAGAGCGACAGCAGCCTTTTCCAGCGGCTCTATTTAACAATTATTCCCCGCCAAGCGCTGCACTCGTCATTCCTCCCTATTATTCGCTGTACATACTCATCGCTGCTGCAGTGGTGCACATATTATACGCGTATATATACGCATTCACGACGATATTTCCTTTGTAGGCCGCGTAGACCGCGTCAGGGTGGGAGGATAAAAAAAAAAGTGAGATCGCTGAACTTGGAAAAATGTATTTTTAAAATCAGGCCAGACGGAAGTATGACACTTCTCGAGCCCGGCGAGAGCGAGGATCGAGAGAAAAACGGGTCGTCGAGACGTTATCGAGGTCAAGGTGCGTTTCTTTCTCTTCGAAAACATCTGAATTGGTTGCATTATGTATATAATACGAGAGGAAGGAGACATCGATGCGCGAGCGCTTCATTTTCTCTCGTCGCGTATACGGACGCGCGCCGCGCGGGAAATTCGAATTTCGAAAGATTTCAATTTCGCGCCAAAGTCCGAAAAAATAACAGCGTAATAATATCGTCGGAAAATTTGGCTCTTCCCTTACAAATCCCTCGGTGTATGCGTGAGAGCTGCCCGCGCGCGAAAATCCGGAGCTTCAATCCGAGCGAGCGCATAGAACCACGTGCGTATACCGGTATACGTATATACAATATATATATACACACATATATATATACACCGCTATAGGTATACACATACACGCGCACAACCATCGAGAAGCTCTATTCCACGCAAGCAGCTCGCTCTGATATCAAGCGCGAGATGGAGAGGGAGACGGGCTTTGAATTTCCTTTGTGCAGAGCGCGCGCGGTCAGCTTTTTTTCCGCGCAGCGCGCGTGACAGCACATTTTTCCTAGCTGCAAGATTTCATTGCCCGCGCACACATACACACACACACACACACACCCACACCGAAAGACAGAAGTATACGCAGAGAAAAGGGATATATATATATATATATATTATATTATATTATATATATATATATATGCACATCAACGTCGCGACGACGACCCTGAGTGCATTCTTATACTTTCGCGGAGCCGCGCGCTCTATATTTTTGCTATATACATATAAGTGCACGCGAGTTATTATTATTGCGAAAGCTCGCGATGGGTGCGTGAGCTCGCTTCGCCGCCGAAAGTGCGGAGCTTTCAGCTGTGTACGTATAGCTCGGCTCCCTTTTGAGCTCGGATCCTCCTGAAAGGCCTTTGCGAGGGTTGGGGAGGGGGGGAGGGAGAGGGAGGAGGGCAAGCGAAATGAAAAGTGCCTCGACGCTGCGCTGGGGAGATTTTTTTTCTCGACGACGATGTAACGGGAGAGAATCGTTTGGCTCGTCCCGCGACGTTGTATACCGCGTAGCGAGAAATTCCGGAGTTGCAGGTTTGTTTCGCCGTAAAAAGTTGGCGTTTTGACAATTGAGCGGCGCAGTACGGCGCAAATCGGATCGCAATGCGTACAGCGTGGAATCCCTTTGGAAGAAAATAAAAAGGTGAAAAATAATAATGTGCAAAGCTGCGTAGTATTGAGAAAGTTTTTGAAACGCGATGCGACTGTGAAGAATGTGACTCGCGAACGAAGAGCATGAAAGTAGAAGAAGCTCGGGTAATAAGGAATATGGGAAAAATTCGATGGGTCTTAAACGCTAAACAAAATTCTCAAGGCGTTTGAATTACTGGCCGAGAGCAAGACTGGCTCTTAAAAGGCAATTTTAATAAGAGTTCGAGGCATACAATAACTTTTGGATATAAAGGTAAAATTATGGGCGGATGTATAGGGCGACGGTAAATGTAAAAATATCAAAGCTCCGGAATTTATCCAAGAGTATAATGGTAATAAAATTAAATTCATAGCTTATTATCATTCATGCGTTTCGATTAAATTCTCCCCTTACAAAAAGCGTATTTCCATCGTTATGCTGTCCCAGTAAAAACATTGCTCGAATAAAAATTTAACGTTGAAATTAATTGTCGTGATTTTCAGAAAATATATACTTCGATATTTCGTTACGAGCGCTAAAGAGCCTAACGCTCTCCGTATGAACTACCTCAAATAAGTCGAGTTGTAACCAAAAAAAATGCACTTCTTTTTTATTTAGCATTCGAAAAAAAAAGTTTTTAAGCTAGAGCTTTCGGGCCGATGGGACATTCTTCTATATGCCAAAAGATGATAAAAATACCGAGGGACATGCGAATTATAACATTAAAGTTAAAGTTCTTTTTTGTACTTTATGTTAACGTAATTTGGAATTTAATTGACGTCTCGAGAACATTCGTATTATTGTTGTGATTATTCCAGTATTTTCAGTATAAGATGGCTCAGAAATACAATTACTACGCTTTTCCCATGTTAATTCCTCGACATTTTTTATCATCTTTTGACTTACACAAGAAAGTCCATTGATCCATAAGCTCTATAGCTTAAAAAATTTTTTTACGAATTCCAGACAAAAGAAAAGTGCACTTTTTTTAAATTCGTCACATACGCAGCCACAAAATCAATTTTTTTTTAAATCCATCACGTCCTCCTCGAAAATCCGCCTGACCCGCATTCGCCGAAAGAATACTAAAGTATATGACACATTCTCACAGAAAAATGCACTTTTCGGGGGTCCAGAAAAAGAAAATTTTTTTTACGATAGAGGTTTCGGACCGATCAAACTTTCTTCCGTTAGCTGATACATAATCAAAAATGCAGAGGAACATGGGAAACATGGAACATTAGAATATATAACATAGGCAGGTAGATGAAAAAAAGATCGGCTATTCTGATTTTTATTTACTTTTTTTTTGTCAGAAGAAAATCTCCTCGGTCCGAAACCTCTAGCATTAAAAATAAAATTTCGATTTATGGACCCCCGAAAAGTGCATTTTTCTATGAGAATTAGTCATATGAGTATGTCCAGGAAATTTCGGAAACTTCGGAAACTTCCGACTTTTTCTCTTTCAGAATGACCTAAGGAACGAGAAAAAGCAGGTCTGTTAGGCGTGCCTTCGAGAAAATTTTTTGCAAATTTTCCGTCCGAGTTGTTTCCGAAATTTCCTGGACATACTCATGTATACACGCAAAACGCGCGTATCCGGCAGATATTCGAATTCCCATGTTTTCCCGCGGCGCGAGCCGCACGTCGACGCCGCCGCAGATTGTGTCTCTCCGCGCGACCGGCCGACTTCGCGCCGCGGAGGAGCATAAATCTATCGCGAGAGCCCGACCGAGGAAAATATCGCGCGTCTGTATACGCTATATACGTGTGTATATAAGAGCGTCACCGACGAGCCAGCCGGAGATATTTCACGCTGAAAGATAGGCACGCGTCCGGCCCGTCTGGAATATGAAAACACGTGCGCGCATCGCCGCGCCTCGTGTCTATGTACCTATATATACATGACGAAATCTACAATTTATATTCCCTTTTTTGCCCCCAAAAGTGTCAAATAAAAAATCTCGGGCTACATCAACCGGGCAACGTTTTTCCTGTTCTTTGAGACGTACAGAACAAGAAAAAAATTATGTACCCACGATATCGATCTTGTGACACTGTCTTTTTTTGCCATCTTTGTGGTTTTATGCAGAGATTATTACGCATTTATAGCAAAATGTGCTGGATTTTTTCTAATGCTAGGCTAAATAGGCATATAAATAGGCTTAAAGAACGCTAAAGGATCTGTGATTTGAACCCAAACTTGTCTAGATAGGATGCACTGATCAAAAGTCACGTACTTTTGTTAAGACTCCCTTTAGGCTGGTACCAAACTCCTCGATTTTACATTTTTTTTCTTCGAGCCCTGGTAACTTTTGATTCAGTAAATCGATTTTAACATTTAATACGTCAAATTAAAGCTCTTTTCCTCTACTTTTTTTCTAATATGCCTAAATTAAATTTTTTTAATTCAATGAGCTATATATATGCCTCTCAAGTAGATCATTTTTTGAAAGCATATATATAGCTCACTATATAAAACAAATTTAATTTATACTCATTGGCAGAAAAGTAGAAGAAAAGAGCTTTAATTTGACGTATTAAACGTTAAAATCGATTTACTGAATCAAAAGTTACGAGGGTTCGAAGAAAAAAAATGTAAAATCGAGGATTTTGGTACCAGCCTAAAGGGAGTCTTAAGCAAAATTCGTTTATTTCAAAAGTATGTGACTTTTGATCAGTGCATCCAATCTAGACAAGTTTGGGTTCAAATGACAGATCCTGTAGCGTACTTTAAGCCTATGTATATGCCCATTTAGCCTTGCATTCGAAAAAATCCAGAATATTTTGCTATAAATGCGTAATAATCTCTGCATAAAACCACAAAGATGGCCAAAAGAGACAGTGTCACAAGATCGATATCGAGGGTACATAATTTTTTTCTTGTTCTGTACGTCTCAAAGAACAGGAAAAACGTTGCCCGGTTGATGTAGCCCGAGATTTCTTTTTTTGTATACTTTTGAGGGCAAAAAAGGGAATATAAATTGTAGATTTCGTCATATATATACGTGTATGAGCTTATGCATGTACGTGAAAAAAAAAATCTCACGCGCTGAGCGAAGCATGATGGATTCGCGTTGAGCTGTTTCATACTCTTTCGTTTTTGCTATGCGGGTATTTAGTTGCTGGATTAAAAAGTAAGCCAATGCGATGCGCGGTATACGTTATACGTCCGGGTGTTAGGATGTGTGTAGAAGATTTTTTTTTAAACAATTTTTTCAAGAACGTGCGCGTATGCGCTGTTGTACGTACGATTTGATTTATTTCGAGTTTGGCGACGCGAATGGCTATGAAAGTAACGTCAGTTTTTTAGGTTACAAAAACAAAAGCAATTCGTTTTTAACGAACTTCAAACGATTTTTCTCTTTTGCGTACAGGTGATTTGAATTCTTTTCGGCGTTTAAAAATGATTTCTCGTACATATACGCGCGGAGTCGGCTAACTTTAACGAAGTTCGAGCAATATTTACTTTTGCGATAGATTTGAATTCTTTTCGGCGCTAAAAATGATTTCTCGTTATATACACGCGAGTCGACTAACTTTAACGAAGTTCGAACAATATTTACTTTTGTATAGATTGCAATTCTTTTCGGCGCTAAAAATGATTTCTCGCGTATATAGACGAGTCAGCTGTTTTATATTGCGCGCGAGTTATAGTTTTTTTCCGCGCAATACATCGAACGGATCACAAACATCGTCCGTTATTGCGTTAAATTTTCCGCGCGCACGTGAATAAAGTCTTCCCCCCCCCCCCCCCGGCAAAAAAGGAAGAAAATAATGTCTCCTCATGCGCTGCAAAATTAATTTCCAGGACATATGAAATGCGTTTCACGTAGCGAAGAGAGGAGCTCGTAATATATAACAAGATCCACGTGCTCGCAGACAACCGGACGAATATTCATATTTCAGACGAAAAGACGATTGTCCGTTGGCATATATGTATGGCTGCTTTGGACGTACGTGTGCTGGTGTGGTGGCGGGGGGAAAGGGGGGGGGGTAAACGGGAAAACAAAAAAAACTCGTTAAGTTTTCTAAGGCTTCTGGGATTCGGAAATATTTCATTCGGAAATGTGAGACATAGATGAAATATGAGCTCGATGCAATAATAATCTCGCTTCCCTCGTACGCGAGCCTCGATTTTTGTTGTTTGGTGTTTTTTCGCTTCTTATATACGTATTTGGTGAGGAGGGAATACAATTTATACGGAGCTGCACGAGGCGGATCGATGATACACAGCTTTTACGTACAATATCATTTTTTTGGCGATGAAATGGAGTTAAAAGTAAAAAAAAAAAAATTTGTTTCAATACTTGGTACTAAAATTTGTTCCGCGCAAGAACACCATAAAGTATAGACTAAATGCCATTTTTACTTCAGTTATCGTTTTCCAAAAAAAGGCCGATAAAGCGATTTTATTTTTGTATTATTATTTTTTTTTTGCGATCTATACGTCACGATAGCTCGTAATTTTCAAAATTTATAGTTCTTATAACGTTTCAAAAGGTTCCAATGTTCCATTGCTAAATTGCAGGGCACTTTAAAATAAAACACTTTTCCGCGTGCAGCAAAAAATATCGGTGATGACGTAAACTTTCACCGACAAGAAAATAACGGATAATTTTATTCTCGAAATGAAAAAATCTTGGTAAAACAATAACGCATATATATAATACTGAAAATATACTTAGCACGGGATAATCATGAATATTCCACGTCTAATACGTATATGACCAATTCTACTTAAAAAATGCAGTTTTCGGGAGTCCAGAAATTGAAAAATTTTTTTTAAAGCTAGAGGTTTCGGACCGATCAGACACTCTTCTGTAAGCCGAAATATAGTCAAAAGCATAGAGGAATATGGGAAAACGTAACTAGTAACAATATTTCTGAGTCATTTTACGTTTTTTTTACAAAAAAATTAATGCGTCTAAATTCTGGAATAATAACAATCACGAATGTTCCCGGTGCACAAATTAAATTTCAAATTACATTATCCAAAATACAACAAAAGAGCTTTAATGTAAAAAAAATATGCCCAGATTCGATGCTCTGTTCAAAAGTCGTGTCCGTTTAAAAAAAATAAATAAATAAAAATTCGAATAGCCGTTTTTTTTTCTCCATACACCTCCCTATGTTAAATTCTTATGTTCCATCTTTCGGCTTACAGAAGAAAGTCTGACCGTTCCAAAACCTCTAGTATTTAAAAAAAAAATTTCGATTTCTGGACTCCCGAAAAGTGAGTTTTTTCAGGATAATCGGTCGTACAATTATTCAACCTGACATACGATAATAATTTCTGGCAAAATTGAAAAAAATATTCTTTCCCATTAGCCTTACCAGCCGAAACCGCCGATCGCCAACGAATAATAAAAGAAAATTACAGCTAATCAAGTATGCCGCACCAATTGCTTTTCGGCTCTTCCGCGTCCCCGCGTCCGTAAAAATTAGCTCTCGTGTCGTTTCTGACCCTCCACTATCCAACGGCACACAGCAGAATTAAAGCCGTCTCTCAACAAGCGAGCGACGACGAGGCAGGTGAGATTAAAAACGAACGCGACAAATCGAAAAAAAAAAAAGAACCGAGGACTCTCCCACCGATTATCCCAGCGGCGACAGCCGGGGCAGCAATAAAATACCCCCCCCCCCCCACCCCCGACAAAGGCAACGCGCGAAAAGAACAACCTCGACGCGGTCCGCGCCCAGGAAAAATGTCGAAACGAAGCTCGCTCGCGCGCGAGCAATGTACCGTCGCAACGAAGTAGCTCCTGCTGCTGCTGGAGGAAGAAATAATTAAGCTCCGCGAGAAAGGGAGAGAAAGAGACAGAGAGAGAGATAGCCAAGGAAAATAATGGGAAACGATGGTCGATCGATCTGGCTTTACGGCGACGGCCGCGGCGACCGAGAGTCCGCGTCGAGGTATAAAAAAAAGGGATGTGCGGAAAAAGACGCTTTTTGCGTGACTTTTGCGATGTGTGTGCTACGTCGCGGTGTCGTGAAAGGTGTACCTCAAACTGTAGGTATATATAAGGAAAAAAATGTGGGGGGGAAAAAATCGGTATATAGAGACCTAATTTGGGATATAGAGGATGTCTTTCAATGTCGCTGAAACTCGAAACCAATCAGTGGGTTCGGAGAGCTGGAATTTGGAAATTGTTAAACTACGCGGAAACGCGGTGAAAATAAAAAGAATTGAGTTTTCGAAGTTTAAAGGGTCCTCTAACGATTCAGATTAAAATCCGTGCGTGATGTTCGTACGAGAATAAAAGCACTGGAAATACATCCATCTGTCTATTAAACCTATTTTTACGTAAACAGCTATACCAATAAACGTAATATGAAATCACCAAATAATATGACGACGCAATTAAAAAATTGAAAATATTTTCATTTTATTATTAATTAAATAAAAATTATTAATTGAATAAAAATTATTAATTGAATAAAATGAATTATTAAGTCATGTTATTCAATTAATAAATTTATTCAAAAATAAATTTTGAAATCATAAAGTGAATTAATTCATTTTATTCACTTTATGATTTCATATTATTTTCATTTCATTTCATTTTTCATTTTTAATTTAATTTTACTTCACTTTCATTTTGTTTCATTCGTTTATCATCAATAACGAATAAATAAATAAATAAAATAATTCTCGAAATTTCGATCGCAACGTAGTCTTCGCGCTAATTTCCCAATGTACTTCTTACTTCGCTTCCTTCGCACTCGGCTCTCGAGAGCGTCGCTCTCGCCGCGTATAATTGAAATTCCAGGCGCAATCGGTGCGCGCGTATATGCGGCCCGATGTAAAGGGCCATCGCTCCTGCCGATCTCGGGGTAAAATACGGCGTTTCCCGCTCCGCGCGACAAATCCATCCGACTGGCAGTGCTGCAATCCGGAAATGCAACAGCGAAATGAAAAATTCGAAGGAGTCGCCCACGCGACGAGCGTACAGCTATACGTAAATTGAAAATCGATAAAGCCGCCTTAACGCGAGCGGGTTATACATCGAGAATCTCAGGGTTGCAAAAATTTGAATTATAGGACAAACAATTCACGATTCATTTTTGAATTGTGAATTAGATAACAAACAATTCACGATTCATTTTTGAATTGTGAATTGTTTGTCGTATAATTCCAAATTCAAAAATGAATTAGTTATAGAATAATTCACAATTCCTTTTTAAATCATGAATTGCTTTTCATATAATTCACAAATCTTTTTTGAATCGTAAATTGTTTTTTATATAATTCACAATTCCTTATTTAATTTATTTATCCTTTTATTCCTAATTTTATTCCTTATTTAATTAATTAAGTAGTATAAAAAGGAATTGTGAATTATTCTATAACTAATTCACAATTCATTTTTGAATTGTGAATTATACGACAAACAATTCACGATTCATTTTTGAATTGTGAATTATACGACAAACAATTCACGATTCATTTTTGAATTGTGAATTATAGGACAAACAATTCACGATTCATTTTTGAATTGTGAATTATACGACAAACAATTCACGATTCATTTTTGAATTGTGAATTATAGGACAAACAATTCACGATTCATTCTTGAATTGTTAATTATACGACAAACAATTCACAATTCAAAAATGAATTGTCATGAATTTCATCGATTTAAATTCAAAATTGAATCGATTCTTTGCAACCCTGATCGAGATAGAGAGAGAGGTGTCCACCACACCGCGATACAATATCTCCTCTGCTATATGTGCGTCTGCGGCAATATAGCTGTCGACAGGACGTCGTCGTGTTGCAGCATCGCGTGTACGACGTGTCCTTTGCACCTCATTGTCGGCGAGGACGTGTACAAAGGTGTCCTTTGCCGATGCCGTACACACAAACACACAAGCGTATATACATACGTGTGTCTGGGAATTTCGCTGAAATTGCTGTATATACAGCTCATGGGCTGGACGATGTGGAGGGGGTCTTTTTACGCGAAATACACTCGAATGTTTTGTCGGCGCAATTTTGCCAGATTGTCAAAGCAGGGCAAAGCGTATGGGTGTGTATGTTGTACAACTTGTCAAGTGGAGAGTATTAAATTTTCGGAGTATAACGGTCAAAGCGAGGAGACGCGCGAGTGGACGAAAACTGCGAGTGTATTACTCGGGAAGTGCTGTGATAAAAGTGTGAGGTTTACATTTGCATTACGTGTATTTTTAATTTTATCGTGGACGTAACGACGGCAATGTAAACGTAATTGGAATGCGTTAAGCGCAAATGCGTGAGGGTTTGTAAAATAAAAGAATCGAATTTACCTGCGGTATGTCGAAGTGAAAAACTGAAGTGAAACTATTTCTGAAAGTATTTCAGCTTTAGCAATAAAATTAGATCTCACTTGATTACGTATTTTGGTATTTAAGTTGTTTCTTATTGTTTTGGATTTCAGCATCAGCAATAAATAAGTATTATAGATTCAATTTGTATTTACTTTTTATAAACTATAAAAAGAAAATTTCAAAGACATAGGGGTACACAGTCCAGTAGATGGACCCTTTTATGATTAATTAATTATTATAAAGTGTGAAAAACTTAATCGATTATTATAAATTGTGAAATACATTTGGTCGTTTTTTGCATTTTCAAATATGCAAAAAACGACTAAATATTTTACGCATTGGTAAAAATAAAGTTTCGACATTCATTTTCGGTATAACAATAACTTTTTGAACATTTGAATTTCGTGCGCAGAGAAATAGCGAAAGTTATTGCGTTTCTTCTAGTTTTTTATAATTTAAAATAATTAAAATTATTATTAACAACTTAATCATATTTTAATACAATCCTCGACAGTGTTTTAAGTAGATTAAAACATTTGCAATTTAGTTGACGAGTTTACGTACAAATATTTCCTTAAGTGTCTATTTCTGGGCCGGTTACCCCTATAGTTATTCTCCGTTATAACTATAACCATCATTTTATCTAAATATCTTTCTAAACAAACGAAATGTTATTCAAATGATATTCCACGATTTATTTAAATATTTGTGATTTTTCTAGTGCCCTAAGCATATTAGTTTCTTTATTTTCATTTCCTTGTACTTGTAAGTGGCGCGAAATTTGAATTTTAAATTGACTCTGACCATCCCCTCAAGTCGCAAAGCTCACTTCGCAACGCGACGCTGAAGTCTATCATTTCGTATTATTATCCGTATAAATAAACACCTCCACCTCTTTTCAAACCAATAAATACCGGAGGCCGCTTGTTTGCCGTTTGAAGTCAGCGCTAATCAGAACACGGTCTGACGAACTTGTGCACCGCGCAAAATTGCAACGTAGCTCTCCCAAAAGAAAAAGCGGAAGCGGCAACCGAAGCGTAAACAGAAGTCGAAAGATGAAGAGACGAAAATGAACCGAGCCAATGAAAGAAAAAGTCGGTCCAGAAAACAACGGACGCCCTGCGGGCGCAGAAATAAAATAAAGATTCCGTATATATACGAGGGAGTTACATCCGCGCAATATCGAATTGGAAAGGCCATCGACTGCGTCGATACTGCGTATACAGACATGAAAGAGATTCGATGAAAAAGCTTGGTTTTCATAAATGTTTCTGTAATAAATACGTATATATATATGGGCGATTCTGTGTGGGATCGAAGATGGAATTTTAAACCCAACCATATGAAAAAATTATTGCAAATTGTTTTAGGTCGTGCCACGGGATCTTATGAATTTTTTCAGATTTTTTCCATAACAGAGGGTCAAAGTTCATGAAATCAGTTATTTTCACATTTTTTGCCTGTATTAATTAATGTTTAGCTCCTCATAGGGAAGCGTTTTTCGTCGAAAACGCATAGAATGCTTTTTTAAATAAATTTTCTTTATAGTTTTCAGGAAAAATGCTTTCAATTTGACGTGTATACGTTTCAGCAGGTTTACATGCAATTTAGACATTTAAATTCAAATTTTTGAAAATGTATGAAGATGGCTTTTTCGTCAACTCCAAGTTTAAGACCAGCTTAAGAAATCGAAATATCACTTGTCAAAAGAAAATTGGATATCTTATCTCAAAAAATATATTCAAATAATAAAAAAAATTCTAGGACAAAAAGTATTCTTGAGATTTTTCTTAATTTCGCTTCGTTTTCAAACTAGAAATCGTGAGAAGCTAAAAATTAATGAATAGAAGAAAAAAATGTAAAAATCACTTTCATGAACTTTGATTCTCTGTAAAACGAAGGCATTTTATGGAAAAAATCTGAAAAAATTCACGATATCTTCTGACGAATTTTTAAAATGTTCCTAAGAGACATATGAGTATCCCTGAATTTTTTCAGATTTTTTGCATCAAGTATCTTCGAGTTACAGAGGGTCAAAGTTGATGAAATCATGTTTTTTTGTTTTTTCTGGCTAGTTTCATCAATTTGTAGATCCTCAGGGAAGCATTTTTCACTATAGAGATATATAACATTTTATTCTGCAAATTTTCTAAACTATTCAAAAAAATTATTTTTGATGTCGTATATATATATTTTAAGAAAGTTATAAGTCATTTATGTCTTAAAATCAAATTTTAGGAAAGTTCGATCATCCAGATCATAACCAAAAAATTCATGAAGATACCTTTCTTCAATTCAAAAAAGTCTGCGAAAGACCCAGAATGTCAGAGGCCTTGGTTTCTCTGTAAAAAATCATTATATCCGTTCATATATGAAAATAATTTAGTTTTATTGCTATATCGAAGCATTTCACTAACCTTCTCATTTTTTTAATGATTGAAATTATTATAAAAAAATTTACGTAATTGATAAAATTGGTTAAATTCTTCGATATAGCAAAAAAACAAAATTTTTTTCATATATGAACGGATATAATGATTTTTTACAGAGAAACCAAGGCCTCTGACAAGACTGAATTGAAATAACATATCTTCATGAATTTTTTGGTTATGATCCGGATGATCGAACTTTCCTAAAATTTGATTTTAAGACTTAAATGACTTATAACTTTCATACGACATCATAGTTTAGAAAATTTGCAGAAAAAAATGTTATATATCTCTATAGTGAAAAATGCTTCCCTGAGGATCTACAAATTGATGAAACTAGCCAGAAAAAACAAAAAAACATGATTTCATCAACTTTGACCCTCTGTAACTCGAAGATACTTGATGCAAAAAATCTGAAAAAATTCAGGGATACTCATATGTCTCTTAGGAACATTTTAAAAATTTTTTTCGATAGGGTCAAAAAATCGACCGCTCGATTTGTCAGAGAACCACCCATATATATATACTATACTATACGCAAAAAAAGCTCTGTATCTTAGACTTAGTATGACCAGCCGCGAATATAGAGTCAATTCGAAGTGTCAATATCCGCACTAATTCGAGACTGGAGCAACATACGTGATCGAACTGATAATCCAGGAGGGTATATAGTTCGATACGAAATCCGCGCAAACAGCGGCTTCCTCCTTGTGCTATCCCCTTGTTTTTAATTAAAATTTTCGACCCCATACGAATCCACCTGAAAAATAAATCGAGAGCCGCCGCCGCTGCTGCTGCTGTTGCGTATTACGAACTTTATTATTTACGCGGTGTAATATAATATATCATGTATATCGGCTGAGAAAAATTGATACGCACTATAGACAGCGGTGTGATGCTTGATGAGAAAGTTATATTAAACTCGCGCGATGCATCGAACCGCGCGAAAATTTCGAAATTGAATTACCGCCGACGCCGCCGTAAAATGCTTCGAGGGCCATAAAATCCAGCCCGAACTTCAAACCAGCGTTTGGCTAGTCGCTTTTTTAACGGCTTATATATACAAAAGATCGTTATTATATTCGAAGCGATAAGCTTCCGGCGCTGAGGCATTATCCGAAAATCGCGACTGTGCGTATACGCTATCGTTTTGGCATTTTTTTTTTTTTTACGGCGTATACGATATAACGCACAATTGCGCGCAAATTCTACGCACGATCTATCGCGGCAAATCTGCGACTTTATGCATAAAATATTCACATCGAGTCGGATATAGACAGAGAGACGCGCGAAAGCTGTATATGTATATAGTGTATAAAACTCCGTTAAACATCGCGTAGTTTCATTTCGCAATACGTGAACTGCATTAGCGAACATTAAATGCACGCGTATGTATAGATATACACGCATGTATTTCGAGAACAGAGAACTGTTTAATTATCAAAAATGTCGCAGCAATATACTAAAGCGCAAGCGCGAAACTAAAGCTTTCAACTGAATTCCGCGCCTTGTACCCTTTGTCGGACTTGTGTAAACTATAGAGACGACGCGAAATGGCGTATTTACGCGGAAAAGGATGCACTCAGCCCGATGATTACGGCACTAAAAGCGCGTGGAATCATTGCCCGTTCGGGAACTTCTCTCTCTCTCTCTCTCTCTCTCTTTCCTTTCAAAGCGAAAAATTATTAGATTTTCGAGTCTCGCGCGGCTATACATAACTTTAAGGGACTTTCTCGCTTTTCCGATCGTAAAGTCAATGCCGCGGCAATAAAGAGCATTCTCCGCGCGCACTACTGTATATAAGGCATTACCGAAGCACAGCAGCGCGCGAAAGGACGCCAAT
The DNA here is from genome assembly GCA_018906965.1 of Philotrypesis tridentata. Lineage (NCBI taxonomy): Eukaryota > Metazoa > Arthropoda > Insecta > Hymenoptera > Pteromalidae > Philotrypesis > Philotrypesis tridentata. The sequence continues at coordinate 570,453 of JACCIB010000026.1, forward strand.
CCAGTCGGATTACATGTAACGAGGCGCGCGGGGGAGAAAAAATTTGCTAAAAACGAGCAAACTTTTATACTTTTGTGTGGTACACGGTACGCGCGCGCGTGTGTGTACGTATGCGTATACACATATATATGGGTGATTCTTTGACAAATCGAGCGCGCCATTTTTTGACTTTCGCCAAAAATATTTTTAAAACATTCTTTACTAGTCTGTGAGTGCCCCTGAATTTTTTCCATCACTTTCATTTAAGTTACAGAGGCTCAAAGTTGGCATAGTAAGCAATTTTTGCATTTTTTGCCTATTTTCGTTAATTTGTAGCTCCTCAGGGAAACATTTTTAACGATAAACACTCCGAACATTTTTTTTAGCAAATTTGCTCTAGTTTAAGGGAAAAATATTAGCAAAGTCATATATATATATGTTTGCTTCTACGTATAAACCTTTTAAGCCTTAAAATCAAGTTTTCAGCTTGATCGATCATCAAAATTTGAAAAGATAGTTCAACTCACTATAAAAGAACTTGTGAAAGTCCCAGAATGTCAGAGGCCTTGGTTTCTCTGTGAGAAATAAATATAACAGCTTATGTACAAAAAAACACAAGTTTATTCAAAAGGACTTGTTTCACGCATCAAAAAATTTAGGTAAAACAGTGAAATATTATAGCATAATCCATCGAAATTATAAAAATACTATATTATAAAAATGCTATAGAGTAACCCTATATAATCAGTTTTAACATTTATAATAATGAAAATAAACTAAACAAGATTTTATACTTTGAAAAGCGCACCCGCAAAAATATTTTTAGCGAAAGTCAAAAAATGGCACGCTCGATTTGTCAGAGAATCACCCATATATATATATATACATAACTATCCGGTATAGCGAGTGAGTATATAAGAGCTGGCTTTTTCTTGATTAACGAATCTTTTTTTCTTTTCGCCTTCTCGCGCGCCTTACAAGACCCACCGCGACCATTACTCTTACGCAACGTCTAAATTGAATAAAGCTTTTTAATGCTTAAAGTGCGCCGGCAGAGTCTATATTCGACATTTTTTTTTCTTTTTTATTTTTTTAAGGAAAATTGCTACAGAGCGACGGTGCACGTGTGTACACGCATATATACCGTTGGCGAATCTGCATACTTTATTGAATTCGAACGGCGGATTCGATGAGATTTGAAAATCGAATTTTTTCCCGCATTCGAATTCTGCACAGTGTGTGTATGCGTATAAGCGTATACTTGTGTGCGTATGTGTGTTGTCATTGTAACAGCGCAGCGGTCGCCGCCCGAACTAAACAAACATTTTCGATTTAACTCGCGGCGCGGCCCGCCGTGTAATGAAAGAGAAAAAGGAACATAGTCGGCGGTTATATTCGCTGGATGAGGTTTGGACTCGTTGTTTTTCCTGTTCATTTTAATTATCGCCTAATGGCCGGAAAAACTGCAAAGCGCCAAACGAGAGAGATTGAAAATTCGCTTCGACATTTTCCAATCGCGTCGCGATTGTTATTTGAGCAGTGCACAGGTGTGTACATTTAGTTACTAAACGTTACACGAGCAAATTACGGCCAATCGAACGAATGAAGAACAAAAATATATAAAGAGAAAAATACGCACAATCAAGGGCAGGTTCTGCGTAGGCGTAAGTTGAAAAAATAAAATTGAAAATTAAGTATGATCCGCAGTGCAAAAATAAATCCAAAGACGCGACTGGGGGAAGGGGAAGGGGTGGGGCGATATTATTATGAAAATTTAACCGAACGCGACGCGAAAAACTTCATCGCCAACGAATAAGGCAGCCCCGCAGATAAAAGTTTATTCCGCGCGCGCAACCTTTTATCTCGGCTCACTTTTAAAACTCGAATCGCGCGGAATCCAGTCGAGCGCGAGCGCTGCAGAATTTTTGAAGAGGAAAAAAATTTTTAACCTATATATACACACACATCCCCCCACATTTTTTCCACTGCGCGCATCGCCCCATCAACTTAAACATCCACTATTAATTTTAAGCAGCAAAGAACTTTGCCACTAAAGAAAAACGTCTTGACTCGCAAAACTGCGGCTAGACGGGATTATATATATAGTGCGCGAAAGCTCAATCCGACCGTATGAAATGCCGCCCCCCTGCAGGGTCGAAAGTAATTTTTAGAAAGTATAGCCAGTGTCGATACATTCTTGGGTTGTAGCGTTCCTCAAAGTAATTTATTATTTATCATGTAATGTATAAATTATTTTAAAATTCATTGTACAATGTATATGTATGTAATATTTATAATTATTACTTCCTTATCTTTAACATAATTAAAAAAAAACTGTACATAACTTTTTGATTTTTTTAGAAATACAAATTTTTATTGATATCAAACATCATCAGGGAATCCATTATACAGCTACATCATAAACATTTTTACTATATAAAATATAGAAATATAATTTACACTTGAAGTAACACCAACGTTCATGATCTTCACACAGAAAACAAAAACAACGCGCTACACGCCTAATAAAAATTTCCATCCCACCGCGCTTCCAGAATACCAACTCAATACACACCAACCAGCATTTCTCCCCCTGCAAAATCGCCAAATTCGAACCCACGCAATACTTTCGCAATCCTGCATCCCTATATACCGGTAAACTTCAAATTCGAGCTATTACGAGGAGCTTTCCCGAAAAAAAAAAAATTTACGCTTCATTCGCTCCTTTCCCGCAACGAAGAGAATCCGTAGTGGCATTACGGCAAGTCCTCCGAAATGCCCGGCACGTCCTGCGCCCCGCGAAAAAGCTAAGCCCCGGCCAGAACGGGACATGTATACTACCCCCCGCCCCCCCCCCCCACCATGTCTATACATCCGCGAGTATAGACACGCAGCGGTGCTCTCGCGGAAAGGAAAAAAAGCCGAGAGAAGTATCGGCCGGTGTGCTTTTTATATGTCTATATATCTATATGTATACCATCTGGCCAAGGCTGGCGAGTGAGCTCGAAATAAAGCTCTCTCTCTCTCTTTCTCTCCCTCTCCGCGTAATATAGAGCGTATACAGTCGAGTGTTTGGTCGACGGCAAAAGCAGCAGCAGCAATGGAAAGAAGGTGTGCGTGTGTATATATATATATATATATAAATGCGTATACTGCTCTAGCTCGCGAGCCGTCGAATAGCCGTCTAGGGGATATCGCGGCCAAAGACAAACGCCGCCGGCAGCGGCTGCTCTGCAATAACGAAACTTTCCGAGAGAGAGAGAGAGAGAGAAAGCTCTCGCCAAGTGGCCGTGGTGTATTCAATTTCCATCCGGCGCGAGCGACTCATCCGCGGGAGCGAGTTATAACGCTTCAAAGGCTGATTGTTTCTGTGGGGGCAGGGGGGAGGGGTGAGGGGGAGAAAAGTTGCGGCGCGCAGTAGCTTTTCAAAGTGAAAATATTCGCGTAATTTTTTTTTCTTTCTTATACAATACGGGAATGCTTATGGCTTTGCGCGAAATCTCGTGCGCACATAGTCGTCGAACTATTGGGTGCTTTGTAGACTCGATTTCTTCTAAAGCGATGAATATTAGCGGAAAAGCTTCTTTTACTGAGGGGACATAATTGATTGATGGATTGATTGAACAAATTATTTTAAGATGTACAATATGTTGTACATATATGTCGAATTTGAAAAAAAATGAGCTTTTTTTTGGTCTAGAAATCGAACAAAATTTTTAAAGTTAGTGAAAAGTGCAGAGGAACATGGGAAAAGTTACTAGTAACAATATGTCTGAGCCATTTTACGCTTTTTTTATAAAAAATTAGTGCATCAAAATACTGGAATAATAACAACTACGAATGTTCTCGAGGCACAAATAAAATTTCGAATTACACTATAATAAAGTATTACAAAAATTATGCCCGTTTAAACAAAAAAATAATAAAAATCCGAATAGCCAATTTTTTTGTTACCTCCATATGCCTCCCCATGTTAAATTTTCATATTTTACATTTCACATGTTCCTTGGCATTTTTCATCATCTTTTGGCTTACAGAAGAAGGTCCCATTGATCCGAAAGCTCTAGCTTAAAAAATTTTTTTGCGAATTCTAGACCATAGAAAAGTGCATTTATTTTCTGAAATTCGACATATATGTAGGGGCCTTGAGCACAGGAGATAAGGGCAATTTGTAAACTGCGACGAGCTTGCGTTAAAACGATCGCGTAACCGTATATAGAGAAACTTGTGTAAATAGGGATTGTTGATGAAAGGACTCGACGAGTATTGTTTTTGGCTATTTGGGAGTGACCTGCGCTGGAAGCGTAAGCATTGCTATGGGATGGGTGAAATTGAGGGGATCGAGAAAAATAATTTAAAAATAGAAGCTGTATAGGTATTTGAAACATTCAAGAGTTGGAAAAGTGTACTTTAATTGGACCATAATGCGTCTAACTTAAAATGCTTAATTTATGCGTTTATATGTATATACTTAAAATCAATTAAGGAGATAGGCCTGAGTTAAACGTTGAAAATAACAGAGGTGAATTTATTCATATCTGTAAAATAAAACTACTTAACTTACGTAAATATGACTTTTTCTACTTATATATAATAATTTATTTTGGCACAATAAAATTGTCTATATAGTGCTTCTGGGCCTCGATAAGGCCCATTGTTTTAAGCCTTAAAATTTTGCATTTTAAGTCACTTGCCACGGGTTTCTTAGTCAACCAACCAATCGTTTTTCGTGAGACTAGGTTTAAAATTTTCCTTATGAATAGCGCTATAAACATTACGGATTACTTTTTTAAAATAATCCTTATTTTTATTTATTAATTATCTAATTATTTTTTATTTATTATTTTTATTTTAAAAAATTGTAAACCTAGTCTGATGAAGAACAATTGGTTGGTTAATTAAGAAATCGGTGGCAAGTGACTTAAAATGCAGAAATTTAAGGCTTAAAACAATGGACCTTATCAAGGCTCAGAAGCACTATATAGACAACTTTAGTATGCCAAAATGAAGTATGGTATATATATTTTCAAGTACAAAAAGTTATATTTAGGTAGGCGAAGTAATCTTATTTTGCAGATGAATAAATCATTTTCTGTTATTTTCAACGTTTAACTCAGACCTACCCCCTTAAACGCAATCGATACATTCTAATAATCCGTAAAATTCAATCTTACAGTTTGTGTTTTAGTTACATTCGCGTGGACTTATACAAACTAATTGACTGAAGAGATTGCAATCAATCTGTTTGATTTTGGTCGTTCGATTCTTCGCACCGGCAGTAACTCGATAAAGATGGATGAGACAACTCGCGTAAGTATGATGTAATGCGCGAAGCGCAAGAAAGTTACAGAACTTACTCGAGACGTAAAAGTCGATATTGTACACGTCTAAGAGAAATTCTTGATTGATTAATCGGTGGAACACTATTCAAATTTCATACTCGTTCGTTCAAATCGATTGCTCGACCGTCTATACGCACGTCGCATAAAATCTCTGCGTTACATCAATTCTCCAAAATCCAAATTTATTATACTTCATCCCCGCGCAGCAAAAAGTTCATTTCCTACCTTGTCGGCAAAAACTTGGCATTTTCTATTTCACTTATAATAGTCGCGCCACTGTATATAACTCACCCGCAGGATCCACTTGCTTGTATTACGAGCCAGCGAAAAGCGCGCGCACTGCAGCCGTGAAAATTTATGCTCGGCGGACAGTACGTAATCTCCCCCTGAATACTCCTTTCGAAATCATAATTTTCGCTACTGTGCTACCCATCCTCCGAAATTCCATTCCAATGTGAAGCCAACATCGATTCTCATCGACGCGAGTATACGAGCGAAAAGCTCGTACAGATGGACACATTTATGCTTAATCAAATTATTATAAATTTTTAAATGCAAAAAACGATCAAATGTTTCTCAAAATATGGTGAAAATAAAGTTTCGACGTTTGTTTTCGGTAACGATGATTTTTTGAACATTTGAAGAATAACGAAAGTCACATTTAAATCAGTCAGATTAAAATCATTCTATAATTATTAAAGACTTAACCCTTTTTTAATACAATTCTCGATAGTTTTTTAAGTAGATTAAGTCGATGAGTATTAAGTAGATTAAGTAGATTCAGAGATGAGATTAAGTAGTTTATGTACGAATTTTTCCTTAAGTGTCTATCTAATGGATTGTTTACCCCTATAGAAAAAAAACAAAAAAAAATAAAAGAACATTAATCAATCTCGGCCTAATCCCGAAGCAAGTTTAACATAAAATTCTACCAAGCTTATATTCGCCCGTGGATTCGGTCAAAAATTTTCCCCGATTCCCCGCAAGCTTATATTATAAGCCGGCGATTTTTTTTACGGATCGACGTGTCGAGGAAACGACGCCGAGGATTTCTCGGCGTGGATATGAACACCTTGACAGATTGAAAAATATTTTTCGTCTTTCCCAACACTACCACCCCCCCCCCCCCATATCTATTCATCGACTGCAAGGAAAAAGAAACCGAGAGAATGCGTATACCTGTGGATATATATTATATACGTAGTGCGAAGAATACGAAGTGTATGTATATATACACATATACATAATTTGCTTTTGATGAAAAGAGTAAAATATTTGAAGCTTTGGGCAAACTCATCCCCCCCCCCCCCCCGGTAGCTTCAAATTAAAGTAATGAATGAGGCCGACTTTTTAGCTGCGGTACAAGGATTGCGAAGGAGGGTAAGGGATGCGCCCGCAAGCTTTTTCAGTCTGTGTGCAGGATTTGCGGTGGGAAGACGCAGAGGAATTAAAAAAAAATTGTTGCTTATTATTTTTCGCATTAAAACTAGGCTACCTGCGGTTCTGCGGATTCGTTAAAAAAAAAAAAAAGAATTTGTACGAGAACTCGAGTTATATAGAGCGAGAGTTATTAAACGGTTCATGCACGTGTGTATCTTCTAATTGTCGAGACGGTACATAGACTTTGCGCGAGTTTTCTTTTCGCTGCATCGGTCTCGCAAAGTTTCGTTGGAGTACATTTTTACATTTTTTTAATTGTTGATGCTGTAGTAATTTATCTAGACTTTTTTGCTGAAAATAACACCTTTTTCTAAATGTCGCAAATATTTCAAAGATTCGAGTTTGTGAAATGTGTTTGAATTTTTTTTAACGCTTTTGAACGTGTCTGAACTGTGAAAGTTCCAGACCATAATTTCATCGAGTATTTCATAATATTCACAATTTTTGTTTGTATCATCAAAATCGTTCTCTTCTTCATAAATTTTTCATACATTGCATACATATTCTATTGTTAATCATAAAGTTATACAGTAAAAATTTATTTATTCAAAAATAAATTGAAAAGTAAATAAATGTAAACTAAAGCTACTAAAAATTTATCAAAATATATTGAATTCGGAGCATGAAAATTTACATGAAAAATTCTCGAAAAAATTAAGTATTCTCTCACTCTATTGTTAATTATAAAGTTATACAATAAATATTTATTTATTCAAAAATAAATTGAAAAGTAAATAAATTGAAACTAAGCTACTAAAAATTTATCAGAACAAATTGAATTCCGAGTATGAAAATTTACATGAAAAATTCTCGAAAAAATTAAGTATTCTCTCGCTCCCGTATTAAACCGTGTACGAAGCATTTTAACCAACAAATCAGGCCAACAACACGGCGCACATCGCGGAAAAATCCCGTTTCTCAAAAATCCTTTTTTAATCCAATGCGCGCCCGGCTTTCCCGCACAAAAAGCCGATAAACCGCAAACTCGTCTCGAAATTCATTGACTCGACACCCCTCCCCTCCCCCCCCCCCCGACCGCATCCCCCATGCATATTCCACGAAAAATCTCACGGCATTTCGCGCGCTTTATACACCGCGATACGCTCGTCAAACCACCGGCGCATCGCCAGTCGTCTCCAACCCCCCTTACATATACACACATATAAATCTTCCGACATCTGCGCGGCCGCATAAATACGTGAAATACATGCCTCGCCTACGTGCGACTCCGCGGCCGCATCCTCCCCGCGACAGCAGCGAAAAACTCTCGGTATCTCTCGCTGCGGGAGCGAGTCACGTATATATATAATATAGGCGAAAATCTGCGATTCGAACATCGAATATGAACGAAAAATGGGCTAAACGTTCCTCTGCCGTATATACCCCTCTCGGCTTGACTATATACTCATGTCGGCGTATACGCATATACAGCGGCTCGCGCGCGCACATGCACGAGGCGGAGGGGGGCTCGTCTAGCGCGGTCGAGGACGCTTGGCTTGGCGCCGAGATTTCTCGGTGATATTTTCGGCTACGGCTGTACGCGCCTCTCCGAAATCTCTCTCTCTCTCTCTCTCTCTCGTTCCGCGAGCGCCAGTATTATAGGTATATATATTTATACCTATAATATATATATATATATATATATACATACATAGCGTGTATTTCTCCCGCGATTAGCTCGCGAGACGCCGCGGAGAGATTTTCTCATTTCTTTTGTTATAATGAAGGGAAGGGAAGGAGGAGTTTATATATATATTAGGCGATGGCTAATTCATGCGCGCGGGAAATTCGAACGACGAGCTTATTTTCGATTCAATCTTTGGCGGGCTTCTCGCGTCGCGGTCTACTTGGTATTCCGAGCCGGCGATCCAGAGGGGTGGGGTGGGGGTGGGGGAGGGTGGAATTAAATATTCCTTCGGGGGCGGATTTGTAGGTTGAATGTAGTCCCCCCCTCCGAGCAGTTAGCTCTCGTCAAGTCTGGCGTGCGTTGGACGATTTTTCCAACAACGAGCGACGACGACGACGACGACGACGATGTCGACGCTGAGAAAATATATGGGTCATAAGTATTCCGCGCTCGGGAGTATAGACGTATATATTCCGTTTTAATTAATCTCCTCGCTTCTAAGTGCCTCGGATTACTCTGTTCTCCCGATCTCTCGAATCGATCTATTTTCGGCTGACACACGACGATAAAATATCGGGAGCCGACGTTTGTCCCCATAACTGATTGTTGCGGAGGACACCGCTGCTTTTTTTTCTCTCTGTCTCTCTCTTCGAGCTTGCAACGCTCTCCCCGGCTAGAATCGCGCGGTGCGGAAAAGACTCGGCGAGATTCTCGTGAAATATCCGCGTAGAGAGAGAGTAGGTGCAATTTCATCGGAATAATAAATGGTTATTAATTACCGGGGAAATTACTCGGTATAAAACAATGAAGACCCCCTCCGGCCGGTCGCGGGAAACAAAGAAACGTTTATCGTGAAATTCCGCTCCGAAAATTCATGCTCTCGCTATGCTGCGAGAAGAATGAATGAGATTTCGCGAATAGTGTGTCGTATAACCCCCTTCCCTCCCGGACATTCCGGCCGCGTATACCGACGAAATCCCTTTACTTATTATTAAAGAGACTCGTACGCGGCTAGAGAGACGCTCGAAAAGCGGAGGAGAGGCGGAGTTCGTGAAAAATATTATGTGTGAGTCACACACAGGCGTTGTTTCGCTCTTTCGGTGCGCGAACTATATATAGCCGGGTGTGTACTTGATTTTAAATTTGGAGCTTGCAAACAGGTGTATCCGCGCTTGTACGGATCCGTATAGCTCGTGCACGTCTGTACAAGCGTGTATACACGAATCGTTAATTACGTAATATGGAAAATCGCGCCAGTCTACAACTATATCTCGAGGATTATATTTAACGAGTCTCTTCGCCTTCCATGGAAATTCAACGTGTATTTATATACGCAACGCTTCGCTGTGTGCATACGCGCATATACACGTATGCGAACTCGACGCAGCAATGCAGCAATTAAAAAGTATACAAAAGAAAGCTCGACTCCGCGAGCCTTCGCCCAAAGCTCAAACAATCCCAAAACTTACACGTGCAGTGTAGAGAGAGCACTTGGAAAATCCTCGGCTGAAACTTCTGTTGTATACTTCCCCGCCTCCTCTCCTCCTCCTCCTCCTCCTCCTCAGCGCAGCGTCCGAGATCCGAGCGAGCTTGCAAGCTCGACGCGCACAAATCAAATCGAGCCTCTCCCTCCAACCAAAAATCAAACAACAAACACACCACCTCACAGGTCGATCGCGCGATCGTCGATTATCCCCGGTGATCTTCCTCCATGGAGCGAAGACAAAACAAAAATTCCGGCAATCTCTTCTCGCGCACTCTGCGAATGTATACCCGCGCGTGTATGTATATATGTGTGTGTGTTATATATCTCGTATACCCGGCACGTGGCTCGCTATACGAGCGCGGAAGGTGAGTATACGTGTATACGTGTAACGGGCGACGGGACAGGAACGGCGCCGATGCTGAGCGCACGGGGTTCGGCCGCCGACTGACTGCGGCCTGCGCCGCGGAGAGCTTGCAAGCTCGCCGGCCTCGTTCGCGCGCTCGCCGCCGCGGCGCCGCTGCGGAATTCGAGACAGAGAGAGAGAAGAGAAAACGAGAGAAAGATGTATATATACGTGTGGATGTGTGTGGGTATAGGTCGGCCGATCGCTCCGCTGCTACTGCAGCAGACACCATGGCCCGCTGATTTCTCGTGGGGAAGTGTTGCGCTCTGCCGCGGTTTTCGGGGGATAAGCGAGCTTTCGAAGGGATTCTCGATCCGCCGGGAATACGCAGGGAGTAATGGGGGAGGAGGGAGGGACGGAGAGGAGGAAGGACCGTGGCTCGTTTCGTTTGGGATAAAGTTCGCGAAGGGTTGCTTTTTCTCTCTACTGCTGCGAGAGCTGCGGTTGTTATATACTTATTATGAGGAGTGAGAGGAAAAGGAATCGGTGTTGGGAGACTTAAGGCGTGGAATGGTATACGTCGAATTTCAAAGGATAAATGCACTTTTCTTTGGTCTGGAAATCGAAAAAAAATTTTTTAGGCTGGAGCTTTCGGACCAATGGGACTGCCTTCTGTAAGGCAAAAGATGATGGAAAATGCTGAGGAACATGGGAAATGCAGAATATGAAAATTTAACGTGGGGAGGCATGTGGAGGAAAAGGAAAAAATCGGCTATTCGGATTTTTATTATTTTTATTTTTAAACGGGCAGAATTTTTTATCAGATCATCGAATCTTAGTATATTTTTTTTAAATTAAAGTTCTATAAAAATACTTTATTGTACTGTAATTGAAAATTTTATTGGTGCCTCGGAAACATTCGTAATTGTTATTATTCCAGTATTTTCGCGCATTAATTTTTGGTAAAAAAAATTAAAATGGCTGAGAAATATGGTTATTAGTAACTTTTCCCATGTTCCTCTGCATTTTTGACTATCTTTCGGGTTACAGAAGAAAGTCTGATCGGTCCGAAACCTCTAGCTTTAAAAAAAATTTTTCGATTTCTAGACCAAAGAAAAATGCATTTATTTTTTGAGACTCGGCATATACGCGTAAAAAAATAGTCGAATTTGTAACAGTCAGATTTTCCGAAGTTAAATCAACTTGTATACACTTTCCTACAGAGAAATCAGGTGAATAAATTTCTGAATAGGACAATTGAACGTTGTGTATACCAGATATATGTACATATGAGCATATCCAGGAATTTTCGGTAACAACTCGTACGGAAAAGTTGCAAAATTTTTTCTTGAAGGTACACCTACCAAACCTGGTTTTTCTCGTTCCTTAGGTCATTCTAAAAGAGAAAATCTTAAGATGGCCAATATTAGGGTGTACTCCGGAGCAAAAACGACTCGAAAAACGAGAAATAATCGATTCTTTTCTCGATAACTATGAACTTTTAAAAATATTTCATTAGAACAAAAATGTCTTAAAATTCATCAAAGAATTCTCTGAAAGCTTTTTTACGAACGTTTTTCGAAATTTCTATTCTGATACATCTTTTATAAAAGTCCATAGTTTTCGAGAAAAAAATCTATGAATTATCTTTTTGTTAATTATTTCTCGGTTTTTGAGTCGTTTTTGCACCGAAAAAAAATATATCCTACGATCGGCCATGTACGCCAGTTTTTTCTATTCAGAGTTTTCCGAAAATTCCTGGATATGCTCATGTATATTCATCGAAATGTTTTGCTTTTAATGCAAACAATTTACCAAAGAGAATGAAAATAATACTCTTTTTCGAAATACCAAGCAATAATTTTTTACGAGTGCTCTCTACCCGCAATCGCGTCACCAACGGTCGCTTTAGTCGAGTACGTACAGCGAAACGTGTGAATGAAAAATTGTGAATTCAACAACTCATCAAAAGTCAAAAATTAAAAATTTTTCTGTATACAAAATGCTCTATTTCATTTCATTCAAAGGCAGTCCCTTCCGACTCTTACGGGAAAAGCATTTTCCGCATTTCCCATCGCTCTTTCTCCGCCGGTATCCAATTTTATAATCCCCTCGATCACGATCTATCAATATTTCAGCTTATAATTTGACTCGCCTCGCTCGCGAAAAAAAAAACAGATCAAGCTTTCATTTCGTCAGAAAATCGTCAGAGACTGTCAGAATTTATCAGAAAAATCGCAGCGTGCACAGATTCACCCCTATGCGTATACACACATATATATTCCCCCCCCCAAAAAAAAAAACAACAGCAGCAGCAGCAACGACGACGTCCGACGATTTTCGTCCTGTGCAGAATGGCCGCGGCCTCATTAAGCGTATGCTCCGCGTGAAAAGCACAAAAAGTGAGCCGCATCTGCATTCGGATTTATGATAAATATTCAGGCTTGATACGGAATAACGACGCGGCGGCGAGAGAGAGAGAAAGAGCCGCGCGCGGAGAGAAGCATATAAAGAGAGCTCGGGCTTTTTGGCCGCGGATTTTCATCGTGCGTTTTATGTGTGCCTCGGCTCAATACTCGCGGGGCCAATGATTTTTTTTTTTTTTGCACGTGGATTACGCTTTGACTTTAAATGCGGTTATTGACGCAACGGATTCGATGACCCGCGAGCGGGTATACGACGTGCCGTCGAGGGAAATAAAAGGCGATAAATGTCGTGTATATAGGCGTTACGTTAACGAATTCTCTCCGTCGCCTCCGATTCTTTGGGGAACGAGTGTAATTGACGCGTCGAGATGCGGCGTAGACTCGGAGTCGACGCGTAGAATTTGCGGACCGGAGAAACAGAGCTTGACTATCGTGAGCTGATGTCGAGGTGGCTTCCGGCGATTTTTAATGAAATATGCGAGCTTCTGAAATATTCGGAGAATTTAGTTGAAATCTGAAGCAAAACAGAGTATGATGTCCCATTGAATTTTCGAGAAAGGAGTATGAGAAATACGGAAAAATACGGAACTTAATTATAAATCCGATTTGACGTAATTACAAAAATATGCAATTCAATATAGAATGTCGGAGATTATAGGATTTTTAATGAAGATAACGTTACGAACAAAAGAAATATATGTTTCCCATTAAAATATAAAAGATATGAAAAAAAAACGGCATTACAACGTTCAATGCTCACCACGCAAATGAGTATAAAAAGCAACGTTTTATTTTACCAATGAATTTATACGCAGATTGATTTTCTGCAAATGATATGCGAATGTAGTTTGCATTATAGTATTCAGTCCAGTTTAAACGATGCATTTTAAAATAAAAAAATTTATAAAAAAAAAAAGATCCCTACGGGGCCCCATCTTAATACGTCTCTGATTCCACGTATTGGCACGTAATTTTAGAGCCGTAATTCAAATACTGCTAATGCAGCTCCTGATATATATATGCTACTCGATAATTATATATAAGTGGGCTGTTTGGCTCTTTCACTTGTTACGTCAATTAATTAGCATTAAACCGACAATGCATCTCTGCAATTTCGAGATAATCTACATAGCTCGATGTAGTGCCTGTACTATTGCGCCTGTGTAATGTATTTACACAATGTGAATCTGAAACTGCAGGCAATGAATGATGGCATGATCGATAAACAGTCAATATTATAATGTATATTAAATGAAATTATAAATCAATATATATTCAATGAAAATGTACTCGTACACGTTCGAGTATCGGATTAAATACGGCAGATCCAAGAGATCGAAACGAATATTTTGACGATTCAGAGTAGGTGAAATACTGAAAATATTTAATATGTTCATATTTTGAATTGCATACAGGTGTAAAAATTAATCCTCACCAGCAGCATTTGATTTGGGAATAACCGCTGTCTGGAGATCATTATATTGTTATTATTATTATTATTATTATTATTACTATTATACTATTGTTGCTATTATTGTTATTATTATTATTGTTAAAAGTATTATTACTGTTGCTGTTACTCTTCGCGATTTATGTTTTAAATAAATTCAACGAAAAATTACCTTTAAATAAATGAGCTTTGTTATTTTTGACTTGAGAGTCACAGCTTTGGGTTTCTATAACAAAACTGCTTCTTTCAGCCTTGCGAGATAGGATCTTCTTGAAACTGACACTGGGAGGTTTTTAAAGGATCTTCTTCCTGTCAGCTGTCGAAAAGACTATTATACTATTTGTGCTACATCTGAGTTAAATATTAATTTGCTAAACAGAGTAAAAAAAATTAATTATTTTTTTTTGTTATTAATTTTCATCGAAATAACGTTAAATTCTCAAATTGATCTATAAAAGCATTACTTTAGTTGTTACACGTTTAGAACAAATACAAATTATACTATCGCCTACAAAAATATCGTAAAACTCGGCTTCTGCATATATGTACACGTCGAAGCTAATAAAAACGATAAGTATAGCCAAACTGGGCAGCAGTTCTTTCCGTAGCTCGTAAATTACACTTTTTTTGCGCCGAAGCAAGGCGCAACTTTTTCAAGTGTAGACTTTTGACTCGCGCCAATTTTCCCCTCTTACACACAGACGTCGGCCTACACGCAGAACAAGATTAGTTTTACAATTTTTAATTTTCCCCCTGTCGCAACTTCTTTCCCCGACTTCCGGCTTTTCACCTTTATTTCGCATTTCATCCATATACATTATACACACAGTATTATACACTTTAATTTTCGTAACGAACATTTTTACGTTACCGCGTCTGTCTCTCTCTTTCTCTCTGCTTTTTAATTCCTACATAGCCTCATCAACTGTCTCGCCCGTACGTCCCATAAAAAATTTTTAAACGAACGCGCGTCAACCAAAATTCACTTCCAAAAAATATATGTGTTAATCCATCCCATTTCGGAAACAACTCACCCGAGCAAGTCGCAAAAAATTTTCTTGAAGGCACACCTACTAGACCTGTATTTTTTCTCGTTCCTTAGATCATTCTGAAAAAGAAAAAACTCGCGTACTTGGCCGATCGTAGGGTATACTTTTTTCCGGAGCAAAAACGTCTCGAAAAAACGAGAAATAATTAATAAAAACGTTCATGAAAGAATGCTCTCAAATTTTTTCAAATTCATCTTATGCAATTTTTGATAATTCAAAAGCCAGAAAAATCGATATTTCGAAAAATGTCTTTAAAAATTCTGAAAAAATTTCTTTTTGTTCTAATTAAATATTTTTAAGATGCCATAGTTTTCGGGAGAAAAATCTATGAATTCTTTTTTTTTAATAATCTCTCGTTTTTCGAGTCGTTTTTGCTCCGGAAAAAAGTATACCCTTCGATCGCCGATGTACGCGAGGTTTTTCTCCTTCGGAATGACCTAAGGAACGAGAAAAAGTAGATCTACTAGATAGTGTCTTCAATAAAAAATTTTGCGACTTGCTCGTGAGAGTTGTTTCCGAAATCGGATGGATTTAAAAACAAATGCACTTTTCTTTGGTCTAAAAATTGAAAAAATTTTTTTAAAGCTAGAGGTTTCGCACCGATTAAGAGGAACATGGGAAAAGTTACTAGTAACCATATTTCTGAGCCATTTTACGCTTCTTTTACAAAAAATGAATGAGTCAAAATACTGGAATAATATCAACTATACGAATGTTTCCGAGGCACCAATAAGCTTTCGAATTACACTATAATAAAGTATCACAAAAAAGCTTCAATTTAAAAAAAAATATGCCTAGTTTCGAAGCTCTGATCAAAAGTTGTGCCCGTTAAAAAAAAATGAAATAAAAATCCGAATAGCCAATTTTTTCTTCTTCCTCCATATGCCTCCCCACGTTAAATTTTCATATTCTACATTTCGAATGTTCCTCGGCATTTTTCATTATCTTCTGGCTTACAGAAGAAAGTCCCACTGGTCCCAAAGCTTTAGCTTAAAAATTTTTCTTACGAATTCTAAATCAACGAAGAGTGCATTTATTTTTTGAAATTCGACGTAATATATCATACCCAAACCCCTCCTTTACTTTTCAGCTATAACTCCGCAATTACAATGTTACCCGCGCTCACGGCGCTCCGCGAACTTTTCCAGGCGGCGGCTCTCGCTTTGATCTCTCCAAGTGTCTTGTACTTGCCCGGCACTACTTATAGACACAGACGAGCCAGGCTACGCTCCAGCGTTGCGGCACACACGCGTGCACGCATGGAAAAGCCACCCCCGCCGGCTTTTTAATATGCATTATACGCTATAGGTATATACGTGTATATAGACGGGGCCGTGAGCAGCAAAGGATTGCCAACTAAACTGAGTGAGCGCAGCTGGTGGGCATGAAAAATGAAGTGACTAATACACGAAGCCGTACTTATATCATAGCGCGCGGAAAGTGGCTTATTAAAGGATAGTTGAAAAATTTATCAAAGAGAGGTGTATATATATATATACATGTGTGTACAGCTGCTATTTCGCTGCCGACGCGAATCAGCCCTTTGAGAGACGCTGATACTCGTGAGCTTTCTCTGTGCAGCGGTGAGCGATGTTCTTTCGAAAGAGAGGAAGAGAGAACTGCGGGAGAAAGACATTCAAAGAGAAGGTGTGCTATACGCGCGTCGGTAGAATTATTTTTCGCCTTCTTTGTACGTATAAATTTCGTTGGAGATGTGCGGCATTCCGACGCAATGCGCAGAGCGGAAAGTTTGGGATGTATATATATACGTCGTGTTTTGGACTGGAAAATACTTTCTGAAGATTGCTCCATTATTTTTTTGAGCGAAACAAAAAAAAAGCGGGACAGATAATTAATTAACGATTCTCTGTCTACCCTGTATGCATAGTCTTACAACCGATGAGTGAACGCGAGCCGTTAATTTACTTGTAATTTTCATAGAAATTTTAATTGCTGATTTTTAACCACAACTGTTTATACGCGGGTCTATATAGTGCGAAAACGTTATTTCAACTTATCAAACGCAGATATTCACTTTTACTGCAAAGATTGCGAGGTACGTTTATTCAAGCCGGAATGCACTCATCAAATAATTCGTTTCAAAGTGGCGCCATATACTTGTTGATGTGTACAAGTCAAAGACGTATATAGTATAACTCTTCGATCTTGCGATTAAGTAGTTAATTTTCTCATATATTTGTTTTACATTTAAATTATTTGAAATTTCAGCATTTAGGTTTTGACTTTCCGTATTAAAGTAAACAGCTCCGTTATGCGTAATATATAGCCATTCAGCTGAAGCCATTCACTAGTGTACACACGTATATTCCGTACTTGCAGCAGTGAATCTATATGTACGAAAATCAAACATTGATGCAATAATAATAGTGATAAGAATAATAATAATTATTGTTGTTCATTATAATGTTAACTATTATTATTAAGCATAATAATAATAACAATAATAACGTTAATAATATAATTATTATTATAATTTAGAATATAGTAATATCAGCAGTAGAACAAATATTAAGTGTAAAAATAAATCGTTTCAAAAACTGTAACAATTGTCTAATAAAAAATACAAACTCCGATAAATTAGTATACGATCAATCATTTTCTTTTGGCGCATATAGGTATATATACAGACATGTGTTCAGCGTTATTGAAATAATTTATGCTTTTCGAGATCGAAATACTGAGCTATGAATTATGTCCCGTTTCGTTCTCTATTGCATATTTCAATAAATAAACAAACAATTCGTCCGAAATGAAAGAAACAACGAAAGCAGCTTACACAAATATCCCGACAATAATTATTATTCATCACAGGGGGGGGGGGGGTTATTGCGATCCCGCCACAATAGCCAAAACGTCCATTATATTACCAAAAGTTGCGAAAAAATAAATCTCAGGCTACATCGACCGAATACGTGTTTTTCTGTTCTGTAGGGCGCACAAAACAATAAAAAAATAGTGTACCCACGAAATTGATCTTGTGACACCGTCTTTTTGGCCACCTTCGTGATTTTATGCAAAGATTATTACGCATTTTTTAGTCAAATATATTCTGGATTTTTTCGAATGCAAGGCTAAGTAGCATATAGATAGGCTGAAAGTAAAGTAAAAGAGCTGTGTCATTAGAACCCAAATTTTTTTTCTTACAATCTTCGCAACTTTTGATTCAGTGACTCAATTTTAACGTTTAACAGCTCAATTTAAAGCTCTTTTCTTCTGCTTTTCTGTCATTGAGTCTAATAATTTTTTTAATATAGTGAGCTATGTATAAACTTTCAAAAAATGATCTACATGAAAAGCATATATATAGCTCACTATATTAAAAAAAATAATAATAAATTTAGACTCATTGACAGAAAAATAGAAGAAAAGAGCCTTATTTTGAGCACAAAATTTAGGAGGATTGAAAGAAAAAAATGTAAAGTCGAGAATTTTGGTAACAGCTTAAAGGGAGTCTGAAGCAAAATTCGTTTATTTCAAAAGTACGTGACTTTTGATCAGTGCAACCGATCTAGACTAATTTGAGTTCAACTTATTCGAAAAAATCCAGAATATTTTGCTAAAAAATGCGTAATGATCTCTGCATAAAATCACAAAGATGGCCAAAAAAGACAGTATCACAAGATCGATTTCGTGGGTACACTATTTTTTTCTTGTTCTGTACGTCCTATAGAACAAAAAAAACCTTATCCGATAGATGTAGCCCAAGATTTTTTTTGGAACTTTTAGGGGAAAAAAAGTGAATGAAAAACACAGATTTCCTCATGTACGTATATGCATATAAGTGTATACCCGCCCTATACCGCATTTTTTAAATAACTCGATACTACATCAATACACACATACACAAGTTATTATGCATCGATAGATCCGCGCAGATATTGCCTCGACGGCTGCAGTGAGCGTCGACTAAAGTGCACTAAAGCAGCTAAAGTACACACGAATGTAAACAAACTATAGGAGGGGGGGGGGGGCTGGAAAAAAAAACAAACGATACATTTTTCACGCATTTTTCAGCCTCAAATATTTTCGCAATAAAAGATACCCGATCGGAGAGATTTTCCCAATTCTCGCAGCATCAGCGGCACCACGTATCCGAAATGTGTGCACAACACTACTCTTTTATATTAATAAACAAACGCGTTCTTCAGCCCGCTCGGGGGTGAATTTTTTTCCGTTTGGCTATTCGCTCGCTCGTATATGTATAGGTATGTAAACAATAACCTTTTTTTCTTAACGCGTATATAAAAACAATGATCGCTACTTTGATTTCATTTCGAATATTAGTCCGATTGGAATCCTCAGATTTTGTCAAAAAGTTTGTGCTATATACTTTATTTTATTGTTGAAATATGTTGGTATAGTCACTTATCGAAAATAGCCGTAAAGTCTCGACTTCGGACCAGGTCGGGAAAATTGTTATTATTGCAAAATAAGTTGCAAAAATGAAGTTTTTTTTTAGTTTTTCTTGATTAATTTCATTGTTACTCAATATGTACATATATGCCTAAATATACTTTGAATGTAATACACGTACAATGTATGTATAAACGAGAAAATTTTTTACATTATTTCATTATATAGTTACGTGGCTGAAAGAAAAAGACATCCGATAGCTCACTGACATTTCGCACACACATTTCCATCGGAAAACGGCGGATGTGACGCGTATATAATAAGCGTACAGCTTTTAAAATAATTACGTAATATATAGTACGGTCTGAATTTTTTTAAGTTAAGAATAGCATATATATTTACGGAGAGACGACGGTGCGTTTGAGGTGAAATTATAATGGACTCGCAGCTCTCGTATCTGCCACCGAATACACGGAAAAAATTTAATAAAAATGAGCTCCGGCGGATGCTTCGCCGCGCGGCCTGCGTACGCGCGTGTACGAGTTGCGTGAATTTCTCCGCGAGCTTTAGATATATATATGTGTGTGTGTGTGTGTGTGTGTGTGTGTGCGCGCGTAGGCATCTATATGTTGTGGTGTGGTGGTGCTGTGTGTAGTGTGAATATATATGTATATACACGCGTAGCGGTTCTTTTTGGCGTATCAGGATATTTTAATAAGAAATTCCTCGGCGATTTTTATATGTGTATACGCGACGAAAGTGATATCTGCGGCAGTGCAGACGAACGATATATATATGTACGGACGTTTATACGGACGAAAATCGCGTGAGCGATGCTTGTTTGATCAGTATATTTTCCGTAGCTTTTGCGTATGAGCGTCGGCGGTGCGAGGAATTCTTTTTTTTTTTTTTTTTGCTATACTGATATAAATGTCAAGCGCACTTTTCGCGATCAAATACGTATACGTCACTCATAAAAACATCGGGCGAAAAGAGACTTTTTCATTCGCCTTCCGACGGGATTTTGCATAATTGAAAAAAGGAAAATTTTTTAAGTGAATATTATTCCGTGCCGTTTTGCTCCGTAAAGCGCGGCGCGATTGCGAAAATTTAAAAGGCGGAACAATTTAGTTCCGATTATAATGCGACTGTCGAGCTTTAAAAAAGAAAAAATGTCATTTTAGTGCGGCTATATAAATGCTTGATCGTTCGTAAACGTTAAAATTGTATTATCGTATAATAAAGCTCTACTGCGCTTAAATTAACAACAATCATGGGGTTGCCTTTGTTTTGTAGTTTCGAATGTTCAACAATATTATAAGAAAAAATTCAATGAAGTTTGCAAAGTAACATACGAATAGGGAACTCATATCAAGAGTTATTTCTTCTAATACAAGAAGAATTAAGGAGCGATAGCAATAATCAAAATTTCGAATTTCGCGCCGTAATATAACGGCAGACGAAAAAGCAAAATTTCAAATCAAAATTTCGAACAACTAAGGCGTTACCTACTATTTCTGAAGTTTTAATTTAATGTTTAAACATCCTTCCAAATGGAATTGAAATAACATGATTTTGGGATGTTTACGTCCTTCGAGCATTGAAATGTTAGTTTAAACTTCGAAACGTAGTTGAATAATCATGCACCAAAGGCAAATACGTGTCTTAATTTTCAAAATTACGATTTTACTGTCTCTTACAAGCCATACTGAAACCCCACCGAAAACTCATTTTTCAAATTTCCGCCCTAACAAAACGAATTTTCAAAAAACACTTACCGTCCACTCCCCACATAACCGACCGTCGCTCCCACCGCCTACCTTACCGACATCCCTTCCCCACCCAACGCACCCAACATACCAACAGAACATCTCGTGAGCTCGTCGCGACTCGCGATGATCTCATACCGAGCAGTATATAACAACACTACACAGCCAGCCTAGTCCTGAGTCCACCGCCCAATCGGCCGCCGTCGTCGCCTGCATCGGCCGCGCCGCGCGCTATATATCCACCACGACAAGTGCAAGTCTCCATCGAATCGGCCACACCGACGTAACACCGATGTATATACATACATATAACACGAACTCGGCTATCCCCCCGCTGCCCGCCGATCTCGTCCCCGCACAGACATCACACAGAGTAGTCGCCGCCGCCGCCGCCGCCGAGTGTAGTGTGTGTAGCCGAAGCGCGAGGAGAGGAAGAGAAAATTCCTCAGACAGTGAATGGGTCATGGCAAGTGATGGCGTATGTTAATGTCGCCGAGTGGAAGACCGACCAAGTGTGCGAGTGGCTAAAAGGTGCGACGATCAAGCGTATATATATATAACGAAGCATTAATAATAGAGAGCGTTTACAACGTTCCTCGCGAAAATTCGCGTGTGTGTTACAAGTAGCCAGTATATACCTCTCGTGATCAACCGTGTCTCTGTGTGTGTGTGTGTCTGTGTGTGCACACACAAGACGAAGACCAGTGTATATATCTGTGTATGCGTGCCTATACGTGTGCGTGTGTGTGTACGTGTGCTATGCGCGAAAGAGGAAAGTAAGATCGCCGCGAGAGATTCCTCGCGAAAAGGCCGTGGGAAAATCCCTCTCGCTTTTTCTCTCTCTCTCTCTCTCTCTCTCTCTCTCTCTGTCGCTGCTATGCATGCCCCTCTCGCGTCACGTCCCGTCCCGTGCCGTACTATACACACACGCGTGTATACCTATACGTACACAACGCGAGAACGGCCGTAGTACATATTGCGCGCGCCGCGGAGAGCTTCAATTGCTGCACGTAAGAAAAAAAAAAAAACTCGCGCGCGCGAGGTGCAGCGTAGAATGCGTTATGCACATTTCGCGCAAGTGTGCGGTGCCGAGACGAGAAACCGCATACGCGCACGTAATCGCGTATATGCGCGCATAGAGATGCACACGTATATGTATATGTGTGCGTCCGTGCGGCCGAGAGCGGAGCGCTCGTCAATTATCGCGCGCGGTGCATTAAAAACGCCGAGGGAGCGCCATTCATGAAAAACGAAGCTCGCACACTCGTGCGCCTCGCGCGCGCGAGCGCGCACGGATACATTCATGCGTTACGTACCGCACACACACGGACTCTCTTTCTCTCTCTCGCCGTCATCGCGTTCGCTCTCGGGGGCTCTCTCTCTTTGTCAATCGAATTTCGCCCGTGTAAAGAGAGCTGCTCCGCCGCCGCCGTCGTCGTCGTCGTGTGTGTCGGCGCACCAGTGTGTATTTTTAGGCTTGTTTCCTTCCCTCTTCCTTCGCCGTTCTATCTTTCTTTCTCGCGCATACGTATAGTATAGGTATATACTCGCCCGTGTATTACACGACGCGCATATACACAGCATCATCGCTCTCGCGCGCGGTCTCTTTTTCTCTCTTTCTTTCGAAGTCTCTCTCTCTCTCTGTCCCTCGGGGCCGAGCGATGCGTCAACGGCATTTTTCTCTCCCCGTATACCACATTATGCACGGCTCGGAGCGCTACCTGCTCGATTTTCAGGGCAGGAGGGGGGAGGGGGACTGAGAAAAGATTTCTCCCCGAAAAATACTTGTTTACTCTCGTGCGAACGAGCGAATGATGACACGGGGGAGAGGGAGCGAGATGCAGCAGGCGGAGACTCGTTGCGACGTGTTTCGCGGGAGCTGCCGCAGCGGCAGCCGAGAATGAGAATTGAGAAGCTGAGCGCGGGGGGGAGAGAGAGGGAAAAGGGAAAAACGCAGGCTATAGAGAGTGCCGCGCGCGGAGAGAAGAGAGAGAGTTGCTGCCGCCGCCGTCGCTGCTGCAGTATAGAGGAGAGTTAATTTATCCGAGGGCTCTGCACTCGCCTCTTCTTTTGTACGTGTGTGAGGGAGAGAGAGAGAGAGAGGAGCTCTGCGGCTCTCCGCTCTGCTTTTATTGAACGCTCGCCGCTGCTATTCCGCTCTTTTTTCTCTCTTTATCTCTCTTTCTCGCTGCTGCTGCTGGTGCTGCTACTGCTGCACGCTCGGGTTTTATCGAGCCGGTCGTTCGACGAATTTTAATTCGATGCCCTCTCTCTCCCCCTTTCTGGCTCTCTCTCTCTCTCTTTTGTTGTTCTTTTATTGCTTCCGCGCGGGCTTTGCCCTTTGGCTGCAGAGAGGACGACTCTGTGTCCGCATTGTATCGCGCGACGTTATGTATTGTATAGACTCATTCATGTGTGTTGTGATATCCGAGTTTTGTTTATAGCTGCGCGACGAGCTGTTAACAGCTGCTGCTGCTGCTGCTGCTGGGGTGGGATGTAACGGCTATTTAAATTCTGGACTTTGTTTCCTTTTCGATATGCGCGCGGCGCCTCTCTCGACACCGTCAGAGAGAAAGAGACTTTTCTTTGTTCGGCCTGAATGATTTAAACACACAAATATTACACTCGGTTTCGAGATTATAGAAACAATTATGAATCAAAAGAGTTAGATCACAGTCTTGCGGTTGCTTTCAGCTTTGTATAACGCATACTTTGCGTGTGTGTGTGTAATCGAGATTCGGTGACGCAATTTTTTTTTCGTGAATAATTGAAAATCTCTAATCGTCTCTTCGAGCCAATGGTTTTTTTATTTTTGCCAACGTTTCGAGCCCAGTAAGGCTCCTCTTCGGGGCTGTGCAATATTGAAAGAAATAAAGATTTTTTACAAATTGAATTACAATAGCTAATAAACTACAATAATTTAAAATTACCAATTGATAATAAAAATGATGCTTTTTTAAAGCTTAAGGCTATGAATACAAAAAAACTAAATAAATAAATACTTAAATAAATGAAAAGAATTCTAAATTATCTTATGAGTAGGTCCAGACCACACACTGACTCGATACGCAAAACTTTTTTTTTCATTCCTCACGATTTTCATTTGCTGCGATATTTCGAATCCCCGTAAAGCGAAGCCACGATTCTTCTTCTCTTTCGCAGGACTAGAAAATTCCGTTCTCCCCTACGTTCATAGTTTTATGAACCACAATGTCAACGGGCAGCAGCTGCTGAACCTCAGGCCGGAGGACTTGGAGCATCTGGGCGTTTTCAAGCTCGGCCACCAGGAGATCATCCTCGAGGCGGTCGAGTACCTCCGCAATTTCCACTATGAGCTCGACCGGGAGAACCTTCAGCTCCTGGCGATGCGGCTGTCCTGCCAGGCGCACAGTCTGCACAACGAGCTGTCGCGGCAGACCGACTCCAAGCCCGTCACCACACAAACGCTATCCGACGTAGTGTCGATAATAACGGCGGTGAAGCCGCTGGTGCGATGGCTGGACCGGCCGCCGTTCAGCGGGCAGCTCGACTACAACGACAAGAAGGCCGAGCTGCTCAAGCTGTCCCTGGAGATGGCCACCTGCGCCCAGAGGGACAGGTTCGCCGAGAAGCCCATCGAGGAGATCAGGACGACCTGCGGCCAGATGGCCAAGCTCGCCGACTACATCATCCAGGACGTCGCGGATCCCATGATTCTCCAGCCGTCCAGCCTCGACTTGGCCACCTTGAAGAAGCGACCCGGCGACGACTTGGTGAGGCGAATTCTCGATATTTCGTGAATAACGAATTTTACGCCGCACAAGCATGTACGAGCGTACGTAGCCTTCGTCGTCGTCGCTGTTTACTTAAAAATTCTTTATCGTATAGTAACTAATAGCTTCGCGATAAAAAGAGGAGCGAAGGCTCTCTGCGTATCGCGCCACACTCGCGCGCAGCGTCAAAGTATATTCTGCAGTCGTGGAAGTATTTAAATTTTCTTTTCCGCAAAATTTTTAATTGCGCGATAAACGCAGCGGCAGTCGTTGCCAGTGTATGTAATTATTCAAGAGCAAAACTGGAAAGCGCATTCATTGAGACTATACAGCTTTTTGTGGGCTGCGAGAGATACCGAGTATATCATCGCTCTTTGTATTCGTGCAATTACAACAGAAACTGCCACTTCCTCTTGTGATAATAAAGAGATACGCGACTGCAGTGCGTCTGCCCGAAGGCTCAAATTTCATCAGTTTCATTCCTCGCCTCGAGCGGCACATTAAACGTCGAGGCACTTCTCCTCGTCTGATTCCAGGGCTTCTGCATTCTGCCGTCTTTTCATGGGGCCCATCAGATCGCCGAGATCAAATTCGGATCGGCCGCCCATCAGTGCGGCAAAATGGAAGAGGGCGACGAACTAGTGCAGGTAAACCCTCGCAAGTTTCCCATCGGATCAACTTGTGTGCAATTTTTTTACGTTAAGGGTCTGTTGGACAGACTACCATTTCTTTAGTGTTACTTCTTCTATACCTTCAATTTTACATAAATTTCAATTTTAATTTTAACAAAAGAAAGTTATGATATCAATAAATAAACTGGCAAGTTCTTTTATAAAAAGGAATCGATTTGAAATAAATAAATAAGCGTTTAAAAGGGGGGGGAAGGATTATAAATATATATGTATTTAATAAATACTCGACCAAATTGCAGCATGTGAAAATGTACAGTCGGGTATACAATTAAATCTTTCCTCGTCGCGCAGTTGCGCGCGCGACAGCCGATAAACTCGTCGTCGCGAGTCTGTTGACGCGTTGCGGAAAAATCGTCCTCGTCAAAACGAGTCGGTTATCGAGAGAGAGAGACCCCGTTTCAAAGCAATTATTCACATATCTATCTGTCTCCCTCTCGCGCGACTATAGCGCGATTTTGTCATGTGATCCGCTCCGTGAATGACAAACGCCATGACTCACCTTTCCAGGTTAACTATCAGACTGTGGTCGGCTGGGAGCGCAAGAACGTGCTGGAGCTGTTTCGCGAGAGCCCCGCGGAAATTCTACTGACGCTCAAGCGCCGACCGAGGCACACCAAGGTTTACGGCCAGATCTACATCAAGCCGTACAGGCTGCCGAGCAATAAAAAGACGCCTTACGCAACGAGATGGCAGCACAATTTGCCGTCGCCAAGGCCGGAATTATTGACAATACCTGATTTCACTATGCCGCTGCCGAGGTGAGCGCCGCGGCTCGCGCGACAATTTTGTCAATGATCGCGTGTATTTACTCTCGAAATCTGAAGCAGCGAAAAATTTACCGTTTTCTAAACGATATTAACCTGCCAAATACTGAGATTTTTCACTATTTACGTGTAGTACAAAAAATATCACTTTACGAATTAGTGAATATTCACTGATTAAGTACGGTGCATTGTTGTAAAAATTGTAATTCGCTATAGTACGTAGTTATCATTTTGCTCATTTCATTGCGTTTACCATCGAATCAGTGAATATTTACTGATTCAAACAGAAGAAAGTATTTGCTTTGAATGGCCACTGGAACACCGATTGCCCAGTACATAATCACTTCGGCAAAAGGTGAACTTGAAAAATTATGAAAATTTAGGATTTTTCCAGTGAGTCATAATGGCTAGTAAGAGAAGTGAAATTTTCGGTACTTTCACTATTCAAGTGGAGAATCCACCACCAAGAAAAAGTGAAAGCTTATGGACTTAATCGTTTTGCAACATGAAAAAAATTTACTATTTAAGTAACTAACAATGAACCTGTAGAATAAGCGAAAATTTATGTACCCTTTAGCCTCCTATTACTAGGGCCACAACCATTTTGAGTAATGTATTTGAAACATTGTGCGTTGTGTATTTTCACTATTTCAGCTAATGTACATTGCTACCCAAATATTTTTATTCACTATTTGCAACGTTTATATACACCATTTGCAATGTTCATATTTACTATTTTTGGTGGTCCTTCTACACTTTTTCAATTGGTTCATTTTTTAACCAGTTTTAACTGTGATTATTCACTACTTAACAGTTGCACCATTATAACTTTTTCAAATTGTTAATATGAACTAAAAAATAGTAAATTTTCACTGTTTTAGATTTAGAGAGTACACTTTCGATAAGATGGGACGTTTAATTTTTTTTCCAAGATAGTACAGTGCTTCGACGTCTGGTTCTTTAGTTTCTAATTCTTTCGAAGCTTGCTGCGAACAGAGAAGATTAACAATGTTAATTAACAAAAAAAAAATTGTTCTTTCAGGCACGCCCCGAAAGTTCCCACGCCGGAGCCGGTTTCGATCCTGGACACGGTCTCGATGCTCGACACGATGACGACCGACGACAGCAGCGATTCGGACAGCAGCGAGATCGAGCCGCCGTCGTCCGTGCGGCTTTATTCGGCGAAACCGCGTAATCTCGTTCAGAGACGCGCGACCATAACGGGGGCATCGCCGACGGCCAAGCACAGCGTCGATATCGAGCAATTCTGGCGCGAGCTCAAGCAGGAGCACAGCACGAGTTTTCAGCTGCGCGACAAAGCCGCGTCCTGCGCGCACGGCCTCGACAACGTCCAGAGCCAGCCGAGTCTCCGGCCCCAGACCTGCCTGGGCATCGAGCAACGGCCGCCCGGATCGAAGAAACAGGGTATCAACGACGGGAGAAAGGTGCAGTTTCAGGACGGCGCTGCGCACGAAACCAGCAAGCGGGATCATATTTCGCTGGCCAAGCGAGAGGGTAACGATTCCGGTGAGTCATGAGAGGGGAATTTGATTTGTCTTTGTGCGCGCGCTGCATGAGGATGCAGTGATGAGTGGGAAAGTGCGTTCGAAGGACGGTCGTTTAAATGAATTTGAGCCGGTATCTCGTTACTCGGGAATTAAAGTAGATTTTGTTTCACGGATTCGAGCTCTTCAAATTCCACGATGTTTTAAAATAATTAATGTGATATTCCAGCGGCTTGTTAAACGAATTGTTTAATGTTTGCAATTCTAGGCAATAACAATCATCAGTCGCAATCACCGGACAAGGTGTCGATGAGCAATGAAAGCAATAACAAAAAAAGTGATAATACCGTACCTTTAGAAGTAAGTCATCAGCGGCAGAGCAGCAGCAGCAGCTCGACCGACAATAAAGATTCAGCTGCTCCTCTGCGAGGCTCAGGCGGCAAGGAACGCGGGCGGCTCGACAAGAGTCACAGCACACCGGCTTACGATCTGACGGAGTCGGACGACGACTTTATCGAGAAGAAATTCGAGGCTGCCCTCGATGAGCACCACAAGCAACAGCAGCGAACGAGAGCAGCCACGATTTCCGTCAACGGTGGTAACGGTAGTTCCCATAAGACTGACTCGCGTTACTTCGACTCCGCGGAAGAATCGGAGGAGCACGAGAAAACGATATCGCCAAAGCCCACGGCGGACGATCGTGAACTCGAGCGTACGAGGATCATTGGTAATGTGGCCAGGAAGATAATCGATATTGAGAAAAATCTTCATAATAAAAGGTAAAATATCAAATCCAGTTAATTTACGTAAATTTACTTTTGACATTACAGTTTGTCCAATTGACCGAATTTTATTCACAGCAATGAAAGTATCTCAGAAAAAGTTCTTCCAAAGTCTACCATAGTGCCTGAAACAAAGAAGAATAACGTCCACATTAGGATTAACGATGTTGACATCGACGTCAACGATAACCTGGATGAGTTAGAAGCAGATTCGGGTAATATTACTACGGACCTTGATACAGATGATGAAAGCAACTTTCTCAACAACGAAACCACGGTCACGGAAGCAGCGAATTTCGAGTTGTCCCAACCTGCCGGTCAAAACGATAAAACTGTCAACAACAACAACGGTACTGAATCAAGCCGAGAAACCAACGAGGATAAATTTGACTCGTCGGGCAGTTTCATCGAGGGCGGCATGAGAAGCAGTGTTGGCGATGATAATACGACCATGAAAAGGTTTAACGACATTATCGAAACGATCGACAATGCTCTGCTTGAACAAACGAAGCTGAATAAGGGCAACGACTTCGAGCACGAAAATCAGAAGCATCGATTCTCCCCAACAAGTGATGATAAATCCAACGACTGCCAGGACAATAATAATCAACACGATAAAATGATCGAGGCGCTTTCGCCCAACATTCAGGTCCACAAGAGCGCGCTGGTTGAGAACATCAGCATGAAGTATCCGACGACACCGGTTTCCAGCAGTCCCTCACCCACCACTCGGCCGGAAACACCTCGGAGAGAGGCTGCAGCCAAACC